>BSBK01000293.1:0-1200000 GCA_027943335.1 Chamaecyparis obtusa | reverse complement strand
GGGGGAAGTGAAGGGACATAAGGACCCAAGATGGAAGGTAGACGTGAAGCTCTTTGTCGTGGTGGAAGAGGTCCAAGGATGGAAGTGGAAGATGCAAAAGGATAATCAATAAGTTCATCAACATCTATATGACAACCAAGGATATTAGCATCTTTAGAGTGAGCATTAGAATTTTCAATAGAATCGTGGACATCTTGAATATGAGCACCTTCTTTGATAGGATTGTTCAAAGCTTGCAAAGACCTAGGAAGAGTAGAAAGTGGAAGCGAACATGGAGTGGCAGAATAAGATGGAAGACTTTGAGCTTGACAAGGATCTTTGGATAGCATAAACACATAATTTTTCTCTTGATTTTTAATAGGCTTAACATTGGAAGTAACAACACTATTTTTACCAACCTTAATGGAAGTATCATCTTTTGAAAGCGCAAGTGTAGTAAGGTTATTTTGATTGTCAATAAGCTCAACAGTGTAAGTAGTAACTTGATCTTGCTTAGGAGAAGACTTAAGACATGGTGGAATGCATGAAAAAGGGTGTGCAGGATCAAAAGAATCCTAAGGCGGATAAGAGACATCATGAAAAAGAGTGGATGACATGGAGGGTTCTTGATCTTGATCTTTCTTTATGTTCTTTTCTTTATCATTCCTGGAGTCCTCTTGACATGGAGCCACTTCTAATGACAAGGAAGCATGTTGGAATTGTATGGAAGACTGTTGCAAAGATGGTGAAGGACCAACTAAAGTAGGCATTGTAGCATATGAAGGCTTAGGCTCTTTAGGTTTAGCATTATTGAAAGTATTAGCAGCCAAGTGAAAGTTAGCTTGAATTTCTTGAAGAGGTAGCCCTTGAGGATAACTATAGGGAACTGTATGAAAAGTATCAGGGCTTGTGTCAGATGAAGGTTCTGTGAAAGATTTGAAAGACTCAGAAGCTTTAGGAAATGTACGGGTATTAGAGGAAGTAAGGGATGAAAGGGAACCATCACAAGACAAAGGTCCAACATTAACATGATCTTTCTTGAGTGTAATCTTTATTTTCAGCCTGAGATTTCTTAGAGGAGAGATCCTTATAGTATTGACGTTCCAAATCAGCACGGTACATTTTATATTCCTCAATAGAAGTAGATGTATCATCTAGATATTGTCCACAAAAGCCATCAAAGTCTCTTTCAAAATTAGAATCATATGGATCACCATCACGATCTATCAAATGTGACGGCCCATTTGTAGTAAGTAGGAACACATGACGAGGAGGACTCTTAGGAACAGAGGTGTCATAGGTATCATTACATTGTCTATCATCATAGTCATCATAGTCTCCAAAGCTAGATGTGTCACTCTCCATGGAAGAGGTATCATAAGGGTTATCACATTGCTCAAATTCTGTCCGAAGGCATGGTGACATGTACAAGTCTTTATCAAATGGAAAAGGGCATAGAGCTTCCATGGAGAACTCTTTAGGTTCCTTTTCTTTCTTAAGATTGTTAAGTTCAACTTGCATTGCATGCATCTGTTTCATCATAGCGGTGATTAGAATTTCTTCCTCATGTGTACTAATTTTTTGAGACATGTGTATTGATTCTCAATAGCTACTACTCTATTCCTGACATAGTGATTTGTTCGATAGATTTTGGAATTAGGCTGAAAAAGCTAAGTATCTGGCAATTCTGATAATTTTTTGACACTTTTTCTAAATTTTTCCAAATGACACTCTGCAAAATCGTATGACAATGGGTTCTCTATCATACGATAGATGGGCAGTAATGAAATGATGCTTGATAGAAACTTGTATGACTTTCTGACCTCCTGAGATGACTTTTGACTCCAGAAAAGAATTTTACTTTAGATTTTGCAAATTTTAAGTTTTCAGATTCGGATTGTTTGCAAATTGTACTATCCAGATTTGAGGATTGTAACAGATTTGTTCATTTTCAGTAACCAGATAGATGAACAAGCATGCAAAAGAACAAGCAAGTGATTTCAAGCATGTCTGCAAACAATGAACAAGGGCAAAAGCAACCTTGCGCATGAACAATCAAGTGACTTATTCATTCTAATCCTCAGAAATACTAATTGTGTATGTTCCAAAAATGTTTTGCAATAATGCACATATATCCTAGAAAATGAAAATTTGGCCTCACTAAGGTTTTTAGTAATGGTTTGACTCTGCAACTTTTATAATCCAAAGGGGTGAACTCCAATCCTGGCGCACCAGGGTTTTGACATAGTCCGAGAACTTAATCTTCAGGAGCTACTAGGGAGATGTGACAACCCAACAATGAACCATACCCGTGGAGATTTCTTCCATAAGGACATTTATATAGCTGCTATCACTACCACGATGAAAATGGCTATTACCACTTGAGGTTTTGTCAATGTAGTTTTCCCTATGAAGGGAATGTCCACTACGATTAACCCTCTCTAAAGATGACTCATAGTATTGTACCACAAGGGGACTTGGCTCCAGATCCAAAGTTTTTGAAACCTTTTCACTTTTAACCCAAACAAAGTAGACAGATAAATCCAACATGCTAAGACAAAGTTTTGTTTCACCAAGGTCTATGATGTCAACTGCACGTGATCTATCAACCTCTCCAGGAAGAGAATGTATTGATCAATAAGAGAAGGCGCACTAACCAATTTTGATTCACCAAAGCTTGTGATGTCAACCCCATGTGATCTATCAACCTCTCCTAGGATAGAATGTATCGATCAATAAGAGAAGACGCACTAACCAAGTTGAATGTGAAACGCACTAAGTATCCTCCCTACCTACAAGGATTCTCTCATCAAGAAGGATTTCGCTAGGAATCCAATCTCTCAAGAATCATGAATACTATACGGCCTAATTACTATGTGAGCACAGATGTATGTTTCCAAAAAGCAAATCTACCAAAAGTACCCAAAAAGAAGAAAGAGGAACACTTAACGCTTAAAGTGAATATGAGATGAGTCCACAAGGTGGAACACTTAACACCTCACACAAGCTGAAAATGAGTCCCCAAACTTAGAAAATAAGTGAGTTCCTAAAAGCATAAATGGGTTGCCAAGTGGAACACTTAACGCTTCTGTCCTGTTGACCCCTCCCCTTTAAGGTGGCGCTTACCTTGCAACCACGGGGTGGAATGAGGGGTTGACAGATTAGTGAGTCCAATAACCCAAGATAGCAATCAAGATCAATCACAAGTATCTAAGACTACTTAATGAATCCTTAAGGGGTCATAACTTAATATCAATTATGTAAGTGTGTAGAAATAGACAAAAGCATGAAAAGATGCACACAAGCTAGACACATAAGAGATTTATTTTAAGTCCAAATCGAAATGTTATTAGATGAAAGAGAATACCTAGGATCCTTGCAACATGCTTAGTATATTTTACCTAATTTTTAGCAATTCTTGTTGAGCTTTTCCATGCAAGCAAGTGACGAACTCTCCAACAAGCAAACAAGCAAACAAGATATGCAACATATATTCAACTTATGAAAACTATAGGGTTAGGTCTAAAAATCAATTATTATCAGCAATAATAACCAGAAATTAACCCAAATGACAACTCATATCATTCATTGAACCATGTAAAAAAAATAAGTGCATACCCATCACAAAACTTTATTTTTTTTTTACATTTGACCTAGTCAACAAGATCTGATTTTTTTTTTTATGATTTTGGACACAAAAATAGAAATTCAAAATAGAGACCCCTACTAAAAAACAAAGAGCTTTTGAAAAATGTAAAAATTTTAGAAAAATTTCTTCATTTGTGCCCTAGAGATTTGTTTTATCAAAATAGACTAGTTTTTGTAAATTGACTATTTGAGCTATTATATTGCGTCCAAATTTAAAACACAAAGAATGGACCCCCTATATAATTTAAAGAGCTTTCCAAAATATAAAAATTTTAGAAAAATATGCTGATTTGCGTTAGATATTAATTTTTTCCTAAATTTCAAAAAAAAATTATTAAAAATTCAAAACATCTCAGATAATTCTGAATTTTTTACTGTAGCTTCCCTGATATGTGTTCAACTTGCAAAAAAAAAATTAGAGCGAAAATCAAAACTGTTTGAGAGATAAAATTAAATTTTTGAAACTTTAGAGCGTTAGCTCCAAAAAAAAAAATCAAAACCAACATGTAAAGGTGGGTTGCCCCACAATGTGCACCAGAAATGTGTGTGTGAAAATTGTACCTAATCTATAGACACAACACTTCAGCAAAATATTAGAGGTTAGCAAAAACAAAATCGTGCAATGAATTGAAAGCTAAACTAACCAGGTGATTTACTGCCTTCTAATAGGTGCGAGATTGA
Organism: Chamaecyparis obtusa; assembly: GCA_027943335.1. Taxonomy (NCBI): domain Eukaryota; kingdom Viridiplantae; phylum Streptophyta; class Pinopsida; order Cupressales; family Cupressaceae; genus Chamaecyparis; species Chamaecyparis obtusa. Next base: position 1,195,692 of record BSBK01000293.1, on the reverse strand, counting down.
TGTTCTCAGATTGTTATCAAGATCAGTGACCTAGACGACACCTAAACGAAAGATTTGAATGCAAAAGATGGATATGAAATATGAATATAATTTTTATTTTTTTTTATATTTTCTATGCAATATGAATGATAAACTTGATATGGAATCTATGCTAATATGGAAACTGATATGCTAAAATGATCTAACAATGATATGAAAAAGAATCTAAATGAATGTAAAAAAACAAATTGATCTCACAATAGCCTTGATTCGCAATAAGCTTTGATTCTCCAAATTCTAATTCTACAAAATAGTTGTGCAATTCGTAGATGACTTTGACAAAGTAAGCTTGCAAAATTATGAGATGAGATATGAAGAGTTGAGCCTTGTTTTTATAGAAATCCAAAGCTTTGAGGATGCATGAAAGAAAGTCATAAATCACTCAAATAACTCAGGTTGATTTTTGAGTTATTTTTAAATAAAGATAATTAACTCACAAAAATATGCAAAACATGCAAAAATAGCTTTTTAACTCAAATTAGAGTTTAGATCAGCTTTTTGAACTCCAAAAGGATGTTGAGTTCTAAAAAGTCAACACTTTGTATTGATTTTCTAATTTAGAGTTTAACTATTTCTTTTGAATGTGCATAATAATTATGAATTAATTAAATAAATAAAGTGATTTATGCTCAACTTAACTGATTTTTGAAAATAAATAATTGATTTATGGGTTAATCAATTATTTAATCAAACTTTTATTAAAAACTATATTATTAAATAATGACAACTTGCTTTAATTAATTAAATAAAAATTTAATCAATTATTCATAGTATATTGGATTTATTGTCAAAATTAAATAATACATTTAATAATAGATAGAATTAAATTTAATTACACAATTAAGTGGCAAGATATTAAATCTAATTAATTAAATATGAAAATATTCAATTAATCAAACTTAGGATAAATGTGATTTATTGCCATATAATCATTAAATTAAAGATAATTAAGATAATTAAGAATATTGCTAAGAATATTCTCCGATGCAGAATTTAAGATAATCAATTATGATTCGATAATGTTTAGATGTGCCTTAGATTAGGACTTTGATGTTGATTTCATTCAATTTGTAGATGTAGGAGGTTAATGAACTTATAGCTCATTTTTGGGGTATTACAGATGGGCATCATGCATGTAGAAGACATAAGGGCTTACATATATTGTAAGAAGGAACCTATTGGACTAGATAGGTTAAGGGTGCACGTGGACTCAATGTTGAAACTAGACAAAATGTTCATGGATGAATACACCAAATGGAACAATCACCCCATTGTTGAATATGCCACGGCATATGAATTCTATGAGATTGAATGGATAAAAATCTTGTTAAGCAGAATCTATGATGATTTATTTTGGATTGGAGATGTACTAGTAAGAATCATAGGAGACTTGATTCATGAAATGACAGGCCTCTCTATGACAGGCGTCATCCTTCTAGTGGGCAAGGATGTCAGGAAAATGGTGGAGCAAGTGTGTAAGTCAAGAAGTGATAAGCGCGGTATGACTATTGAGTGAATTGAGCAAACAGACATCAAATTGATGTTAATGATACTAGGTTACAAATTTCATCACACCAGCAAGGTGAATAGTGTGTCTATGGGTACTATTCTAGCAGTCATCCGACTTGTGCAAGAAGATGGAGATTTCAACTTGTGTGAGATCTTGTGCGCATAGTTGATAGACAACATCAAAGCTATCAAACATGAAAAAACAAAGATATTCAGGTTTGGGTCCCTAATCATCTATATGTACCTTCATATAGTTGGTAAAGTGTTAGACTTGTATCTAGACAAATCCATTCCTACCATGCCACCGATATCAAACAAGGCATCCAATGAAAGAACCTTAAGAGACTATATAACCTTGAAATTGAAGACCTTCAGAGTAAGGATGCAAATGAGGTACAAGATTCCTGAGAGTATTGTGGAGAAGTATAAAGATACAATATGCTTCATGGTGGAGATTGATACTACTTGTATGGAAGTTGTTGAGCCTAGAACTAAGTGGATTCATCCACTTGGGTATAAGGTTGAGGAACAAGTTCTTAAAGCTTATGCATAAGTATTGCTATCAGCTCCTAAAGATGATAAAGGTGGGGAACCTATGAAGAGAAGACTAGAGAAGTTGATGCTAAGCTAAATAGTGCTGCAACAAAAAGAAAGGTTGCAAAGGTCACTTCTGAAATCTTAAGAATACATGGTGTATCACAAGAAAACCTTGACAAGGCAAGGGAAGAGAAGATTTCTCTAGAATTGAAGAGCGTAGCAGCAAAAGAAGAACAAGAAGAGCCCAAGATGAAGAAGATTAAAATTGAAATAGATGATGACATTCCTTCTGTGCCCAAAGAATCCAGTGATCCTATTGCTCCTCTGAAGTATGAACCAATGATCAGAAGGAAGAAAGAAGTAAGCACTAGTCATCCATCCTAGCTACAAGGAGAAGGATCAACATTCAAGCAGCTACTAAGGTAGGATTCAGACCTAGCCTTAAAGCTTTGAGCACAAGAATTGTTGATGAGGGTAGAATTGATCAAGTAGGAAAGTTCTATGAGACATATAGTGAAATTGATAAGTCAGAAATACATGGTATGATTATCAAACACATGATCAAGTTCAAGAAAATAGTTCTTGAATTGTAGACCTCTATTCCTGATAAAGTTTGGAATATTTTATAATACCAAAAGAGACAAGAAAATGAAAGGGATCTTAGGATAAGAGAAAAAGTGTTACAAGATACTCTGTCAGTATGCTCCAAAGAAGAAGAGGCACTGATATTAAATTTGGTGAAGCCGCACTTGAGAACAAAAATGAGAAATCTACACATTATGAACAAAGACTATGATTTGATTGTTAGGAATGAATGCAAAGTATTTTGGCATTCATTCTATAGTAGTTGTTGTTGCATTCATGACTTGGATTGTCATTGATGTCAACACAGTGATATTCTAGATATCAGCAGGAAAGCAGGTACAGTTTTATTTTGCACACATGTTTTATTGAAGATTGGCTTTTGTGCAATTGATGGTATGTTCTTTGGTGTGTTATTAACTTATGGTTAATAGCACAAAAAAAAATTCATTCATTCATGAGAGTTATGAGCATTTTGGTGAAAACAGTGTTTAGACAGTGTTTCTGTGTAGTGATTTTCAGAAATCAGTGGATATCTCTTAGCTGGGATGGAATCTAATTTTGTGCAGTTAAAGGGATGTTGGAGACTTGTTAATGATGATGTGGTTCATAGTGAAAACTTTGAGGATATGTTTGGAGAAAGTTACAGTATTTGAAAGATGACAGTTTTATGTGAATTTTGTGTGTAGCATGTAGTCTAAATTATTATTTTGTAATTGAGGACCGACTCATTTGTAATTATTTGAGTTTGGTATATAAGAAGGAATATTTTCCTTGTTGTAAAGTGAATTGAAAAAAAGAGAATTGAAAAAAAAGAGAATTGAAAAAAAGAGAATTGAAAAAAAGAGAATTGTAAAAAAGAGAATTGAGTAGAGAGGATTGAATTGTAAAAGTTGAGATGTGAATATATGCATGAAGTGAAGAAAAGAGCTAATTCAGTGATGAAGGAAGACTTGTGAGTACAGAGATCTGGAATTTTGATCTTGTGTAGTAGAGAGTGCAGTTTTGGCACAGTATGAAGGAGGTAATATATTTCATATTATTCTGTTGAATAATTCTAAGATCTTTTGGATAGTGGGTTCAGAGATCTTGCCTTGAAGCTGTTTGGGTAGTGGGTCCTTCTGTCTTCCATAAACTCTTACCTGGGTTAGAATCTTTTAACAGGGATTCAAAATCTCCTAATAGGGATTTATATGTACTGAATGTATTTCATAAGACTCCTAACAGGGTCCATCCTCTAACAAGGAACTTTCATTTTAGTGCATCATTTTGTGGGCATCATTCCCACCAGAGTTTACTCTTTTCAAGAGGTTCCCTAGTCAACATATCTTGTGTTATTTTGTAATTGTGTATGGTTATCTTTCTATGGTTGATTACTACATTGATTATATTGTTTAAAGTAGTTGAATGGTTAAATTATTAGATAACTGATTCACCGCCCCCCCCCCCTCTCATTTATCTTGGGGATCTTTAATTTCTAACATTGATAACTTAGGAAACAAAGAAGGCTTTTGAGAAGGTACTCTTGGAGCAATAGATAAAACTACCTACTGCACCCATCACTCATGCATCTAATAAGAAAGACAAAGCAAAAGAGACCTCCAATGTACCAGTGACAAGTCCTCAGGACTCAGCATTCATAGCAAAAGCTCAATAAGAGGTAGATAATTCTGCACCCATGTCAGGATCACTCAAGGAAAGCACATTCATTGATAATGTGGAGATAGCCATGGCGGCCACTGACATAGAATTGGATAAGTTTGAGGAAGCATTTGTCAATAATGATGAAGATGAAATCCCATGCAATAATACACCTCCCACTTAGCAAGAAGAAGTAATCATAGAAGATATATCTGATAAGAAAGAAGAAGAAGAGGTAGAAAAGAAATATGAAGATACTTATGTTGGATTAGTCAAGGTGAAGCAAGAAGTGATGGATAGCACTCCCATCACCCCCTCCTCAGCATTGCTATCAAGTTTGACACCTGACACAAGCAGTTTGGACTCCTGGAAAGAAGAATACCTGATTAAGTTTAGTGTCCTAGCTATGGAGAAGGCTAAGGAGAAGCAAGTAATGAGGAATCCCCTCTTGGTGGAATCAATAAATATTTTGAGGAATGCTCTTGATAGACTCAATTGAGGAATGCTCTTGCACCCTCACTCGACATTCTCAATCAAAACATAAAGGATATTGATGCGACCATGATAACCTATGATCAAGGTCTAAGCATAGAATTGGAGAAGATGGAGAAGCTTCAATATGCATTATGCGCCCATCTACAGATAGTCAATTCACTGATAACCTTTTGGAAGAAGGAGATCCAGAAACTCAAGATTGCATATCTGGATGTTTTCCCTCAATAAGTGTATGTAGATAACATTTTTGATATACCTTTTTCATTAATGTCAAAGGGGGAGTTATATAGAATATGGGAGATATAATATGGAGTATATAAGATGAATACAAAGATATAATTTTAAGTATAAAAATGTATAGAAGACAAAAAGTTTCTTGTTAAGGACAGTTAGAGACTTGGCCATATTCCTTTGTTTCCATCAATGACAAAGGGGGAGATTGTTGGCAAGTTGTCTATACTAAAGTATATGAATAGATATATTGTTTTCATTAAGGCAACAAAGTCATATAGTAGTTTGGAGTCAGCGCACTAATTGCAAATATTAGAATTCAGTTAAGTGTTGAAGACTGGATAGTATACAAAGTACTAGAGACTCATAGCATCAATGCATGTGTGTACAGATGAATTAAGGTATGCACCCTGGAAGTTAAGGTTGTTAGACTATACTTATGTCTAGTCTATGAGCACATAAGTATATATGCATAGATGTGAAAGTTACAATTAGTTGAAGTTGCACAGCCATTGTGTGTCAGCAATGAACAGAGCATGGAGCCAACAGTGACTATTTTGGTTTGTGATTATAAATTAATGTTGTAGAGGCTATGTGCCTATTGTATTTAGATTTCCAATATATGTACATGTATAATTGTAAGCACGCTGAAGCCAATTCATTTGGAAGTGTTGTTTGTAATTAGTTATAGGGCCGACCTAATTATTTTGTTTGTATGAGCGTATAAATATAAGATGTACCCATTGTAATTAGCATGGAAGTCATAATAGAGTTTTGATAAGAAGATGAAAGGTATGTGAAGAGAGCATAAGATGTATTAGATCTTTGCAAGAGGTCAAAGCATGAGCACACCAAAGGAACTAATCTAACAAGTAGTGTCACAACGACAGTTCACCTGTAGATATAGTGTGTATCTGAAATCAGAAGGTTGTAGCCTTCACCATTTGAGCAGTGAGCTCTAGGATAGTGAGTCCACTCCCCTAACAGGGATCATTATAAAATACTCCTAATAGGGTCCAACCCTTAACAAGGTCTACTATACTTAAAGTATTTTAAAGTTAATCCTAATACTGTAAAGGATCTTCTAGCAAGGATCACAAAACACTAGTGCAAAATATTAATGGGTATCAAGTCCCACCGGGATTTTTATTTGGGTTTCCCCGTAACCATATTGGTGTCATGTTTTGATTTCATGTTTCATGTTTATGTGAATGTTTAATTCTGTACTTAAGCATTTATAATTTAGTATTCAAATTAAAGTGAAAAGTTAAAATATAGTGAACACTGATTCACCCCCCCTCTTAGTGTTCCCATTCCTAACAATGCAATAAATTTGGTCATAAAGCTATGAATTGTAAGACAAGTCAGAAAAATAAGACTCAGCATAATTAGAGAAATCAAAATTAGCTTAATGTAAGAAGTTCTCAGAATGTTACACGTTAGATATGTAACTATAATGGTTACTCAGCTAGATAGTGTAAAATGGTAACCCATGTCAATTTGCCAAGAAATATAACGCCTCCAGCTATTTATCACTCATGTAACAAGGTTGGACACATCTAAAAGTTCTGTAGAGAAAGAATACAAAGTTAGGAAAGCCCTAAAAAGCTAGAAGAATCAATACTGGATACCGAAGGAGAAGTCAAGTTTGTGAAAGCTTGAGAAGATGTGAGCTTGATTTATTCAGAGGCAAAGAAGGATAAGGTTGATGAGAATGTATTGGATGCACCCATAGTGGATTCACCCTCTACATTTGGATGAATGGACCTCAGGGTCATAGGGGAGCTAATTTAGCTCTAAACCCTTGCACGGCTGGTATCCTCACTCTCAGAGTATGTGCCTTTGGACTTAACCTTTTGGAGAGTAGTAGAACCTATGTGCAAGAGCACATTAGCTTTTTGATTATAGAATGAAAGTTGGAAATTATCAGTGACAGCCTAGTTTACATGGCTAGCATTAGTGGTAGAATTTTTCTTTAAAGTACATAGAAGCCTTTAGATCTCTCATTGCATTCAAATTCAAAGCGATTGGAGAGTAGAGGATCCCTAGAATTTGATAGTAAAGGATTACAGATTGATTCACTAGTGATTAACTATACATTTGATCAATTGCAGAAGCCCTAATCTGTTGCGTCGATTCAGAAGTCTTTGAGATCATTTGGAAAGTGATATACAAGTAAGTAATGGCTACTCCCATTGTATTTGATGTGGCAGAGAAAAACAAATGTGTTTAAGAGGCATCTATTCAAGTCCACACTAGATGACCTAGAAGGTGCATTCTCCCATACTCCCATGGGTGTTATGCATGTGGGAGATATTAGGGAATAGATATATTGCAAGAAGGAACTAGTAGGTTTGGATAGAATAAGAGCGCACATGGAAACAATGATGAAACCTGATAAAACCTTCATGGATGAGTATGCACAGTTGGATAATCATCCTATAGTGGAATATGCTATGACATATGAGTTATATGAGTTAGAATGGATCAAGATCCTACTCAGAAAGATCCATGATGACCTATTTTGGATAGGTGAAGTACAGATTAGGATAATAGGAGATCTAATTCATGAGATGATAGGACTCTCAAGGATAGGCATCATTCTTGCAGCAAGAAAGGATGTCAGAAAACTTGTAGAACATGCTTGCAAATCAAGAAGTGATAGGCATGGAATGAAAATAGAGCCTAGAGAGGAGAAATAAATCAAATTGATGTCCATGATATTGGGATACAAGTTCCAGCACACTAGCAGAGTAAACAGTGTGTCAGCGGCCACCATTCTAGCAACAATAAAGTTGGTAAGAGAGAATGGAGAGTTTAATCTATGTGAGATCTTGCACGCATAGCTAATAGACAACATAAGAGCCATCAAGCATGACAAGACCAAGATATTCAGGTTTGGGTCTTTAATAATCTATATATACTTCTATATTCTTGGAAAGGTGTCTGATTTGTATCTAGACAAATCTATTCCCACTATGCCACATATATCCTTAAAGGCATCCACAAAAATTACCCTTAAGGATTACATGGAATTGGAGTTGAAAACATTCAGAGTGAGAATGTAGATGAGGTATAGGATACCTAAAAAGATAGTTGAAAAATACAAGGATAGTATTTGTTTCATGGTAGAGACTGATACAACATGCATGGAGGCTGTTGAACCAAGAACAAAGTAGATTCATCCACTAGGATATGAAGTTGAAGAGCCTATTATAGATGCTTATGCTCAAGTTCTATTGTCAACACCTAAGGACCTCAATCAACCTAGATGGGGGACTTATGAAGAGATAACAAGAGAAGTAGATGTTGTATTAAACAACGCAGCAACAAAAAGAAAAGTTGACAAGGTTACTTTGGAGATTTTGAAAATTCATGGAGTATCTCAAGAAGACCTAGACAAAGCAAGGAAAGAGAATATTTCTTTGGAATTAGAGAGCGTAGCTATAGCTAAGATAGAATCTGATGATCCAAAGATGAAGAAGGTGAAAATTGATAAATCTGATGATCTGAAGGGTAAAATAGATAATACCCCTTCTATGCCCAAGGAAACTATTGACCTTGCTAATCATCTTGAGTATAAGGAAATGCCTAAGAGGAAGAAATATATTAGCACCATTTATCCATCCTCATGAGTAACAAGAAATAGGAAGAATGCTCAAGCACCTCCAGAGGTAGGTTTTAGACCTAGTCTTCAAGTGTTGAGTAAAAGGATTATTGATGAAGGAAGGATTGATCAGATAGGAAAATTTAATGATAAGTATAGTGAAATAGATAATTCAAAGATTCACATCATGATTATCAAGTATATCATTAAGTTTAAAAAGATAGTGCTAGAATTGAAGACTGTGATTCCAGACAATGTTTGGAACATTTTAGATTTCTTAAAGAGACAAGCATTGGAGGAAGATCTGAGAATAAGAGAGAAGATCTTAGATGAGAGTCTAATAGTATGTTCTTTAGAGGAAAAGACCTTATTATTGGATTTGGTAAAGCCACATATTAGAACAAAATCAAGGACTTTGCACATTATGGACAAGACCTATGATCTTGTTGCAAAGGATACTGAGAAAGCATTTGAGATAGTTTTCCTAAACAGGCACATGTTCCCTCCTACTGCGCCCATAGCACAAGTGCCCACAAAGGTTGCAAAAGATTCAAAGACCATAAATGTATCATCTACAGGTCCACAAGATTTAGCACATACAATTGATGCACCCACAAAGGTAGAAAATTCTACGCCCATGACAAAAATGCACAAAGATGATTCAACTTTTATTGATAATGTAAAATTTACTATGGTGGCCACAGACATTGAGTTGGAAATTTTTGAAGAAGCCTTTATAAGAACACAAGAGGTTAAAATTCTATGTGGTAATACTCCTCCCAATCAACAAGAATAAGTATTGATTGAGGATATAACAGATGAAAAAGAAGAAAAGGAGATAGAAAAAGAAATAGAGAAAGAGAAAGATAAGATATAAGAGGAGAAAGGAGAAGAAGAGGTTAAAGGAAGTGAGCCAATAGATAAGCCATCTATTGAAATGCTAATCAAATTAAAACAAGAAGTAATGGATATCACTCCTATTAGTCCAATACCCTCGGCAGCATTGTTGTCAAGTTTGACACCTGACACAACTAGTTTGGATTCATGGGGAGAAGAAGACCTGATCAAGATCAGTGTCTTAGCTATGGAGAAGGCCAAGGAGAAATAGGTAATGAGGAATCCCCTCTTTGTAGAATCAGTAAATATCTTGAACAACTTGTTACTAGTAGATAAGAAAGTGTCCAAAGTACACTCTGTTGATGATGTAAGTGCAATTCTTTCACAGTTCAAGAGTAGTTTCTCTAAATTAGAAGAATTAGCATCATTAGTTGGAGAGGAGAAGTATATGAAGAAAAGAATAAATGAGTTGGTCAGTAACTTCTCACTAGACCTTATTTCACTCAAAGTTGGACAAGCAACTTTGAAAGAATTTGCAGCAAAAGGAAGGAAAATTATTGCTGACTGTATGAATCAAGATAAGTTGACAACCGATCACTACAAGAAGATTCAAGAAGCAAAGGCCATGATTAAAAATATGAGGAAGTCAATAGAAAATCCCTCTTCTGATGTAAATATGTGTAACAATGTATATGAGGGACAGATTGACAAAATTGAGAAGCCAAAAAAGGAGATGTCAAAGATAAGGGCTAGGAAGACTTAGCTTAGAAATGCTCTTACACCCTCCCTAGATGTGTTGAATAAGAATATCAAGGAGATTGATGCCACCATGGTGACATATGATCAAGATCCTAGATTAGATTTGGAGAAGATGGAGAAACTACAATATGCCTTATGTGCCCATCTCCAAACAATCAATGCATTGATTGCATTTTGGAAGCAATATAAGCAAAATTTACAGATTGCATACCCGAATGTACTTTCAGTGTAAGTTCTTGTACAGAATCAGTTTTGTAACACCTTTTTCATTAATGTCAAAGTGGGAGTATGTATAGAATATGGAGCTATAGATATGTAAAGAAAATGTATATCAAGAAGATATAAGGGAGATATAAGATAGAGTATGATTAAGTGTTTTTTGTATTAAGGGATAGTTAGTAACTTTTCCATATTCCTTTGTTGCCATTAATGACAAAGGGGTAGATTGTTGGAAAGTTGACTATACTAGTGTATATGAATTAATATAGTGCTTTCATTATGGCATAAAAAAGTCATATGATGTTTTGGAGTCAGTGCTCATGATAAGAATATCATAAATTGGCTAAGTGTTAAAGACTGGAGAGTGTACAGAGTACCTGAAGGTCAGAGCATCAATGCACATGCATATGAAAAAATTATGGTATGTGGCCTAGAAGTTAAGTTGGTAAGACCATATTCATGCTAAGTTTAAGAGTGCATGATCAAAATATTCAGTATGAGGAAGATACAGAGAGTTTAAGTTGCACAGACAGTGAATGCCAAAGAATAATAGAGCAAGCAACTGACTGTTGGTATTTTGGTTAGCAGTTATATTATTATGTTTTAAAGGCTATGCACCTATTGTAATTAGGTTGTAGATATATAATTTTTTATTTTTTTTAAAATACACTTGAGCCAATTCAATTGGAAGCATTGCATGTAATTGGTTATAGGTCGACCTAGTTAATTATTTTGGTATGCGCATATAAATATGAGATGCGCCCTTTGTAATAGGCATGGGAGTTGAAATAGAATTGAGATAAGTAGAGAAGTGTGCAAAGAGTTAATAAGATGTATTAGAGATTTGCAAGAGGTCAAAGCATTAGTGCATCAAAGGAACTAATTAGACAAGCAGTGTCATAGTGCTAGTTCATCTAGCAGATATAGTGTGTATCTGAGATCAGAAGGTTGTAGCCTTCACCACTAGAGCAGTGACCTATAGGAAAATGTGTCCACACCCCTAACATGGTTACTGTAAAAGATTGCTGGCAGGGTCTGACCCTTGACAAGGTCACTATATTAAATACATTGTAAAGAAACTCCTAATAGGGTTAAGGATCTTCTAACAAAGATCATAAAATACTAGTACAAATTATTAGTGGGTGTCAATTCCCACTGGGGTTTTTACCTATTTGGGTTTCCCCGTAACCACATTGGTGTTATGTGTTGAGTTTGTATTTCTATTTATGTTGATGTTCATTTCAGTACTTATGCATTGAAGTTAAGTTTAAGAAGTAAAGAAAAAAGATTAAATTAAGTGAACACTGATTGACCCCCCCCCTCCCTCTTAGTGTTCCCATTCCTAACACCTCCAAGGGCAATGGGTCATGGTCATTCTTGATAGTGGGGCACACTCAAATTCATTAACTCATCATTGGTGAGTCAGTGAAGTTTATTTATGGAGGCACAGCAGGGATTTGGCATCAAGGTGGCAGGAGGAAACCTATTAAAATGCACCCATCTGGTTCCACAACTTAGCATCACCATGGGGAACCACACAGTGACAGATGATTTCTTCATGGTCGACCTAGATGACATGGAAGTCATCTTGGGCATTTAGTGGATAGGAACATTGGACGAATAAATACAGAGCTTCAAACGAATGGAGTTATCCTTCGAGGTGAATGGAAAAAAGATTGTACTAAGAGGGATTTCGAATGGAGGACCGAGGGAAGTATCAAGCTGATGGATGGAAGAAATCTTCAGACATGATGATGTGGTCTAGGCCATACATTGTTTTTCCTTGCTAGAACCTGTATAGGGACAAAGAACTGACCACCGGGATGAAGAGATTCAAAAGGTTTTGGAAATACATCACCAAGTCATCGCCAACATACCACTAGGCATTCTACCACACCGAGGGTTTGAACACACCATTGAGATGGAGACTGGTGCCAAACTGCTTATCACTGTGCCATACCACCACCCTAAGAGGCTAAAAGATGAGATTGAAAAAACAATACAGGAACTTCTTGACAAAGGTTGGATCAGGCCCAGCTCCAATCCTTTTGCATCATTAGTAGTGCTGGTTAAAAAGAAGGATGAAACATTGTGAATGTGCATAGACTACTGCACGCTAAATAAAAAACCATCAAGAATAGGTATCCAATTCTAAAGATAGATGAATTTTTGCATGAGTTACATGGCGTCGTCTATTTCTCCAAAATATACCTCCATTCAGGGTATCACCAAATCCGCATGAGGGAACATGATGCGGAGAAAACAACATTTCATTTCCATTATGGGCATTACAAATTTTTGGTCATGTTGTTTGGATTGACCAATGCTCCAACTACATTCCAATCTTGCATGAATCACATTTTTAACAAACAGCTGCGTAAGTTCTTTTTGGTATTCTTTGATGATATATTGGTCTACAGCAAGACATGGGTGGAGCACTTAAGGCATTTGGAAGATGTGCTCGAGATTATGAAGTCACAACTTTTGTTCGCCAAAAGATCCAAATGTGAATTTGGAATGACAAAGATATTATATTTGGGGCATATTGTCAATAGCTGAGGAGTTCAAGTACATCAAGAGAAGATTCAAGATATTTTGGATTGGCCACCTCTGGAGACTCTTTCAAAACAATGTGGATTCTTTGGATTGTCTAGTTACTATAGATGACTCATGAAGGGGTTCTCACAACTTAGTGCACCACTCACCGATCTGACAAAGAAGGGGTCTTTTTAGTGGAATGAACAAGTACAACAAACTTTTGAGAAACTCAAGGAGACTATGAGTTCTTTCCCTATCCTTGTACTACCAGATTTCACTCGACCTTTCATCCTAGAGTGTGATGCCTCTGGAGATGGTATCAGGGCCATCTTAATGTAGGACCACCACCCTATTGCTTTCAAAAGTTGGAAGCTCTCAGGAGCCAAAAAATTGTATTATATATATGACAAAGAAATGCTATCCATCATGCATGCTCTGACAAAGTTCTAATAGTACCTTGTCAGAGAAAAGTTCATTGTTCATACAGATCAAAACATCCTCAGGCATTTTCAGGAACAACAATAGTTGAATGAGTGACAATAGAAATGGGTAAGTAAATTCCAGGCTTTCAACTTTGCCATTGAATATGTAAAAGGAAAAAATAATGTAATAGCTGATTCCTTGTCAAGAAAGTTGGCCATATGTTCCTTATCTCAAATATCAACATATTGGAAAGAGCATCTGTTGGTCAAATACTCCAAGGAAACATTCGCATGCCAACTCCTAGATAAGGAAATATAGGATAGTAGGTATAAGGTGGTCGATGATATTATTTTCTACAAGGACAAAATTTACCTAGTTCTTGAATCTAAGTTAAAGAAAAACATCTTGAAAGAGATGCATGATTTGCCTCTAGTCAGGCATCAAGGGTACTTGAAGACCTACCAAAAAATTAGGGAAAGATTCTCATGGAAGTGACTAAAAAGTGATATATTATAGTACATCTGGGAATGTTCCACCTATCAACAAAACAAATCCAAACACACTCTACCGACTAGTTTACTTCAACCATTACCAATTCAAAAGAAGTAGGATAGCATCTCAATAGATTTCATCTCCAGGATCCCTAAGGCATAGGGGAAGGACTGAATCTTTGTGGTAGTTGATAGATTAACAAAGTATGCACATTTCTTTGCTATTCCAATAAAGGTTTCTGCTTCACAGGTAGCAGACTTATTCTTCTGAGAGGTGTTCCGTCTACATGGACTCCCTCGAAACATAGTGAGTGACAGAGATAGTCACTTCCTTAGTAATTTCTAGAAAGAATTGTTTCGACTAGCAAGGACAAAGTTGTCACCAAGCACCAGTTACCACCCACAGACCAATAGATAAACATAAATTATGATCAAATGGTTGGAAGGTTACCTCATAAATTATGTTTCAACACAACAAAGGGAATGGGTAAAATGGATACACCTAGGAGAGTATTGTTACAATACCACTTTCCACATGTCCATTGGAATGGAACCTTTCAAAGCTTTGTATAGGTATGAACCTCCTTCATTTGTGGATTTGGCTCTCAGTGACAGTCACACACCAAAGGCCAAGGACTAGTTGTAGGAAGGAGTAGATACTTTAAAGGCCCTAAAGAAAAATCTCCAGTAGGCTCAGAATCAATAGAAAATGTACACTAAAAGGCACCGAATCAAGAGGAGTTTTGAAGTAGGGGATCTGGTATGCCTCTGACTTCAACCATACATACAATCTTCTCTAAAGGACTCCAGGAAGGAGAAGTTGAGACCGCATTTCTACGGACCCCACTGTGTGACAAGGAGAGTGGGTGAAGTTGCATACGAATTGGAGCTACCTGATAGAAGCTAAATCAATAATGTCTTCCACGTTTCTTGTCTGAAGAAATTCATGGGCCAATAAGTAATGGTCTCCATAGACCTACCACCCCTCGATGACAGAGGAAAGTTAATATTGGAACCACTAGCAGAAATCATTGACAATTAGGAGAAAAGATTGAGGACACGCACTATCAAAAAAAATTTTGTACGCTAGAAGGATCTACCCCTTAAAGATGCCACTTGGGAAGGAGAAGAGATTCTGGAACACCCTAGGCTAAAATTTCTTGAGGACAAGCAATTATTGGGACGATAGGACTATAATGTTCCCATCATTAAATGACTATTAAAACTATTGTTTTTGGGTCCCGATCGATTTAGTTTATCTCAGGCCCATTCTTTCTTTTGTTGCCATTGTTTAGTTGTCATCATCGACTCTTTTGTGACCTCTTGACATTTTTCCCTGATGGGTATTTTTGCTCGACGTGTAGGTTAGTTTTGATATGTTGAAATTTGATATTTTATTTGTATTTGTGAATTCCTGTTGGGATTTTGCTATTTTCCATTTTAGAGGTGAAAGACCCTCCCTATTTGGTTTGTGTGCAGTTTTGGTGGGATTCAACCCTAACTCTACTCTACCTATTCTACTTGTATCAAATCTAGAAAATCTGAGGCTCTATCAATAAATTTAATAATATATTTTTCGTGAACATATTTGTATTGTGAATTGTTTCATGTCTTTGAAGATCATATTTAATCATTGGTAAAGGAAGTACCTAGGAAGCATTATGCACCCCTCCAAACCCATATGTACGACCTTCTTCTCCCCCTTTTCTCAGCCTTGGCATTAGCTCACAACTCTACCTCCCCACACAACCAACGTACAACTATCCTCATCCTTTGTATGGCCCTCCTCAGTCTCCGTATGACCTCCTTCTGTATGGCCATCCTTAGTTTCCATATGATCTCATATTGTACAGCCATAGCATAATTTTGTGTAGCTATCCTCAGCCTCCATACAACCTCTTTCCGTATGGCCATCTCCCATCTGTATGCCAACTCTACTCATGCCTTCATCACCGTATGACCTTCTCCTCATCTCCGTACGACACCCCTTCCTAACCGTACAACCTCCTACCATACAGAACTAAGCCTCACTGTACCCCCTACTACTCCATTGTACGGTTCATCCCTTGTAGCAACTATATAGCATACATACCTCAAGTGCCCCCTCTTTGTATGACATTCTGTACACCTCTTTGATCAACACCGTACAACCTCCGTGTGACTTTTGTATGCCCTTCCTATGGTGCTTTTCCCCTTTGGTGTAGAACTCTAGAAGTGTGTTTTTGTATGACCATGCTTGGGAACATTACATAGTGAATAGACTAAAGGTAACTTGTTCCATTTGAATTATACTATTTAGAGTTGTCTGATTGCTAAGATAGAAGATTGTTGGATATGGAAAAAGAAGTTTTTTCATGTAAATTTTGATAACCTGGTCAAATTAAGAAAGATGAAGATAGTGAGAGGTTTTCCTAAATTAGTTAAGTTGGACAATGTGATGTGCAAAGAATATCATCTTGGGAGGTTAACTAGTTCCATTTTTACCAGTAAGTCATATTCTACTAAAAGTATCTTAGATCTGGTCATACTGATCTATGTGGTCCTATGAGAACTCGAAGCTATTATGATGATATATATATTTCATGTTTCTTGTCGATGACTATTATAGAATGATGTGGGTTATAACTTTGAAGGATAAATCAGAACATTTTCACATGTTTAAGATTTATAAAGCCAGAGTGGAGAAGGAAACTGGTAAGACCCTAAAATGTCTTAGATCTAATAGAGGAGGAGAGATCACTTCACATGAGTTCATTTCATATTGTGATATAATCATCAAATTAAAAGACAAATGTCAGCTCCTAGAACACCTCAACATAATGACATTGCTAAAAGAAGAAACACGTCTATCATTGATTGTTCTAGGACATTAATGATTCAAAAAGGTATTGAACAAACATTTTGGAGGGAAGCAATAATAACTATTGTTTACATGTTGAATGTAAAGCTCATTTTAAGAAAGGTACAAACAAAAATCCCTGTGAGTTTTGGCATGGTCGATCTCCATGTGTAAGTTACTTCAAAAATTTTGGAAGTATATGTTACATAAAAAGAGATGAAAATTCATAAAATTCTAGCCCAAGAAGTGATGAGGGGATATTTTGTGGATATTCCACAAGGATAAAATATTACAAGTGCTTGAAAAGAGAACAAATAAGATAGTGGAAAGTGCTAGTATAAGAATAGATGAATTTTCTGAATAGAATGATGAATTTAGCAAGAAGGATCCTAAAGACTATCATGGGTTTGAATATGTACAATCAATGGAGCAAGATACTATAGTAGAATCAATGGAGAGATGGGTAAATGAATAGGAACATGTGCAAGTGGTTGAAGGTACTCCTACAACTAAATTGGTATTGCCAAGATATGCAAGATTGAACTATTCCCCTAATGAGATTATTGGTGACAAAAATGTTGTTGTAACATGAAGACAATCAAGAAAAGGTACATGTGTAATACCCCAAAAATGGGCTATACGTTCATTAACCTCCTACATCTTCAAATCAAATTAAATCAATACAAAATTCCTAACCTAAGGCACATCTGCACATTATCAAAATCCTAATTGATTTTATCCTAATTCTACATCAGGGAATATTTCCTAAATATTCCTAATTTATCTAATTATCCTTAATTAAATATTATTTGGCGATAAATGTTATTATTTATCCTAAAGTTGATTAATTGAATATGATGAATATTTAATTAATTAATTAAATTCTGCCACTTAAATATTTAATTTGATTTAATTGCATTTATTCCTAATTAATATTGCTTTTATTTTGACAATAAATCAAAATTCCTACAAACAATCAATTGGATATTTATTTAATTGATTTAAAATCAAAGTTGTCAAATTTAATGATTTAATTGGAATAAAGTTTGATTTAACAATTGATTAACCCATAAATCAATTGTTTTAATTTAAAATCAGTTAAGTTGAGAATAAATCAGTTTATTTGTTAAATTAATTTATAATTAAATCACGCACCATCAGAAAAGAAGGCAACTAGAAATTAACAATCAATTTTAAAATTGAAACTCAACATCTGATGATGAGTTGAAAAAAAATAAAAAAATAAATAAAGCTCTATTTTGAGATAAAAATTGCTTTTGCATGATTTTATGAATTAAATATTCTTAATTTCTTGTTAACTCAAAAATCAACCTGAGTTTATCAAGAGTGATTTATGTCTTTTCTCTTACATTGTCAAAGCCCTGGATTTCTATAAAATTAAGGCTCATCTCTTCACAATGAGCACCTCGAAATTGCATCCTCACTCTGGTGAATTCGTGACTGATGAATCAATCTTTTGCGAATCAAGGCTATTGTGAGATTTTCATTTATTGTTTTGAGCATGCATAGTTTCATATCATATATTTTTATATGCATTCATAGCATTTCTTAGATTAAATCTGCATTCAAACTCAATTTCATACATTATAGCTTAGATTCATACAGTTTTTCATCCTATTGCATCAAAAATAAAAAATAAAAAGATTAATTTGCATTCATATTTCATTATTTTCATCATCTTAAATCCTTCATTTAGGTGTTGCATTGTCACTAATCTTGATTTCAATCTGAGAACATCATACTCGCACCTACTAGAAGGCAGTAAATCGCCTGGTTAGCATAGTTTAAATTACTTGCAAATTTCAGTTTTTGCTAACCTCTAATATTTTACTAAAGTGTTGTGTCTACAGCTAGGTACAAAATTTACACACACATTTATGGTGCCCACTGTGGGCCCTAAAACAGGTTTCCATTCTATTCTATCAAATTTCTATCATTTTTTCTTGAACCCATGACCACAAGGTTAATTTTTGTGAGTTTTGTGATAAATTTCTAGGCTGTTTTTCTAGAAATCTGACTGATGTTTTTATTGGTACATGCACATATGACATGATATAGATCTAAAATTTATATTTATGGAAATTTATTTGAGTTATATTTCATTTTCCATTGGTTTGGATTAATTTTGTTTTGATTTTCAAAAGTTATGATCATTTTAGTGAAGACTGGTCTGAACCTAATTTTATGAAATTTGACTGATATTTTTAATGGTATATGCACATATCACATGATAAAGATCCAAAATTTATATTTATGGAAATTTATTTCAGTTATCTTTCATTTTTAATTAGTTTGGATTAATTTTGTTTTGATTTGCAAAGTTTATGATCATTTTAGTGAAGACTGGTTTGAACCTGATTTTATGAAATCTGACTGATGTTTTTATTGGTACATGCACATATGACATGATACAGATCCAAAATTTATATTTCTGAAAAGGTATTTGAGTTATCTTTCATTTTCTATTGGTTTGGATTAATTTCATTTTGATTTGCAAAATTTATTATTGATTTAGTACAGACTGGTCAAAATCTGATTTTTTATGACAACATATTTTTCGATTATCAAATGACATATTATCTTTGACTAACCTGATTTTCTACCACATGGGGTTGACAAGTTGTGTTTCTTTTTTTATGAATTTTTATAACTATGTGATGCACCCAAGATTAAAGTACAAATTATGAAATCATAATTAGCACAAAACCAAATATAGTAAAACAATGATTTACCAGTTGCCATAGCCCTTGAAGGCGTTGATGTTTGCATGGCCCTTGTGGCCGACATTGCACTCGGCAATCTTTTATGGACAACCTGGCTAGGAGGAGTCTCCTGCAATTGATGACCTGAACAATACATTGTTAGCAAAGACATTTTGAAATAATAAAAGTAAGAGTTAACTTGAGAAGTTTTTTAATGTTCCAAAAAAAAAATTCCTTGTAACTTGTCAGCTAAAGGATTATTTTACCTGAGGCAGCCGGAGATCTACTAGTACCGGCCTCATCCGCACATTGTCCTTGACCAGGTACTAGAGATTCCATAAAATCCTGCAACAAGAACACATATTACATATATTTTACTTCACAACATAAAAGAGTATAAAATATTAACCTTTATTGAAATTTTGTTATAACTAAAGATTCATTACTACTTACTTGATACCGACGTGCGAGTGCTTTCAATTTAGTTAGCCTCATGAGCATCTCCTCAGTTGGATTTGTTTCATACAAAATATTAATTATATCTTTATTGATTTGTTTCATTTTTTTCTTCAACGTGATTATAAAATTAGGTGAATCTGCAAAAAGATCATCATCCTCGGGGGTAGCTATTGCCTCTACTGTCGAGGGTGTTTTTCCCTTATCCTGAACATCAAATTGTGATAGGAATATCAGTAAAACTATCATAAAAACTCCAAAACCATAAATAAAATAATGTAATAATATAATATTTTTCAACTATCTAATTTGTACAATTTTAATAAGGTTTACCTTTGCTGAAGAACAGGTGGGAGGAGCATCCTCATGGCCTCTATCATGTGCGGGATCTATATTGTCTTGTGACAAAGATTAAATATAAAAACTTTAGCGAACTAAAAGAAATAGACTTAGCAAAAAAAAACTTATTAATAAAATGGTATATAGTACTTACCACCCTCATGATAGTAACTTTGTTTGTATCTATGCAATTTAAATGATAATCTATTAGCAGTTCTTCCCCTGCACTTATTGATTTTATTGCACATACAAAAACTTGATTCCCCTCATGTGCCTCAAATATGCAATTGGGTTGCTTATTAGTTGACGAAGGTCACATACTATTTATAAAACCCGCAATATTACTTGTTGCTTTTGGTCTCCCATCAATGTACATTGCAAATCTTTTACTTTGATCATTTTCTTTCGTTTGTATATAATTAGCTGATTGTGCATACCTACGCATACTTTTTTTATATTGAACAATCCACTTCCAATCATTGTAATTGTAACATGGACCGACATACTTGAATAATTCAACAACTTTTTTGTAATATACCTTTATCCCATCCATGGAAAATAGGCCCAAACCATGTAATGAGGATGGAGCAATGTGATATATCCTCTCATTAACACAAAAATCAGTATTAATTGGAGGTAGCTCATTGGGTACCCATTCTTTCTCAATGTGTGTGTACCGAAAGGGCACCTTGATGTCGCCTTTGGTCTCATCATCATAAGAACATGACCCCCCATTAGCAAGGAAATATTTCATATGTTTATCAAAAAAATTTCTAATCTTTTGACCTCTAGTTGATCTCCCTATTTTAGCCGTACTACATGTAGAACTTTCATCTAGCATTCCCTCATTTCCCTCATTCGATATAGATAGATCTGACAAGTACCTATTTGGTGGGTGCTGCAATCCATCAAATGAGATATTGCCACGTCAATATATATAGAATAATCAAGTCGTGACCCATACGTATGGTTCTTCTTTGTCTATATATACATTATATGATTATATAATATGTCTATTTATAACATACGTGCTCAGTGATAAACAAGAAGAATATAAGAAAATTATGTCTATTTATTGACTTATACCTGCCGATCCATGTCACTGTGCACGATCCATGTCAAAAGGGTCAAATTTCCTGCATATGTTAATCATTTATCTTAAGTTAGCTAAATATTACATGATACATATGCTACAAATAACTTAGAAGATAACATGAACAATATGCAACATCGTAAACATGAACAAATTTACCTTATGTATGGAATGCAAGATTGTCAACAGAAGGTCGGGGTGACAATGTCTGTAGTCAATTGCCTGTTTTCAAAAAGGGTGATAATCAAACACAAATATACATGTATCAATAGCAATTAATTGAGCATCGTAAACAAAAAAATTGGTAATTATAAATCACATATGTCGTAATCATTAGAATTGAACATAATAAATATGTAATCATTACAATTTAAAGCAAAACATAAATATGTAATCATTAGAATTGAACATGATAAATATGTAACCATTTCAATTATGTCATTGATCATCATCATCATCATCATCATCATCATCATCATCATCGCCATCATCACCATCATCACCATCATCATCTCCATCAACAGCATCACCATCATCATCATTGCCATGATCACCATCACCATCGTCATCACCATCATCATCATCATCGTCATCATCACCATCACCATCACCATCACCATCACCATCACCATCACCATCACCATCATCATCATCATCTGCTTCTTCATCATCTTCGGTATCTTCTTCTTCCATAACATTATACTTTATCGGCCTTCCTCTTGAATCATGTCTAACAACAAATGACCAACCCTATTTATGTGGAACCTCTGAGTAAAACACTTGCTCACACTGGCTTGGAAGAACATAGGGCTCATCTCCAACTAGCTCAAACGACCTTGTATTAATCATTATAAATCCATTATCATGTTGAATAACAGTTCTATCTGGATCATTTTGATTCAGTCGTAGCCTATACCATTTGACGACAAATAGAACTACTTTGAAGGAGTTAAAGTCGCACTCAATTATATCATCTAAGATGCTATAGTATTGATTTTGAGATTGTTGATGATGTATGTTATTTCTAGATGATATATTGGTGACCTCAAAAATTGCACTTATCCTAGAATCACAAGTTTTCTTTGTGTCATCCAACTTTTTTATGCAAAATTTGTGGCCATGATAGTACATAGCTTTGTGGTGCTTGACCTGCAATTTTTCAAATGTGTAAATTATTTGCATCATGAGTTGATATGAAACATATGATTCATGATCATTAATAAATTTGTACGTACCTATCCACCTCTTAAATCATGTGCTAGATCAATTACCATTGGAGTAACATTGGAATCTCCATTACGATGAGCTTCTCTAGCCAATGAAGCAACACCTTCCCATGTTAATGAGAAACTATTTTGTTGACATCGTTCAATCCATACCATCATCCAATCAAGATTGTTTGCAATATACAAATGTATTGCATCCCACTCTCGACCAGCTGTATCAAAAACATCTTAGATTTATTGCATCCGACTCTTGACTAGATTTATAAGAATTAATTAACTACAATAACATCTTAGATTTACCTCTCACTTTCCTCAATCTACCTTTGCCCATCAAGTACTCCCCTTCAAATTTGTTAATAGAGTTGGGATCCCAAATACGATCTACATGGATCTTTGCTGCAAACTTAAGAAGATATTCACTAATGTACACCATGGTCTGGTATACCATATATCCCTCCACCATAGAACCCTTAGGATGTGCTCTCTGTCGAACCAAGTCTTTCAAAAATTTCAAGTGCCTCTCAACCATCCACATTGACCTAGTTGGTACAGGTCCACACAATTCAATCTCCTCAACTTGATGTATGAGGTAATGTTCTTGTGCATTGAAAAAAGTTAAAGGTAGACACTTTTGCATTTCACACATAAGAAGAGGAATTTTTCTCTTCCAGTATTTTATATCTTCTTTATTGATTTCTTTAGATGACAACCACCTCATGTATTTTCCAAGATCATATATAACTTGTTTGACACCGTTGGAAAAGTGGTGTGGGAGAGATAGAGGTAGAACGTACTGCAATATTTGTAAAATGATCTTGTCAATATTTTATAAAAGAATGCAATGAAAACCACATGCAGTATACAAATATATAGTGAATACAAAATAATATGAATTACCTTAATAAATATATGTCAATCGTGTGTTTTCATATCTGGCCCAAATTCACTTTTCTTTGATATGAAATCATTTATGTTTGCAGCAAATCTTGTAAGAAATTGTATTTTTTTTATAATTTCTTTTATAGCATTGCTCTGCTGCTTCAACAATAACCATGAAAGGGCACTTGTATCAATCTGGTCTCCATTGTTATTTGATCGAATAAAATTTTTCATTGCATGGTTGGATTCTTCAATCTCACTACAAATTTTGATAATTTGGTCTTTGTCACGCCTTCCATCCAATATTTTCTATAATATCTTTGTTACATTCTTTCCAATATGCATAAGATCAAACAAATGCATGATTGAGAGTTGCTCATAGTACGGCAACCTATTAAATTCCGTAGGATAACTTTTTAGTCCTTTTGGAAGTTGGTCATTGATGCCTTGACGACCTTCACAAGCATCAATTACATCATCAGTAAATAAAACACAATATCAAAATATAAATTTGAAACAAAACCCATCAGATGGAATGACATTACCTCAATGATTTATTTTATTGTATGCCAACTTCCATAGGCGAGGTGTCATTCTCCATGGCTTTGATATAGTCTCTTCTTTCCCATTGAAAAGATTTTTTTCAGTAATTTGGTACTTATGATTTCTGTGGAGAAAGTGTCTATTCTGATCGAACACCTGCTTTCTCAAACTTTTTGAATGACGAGATTTTTTTTTTGGACCACAAACTGGACATGCAAATTTTCCCTTTGTCTGAAGACCTACAAGATCATGTATAATTGGATTAAATGTGTTAACTTTGTGTTAGCACTATAACATACCAAAAAAGAGGCGTTAAGAAGAGAACATACCACAAAAATGTGTTAGCCCAGGGGCATCATGTATTGTCCATACAAGAATTGCATGGAATTGAAATTGTCTTTGTCCTATTGGTCTAGAGATGTCATACATAGTGACCCCATTCCATAACACCATCAACTCGTCGATAAGGGGCTCAATATATACATTGATATCTTTAACTTGGTACTTACCTAGTTGAATGAACAAAAACATTTCATAATTATTATGACCATTTTGATGGATTATTAATAATAAATTAATTTAGATGACCATTAAATCAAAAAATACCTGGAGCAATCAGTGACGACATTATGTGCTCCCTTTTTATGGACAACCAAGGAGGAATGTTATTGTTGATAACAAAAATAGGCCACACCGAGTAAGTAGATCTCATCTCTCCAAACGGATTGACACCATCCGCTGCCAATGAAAGCTTGAGATTACGAGGTTCTTCTTTAAAGTGTGGCCATTTTTCTTCTATTTCCTTAAATGTCGAGCCATCTGCAGACATTCGCATAATGACATCCTGACTTCTATTGCATGCATGGTAATCCATAAATTGTGCCAAGCTATTGCACTTGAATAATCATTGCAAACGTGGAATAATGAGAATATGTCGAAGAACCTTGCAAGGCACCTTTTTAGTTATTCAATCTGATTGATATCTACTAATATGACAAATAGGGCATTCTATTGCAAATTCATGCTGTTTATAATATATAATATGATCATTCGGACATGCATGTATTGTTTGATATTCCATTCCAATATCTTTCATAATGGCAGATAATTCTCGGTATGAGTGAGGTAGAATGTTTGATAGTGGTAACAAACACTCACCTATCAACCTACGACCAAAAATATAATTTGTTAATTTAAAGAATATTAATTGCTACACGATTCACCCAATATTAATTGTAAAAAAATTATGACTAAAATAATGAAAAAAGATGGCATACCTTAACATACGTGTTATTGCTATGTTGGATAAACCATTCATAACCTTCAAGTTCACCAACAACAATATAGCGGCAAGAAGAGTTGTTTCGGAGCCTTCATATAGGGGCTCGTGTGCCTTCTCAAGTATAGGTACATCAAGCTCTGCATCAACATCATCATCATCTTGATCATCGTGATCATCTTGATCTTCTTCATCATCGTGGTCTTCTTCCATGATATCATTACCTTCTACTTCTATATTCACACCTCCATGTTCCCTCATTTGGAAATCCACATTCTCCAGATTGTCATGGTCCATAACATGAAACTGAGGGACGTTGACCTATATGAAAATGATGACCTTATATTAACCATGACCATGTTGTCATCATCAAATCATGTCTTATGTATTTTATAAAATATTAAAATACATATCAATGGATGAAATTTGTTTCCCCCTTCAATGTGACCATGTTGCCTACAATGTTCCTCAACTATTTTGATTAGATATCTTTGAGTCTTTAAGCCCTTACAAAGTTTGCAAGGACAATAACATTTCCATCACCCTTTTTTTTTAAGTTAGACCATAGTCTAGCAATTGTCTCCCTATTTTTTTGTGTGTTGATATCGTCAGACATGGTCTTTCTTGAATGGAATGACTCGTTGGTGGAAGAAGGATGATTTGTTTGCAACTTGTTGATAAAAATCGTTACTGAACAACCATTTTCTCAACCATTTTAATATCAAAAACATCATATGAAATATCTTTATCATTTAGATTTTAATGCTATATTTTAACTTTTAATCAGAATTCTATGTAATATAAGGACCCCTATATCACCATTTTACTGAGAGTCAAGCATCAAGTCATCGGTAAGTTAACACAACTTGATAAATTTGGGAGTAAGCTTTATTTAAATCATTTAAATTTGGGAGTAAGCTTCATTTGTTTGGTATGAATATGTTGAGTTGTTAACAAAAGTGTCATCCAAAAAATTACCACTAACTAGATGAGAAGGTGACTCAAGCAGGGAAATGGATCATATTTTCCTTATGGAGATTGAGTTTTCCAACAAAAACTAAAGACTTCAATAGTCATAACATTCAAAGGAGAAAAAGGACACACTTGGTCAATAGACTAAAAAATCATAAAAGTCAAGGAATGGTAGTTGTTAATGGTGATACATGCTGATGTACACAATTTTTTTTTATTAAGCTGGATAAAATGGGGGCCATATCCAAGGGAACCCAACATGGCCAAAATAAAGGGTTATTCAATGTAATTGTAGGCCTTATCAAAATTAGTTTTTAAGAAGATGGCACTTCATCAAGAATGATAGGCCCACTCCATTCCTTCCCAAATATAAGTAATGTTATATAGAATCAACTAGATTTGATGAAGTGATTCTACCTAGGTGGGGCAATTTGCATATAAGAAATTGACGGGTCTTTAAGGCCAAGGATTTTGAAATGATATTTTATGAGACATTGAGCATAGTGATAGGTGGTCATTTGTAAATGTCTTTATGGCCACCAAAATCAGATATAAATTTAATATTTCCTCTATATATTAATATTTAATATGTCCTTCTAGACATAAAAGACCCAAATTGCTCCCAAAAAACCCTTCAAACTTAGGGCATGCTTAATGTCTCCATTAAGCATAAGTGTAATTATTTAATCACATTTAATCACATGTATTTTCCTGCTCGTTGGCTCTAAATATCATGGAGAATGTGTAGCATGTTAATTTGAGTAAGGAGGTTCTATGTGATATGTGTTTGATTCCTTACTGGTGCAGAGTGGACAGAGAAAGCACAGTGACAGTGCCCAACCCAACTTCTATGCATAGAAAAGGTTCAAAACCCCAACCAAAGGCTTGGCTTCAATACCCCAACCAATAAACTCTGCAATGAATCAACTTTTATGGTTTCAACTATATTGATATCATCATCCTTCCATCATATCATCTTTAAGGGTGTCAACAAGAATTCAAAATATGGAGGGCCACATGCTTCATCAATAAGAAATGCTTTTAGGACTCAAGGAGAATTTGGTCACAACACAAAGTCAAATGAAGCAACAAGAAGACAAACATCACAATGACAAAAGTTTTGAAGTTGGGGGCTAAGTGTTCTTGAGAGTGCAACATTAAATTACAAAAATAAAATTGAAGCAAAAAGTAAAGAATAATAAGTTTTCACCAAAATATCATGGCTCATACCATATCTTGCAAAAGACAGGTAGTGTTGTCTACAAGCTTGAATTGCCACCAACAAACCAAGTTATCTCCATTTATTCATGTTTCTTGTTTGAGGAATGTAATTTAGAATAATGTCCATAGATAAACAATATTAGTATAACTTAATGAAGAAATAAGAATCATATTAGAGCCAAAGTTCATTCTCTAAACATGTACACGTCTAAGCTAACAAACTAGAACATAATGAGTATCTTATTTAGCATAAGAATCTACTAGTTGAAGATGCCACATGGGAAGATGAAGAGTTCATTCAAAAGAGTCCACACTTGTTTAGCATTGAGGACAATGCTTCTTTGAATTGGGGGTGTGGGAGGGAGGTGGGGAAGGGGGGTGGGAGATGCTATACCCTTAATCCTAAAGTACACATATGGTTATGAGTAGTTGGGGTGTGGCTACCTTAACTCCTAATTAAGTCATTTGATTATTTTTATATTTCTATTTAGTCATTTTATCAGCTATTATAATCATTTACATCGCATTTCATATTATCTTCCTCTTTTTTGTATGTTATTCATTAAAAAATATACTATCTGATATCAACATCTCTAAGCAAATTATACTATCATAACCAAATATACATCTAAACTAGAAATCATCCTTCCATTAAACTACCATGATCTTTACATAAAACTTTAAACTTCTAGGGGAAGAGTACTAATAGTTGTTATAGCTAACTTTGTGCAACCTAAACACCTAAATGGTATATTGGATGTGACAATTCATTTATGGGTTGTCTTTGTATGTAAATTAAGTGCTTATAACTATTGTTCTGACTTTTGGGTAGTATAGACAAATACTTTGGATATGCTATGTGTGCAAGGGTCAAAAAGTGGTCATGCCAAGGTTATGTCTAAAACAATTCCCTATTGCTCCATTACTTGTGCACTTTGACAACCAAAAACATTGCACAATTGATCCATACTTGCACACAAATGCCCCAATAATTGTTGACTATTGGTACAAATAAAGTTGTATAATTAATCTAATTACTAACTTTTTTTCTCATAAAATAGGAGGCTATTAGCCTACTAGCTGATTCTTTTTAAGTAGACTTTTTATTAGCAAAACCTAATAAATGATAAATAAAAATGAAGATAAATGATAACTAATATTCCTCCCCTATGTTTTAGTAGACTTTTTAATAGCAAAGTCCAATAGACCAAAAGATGAATGATAACTGATACTCCCCCATGTTTTCCGAACGTTGAAATGCCCTAATGTTGATCTCTTTTGTTAATATGGTCATAGAAAGGTTACCTGATCAGAAAGGAAAAGCGAAGGATGCTTTGCTTTGAATTCCTATTCATGTACAATAATTAATGTTCACTATAGAAAACCCATATATACTTCTTTGTAGAATTAAAAGATACATTTCATTTAATAATAACAACTTTAAAGTTACAATTATTAGTATAATATTATCAAAAAATATTAATTTAAGTACAACATTTAAATCAATAATTATTATCACGACCTTTAGAAAGTGCTCACGTAAAGTGTATGAGAAAGTCATTATTTTTTGTGAGTGCAATTGTTCAAGCCATTGTCACACTTGCAAATGTATGTGTCATGATATTTGTCATTGTAGCTGGCAGTATTATTGGCTTTCAGATTGGTTGGCCTAGATATGAGCTGGCTAATGGCTATTTTCCATATGGACTCAATGGTGTGCTTGGTGGGGCAGCAACAGTTTTCTTTTCTTATATTGGTTTTGATACAGTTGCTAGTACTGCTGAAGAGGTCAAGAACCCACAACGTGATTTACCTCTAGGCATTGGCATAGCACTTTCCATATGTGGTGGACTATACATGCTTGTGTCTGCTGTTATTGTTGGCATTGTACCATACTATTTAATGGACCCAGATACTCCAATCTCATCTGCATTTTCAGGTCATGGCTTACATTGGGCAATGTATATTGTTACTGCTGGTGCAGTGGCTGTACTTTCATCTACATTGATGGGTTCCATTCTTCCTCAGCCCAGAATTTTGATGGCAATGGCTAGAGATGGATTACTGCCTTCATTTTTCTCTGAAATCAATAGAACTACTTTAGTTCCCATCAATAGCACTTTACTAACTGGGTGTGCTGCTGCTATTATGTCATTTTCAATGGATGTTTCTCAATTGGCAGGCATGGTCAGTGTTGGTACACTACTTGCTTTTACAATTGTGGTAGTTTCTATTCTTATACTGAGATATGTGCCACCAGATGGGGTGCCTATTTCACCTAATTTCATCCAAGGATAGGGACTAACACATCTGTCCAAGGTCTTACATCAATTTTGGATAGGGACATACACATCTATCCAACATCAGTTATGAACAAGGAGATAAACATTTGTTCACAACAATTATTCTTGCGGACAAATACTTCTGATCACTTGCACCATCACATGAATGGGGACAATCACATCCATTCACTAACAACCAAGAAATGTGATTGGGGACATAGACATCCAACCACAAATACAGAGTTTGAGAACCAAGTCCTCGTTGTTGCATATGCAACCACCATTGTAGATTAGTGCCACTCTGATCACAAATGATATGAGACGGTTGCTACTTCCATTTAGAAACCAATCTTGGCTTTAGTCTTTTTAGTACAAATAATTTTGTCACTAATGCAATTCATGACCCTGTCGCTAGTGACTAACGAGAGGTCGCTGAATCTCCTCCAACCTCTAGTGCCTTCATCCTCTGGTGTGTTGGCTACTTAGCAAATTTGGCTTTTGAGTCTCATTTTGTCACTTGCGAGGAAAGAACATATTCTCCCTCATAATGTTAACTTTTCACAAAGAGTGTCAGGTACCACTGATCATACACTCCAAATACAATTGAAACAATATTTATTTTGATATAATTTTTTTTGACATGTTTTAAATTTTGACACACACTATTAATATTATTACAATTCATTAAGATGGATCCTATAATTCAATTTGACTTGCTTCAAAAAGAAAAAGAAAAACTGACCACTGTGGGAGACACTAATTTCCTAATATGAGCCCATACCTTGACATCTATTCCACCACATCCATGTCCATTGAAGAGGGTAAGAATAGAATCACGGTGCACAGGCTAGATTCCTCTACATAGCCTCTGACCTTTGACAAGGATAGTGCTAAAAAGGATCACGACCGATATCTGATCAATACAATCACCATTGCCCAAGGTGGAGCTCATGTCCAAGCGATCTGTGACTTTGAAAGTCAACCCCTATCTGGATCAGCTTGGGAGCTTCCTGAAAGGTTCATGAAGAGAGTGTGGTATTTATCATTGAGAAAGCTCAGAAGAGAGCATCAATGTTGAAGACATCCATAAAATTTGAAGTTTTAGCCTTCAATTCAAAGTATAAATCAGTGACTCAAAATGTTAGTAAGTTTGCCACCAGCCGAAAATGACAACTTTATTTGCCTTGATGAATTCTTCATATCACTAAAGACTACTCTCACAGTTGAAGGAGTAATTGCTATCACAATCACACCCTAGTTTGTGTCGAATGGCCATGGAAAATTCTTCTTGTATCTTTTTATCACATAGACCAGGTAAAATCTACATCACTCATATTGATAAAACATTTTCTTCTAGTTTTGTCTATCAATTCATAAAATCTTGATCATCCCTATTGTTAAAACATTTTCTTCTCTTTTTGCCCATCAATTCATAAAATCTTGATCACCCAGTTTGTTAAAACAGTTTCTTCTTGTTTTGCCCATCAATTCATTAAATCTTGATCACCCATTTTGTTAAAACATTTTCTTCTGGTTTTGCCCAGTAATTCATTAAATCCTGATCACCCATATTGTTAAGACGTTTTCTTCTTGTTTTGCCCATGAACTCATAAAATCTTGATCACCCATTTTGTTAAAACATTTTCTTCTTGTTTTTCCAATTAATTCATAAAATCTTGGTCACCCATTTTGTTAAAACATTTCTTCTTGTTTTTCCCATGAATTCACAAAATCACATTGATAGGCCCTTTGCATGTTTTCTCTCAGTTGACCGATTGCACCTCAAGTTGTATATCTTACAGATGGCTCTTAAAACACCCACATAGATTTCAATATATATTAATATTTCTTTCCATCTGTTATGCCAGCTACAGATGTTCTCAAGAATATGGGAAATGGAAGAAATGTGAATGATACATCTATCATATATTCAACAGACAGTAATGGAAATAGTTCATTTGGAGGCAGTCTGAGCCTCGAAGAAAGAAAATCATTTTTCCAATATGATGGGACTAAAGAAATATCTTGTGGGTTTCTAAGTCCTCAAGACAATGGATTCAAAGTCTCTAGTAAAGATTGCCAAGCTATGGATTCTTGCAGGGGTGTAGTTGTAGTTTCTGCTATTTTTGGAGCATATGATAAACTCAGGCAGCCAAGACATGTTAAGAAAATCACAGCCCAAAGTGTTTGTTTTTTCATGTTTGTAGATAAAGAAACCCTTGAATCCTTAGCCCACAGTGACATAAGGCCAGATGAATTCCACAAAATTGGGTTATGGAGGATTGTGTTGGTTACAAGCTTGCCTTACAATACTTTTGTGATGAATGGAATCATACCAAAGCATCCACAAGCAAAGCCTCACACCCAAATTTACATATGGCTACCATAAATAGAATAAGTCCATACAAAAACCGATTACAAAAAAGAATACGCAGTCAAGAAAAGACTTTCCAATATAAGAGAAAATGAAGCAACTCGGGCCAATCCAAACCAGATATATGGCTTCACGCTATTAATAAGCCACTGAAATTAAATGATACAGGCCAATTGTATAACCTTGCCTCTGAAATTTGAAACCATCAATGCAAGAGCACAAGACCAAATTGCTCCCGCCCGCACCGAAAATAAAATCGGAAGTGTTTAAATGAAATGCACTTCTTCTTTTTTTCACTTTTTATGCCCCGTGTTGGTCAAAATTTTGACCAACACGTGCATATAAGGAAAAAAAAATAAATTTTAAAACCATTTTGCACTTTGGTCAAAAATTTTGGTCGAAATTTGGGTTCAAATCTACTAGTGGTTGCATTCATCTATGATGAAGTATAGAGCTGAAAGACACAAAGCAGTGTTGTCGGTAAGTGAAGCAATTATAGTATACACTGACGGAGTGTAGTGTATACCAATCGCAGTATTAACCGAGTAGTGTTCACCAACACATTTCTTTGTTAACCGAGCGGAACAGAATGAATTAAATGATTAGTTTAGCTGATAAGATTGATGAGCTGTAAAGTACCTCGATTTCAGTGATAATAGATAATGTTTGTTATGAAGATCGATGACTAACAAAATTAAAGGAAGATCTAACGGAGTAGATTGAAACATGTTACTGACACGTCAGCCAAAAAAGTTTGAAGCGGCAAAATCTACAAATGTGGTTAAGTGGCAAAATCTGATGGTGGAGAAGAAAATGATTTACCTGTCTATATAAGAGACTAGAATTTCATTATGGAAAAACACCGGAAGAAGTAGAAACTACAGGAATATCACATGAACAGGGTTTTCATGCATTCTAATCATATTGGTTAGTAAGAACCGAGCTACAGAACAATTACCGAGCTATAAAGAGCAATTACCGACGGACAGTAAGTAGTTACAGTATTGAATCTAAAGTGAAATATTGATCAGAAGGATTTGTATGGACTGAATATTGATCTGTAATCTGCAATTGAAGTTGTATTAAGGCAGATCATTTACTGTTACATATTTAACCATTGTATACACTCAAAATCTCTTAATTGAGTGGACTCTGAAAGTCTTATGATGTATCATTCATAAAATGAACATTGTTATCCTGTCAACCCCATAGTGAATGCTGGTTGGACGATAACTTCTAGTCTAAAATCTTATAACAAGGTCACACTTGACAATGTATTTGTAAACCTTTAACAGGGTTGGGTCTTAACCGACCTCACTTCAGAAGAGTGAACAATTTTGGGATGCCGGTCCCAGGTGGTTTTTCCCTTTACAGGGTTTCGATGTTAAATCTCTTGTGTTATGTGTTGATTGCGATATTTGTTTGTTATCATACTTTGCATGTTACATGTTAGATTTGATCGGTAACTGTTATAGTATTAGACTGGTAATCAGTAAAAGCACAAACAGTGAAAGTAATTATTGTTTACTGAGGAGCAGAAATTGAAGAAGTTGCTTTTGAATTATACATTTTGTTTTGGGACATTGGATAACTGATTCACCCCCCTCTTAGTTATTCTAACAATTGGTATCAGAGTTGTGGTTGCTTAGAATAGAGTTTTAAGGACTTAAGCACAAAGGTCTCAAGATGTATAAGAGGGAAGTACCGAAGCTAAACAAAGAGAAATTTGCAGTATGGCAAAGCCAGATGAAGCTGCACATATTTGGAATTGGGAATTTTGCACTAGATCTGATGGAGAATGGCTACATACAACCGCCCACTAGTCTTTTAACTCTTGATCAACCGAAGGACAAGCATGAACACAATATCACTATGATGGAACTTGTTGTTGCCTATACAGATGCCAAAATTGAAGACATCAAGGGTTGTGATACTGCTAAGAAGATGTGGGGCAAGTTAAATCTGATATACAGTGAAGATCTGAATGTCAAAAGAGCCCGAGTTGAAAGCCTAAGAGGCAGATTTGATGATATGAGAATGAAGAAGGTGAGAACATTGTACAATACTCAAATAGACTAAAGAGGTGGTACATGCTATTAGAGCATCTAATGGAGTGATTGATGATGAAACAGTGATAAGCAAGATTCTCAGAACTTTGCTGCCCGTTTATGCAATCAGGATCTCTACAATTCATGAAACAAGAGCTACATCTAACCTTACTCTTGACACTCTGATTGGTAAACTTACAACCTTTGAATTAAACAATTTTGATAACAGTGTTGTTCCTTCTGTTGAATCCACTTTCATGTCTTCTTTGAAGATTGGAAAGTCTAGCAAGAATAGTAAGAATTATGATAGTGATAGTAATACCGATGATGAACTTGATGGGCTTGAAGCTCTTATGGCTAGAAGACTGCCCAAAGGAAAAGGAAGGTATAGAGGTAAGCTACCTTTGGCATGTTTTAGAAGTCAGTCACATCACTACTAGATGTCCTCAAAAGAAAGATGATGATAGATCCAAAGACCAATCTGAAGGAAGCTATGGGAGAAGAGTCAACAGAGGCTACCACCACAACAATAGAAACAACTGAGATGATAAAGGCAAAAAGGTATGTTACATAGCCGAAGATATTGAAACTGAATCTGGCTATGAAATATGACTTAAAGGAAGAAGAGAAACATGAAGAGACAACACTGATCTATAAAGTAAGTAGAAATGATACATGGATCATAGACAGTGGCTGTACACATCATATGACTGGTGATGTAGACAAGTTTGATCATCTTGTTGAATATAATGGAGGATCTGTGAGAATGGGAAATGATGCACCTTGTATGGTAAGAGGTAAAGGTTCACTGATGATCAATGACAGAATACAATGTGAAAATGCATACTGGGTAGATGGATTGAACTATAATCTGTTAAGTGTGGCTTAGCTGAACAATTCAGGCCACCGACTTGCTTTTGAAAGCAGAAAGATAAGAATTTATGATGATGGAGGAAGACTTGTCGGAACTGGTACACAATCCAGAGGTAACTTATTTTATCTGGATATGGATCAGTCTTCTTGTTTGTTAATAAAGGATGAAGATGATTGGTTGTGGCACAAAAGGTTATGCCATGTGAACTTTGACAACATGATCAAGATTAGTAAAAAGAAAAGAGTTAGAGAATTGCCTAACTTGACAAAACCTGATCATGCCATGTGCCATGAATGTCAAAAAGGTAAGATGACTAAGTCCAGTTTTAAAAGTAAAGACTACTCAACAAAGAAGATACTTGAGTTGGTTCATACCGACCTATGTGGTCCTATGAGAACTCAGAGTTATTCTGGTGATAGATATTTTATTCTTTTTGTTGATGACTATACTAGACTGATGACTGTTATGTTCTTGAAAGAGAAATTTGAAGCCTTTAAAATGTTTAAGTGGTATAAAGCTAAGGTAGAGAAAGAAATTGGAAAAGAAATAAAATGCTTAAGATCCGATAGAGGAGGTGAATTTATCTCTGATAAATTTACTAATTTCTATAATGAGCATGAAATTAAAAGACAAGTCTTTGCACCGAGGACACCTCAGCAAAATGGCATTGCTGAAAGAAGGAACAGGTCTATAATTGACTGTGCTAGAACATTGATGATACAGAATAATGTTGCTCAGACATATTGGAGGGAAGCTGTCAGTACAATTGTGTATGTTCTTAACCGAGTACAACTGAAGAAGGACACCAACCAAACACCTTATGAGCTATGGTTTGGACACAAACCTACTGTAAGTTATTTTAGGATTTTTGGAAGTAAATGCTTTATTTTGAAAGATGAGAGAAATGGAAATTTTGATTCTAAAGGAGATGAAGGGATATTTCTGGGATATTCCTCTACAAGTAAAGCATATAAATGTTTGAATAAGGTTACAAATAAGATAGTTGAAAGTACTAATGTTCATGTTGATGAGTTTGATGACAAGAACACAGAGGAAAGTACAAAGGAACTAGAAGACTATGGTAGATTCACTTACATTGAACATCTAGAGTATCTACCGATGCCGCAAGCTGTGACAACCGGTCAATGGGGAAACAATACAGGAAAACAACCAACACAAATTGATGAACAAGATGGAGCTACCGAGCAAGGAAATGACCCTGAACAAGATGAGCAAGAAAGGAGAAATCAAGTTCTGGCTAGTTTTGTCAAAAGACATCATCCTAAGACACAAATCATTGGAGACAGACATGCTGGAATGCAAACTAGAAGCAAAACAAGACAAGGTATATGTCTAGTTTGTGAATTTGAACCTAAAAATGTGAAAGTTGCATTAGAGAATGAAGAATGGGTTAATGCAATGAAAGAGGAAATAAAACAAATAGAAAAGAACAAAACCTAGTCCTTAGTACCCCAACCTAAAGATAAGAATGTTATCGGTACTAAGTGGATATTCAAAAATAAATTGAATGAAAATGGTGAAGTCACAAGAAATAAAGCTAGATTGGTATGCAAGGGATATGCACAGGAAGAAGGCATTGACTATGGTGAAACATTTTCACCTATTGCTAGATTGGAAGGAGTTAGAATGCTACTTGCATATGTTGCATACAAGAAATTTAAAGTCTATCAAATGGATGTGAAGTCAGCATTTCTGAATGGTATACTTGAAGAAGAGGTCTACATCGAACAACTTGAAGGATTTGTTGATCCCGACAATAAAGAAATGGTATGTAGATTACATAAAACTTTGTATGGCTTGAAGAAAGCACTTAGAGCATGGTATGAAAGACTGCACACTTACTCGTTAAGTATTGGATTTGTTAGAGCAAGTGAAAACAACAATCTGTATATGAAGGGTAATACTGATGATACTATTATCATTGCTGAAATTTTTGTTGATGATATTATTTTTGGAGGTCAAGATCATATATGTAAATCTTTTGCTGATGACATGAGGAATGAATTTGAAATGTCTATGTTCGGAGAGATTAAGTTCTTTCTTGGACTACAAGTGATTTAGCAGAGTGATGGAATATTCATCACACAATCTAAATACATAAAAGAAGTACTAAAGACATTTGGCATGGAAGATGCTAAGCCTGTGGGAACACCGATGGCTACTAGATGCAAATTGAAAAAGGAGGATGAAACTACAGAGGTAAACCAGACACTGTACTGATCCATGATTGGTAAGTTAATGTATGTAGTTCATAGTAGACTAGATATAGCACATGCTATGGGTATTGTTGCAAGATTTTTTGCTAATCCTAGAGAATCACACATGATAGCTACAAAAAGGATCTTAAGATACTTGAAGAAAATAGAGAATTATAGATTATGGTATCCTAAGGAAGGGAATTTTGAACTAAAAGTTTACACCGATGCTGATTGGGCTGGAAATGTGGATGATAGAAAAAGCACCACCGGAGAAGCATTTTTCTTTGGTGAAAGACTTGTAACCTAGACAAGTAAAAAGTAGGTGTGCATTTCTCAGTCTACAGCTGAAGCAAAGTATGTTGCTGCTGCTAGTAACTGCTCAAACATTGCATATATCAAGCAAGTGTTGGAAGGGATGAATGAGGTAATCACTGACCCGGTAAATATATATTGTGACAACACTAGTGCTATTAATATTTCAAAGAATCCTGTGATGCACTCTAAGAAAAAGTATATATCTATTAAGTATCATTACTTAAGAGAACAAGTGCAAGAGAAGTAAGTGAAGTTAGAATTTGTCACATCTAAAGAACAACTTGCAGATATTTTTACAAAGCCTCTACTGAAGGACACATTTGAATACTTGAGGACTAGACTTGGGGTCTGTCCTTTGTCTATCGGTCACTAAAGTGATCTAGTTGTTGCATCAGCCTACTTTTGTCAGAAGATCATTTATGTTGATGCATCATAGTTCACACTTTGAATCATGTTCAAGGTTGTGATTAAGTTTGGAGAACTTGAACTAATTGGAATATCAGTATACAGAGATACAGAGGAGGACATAATTGTTTGTTTATTTGTTTCTTTGGCATTGCTGTCAAAGAGAGAGATAAATAATATGAAAAGGGACAAGCACCAATGAGAATTATCTAAGGGAGAGACAATCTGAATGAGACAGGGTATTGAAGATCAGTTACAGAGAACAGAAGCAGGAACAGGAGAACTGAAAAGATCACAACTACAAAATGGAAGCTGTATTATCTAATGTTGTTTAGTAACATAGTGATTAAACGTATTAAGTCTATTTGACTTACAAAATTTTGTTCACAAAGTTGTAGAATATATGTTTGGTATGTGTATGGTACATTTCATATTACTTGAGTTGCCATCAATGCCAAAGGGAGAGATTGTTGGACTACAACTAATTTGAAATCTGATTGAAGAATCTGTGATTAAAGATCACTGAAGAGTTGTTGATTAGATATGTAATATGATTAAATCAGTATTATGTTGTCATTGATGTCAACTAGTTTGACAGCACTTATCTTGTAAGTTACTATACTGAGACATCTGAAGAAAGGTGAAAGAGATGAAGAACAGAGAAATCTACATGGGGAAAGATGTACATGACAGATGAGGATAAGGAACACCTTGAGTAACTTGTTGATGAGTCTATGACTTGATGATATTGACTTTATTATGTTGCATTCATCTATGATGAAGTATAGAGCTAAAAGACACAAAGCAGTGTTGTCGGTAAATGAAGCAATTCTAGTATACACCGACGTAGTGTAATGTATACCGATCGCAGTATTAACTGAGCAGTGTTCACTAAAGCATTTCTTTGTTAACCGAGTGGAACAAAATGAATTAAATGATTAGTTTAGTCGATAAGATTGATGAGCTGTAAAGTACCTCAATTTCAGTGATAACAGATAATGTTTGTTATGAAGCTCGACGGCTAAAAAAATTAAAGGAAGATCTAACAAAGTAGATTGAAATGTGTTACTGACACGTCAGATGAGAAAGTTTGAAGTGAAAAAATCTATAAATGTGGTTAAGCGGCAAAATCTAATGGAGAAGAAAATGATTTACCCGTCTATATAAGAGACTAGAATTTCATTATGGAAAAACACCGGAAGAAGTAGAAACTACAAGAATATCACGTGAACAAGGTTTTCATGCATTCTAATCATACTGGTTAGTAAGAACTAAGCTGTAGAACAATTACTGAGCTACAAAGAGCAATTACCAATGGACAGTAAGTAGTTACAGTATTGAATCTAAAGTAAAATATTGATTAGAAGGATTTGTATGGATTGAATATTGATTTGTAATCTGCAATTGAAGTTGTATTAAGGCAGATCATTTACTATTACATATTTAACCATTGTATATAGTCAAAATCTCTTAACCGAGTGGACTCTGAAAGTCTTACGATGTATCATTCATAGAATGAACATTGTTATCATGTCAACCCCATAGTGAATGCTGGTTGGACGATAACTTCTAGTCCAAAATCCTCTAACAAGGTCACACCTGACATTGTGTTTGTAAACCTTTAACAAGGTTGGGTCTTAATCGATCTCACTTCAGAAGAGTGAACAACTTTGGGTTGCCGGTCCCAAGTGGTTTTTCCCTTTACAAGGTTTCCATATTAAATCTCTTGTGTTATGTGTTGATTGTGATATTTGTTTGTTATCATACTTTGCATGTTACATGTTAGATTTGATCGGTAACTGTTATAGTATTATACTAGTAATTGGTAAAAGCACAGATAGTGAAAGTAATTATTGTCTACCGAGGAGCAAAAATTGAAGAAGTTTCTTTTGAATTATACATTTTGTTTTTAGACACTAGATAACCAATTCACCCCCCCTCTTAGTTATTCTAACAAGACTCTTTCTCCATTTCAAGCCAATAGTACCTAGCCCTAATAAGTTTTCGAGCTAGTGTTAAACCATTCAAGTGTGACCCACAAATACCATCATGGACCTCCTCTAACGCACGTTGAGACTCTTCCCATTCTAAACATCTAAGTAGCATACCATCTAGACCTTGTTTGTACAGATCATGACCAATGATGACATATCGGGAGGCATTATGGATAAGGTATCTATTTTCATGGCGATTGAAGGTATCGGGAATGATTTGGTCTTCGAGATAGGAGAATAGGTTTTTATATTGGGATGAATCATGACCAACAACAATGCAGATCATGCAGGTTTCAGGTGAATCATATGCAGGATAAGATAGTGCTTCCATTAGGAACTCATTGCGTAGCTCATGTTCAGGCTGATGTAATAGAGTAGACAGCGTTGTCATTGCATCGGCAGCCCTATTATTTGTTCTAAGTATTTGCTCAAATGAGATAGATATGAAATACTTCTTTAGATCATCTACCATTCTTTTTTATGGAATGAGTTTTTCATCCTTAGTTTGGTACACATCATTGACTTGATGGATAACAAGTTGAGAGTCTCCATGAATGTGTATCTCTGTCACTCGCCACTCAATTGCTAGTTTCATGCCATTCAAAAGGGCTTCATATTCTGCAATATTGTTTGTGCATGGGAACTTTAATCTGAATGCTTTAGGTATGGAGTATCCTCAAGAAGTTATAAATTATATGCCTACTCCTGATCCATTCTATGTATAGGAGCCATCAAAAAATAACTGCCATTCTCTAGAAGAAAGACTCATGATAGAGGAATTTGGAAATTCCATTTGCATTGGTGTATCATCAATCATAGGTGCATCTGCTAATTGATCAGTAATAACCTATCCTTTTATAGATTTTCTTTCAACATATTCAATGTCAAATTCACTTAAGAGCATGACCCATTTAGCTAATCTACCTGTGAGGGCAGCTTTGCTTAGTAGGTACTTTAGTGGATCAATACTAGCTACCAAATGTATGGTATGTGCCAACATGTAATGTCTCAATTTCTGTGATGCAAAGATCACAGCT
Organism: Chamaecyparis obtusa; assembly: GCA_027943335.1. Lineage (NCBI taxonomy): Eukaryota > Viridiplantae > Streptophyta > Pinopsida > Cupressales > Cupressaceae > Chamaecyparis > Chamaecyparis obtusa. The sequence goes on along the minus strand of BSBK01000293.1, from coordinate 1,154,666 downwards.
AGACAAGCCTTCTCAATCATAGAATAATTCTTTTCGTATGCCACCAAGGTCCTACTAATATAGTATATAGCTCTTTCCTTTTTGTTCTCATCATGTTGTGTAAGCAATGCCCCCAGTGATGTATCTGTAGCGGAGACATATAAGATCAAAGGCTTCCCTAGAATGGGAGGCATCAAGATAGGAGGATTTGATAGATACTTATTGATATGGTTAAATTTGTTCTCACATTCTTCATTCCACGCAAATGTCACACCTTTGTGCAATGTTTGTTTACAAGGCTGTGATATGTCTGCTAGCTGAGATATGAAGTGTCTGATAGATTGAACTCTTCCTTGCAATGTTCTCATTTGATTGATGTTCTTGGGAGGTTGCATCTCCATTATAGCCTTTACTTTAGCTGGATCAACTTCAATGCCCTTCTTTGAAACTATGTATCCTAAGATTTTTCTAGAAGTGACACCAAAAGCACACTTCTTAGGATTTAGTCTGAGACTAAATTTTTCCATTCTGTCTAGTATCTTGCTCAAGTCATTTAGATGTTTTGTTCTAATCATAGATTTTGCTAAAGTATCATCAACATAATCCTCCATAGTCCTATGCATCATGTCATGAAAAATAGAAGTCATAGCTCTCTGATATGTAGCACCAGCATTCTTAAGCCCAAATGGCATGACATTCCAACAGAAAGTGCCCCATGCACATGTGAAAGCAATTTTCTCTTAATCCTCTGGAGCAATTTTTATTTGATTATATCTAGAAAAACCATCCATTAAAGAATACATCTCAAAGCCCGCAGTCATGTCCACTATCATATCAATGTTAGGTAGTGGAAAATCATCCTTAGGACATGCTCTATTTACATCTCTAAAGTCTGTACACACTCTAATTAATTTATCTAGTTTTGAAATAGGTACAATATTAGAGATCCACTCTGCATAACCAATAACTCAGATGAATCTAGCTTTTAGGAGCTTCTCTAATTTAGCTTTTACCAAGAGTGCAACATGGGGATGCATCTTTCTTAATTTTTGTTTAACTGGTTTAATGTTTGGAGCTATAGATAAATGGTGCATTATAAGATCAGGATCCAACCCTAGCATATCTAAATATTTCCATGCAAATTTGATCTTCTTCTCTGTGAGGAAGGTTGTAAATTTTTGCTTCTCTTCTTCTGATAAAGATTATGCTACATGGATCAACTATGGTTCCTCTGCTATTCCCAAATTGATAGATTGAGTGGGCTCAATTAGAACTGGAGATCTGTCCTATAAATGACTCGAAAGGACATCAAATATCTCATCCTTAGGTGCCTCAGAGAGGTTTTCACCTTCGGATACATCTTTTATTTTTACTTTTGTAGGTTCTGAGACTGCCACAAAGTGGTTTTGACCCTCAGAACTCCTTTTCTTTTTATTCTTATTCTTATTTTTCTGACTAAGATACTTGATGTCTGACTCCGTCTTGCTAACGCTAGGTTCACTGATGGAAGTCCTCATAGGCTCAACTGCATTGAGGTAGCAAGCAAGGGCATAGTCATTTGGGAAGGTATAAATACCATGGCTCGGGTTTGTGGAGGTTTGATCAAGAAGTTCAAGATGTTGGATAGTCAAAGTGGTGAAAGATTGGGAAAGAGTGTTTACGGATATGGATCTGTCATCATTGGTCCTAACCCGGTGCTCGAGTTCAAAGGTGATATTATAACTTAAGACATTCAATTCGTGAATAGGCTCAATGTCATTATGATAGTCCACTTTAGCCATCGGTGGATCAAACTCGATAAGTTCATCATTTTTCTCTAGACTTACGTTGGGTTTAGGTGCATATTGGTGAATAACATCAACATGTTTCTCCGTAATAAGCTCATCTTCTTCTGGAATGGCTCCCCATTCATAGTCATTATATTCTTTATCTATGCCTCTAGGAAATCTAAGAATGTGAATAAAGTCAAGATGAATACCCCAAGAAGGGTTACCCTCAGATTCTGATTTGAATTCATACTCATGGGAATCTGTCTCAGAATAACTACCACCTTCCTCTTTTTGATTGCCTTCGAGATTAGCTGGTTCTTGTGTTGCAACTATCTCTTGCTCTATAGTAGGTTCTTATGTTTCTACTACATTAATTCTTTTTATAAGATCATCTTCAGCATCAAGGAGGTCTTTTATTTCTTTAGGTAAACGCTCATAAGGAATGAGCTCATCAATGGTGTCAGAATCATCACTATCAGATTGTTCAATTATTTCCTTCTTTAGTTGATTTGCTACAAAAGGCTCAATTTGTTCTAGAACATGTGGGGAGTTCTTGCTAAGACAGAAAGGCTTCTTCGTGTATCCTAGACCTGTTGTATTCTTGTTGGCTCGACCACGATGTTCAAGAGGTGATAGAAGACCTTTACCCTATAGTCCTAGAGGTCCTTTTCCTTTATATCTTATCTTAGCTATCAGTTTATCCCCTGGGCCATATGACTTAGAAGGAATCTTTGATACTTTAGAGTCACTAGGTGGAACAACTTGGGATTCAGGTTCATCTTTATAAAGCCATGCAAGTATAGCTTCATCTTCTACAAATTCTTTCTTAGGTACTTTCTCTGCAACAAATTTTCCTTTATATGCCTCAAGAGGTTCCTTAGATTCTGGTTTAAACTATTTTTGAGCTTGCCCATAAGACTTAGGCAAGATAGGGAGAGATGTTAAAGACAAGACTGGCTCTATAGTATATTCTCCCATACTATTTTCTTTGATATTGACCTCTTTTGCAATGTCTTCCATCTTAGAGGTAGATGCTACATCTGTTTTCTTAGTGGAAGATTCTCTGTTATTAGGAACAAGTTTATCCGCATTTGCCTTCAATGCATTGCAAGTTTTTGACACGTCAGCTAGAATGGTTACCTCTACTCCGTCACAAGGAAATTTCAAGCACTAATGGTATGTAGAAGGAATAGCTTTCATTTCATGTATCCAGGGTCTCCCTAGAAGGATGTTGTAAGCCAAAGGTATATCAAGAACTTGACATATAGTATCTCTGATGACCAGACCTATTCTGATAGGCAAGACAATTGTTCCTTTAGAGGATCTTTCTTCTTCATCATATGCTTTGATAGTTATTTTCTTTCTAAGATCAATGGTTGTTTCTGAAAATCCCAATTGTGTGATCAAGTTGTAAGAATAAATATTCAGACCAGTGCCCCCATCTATCAACACATGTTTGACACAATGGTTTTGAATCAAGACTTCAATATGCAAGGGCTGGTTATGCAGATGACTCAAGGAGTTATCATCGTCCTCTGAAAAGGAGATATACTGTGGAGATGTAAGATGACCAACCATAGCCTGGAATCTGTCTAAATCAAGGTTATCAGGAACATTAGATCCGAGCAGAGCTTTGTCTAGGATGGCTCTATGAGCTAGAGATATCCGAAGCAACTCAAACATGGAGATTTTAGCATTAGTATGTTGGAGTTTTTGAACGATACTATACGAAGTAGGCCTCGTGTCTTTAGGATTTGAAGATTTAGATGTTTCCCTCTGTTTAGAAGTGGAAGATAGATTGAAAGGCACCTTAGGGACATTTGACTGATATGGGATTTGTCCTTGTAGGTGTGCCTGAGCTTGTGATCGAGTAACTGCATTAGCTAATTGATTTTCTCTATCTCTTCTTACAATTGTGATGACATTGCAACGCTCAGATAGGCTTGGTTCAACCATATTGATAACAGTATTATTTCCAGGATAAGCATAATTGACCTTAGCACCCACATTAGGCTAAGAAGATGAATCTCTTTAGCTATGCTTCAGAAATGGTTCAATGAATATTGTGTGATCATTATTTCTCTTAGGATTATTAATCATGATTTCTCCATTATCAATCTTGTCTTGAATGGTATGCTTCAAGCGCAAGCAATTATTAGTTTTGTGACCTTTACCTTGATGGAAATCACAGAATTCATTCTCTCTCCACCATTTCGGCCTAGGGTTAGGATTAGATTGTCAGATCTCAGGCAAACAGATGATGTTATTAGCCAGCAGAGTTCTCATAGCTGATTCCAAAGATTCCCCAAGAGGAGTGAACTTTCATTTATTATCAGCGGACCAAGATTTGTATTCTGGCTTCTTTTGAGATGATTCAAACACCTTTTGTTTTGAAGCTTTGATGGCTTGGGTGCCAATGGTTAGATTGAAAGCAGGTGCCTTGGATGGGGCATGGAGATTATCAACAACGCCATCTATGATGATGCCCTTATTCTTGTTCCAATTTTTGTTCTTATCCTTAGAACTAGATTCATACTTGTCCTTTTGAAGCGTGATGTCTCCTTTTTTCACAAGTACTTTTTCAATTTTGATTGCATTATCTACCATCTTGTCAAAAGATGTATGATTTTGCATTTGTAAAGGGTAGTTGATTTCTGGGACAAGATTGTTGATGAAGATTTCTAGCTTCTCAGTTTCTGGAATAGGCCTAGCATATAGAGAGAATTTTTTTCTCCATCTTTTGAGAAATGTCAGGAATGGTTCTCCTAAGTATTGTTTGAGATTGCAGATATCAATCATGGTGATTGGATGTTGGATGTTGTAGGAGTATTGCTAATAGAACAATTTGATCAACTCCTCAAAGGTTTTGATTGTTGGAGGCATCCTAAAGAACCAATGAATGGCTGCCCCTCCCAGAGATTGAGGGAAAAGACACATCAAATAGGTCGCATCAGATAGGTCAGTTCATGCATGAACTCCATAGATTGAGTATAGAATTATTTGACATGATCTTGAGGATCAGAGTTTCCATCATACTTATCATATTTTGGCATTTCCACCCTTTTAGTGAATGGTGGCATATACAAGTCTTTATTGAATGGAAAAGGACATAGGGCCTCCATGGAGAACTCCTTAGGTCTTTTTTCTTTTTCCATTTTGTTAAGTTTTACTTGCATGGCATGCATTTGTTTCATCATAGCCGAAATAGGAGTTTCTTCCTCATGTGTAATGATATCTTCCACATTAAAATTGGGAGGAAGTTGAGCTCCTTGATGAGCTAATTGTAAAAAGTATGTTTCTCTATCTTCTTTCAAGAAATGTTTCATCATTCTTTTGAAGTCATCATCATTTTGATACTGACCAATTTCTTCAGGTGTGGATTCCTAATCTGCACCATGTTGAGATAGAGCTCTTTGAGAGCCATGGTTTGTCCCTACTTGAGACATGGTAGGAGTTTTAGTACTCCATGTGATAGATCGAGGAGGATTTTTTTGATTACCTCTGTGAGTTGATGGTGGAGGAATGTAACCAATTTTTAATCCAAAGTTGCCAAGACCATCATCTTCGTAAAGACTAGAATTGTATAGTTGTTCAAGAGTTGGACCCTGGATATGAGTTAAAGGTAAGGTATGAGATGTTTCCCCTAATTTCTTGTGAGAGGAAGCTCTATTTTCCACCATTAACCTTGGGTGAAGCAAAAGAATACGATGAAGACAATTGAAGAAAGATCTGATTCAAGAAGATCAAATGATGCAACCTTGTCAAAGTTTGGTTGATTGAAGCTTAGATTAGATGTAACTAAAGGATATTGTGCTCTGGATGTATGGGTAGATGCACAAAATATAGCAGACATGAGTTCACAACACTTAGCCATTTTGAAGATGGATTGAAGATTGATAGTTATGACAAGGTTTTGACACAAGATGAAAAAAACTCAAATCAATTAAATAGAAGGCTAAATCAGACTCAAGAGGCCACTTTGGGAAAATGATTGGATTCACTCTAGTTTCTGCCTTGTTCCTGACACAGTGATTTATTTGACAGACTCTGGAAATAGGCTGTAAAAGCTGGGTCTCTGATAGTTTTGACAACTTTCTAGCAATTTTTCAAAATTTCTCAAACAACTTTTTGTAGGCTCGTACGACAGTGGGTAGACTATGAAATGACAATTAACAAACTCGTACAACAGTTGCAAAACTCACACGACAGTTGATAGCAAGGTTTCTGACTTTGTTGAATTGACTGGCAGCAAAACTTGTACGATAATATACCAGCTACCATACGATAATCTGGGGGTTCTAAAATGACAATAGCCAAAAGTCATACGACTTTCTGACTTTACAAGATGACTTTTGACTCCAGAAAGGTGTTTGACATCAGATTTTGCAATTTTTAGGTTTTCAGTTTCAAATTTTTCACAAAATTGTCTGTCTAGATTTGAAGATTGTACCGAATTGATTCATTTTTAGTAACCAGATAGATAAATAGGCACGCAAAATAGCAAGCAAGTGATTTCAAGCACGTCTGAAAATAATGAACATGGGACAAAGAAACGCTGCGCATGAACAACCAAGTGACTGAATATGCTAATCCCTAGGAGTGGTATCATTGTATGTTCCAAAAAGTTTTGCAATAACACACGTATTCCTAGAAAATGAAAATTTGGCCTCACTAGGGTTTTTAGTAATGGTCTGACTCTACAACTTTTGTGATCTCAAGAGGGAAAACTCCAATCCAGGCGCACCGAGGTTTTGACACGGTCTGAGAAATTAATCAATCAGAAGCTGCTAAAGAGATCTGACAGCCCAACAAGAGACCACACCTGTGAAGATTTCCTCCACAAGGACATTTATATAGTGGCTGTTGCTACCACGGTGAAAATGGCTATTACCGTTTGAGGTTTCATCAACGTGGTTTGCCCAATTAAGGGAATATCCACTATGGTTAACACTCTCTAACGGTGACTCACAAAAGATACCACATGGAGACTGGTTCCAGATTCAAGTATCTGAGTTTCTGATACTACCCAAAAAGGGAGTAGAGCATAGTCCTCTAGCCTTTTCACTTTTAACCAAAACAAAGCAAATAGATTAATCTGACACGCTAAGACCAAGATTATCTCACAAAGATCTATGATGTCAACCACTTATGATCTATCAACCTCTCCGGAGAAAGAATGTATCAATCAAAAGCTGAAGATGCACAAATCTAGTAGAACGTGAGACACTCTTAGTAACCTCCCTACCTACAAGGGTTCCTTTATTGAGAAGAGTTTCACTGGAAACCCACTCTCTCAAGAACCATAAATAGTGTTCATAGGGCGTATTTACTATGTGTAACAAAGATGTTGAAAAGTAAATCTATGTTTGTTTTTATAGCCCAAAATGAAATCTGTGATATGAAAGCAATAAAGGTCACACAAGCTTGGCACGCAAGAGTTTATTTTAGTCCTAATCAAAACATTATCAGCTGAGAAGATTACCTGAATTCTTCGCAATGCACTTAGTAGATTCTTACATGTTTTTAGAAACTCTCACATTTTTCCCAATCAAAATCAGCATAAATCAATCAGAAACAACAAATTTCAATTGTTAATGTTAGCTGTCAATCCAAATCTAGAAAACTAGTTGAAAAAGTGAAATGACAATTGAAACCTGGCACTGAAACTCGTACGATAGTGGGTCACCTACTAGATGAAAATCCAAAAACTCGTACAATAATGGATATAAGATCATATGACAATAGAGCTTCCAAACAACACTGTGTTTTTTATTATATGATCCTCGATCAAATCAACTGTCGTATGATAGTGGGTCCTTCCTGGTATGAGTTTCTGACAAAACTAGTATGAAAATTATATGGATAGAAATTAAAAATTACAGCTTGGAATAGAAAATGACAAGAAAATGATAGAAATTGAATGGAAACCTATTTCAGGGCCCCACGGTGGGTGCCAGAAATGTGTGTGAATTTTGCACCTAGCTGTAGACACAACACTTCAGTAAAACATTAGAGGTTAGCTAAAATCAAAATCGTGCAGTGAAATGGAAACTAATCTAACCAGTCGATTTACTGCCTTCTAGTAGGTGCAAGTATGATATTCTCAGATTGGACCAAGATCAGTGACCTTGATGACACCTAAACAAAGGATTTGAATGCAGAATCTAGATATGAGATGAATGCAAATTAATCTATATTTTTGGTTTTTTTGTGCAATAAGATGAAACAAATTGATATTAACTTATGCTATATGAAAAACTGATATGACATGCAACTAATCTAACAATGATATGCTAAATGATATGAATGCTCAAAACAAAGAAAATCTCACAACAGCTTGGATTTGCAAAGATTGATTCTTCGATCACCAATTCGCCAACGTGAGGATGCAATTCATGGATGGATCCAAAATGAAGAGCTGAGGCCTTAATTTATAGAAATCCAGGACTTTGGAGGTGCATGGAAAAAGCCATAAATCACTCTTGATAAACTCAAGTTGATTTTTGAGTTATCAAGAATTTAGAGATAGATTAACTCACAAAATCATGCAAATAAAATTTTTAATTTAAATCAGAAGTTGAGATCAGCTTTCAACTCAAAAGAGAGTTGAGTTTATTTTTAAAACAACTTGAATTAATTTTCTGATTTAAAGTTCAACTATTTTTTGGATGTGCATAATTAATATGAATTAATTAAATAAATAAAGTGATTTATTCTCAACTTAACTAATTTTAAAAATAAAACAATTGATTTATGGGTTAATCAATTATTAAATCAAACATTTATTCAAAAACTTATATTATTAAATTTGACAATTGACTTTAATTAATTAAATAAGAATTTAATCAATTAGTCATAGGATATTTGATTTATTTTCAAAATGAAATAATACCATATAATTAAATCCAATTAAATAATTAAGTGGCAGTATTAAATCTAATTAATTAAATATTTAGAATATTCAATTAATCAAACTTTAGGATACATAGGATTTATCGCCAAATAATCATTAAATTAAAGATAATTAAAATAAATAGGAATAAGGAATATTCCCCAATGTAGAATTTAAGATAATCAATTAAGATTCGATAATGTGTCGATGTGCCTTAGGTTAGGACTTTGATGTTGATTTCGTTCAATGTGTCAATATAGGAGGTTAATGAACCTATAACCCATTTTTGGGGTATTACAATATAAACTTTGATAATATTGTGAAAGTAAGTACTACACTTGCAGTAAGAGATGTATCTAAAATTATGAAGCCTACTAACATGATTTGCAAAGAATGTGTAAAGGTTAAACAGAAGAGAAGTTCTTTTCCTAATAAGAAGTTTACATCTACAGAGAAGCTGGACATTGTTCATACAGATTTGAGCGGTCCTACCAAGACTAGAGGATTCTATCGAGAAAGGTATTTTATGATTCTTGTTGATGATTTTACAAGAATGATGTGGATTGCATTTCTTAAAGAAAAATTTGAAGCATTTGATAAGTTTAAGATTGTTAAGAATAAAGTTGAGAATGAATCTGGAATGAAGATTAAATGTTTGAGATCTGATAGAGGTGGAGAATTTACTTCTAGAGAGTTTAACACTTTTTGTGAAGCAAATGGCATTAAGAGATAGTATTTAGCCCCTAGAACACCTGAATAAAATGGCATTGCAAAAAGAAGGAACAGATCAGTGACTGAAGCAGCAAGAGCTATGTTGTTTGAAAATGATTTGGTGAAGATATTTTGGAGAGAAGCAGTGAACACAGCAGTGTATACAATGAACAGAGTACAAATCAGAGTAGACACAGACAAGACACCTTATGAATTATGGTTTGGACATGCACGCTCAATTAATTATTTTAGAATTTTTGGAAGCAAATGCTATATAAAGAGAGATGATGATATTGGAAAGTTTGATCCTAGAAGTGATGAAGGTATATTTCTTGGATATTCCTTGAAAAGAAAAGCTTATAGATGTTTCAATAAAATAATTAAGACTATTGTTGAAAGCACAAATGTTAAAGTTGATGAAAAATTCAAAATTCAGGAAAGAATGTTTGATTATGAATCTGATGAAGAAGCTCATCCTAAACCTAACATTGGATCTATTGAATTATTTTATGAAACTGACAGTGATTTGTTGAATGAAAGCCACAGTGAAGTCATTGAAGAACCTACATCTGAAGAGAGATCTGAGACAGTGACACCTAGCAAGAGTTTCTTAAGAAATCATCCTATTGGACAAATTATTGGGAGAATCAAAAAAGGAGTTCTAACTCAAAATAAGGCACAAGAACAGTCATGTTTGATTTCTCAAATTGAACCTAAGACTACTAGTGAAGCTTGTGAAGATGAAAGTTGGACTAATGCTATGAAAGAAGAACTAGATCAGATTGAAAAGAACAAGACATAAGAATTGGTCCCTAGACATAAAGACAAGAATGTTATTGGAACTAAATGGGTTTTCAAAAACAAGATAAATGAACAAGGAGAAGTAGTAAGAAACAAAGAAAGATTGGTATGTAAGAGTTACTCACAGCAAGAAGGAATTGACTATAAAGAAACCTTTGCACCTGTTGCAAGAATTGAAGCAGTAAGAATTTTTTTGGCATATGCAGCTTACAAGAAATTCAAAGTATATCAGATGGATGTAAAGTTAACATTTTTTAATAGAGAATTGGAAGAAGAAGTCTACATTGAGTAGTCTGAAGGTTTTCCTTTAACTCAAGGAGACATGGTATGTAAATTGAAGAAAGCTTTATATGGACTTAAACAAGCACCTAGAACTTGGTATGCAAGATTGGATAAGTATTTGTTAAAATTGAGATTTGCAAAAGAAACAGCTGATAGCAATCTGTACACAAAAGAAATTGAAAATAGTTTGTTAGTTATAGTTATTTTTGTTGATGACATTATCTTTGGAGGAGAAGATGAAGCTAGTGACAAATTTGCGAATGAAATGAAGACTGAATTTGAAATGAGATTGGTGAGATGAAATACTTTTTGGGATTATAGATAACACAAAACAATGATGGTATCTTTGTAAGTCAGACAAAGTACTTGAATGACTTGTTGAAAAGATTTGGAATGGAGAATTGTAAAACAGTTGGAACACCCATGGTGACCAGACATAAGTTATCTAGCACAGATGAGATTCTTGCAGTAGAACAGAAAAAATACAGATCTATGATTGGAGGATTGCAGTATTTGACTAATACAAGACCTGATATAGCACATTCAGTTGGAATTGTAGCAAGATTTCAAGCTGAACCTAGAGAATCACATTATGCAGCAGTAACGAGGATACTGAGATATTTAAGAGGCACAATGGACTATGGACTATGGTATGAAAAATATGATGATTTTACCCTATGTGCATATACAGATGTTGATTAGGGAAGCAATGTTGATGATAAGAAAAGCACCAGTGGTGGAGCATTTTTCCTTGAAGGAAGATTAGTTTCTTCGCTAAGCAAGAAGCAGAATTGTATCTCACAAAGCACAACAGAAGAAGAATATGTAGCAGCAGCAAACAATTGTAACCAGATAATTTGGATGAAGCAAATGCTGAAGGATATTGGAATAAAATTTGTTGAGCCTGTTGTCATACATTGTGACAACACCAGTACAGTTAGTATGTCTAAGAATCCTGTATTACATTCTAAGACAAAGCATATAGAGATTAAATATCATGTTGTAAGAGAGAAAGTTGCTGAGAAAGAAGTCAGACTTGAGTACATAAGTACAAAGGAGCAGATAGCAGATATATTCACAAAGCGTTTGCCTAAGGATATATTTGAGTATCTGAGAGGTATTCTTGGGGTTATGCCCCAACCTACTTTTGAGAAGTGATGCAGTTGGTTGCATCTGTCCAGTGCTCTATGAGCCTTATCTTTCTTTTAGACTGGATGTTGGTACTTCCTTTATGGGGGAGTATGTGTATCTGAGCTGACTCATGAGGACTCTAGTAAATTTATTTTCTGAAAAAGTGTCTTTTGACATTGAGTTGTTGTTGACATAGTGATGAAATTTCTGTCATTGATGTCAATGGGGGAGAAGTATACATGAAAAACAATCTGAGACATCTATTGGACTGAACTTAATAGGATAATGAAGCAATATTTGATTGATGAAGTTGATTTAAAGAAGAAGTGTTTTAGTATTAGATTTCTGGAACATTGGATATTTTTCATCTATGTTGCCATCAATCCCAATGGGGGAGATTGTTAGGAATGAATGCTAAATGTTTGGCAGCCATTCTATAGCAGTTGTTGTTGCATTCATGACTATGATTGTCATTGATGTCAACACAGTGATTTACCGAAGACTTGCATATTAGGAATGAATGCTGAAGCCTTTGGCAGTCATTTTGTAGCAGTGGTTGTTGCATTCATGACTATTATTATCATTGATGTCAACACAGTGTTATTCTGGAGTTTAGCAAAGAAGCAGGCACAGTTTTGTTTTGCACACATGTTATATTGCAGATTGAGTTATGTGTAGTTGATGATATGTTCTTTGGTGTGTTATTAGCCTATGGTTAAGAGTGAAAAAAGAAATTCATTTATTCATAAAAGTTATAAGCATTTTGGTGGAAGTAGTGTTCTGGCAATATTCCCATGTAGCAGTTTTTGGTAATCGGAGGATATCTCCTAATCGAGATGGAATATGATTCTACGCAATTAAAGGGAAGTTTGAGACTCATTTTTGGTGATGTGGTTCATAGCACAAACTTCGAGGTCACACGATTGGAAAGTTATTGTATCTGGAAGCTGACAATTTTATGTAATTCTGATGTAGCATGTTGAAATTATTATTTTGTATTTGCATGCCGACTCATTTGTAATTATTTTGAGTGTGGTATAAAGGAAGGAATGTTTTCCTTGTTATGAGAGGATTGTAATAGTTGTGTAATGAAATTATGAAAGTTGTGATGTGAATGTATGCATGAAGTGAAGAAAAGAGCTAATTCAGTGATGAAGGAAGACTTGCAAAGTACAGAGATCTGGATTTGTGATCTTGTGTAGTAGAGAGTGCGGTTTTGGCACAGTGTGAAGGAGGTAACATATTTTTTATTATTCTATTGAATAATCCTAAGATCTATTAGACAGTGAGTTCAGAGATCTTGCCTTGAAGCTGTTTGGGCAGTGGGTCCTTCTGTCTTCCATAACTCCTAACAGGGTTAGAATCTTTTAACAGGGATTCAAAATCTCCTAACAAAGATTCATATGTACTGAATGTATTTCATAATACTCCTAACAGGGTCCATCCTCTAACAAGGAACTTTCATGTTAGTACATCATTTTGTGGGCATCATTCCCACCGGAGTTTACTCTTTGATCAAGAGGTTCCCTAGTTAACATATCTTGTGTTATTGTGTCATTGTGTATAATTATCCTTCTATGGTTGGTTACTACATTAAGTATATGGTTTAAAGCTGTTGAAGTTGATATTAAAGTTAATGATGATAAATGGTTTAATTATCAGATAACTGATTCACACCCCCCCCTCTCAGTTATCTTGGTGGTCTTTACTTTCTAACATTGCAAAGAAGCAGACAGAGTTTGGATTAGCACACATGGGTTATTGTAGTTGGAGCTATGGGATGTTGAGGATATACTCTTTGATATTTTATATGTCTATGGTTAAGAGTGCAGATAGTAATTCATTTATTCATGGAAGTTATAAGCATTTTGGTGGAAGCAGTATTCAGGCAGTGTTCTTAAGTAGCAGTTTGTGGAAATCGGATGATATCTCCTAATCGGGATGGAATCTAGTTTTGTGCAGTTAAAAGGAAGTTGAAGACACATTGATAGTGATGTGGATGATAGTGCAAACTTCAAGGTTGCACGAGTGAAAAAAATTTATATTTGGAAGCTGACAATTTTGTGTAATTTTGGTGTAGCGTGTGGAAACTTTTATATTGTAATTGTATGTCGACTCATTTGTAATTATTTGAGTGTGGTATAAAGGAAGGAATGAATTTCCTTGTTCTAGTGTGTGAGTGTGTAGTTGTGATATGATAGCAGTGGTTGTGTGTAATGCTGTATGCATGAAGTGAAGAAAAGAGCTAAGTATGAAAGTGAATTTGTGAAGGAAGACATGCAAGGTACAGAGATATGAAATTGAGATCTGATGTAACAGTGATTGCGGTTTGGCACAGTCAGAGAAGAGGTAACATATTATTCTTTTGATTAATGCAAAGATTATTTGGATAGTGTGTTCAGTGATCTTACCCTGAAGCTATTTGGGCAGTGGGTCCTTCTATCTTCCATAACTCTTAACAGGGTTAGAATCTTTTAACAGGGATTCAAAATATCCTAACAAGGATTCATATGTATTGAATGTATTTCATAAGAATCCTAACAGAGTCCATCCTCTCACAAGGAATATTCATATTAGTGCATCTTTTATGGGTATCATTCCCACCGGGGTTTACTCTTTGATCAAGAGGTTCCCTAGTCAACATATCTTGTGTCATTGTGTTATTATGTATGAATATCTTTCTATGGTTGGTAATTATATTGCTTATATGGTTTAATGTTGTTGAAGATAATAAAAGTTATAATTATCTCATAACTGATTTACCCCCCCCCCCCCCCCTTCAATTATCTTGGTGGACTTTACTTTCTAACACTTGTTACAATTGTGGAGAAGAAGGACATAGATCTTTTGAATGTACGCATGCTAGTAAGAAGGCTAGTAGTTGTAGGAATGCTTTGGTGCAAGAAGAGTCACTGAATGAACTTGAGAAGGAAAATAACTTGATGGTAAGGAGAGCACTGTGGAATGAAGGTAAAATGGAAGATCTAGTAAGAAAAGTTTGTTCAAGACCAGATGTAGAGTTTCTGACAAAGTCTGGAAGGTAATCATTGACATTGGTAGCTTAGAGAATCTGGCATCTGAGGAAATGGTCACAAAGTTGCATTTGCAAAAGTTGGAACATCCGAAGCCCTATTAGATTTCATGGATCAAGGATGAGCATACACTCTTGGTAAGTGAACAATGTTATGTGAATTTGAAAATTGGGAAGTACTATGATAAGGTATTATGTGATATCATGCCTATGGATTTTTGTCATATTTTGTTGGGTAGACCTTGGCAATATGATAGACATGCTATATATGATGGGAGATTGCATAAATATACTATTTGGGCTGATGGGAGAAGACAAATCTTGTTACCTTTGATTGAAGAACCTATTAGTAATGTTTGCACATCTATAAAAGTTTGCTTGATAGAAGGAAGAAAGTTTGTTAAGGATTTAAAGAGAAATGATGTATGTTTTATTGTGATTCCTAACAAACCAAGTAAGAAAAAAAAGGATAGTATTCCTGAGGAAATTGATAAGTTACTCACTGAGTACAGTGGTATCATTTATGATAATGTACCTAATGGTTTTCTACTGAAGATAAGCATTGATCATTGTATGGATCTAATCCCTAGAGCTAGTTTACTAAATAAGGCACCTCATCGGTTAACACCTACCGAGAATCAGGAATTGAACCGACAGATTCAAGAATTGTTGGAAAAAGGTTTGATCAGAGAAAGTTTGAGTCCTTGTGCAGTACCTATTGTATTGGCACCTAAGAAAAATGGAGAATGTGTACAGATTCTAGAGAAATCAATAAGATAACAGTGAAATATAGGTTTCCTATACCAAGAATGGATGACATAATGGATAGTTTGACTAGAGCAAAGTATTTTACGAAAATCGATTTGAAAAGTGGGTATCATCATATCATAATTAGAGAAGGTGATGAATGGAAGTCTGCTTTCAGGAAAAAAGAAGGTTTGTATGAGTGATTGGCTATGCATTTTGGTTTAACTAATGCACCAAGTATTTTAATGAGGTTGATGAATGAAGTTTTGAAGAAATTTTTGGGTAAGTTTGTGATTGTATATCTTTATGATATTATGATATTCAGTAAGACTGGAGAAGAACATTTGTTGCATGTTAGACAAGTTTTGCAAAGATTGAAAGAAGAAAAGTTGCTGATAAATCTAAAAAAGTGTTCATTCATGAAAGAGGAGATTGTGTATTTGGGATTTGTGATTTCAGCTGATGGTTTGAAAATGGATCTTGAAAAGGTTGAAGCTATTTTGAATTGGCGTACACCTATGAATGCTATTGAGGTAAGATCATTTCATGGTTTGGCAAGTTTTTACCAAAAGTTCATAAGGAATTTCAGTTCAGTTTGTAATGCTATGACTGAGACTATGAGAAGAGACAAAAGAAAATTCAAGTGGACACATGGAGCTGATAAAAGTTTTGAGACTTTGAAGCATAAGGTTGCCGAATTGCCTATTTTGGCATTGTCTGATTTCAATAAGGTATTTCAAGTGGAATGTGATACAAGTGGTAGTGCAATTGGAGCTGTGCTGAGTAAACAAGGTAAACCTATTGATTTCTTTAGTGAAAAGTTAAATGATGCAAGAAGAAAATATTATGTGTATGATCAAGAATTCTATGCTATTGTTCAAGCACTAAAAAAATGGAGACGTTATTCGATGTCGAGTGAATTTGTGTTGTATACTGATCATAAGGCTTTATAGTATTTGGGTAGTCAGAATAAGTTGAATTAGAGACATATGAAATGGGTTGAGTATTTACAGAGTTATACATTTGTGATAAAGCATAAGAGTGGAGTCACTGACCGAGGTTCTGATGCATTGAGTAGAAGAAGATCTTTGATGACCAAGATGAAAATTGAAGTTTTAGGCTTTGATGAGATGAGAGATTTGTATGAGACTGATCCTGATTTTTCTGAGTCATGGAGAAAGTGCAGAGCACCTATTCAAGATCAACCGAGTACAAAATGGGAAGAATATTTCATTCAAGAAGGTATGTTGTTTAAAGGTATTTAGTTGTGTATATCGAGGGGACAAATGAGAACTAATTTGATAAAGGAGAAACATAGTAGTGGTTTGGCTGGACATTTTGGTATTGATAAGACATTGAATTTTCTTAAGGAGAAATACTTTGGGCCACAATTGTAAAAAGATGTTCAGAAATTTGTGAGAAGTTGTGGAATTTGTCAAGTTGCAAAAGAGTAAGTCAGAATACTGGATTGTATACACCAATTGTTGTACTTGAGAAACCTTGGATTGACATTAGTATGGAATTTTTTTCTTGGCTTACCGAAGATAGTAAGAGGTAATGATTCTATATTTGTTGTTGTGGATAGATTTTCTAAGATGACCCATTTTATACCTTGTAGAAAGACATCATATGCAGTACATGTAGCAGATCTTTTCTTTAAAGAAATTGTCAGATTGTATGGATTACTGAGGATTATTATCTCTGACTGAGATAGTAAATTTGTTTGACACTTTTAGAAGACTCTTTGGAGAAAGTTTGGTACCGATTTGAAATATGGTTCTACATTTCACCCACAAAACTATGAATAAATAGAAGTTGTGAGTAGAAGTTTGGGAAATATTTTGAGATGTTTAGTTGGAGATACACCAAGTAATTGGGATTCTGTGTTGGCACAAGCAAAGTTTGCATACAATAATTCAGTGAATAGGAGTACTGGAAAAACACCTTTTGAGATTGTAAATGACATACAACCAAGAGGTATATCTGATTTGAGAGATATTGTTGATGAGAGAAAGAGAACTATTGAAGGAGTAAAATTTGCTGAGTACATGAAGACATTGCATGAAGATGTGAAATACAAGCTGGAGAAAAGTAATCAGAAATAAAAAGATAGATCTGATAGATCAAGAAGAAACAAGACTTTTGATGTTGGTGATGAAGTAATGGTTCATTTGAAGAAAGGTTGATTTCCTATTGGAACATATGGGAAGCTGAAAATGAAGAAGTTTGTCCCTTGCAAGATTTTGAGAAAGTTTGACAGTGGAAATGCATATGAGATTGAGTTACCTGATGATATGGACATAGCACCTATTTTCAACATTGCTAATTTGTATGAGTACCATGAGTCAGATGAAGAAATGATAGTATAGAATGATTATCCTAAGAAGCAGACCGAAGGAGTTGAAAAAATTTTGGAGCAAAGAATTGGCAAAAGTACAAGAGGAAAATAGTATATGGAATATTTGGTAAAGTGGAAGAATAGACCCATCGAGGACAATTCATGGATTTCACAATTTGAGTTGGATGCAGCTCAAATCATACCTACTAAATGATTCAGAGAATCATTTCAAATAACCTAAGGTTTCTGATCCAGGAGCATCTCGGGTCCTTGGCAATCCTGTGTCACCAAAAACATATTTGAGTTTGTCTGTGTTGCTCGGTTCTTGCTTTGACCAAGTTGGTTCGGTGTTGCTCAGTTTCCTTTGTTCACCGGTGTTGGTCAGTTATCTCTCTGGCGCTCGGTGAATTTCCCTGGTGCTTCGTGATGCTTGTCTAGTGCTCGGTTACCCTTGCTTATCGACGGGTTTCTTTTGAGTTCTTATTGAGGCCAACTTTTGCATTTATTATGGGTCACAAATTTAATGTTGGTATCCATTATTGGGAAGTGTGTGGACCTATGTCTGGTCATCCCTTCCATTGATTATGGATCTAAAGGCCGAATTGGCTCGGTAGATTCTTGTATAAATGTATTTGTTGGGTAGAGTTTTAGAGAGGAAGTTTTGATAGAAGATAGAAGATAGAAGTTTAGAGATTGTTTGGAGATCCTCGCATGTTTGAGGACTTTTGTACTTGATTGTAATATCTGGCCAAAACTGGGAAGGCCTTACAACCCAGCATGTATGAATCAAATTGAAGATAATATATGAAAGTTTTGACATTCTCTCTCTCACTGTTGTGTGTTTTTTCTTTCGCGTGTTGTTGAGCAAGGTGGATCTAGTTAGGGTGTGCCTTTGGCCCCTCTCCTTGTCCTTCCTTTGCATCATGAACATACTAATGATCCTGATTGGGGGAAAATAGTTGATGTCTCCCACATCTTGGATATGCCTTGGGGTATGCCTATTCTAAACTACTCTTCTACTCATGCTAGTGAAAAAGCTCCTGCCATTGTGAATCCTCTTTCTATAACAAATGACAGTGATGAAGAGAACTTACCTCTTACAATGTCTCTAACTGACTACATTAGACAGTATCACAACAACAAGACAGACTAAAATGAATACGAGTGGGATTCCTTATCAGATGCTACTACATAAATTCCAATTGATGTTATTCATAGATATGCTCCTCCTACAAACTTTGAAAGAGGAGAGAGTTGTAATTCTCAAGATTGAGAAGTTGATGATGATCCTTTCCACCCTTTTCTGAAAATCATTCCTATGGCCCCTAGGCTACCTACTCAAGACAAAGCTTCAGTTGCTCCAACAAATCATGGGTACATAAGACCTCATCCTATCACAGTTTCATGGAATATAGGAATATCTAGAATTGAAATGGTTCATATTCATGCACTCTTACCACTTGTAGAAGTACCTAGTTTTCAAACTCAACCATCTCGGCTAGACTCACATAATAATCCCTTAAACTCATCTGATTCTTCTAGGATAACTCACAATCAACAATGTTCCATGGAAGATAACTTTCTTGATCTATCTGACTCATTCATGAATGATGAGGATGATACTAGTATCTTTGCACTTGAGCCCGTTGACCCCTTATCTCCTTCCCCTCCTAAACTAAGTGGCTTACCCACTTCTCATCCACCTCTCCACCTAAACCAGTCATATCAGCCTCACTCATCCATAATTCCTGAGTCTTCTGGAAGTAACTTGGATGTGCAACACAAAATCCACTCATATCTAAAAGTCACCATGTCCCATCTAATCGACATATGACTACAAAGAAAAAAACAAAATTCAAAATACCACAAAGGTCCTCAAAGAGAAAAAGAAAATCAAAGTGAAAATGGATCTCAAAATCCATCATAAAAGAATTATCAAAAGTGTTCCAAAGCAAATAAAAATCAAAAGCTATGTGGATACCCCAGCTAAAAGACTTGGATATGAAAGGAAAATCAAAGTTCCCATTCGAGCTTCCAAATTCTCCTAACTCACTCTGTTACACCATCCTTGCCTCTCATATTTCACACTCTTCACTCCATTTTGCCTTTCCCAAAAGTGCATATCAATATTTCTTCATTGCTAATGACATGATTAAGAGAAATTTAGGACGTACTCTCCCTAAGCATTTCAAATGCGGGAAAATGAACAAAGATTTAAGACAAGTCCATAGGGATATTGGTATATCTCACCTAGATGATCTTTCCTTGACTATGAGACTTTCAACAAGTGGACACTACTGGTTGGATCCTCCTATTAATGATACAACATCTTGTTCTGCTTCTGAAACTTCTCAGCTAGTCACTACTACAAATGTCAGTGTTCTCAAAGAGCCTCTCAGTGCTCTTCCTCTTCAGCGGTTCCACAACTAAGCTTTTTCTCCTATACAACAATCTATGATCTTGAAAAAATCCTAAAAAGCATATAATGTCCTGAAATAATACAAAAAATCAAATATCTAAAAATCCAAAAAAATTAGAGCAGAAAAATTTCCCAAGTGGTGAAACCTCGCAATCAACGCTCCATCTATCAATGTCTAGCTAAGCTCTTGTCTCCTATCATCCATGTCGCTTTCCATTCCTTTGTTTCATCTTGGGCTAGAACTTGTCTTTGTCTTTTCCTCAGTTCTTAACTATTGTCTAGGGGAAATCATACGTTTATATGAGCTATGCTGAACTATTTTCTTGTGTGTTGTCTATTATCATTGATTTTTGCTTTCTATGTCTTCTAATGTCGCTTGACGATGTCTACTTGACTAGAGGTTCACAACTGGGGGCATAACATCATTTTTCTTTGGTTTCTACTAGTGGTGTGATTTCAATGATCTTAAACTATTTAATAAACTAGGTGTATGTGATAAGAGCCTCCACAACGATTGGAACACCACACATACCTCAACCCTCTTTATTCAAACACTTAGGTGAGGTTGGAATTATCTTCTTGTCTATTTTATTGTGTTATCTTACAATATTAACTTGGAAACCATGTTCAGGTCATCTCAACATCTATGTCTCAACGCTTACATGAGTTTGCTAAATCTCATATGATATGGTCATATTCATATCTTCATGGTCGCTCTCACACCAATGATGGTTGTACTGACCTATGATGTCCCAAACACTCAAATGATGAAAACTTATGGTCTATAGGATTGGTGACTAGACTACTCCAAAGTCTTACGCTGCATTTCATCTTAGGATTGCATTTAGCTTTGCATTTCTAGTTTTCTTGAGCTATGATTTCTTTTCACTCCTTTCATCCTCTCCACTGAGGTATTCAACTACAAATCATTAATATTTGACCCTCTCTTCAAGATTGAAATCTAAATTCCCAATCTTCTAATGCAGTTGACTGCTGACACTATCACTTCTCGCTTGTTTCTGTCTTTCCTTTTGGACTTCTGACGCTTATCTTCGCTCCTTGTACCTCATTTATATTTTGATCCTGAGGGGGCATGATAATATAGAAAATATTTTCGTCAACCAAATCTCCTAATCTGCAAATCTAGTGATTAAACCAAATCTTAAATTGATCAAGTCAACCAGGACTAAACATCATCGCTGGGGGCATCTCATCTTCATTGCTTCATATCAATTTGAGATTCTCCACATCTCCTTCTAAAAGAGTGTTCTCATCGCTTCATATCATTTCACTCGGATGGACCTCTCTTTTGATCTCTTGGGGCATATCAGGTTCATCATGACCCATATCAATCTGGTATTGTCTGTTAGATGATTAGCTATCTCAATCTCCTTGGATAAATATTTAGTCTCATCGCTTCATATCAGGCTGGATACTCTTGTCTTCCATATCAGTCTTCGTTTAATCAGATTCAGAGTCTGATCTCTATCAGCTACCTTGGCATCATCATTCTTTGACTCAATGTGTTCCCAGATCGCTCACACATTAGTCAAAGAGGGGCAAATGTAATCACCTAAAATTGGTCTACTAGAACTTGAGCCCCCTTTGTTAATCTCTATTGAGCATTTAAGGTTGTCATTAGTATCAAAGGATAGTAAACAGGTCGGTCGGTTACTTATATTGAGACAGTCGGTAACTAGAAGTAAGATAGAGTAGTCGGTAAAGCCTTTACACCGAGCATCACACAGTTAACCGAGCACCAGCGACACCGACACCGATAGTCAGTAAACACTGAGCATCGCAGTATATACCGAGTAGATTATACATTGTTTACCAATGATCATAGAAAATGGCATAGTAATCTAAAATGGCACATTATTCTATGCAAACAGTTATAACAGATCCTAAAATAGTTTACCAAGATCAAGGAGCATTTATTGTAAATAGATACTCATTAAATGTAATGTTTATCTTATTGTAATAGTTGATCTAGGTTATTTTGCACCGTAGATCTTAGGGTTATGATTATTTTTGTAACCTAATTTTTGCTTAAGCGGCAAAACAAAACACTATATATTGTATATGTTCGCACCATTTTATAAGGTTGTTGAACTGATATATATGAATCACGGAGCACTTGAAGAATTTGCCTATCTTCAAGACAATCAGTTTACTGAGTAAAATAGAGTATACAGGATATCAGATTAAGCAGAATCAGTGAAGGCTACCAAGCAGAACAAAGAAGGAAACCATCACAGATAAGGTGATATTTTGATAAGCACTTATAGATCTATTTTAGACAATTGAGTTGTCAACTAGCAGATAATTTACCTATTACTTTCTAACAATTGTGATAGAGTTTTTGGTGAAATCTCTTAACCGAGTAGACTTAATAGTCTTTGTATAAATCTCTTAACCGAGTACACACTTCATTTAGTGTTGTTAAATCCTATAACTAGGTAGATCTAGCTGATCTAATATGTTACTCCTAACAAGGTAAGATCACCAGAAGTGATCAAAACTTGTAGCCTTAACAGGAAAACATTTTCTATCTGCAGTAGTGAAGAATTTGTGGGTATCATCCCCACCGCAGTTTTTACCTTCTAACAAGGGTTTCTGCATTACCAAAATACTTGTGCTATGTGATTTTCATATTGATTTCATGTTGTTTACTTTCTTAAGTTAACTAGATGATTGATTTATGCAATTAGATTCAAGTTATTTTAATCGATTATCATAGTATTCAGTTATTGATCAAAAAGGTTTCTTCAAGTAAAGTTTTGAAGGCACTGATTCACCCCTCCCCTCTCAGTACCTATCTCTCCTAATTCCAACACCCTCTTGATCAAATTATCTATTTACTAGACATTATTATGCAGAGTAACCCTTAAAATCCCCTTTGCATAATTAAATCAAAAATCTTATATCAAGCTTATACTATGGTCTAATTTCTAGAGCTTTCATATTTATTTAATTGCTATAACCTTGCTTTTAATATAAAGTTTCTACACTTTTATTAAAATAACACATTCACATGTGTGTACCCACTTAATCTTAATTAAGTAGCAATTAAAAGGGATTTGTGCTTTTAAAAATGTTATTTTGTCTTATTCTACCTAACGTTTCCCTTTTGCCTCTTAATCCTCACCACTAATTTCTACCTAACCTTGCATCTCCTTTTGCCTCTTCATCTCATCCACTCATTATTTTGCCTCTTAATCTCCACCCTTCATTCTTGAGGCAATTCCTTTAAAAGGAAGCTCTTCCCTTGCTCAAGGCCCCTGATTTTTTGAGTAATCTTAGCTCTCTTTCATTTTTAGACTAATCTTAATAATTTGAATTCTTAGCTTTAACTCTCATTTCTTAGCTTAGCTTCATTTCTAGCTTAATCTTGCTTTGTTAATCTAGTTCCTTTCTTGCATTACTTCATAGATTTAGCTCTTGCATTCTCATTCTAGATTACTAATTGCTTGCATACATTCTTAGCTTAATCTCTCATTGTAGCTTGCACTATGGCATTCTCAGCTTCATTCTTATCTTTGAATCTTCCATTTTGGAGTAGTCAAGTCACTAATCCTTCATGCTAATTTGATGAGCATCATGAGAAGGACTAAACTCGCTTCAAACTAGGAAGCTATGAGCCACTTCTTGGAGTGTCCTCTTCCATGGGTTTCTCTCAAGAGTAATGGTTCATATAAGTGTGTCACACTTTTGATCACACACCCAGTCATGTATTCAGTCAGTGCTTTTGTAGAGGAGAGTCATACATTATGTATTATCGACAGTCAAATCAAGCAAAAAGGAATGGGCACCTTTCCAACTCACCTCTCAACTTAGTGAGATAACAACACAAGTGGAGGCATAAATCATGCTTAACACTCGCAACTCATCCCATCTCTTTCCCAACATGGGATCCTTTGGCAACAAAATATTTTATTTAGATCCTAGATCTCAATGCGAACAACAAAAAATTCACAACGGTCCAAGTCATAACTTTTTTTGGTGCTTTTAGTCAACCAACTCATGCACAATGACATCACTTGGGCCAACTCAAACCACACTTCCTTCACGTTGGACCAACTTGGCTTTGAACACTGGCTCCAAGCTTTGTAATGCGGTCTGTAGAGGGTGAAATCTCCCAATCCACATTCAAATAGCAATCACCATTTTCCACCCTCAATTATTTCATCACGCAAGCTCGACCAAAATTTGACTTGAAGAAGACATGACCTGCCTTCTCTCATCTTGACTTGTTTTTTCCTCGCTATAGCTCAACGACTCTGAGGCTTGACGAGTCTATAGTTTGATGAGTCTAAGACATGGATTGACAACTCAAATGATGATAGTCGAATACCAAATAGACACATGGAAATCTTAATCAAGCCACATCAACAACCATCTATACATGTCACACGACCTTTTCCTGGCACAATGCAGATGTGACATGTGCCAATATTGCCACATCAAACTAACACGTCACCTTTCATCCATGTCATCACTCTAGTTAGATGCCACATCATCAAAACCATATATGCACAGTCAACATCCAGTCATCCTCTGTCTAGCCTTTTTTTCCATGTGTTCAAATTTACAGTACTATAATTGATGGTAGTTTAACTGCAAAAAATGGTATTTTTTGTGATGGCCATTTGATCATCAAATTTAGCCTAGAATTTTTCTAACATCATCAAGGGTTTAAATTTTCTACCCCCTCTCCATTTTTAGTTTTGATTTTTCAATCCAACTTTGGAGGCCCCTATCTTGCTCATTTGACTCCTTTTTTCAAGATTTTTTTTTTTTGGATTTTGCGTAGCATCTCCTAAATTTTTTAGTCGTGCAATTAGTTTATAATTTTAATGGATAGTGTTTTCAAAAATCTTAGTTTTTGGTGACTGTACTTATCCAATCCTTGATTTTTTAACTTTAGAGGTTTTGTTCGAGCTCATACGGACACATTTTCAAGTGCTATTTTTTTGAAAGTGCACGATTTTTTGTCTAATATCTACATATGCTATCAATTTGTTGCTATTGAGTTTGGACATATCACTTTCAACATTTGGTCGATTTTGGCCAACTTTGGCACTTATAACTGATTGAATCCTTGATTGATCTTGTGTCCTAATTGTTTGAGTATGTTATAGATTTGTAATCATATATTAAAATCTTTGTACAATGAAATATGTGCAAGCATGTATAACATGTTAGAAAGTAAAGTCCACCAAGATAACTGAGAGAGGGGGGGGTGAATCAATTATCTGATAAATACAACTTTTTATCACCATTAAAATATTTCAACCATTTAATCAATATAAACAACAACCATAGAAAGATAAACATACAAAATGACACAATAACACAAGATATGTTAACTAGGGAACCTCTTGATCAAAGAGTAAACCCCGGTGGGAATGATACCCACAAAAGATGTACCAATATAAAAATTCCTTGTGAGAGGATGGACTCTGTTAGGAGCCTTATAAAATACATTCAGTACATATGAGTCCTTGTTAGGAGACTTTGAATCCCTGTTAAAAGATTCTAACCTTGTTAGGAGTTATGGAAGACAGAAGGACCCACTACCCAAACAGCTTTAGGAGCAAGATCAATGAACACACTGTCCAACTGATGTATGTATTACTCAATAGAATAATACCAAATAATTAATGATCTTATCAACTTATCTTTGCTCCACTGTTTGTGCCAAACCGCACCAACTGCTTCACCAGATCTCAATATCAGATCTTTGCAATTCGCTTATCCTGTTACAACATATATTGCTCAATTCTGCAATTCTTACACATATATCTCTTTCTATATATTTTTACAAGGAAAATAATCCTTCCTTTATACCACACTCAAATAATTACAAATGAGTCGGCATGAAATGCCTAATCAATTGCAAAATATAAACCTTTACACGTTACATAATATTTCACAATTAAATAAAATTGTCGGCTTCCAAATACAATAAATCTTCACATGTGCAACCTCTGACCACACTGTTTTATCCAGGTCTCTACCAAAGTGTCTTCATCAACTTTACAACTTTGCATGCCTAGATTCTATCCTAATTAGGAGATATCATCCAGTTACCACAAGCCGCTTCTCAGGAACACTGCATGAATACTGCTTCCACTAAAATACACATAACTACCATAAATAATTGAATTTTTGTATGCGCTCTTAACCACAATCTCAGGACACAATATAGAGTAAGTACTCAACTCTGCATAGCTTGATCTTCAATACTCCATGTGCTCTAATTAAAACATTGTTTTCTTCTGTGCTAATCTCCAGTAGATCACTGTGTTGACATCAATGACAACCACAGTCATGAATGCAACTGCAACTACTACATAATACTCCATAGGATATATTCAGCATTCATTCCTAACAATCTCCCCCATTGGCATTGATCGAAACATAGATGAAAAAACATCCAAGCTCCATAAATACCAAACTGCAACACTACTGCTCTGAAATATTTTCAAATCCTCTTCATCAATCAAATATTGCTTTATTTTCTCACAATCATATTCTTCTCATCCCTATTATCTCTATTGAATATTAAAGGTTTTCATTAGTATCAAAGGTTATCAAAGACATCAATCGGTTACCTATATTATCCTAGTCGGTAAAAGTTAGCATCATGAGCCAGTCGGTTTACTCATTACACTGAGCACATAACAGCTTTACCGAGCACCAAACACCGACACCAAGCGACAGTAAACATCGAGTGTCAATATAATCACCGAGTAGTTTATACAGTGTTTACCGAGGATCATAGGAAAATGACATAGTAATTAGGAATGACACATTCTTCTATGCTAAGGGTTACAACAGAATCATAAAATGTTTTACCAAGATCGAGGATCATTTATTGTTGAGATATTCATTAAATGCGATGAAGATCTTTTGTAAATGTTAAATCTAGGTTATTTTTATACACCGTTGATCTTAGAGTTTTCTCTAAGATATTGTAACCTAATTTTGTTAAGCGGCATAAATCAGTATGCTATATAATTGTATGTTTACACCATTTTTAAAAGAATTGATATATGAGCGAAGAAGCACTTGAAGCACTAGCCAACCTTCAAGATT
This sequence comes from Chamaecyparis obtusa, assembly GCA_027943335.1. Classification (NCBI taxonomy): domain Eukaryota; kingdom Viridiplantae; phylum Streptophyta; class Pinopsida; order Cupressales; family Cupressaceae; genus Chamaecyparis; species Chamaecyparis obtusa. Next base: position 1,127,465 of record BSBK01000293.1, on the reverse strand, counting down.
ATCAGTTGATAGATAGAGCAGAATAGTAGTCAGAGATAATCAGATTGAGCAGAATCAGAGTAGGCTAACCGAGAAGTTCAGAGCAAAGATTCATCACAATAAAGGTGATATACATGCAGTACTTTATTGATCTGTAGCAGACAATCTAAGTTATCATTAGCAGATAGTTACATATTTCTTTCTAATCATTGTAATAGAGTTTTGGTAAAATCTCTTAACAGAGTAGACCTAACAGTCTTTTGTAAATCTCTTAACCAAGTATACACTCAAGAAGTGTTGTTAAAATCCTATAACTAGGTAGATCTAGTTGATCTAATATGTTACTCTTAATAGGGTAAGATCACTAGAAGTGATCACCACTTTTAGCCCTAACAAGAAAACCTTTTCTATTTGTAGTAGTGAAGAATTTGTGGGTGTCATCCCCACCGTATTTTTTACCTTCTAACAAGGGTTTCTGGGTTACCAAAATATTTGTGTTATGGGACTATTATATTGTTGATTTCATGTTATTTACTTTCACAATTTGAATGGATGAATGATACATGCATTAGATACAATTTATTTTGCAAGGTTACTACTGTTTGTTGTTTTAGGTCTAAAAGGTTTATAAGTGAAAGTTTTTGTGGGCACTAATTCACCCTTCCCCTCTCAGTACCTTACCTCTCCTAATTCCAACAATCCCAATCAATGGATTTTTTTCATGTATCCTTATCCCCCGTTGATATCAATGAGAAATAAGGCATCAATAATCAATCCTTAATGTCAAAAGACATTGTTCAGAAAGCATTCACTAGAGTCCTCATGACTCAACTCAAACACACATACTCCCCTATAGAGGAAGTACCAACATCCAGTCCAAAAAAGATAGAGCTCATATACTACTGGACTGATGCAGCAACCTACATCACTTCTCAATAGTAGGCTGGGGCATAACCCCAAGCATACCTCTCGAATACTAAAATATATATTTAGGTAAGGACTTTGTAAATATATCTACATTCTTCTCTTTTGTACTTATATACTCAAGTCTAACTTCTTTCTCTGCAACTTTCTCTCTCACTACATGATACTTTATTTCTATATGCTATTTCTTAGAATGCAATACACGATTGTTCGACATACTTACTGTACTAGTGTTATCACAATGTATGATAACAGGCTCATCAAACTTGATTCCAATATCCTTCAACATTTGTTTCATCCATATTATCTGATTACAATTGTTTGCTGTTGGTACATATTCTGCTTCCGATTTGCTTTGTGAAATATACTTTTGTTTCTTTCTTAGCCAAGAGATGAATTTTCCTCCAAGAAAAAATGCTCCACCACTTGTACTCTTTTTGTATATGCACATAGGGTAAAATCATCAAATTTTTCATACCATAATCCATATTCACTTGTGCCTGTCAAGTACCTCAGTATCTTTTTTATTACTACATAATGTGACTCTTTAGGATCAGCTTGAAATCTTGCAACTATTCCAACCGCATGTGATATATCTAGTCCTATATGAGTTAAATATTGTAAACCTCCAATCATGGATCTGTACTTCTTTTGTTCAACTGTAGGAGTTTCATTTGTGCTAGATAACTTATGACCAGTTACCATAGGTGTGCCAACCGGCTTACAATTCTCCATTCCAAATCTTTTCAATAAGTCATTCAGATATTTATTTTGACATAAGAAAATACCATCACTATTTTGTGTTATCTACAATCCTAAAAAATATTTCATCTCACCAATCATGCTCATTTCAAAGTCAGTCTTCATTTCATCTGCAAATTTATCACTAGCTTCATCTTCTCCTCCAAATATAATATCATCAACAAAAATAACTACAACCAACAAACCATTCTCAATTTTTTTTAAATACAAATTACTATCTGTTGTACCTTTATCAAATCCTAATTTTATCAAATACTTATCTAGTCTCGCATACCAAGTTCTAGGTGCTTGTTTAAGTCCATATAAAGCTTTGTTTAGTTTACATGCCATGTCTCCTTCATGGGTTAAGGGAAAACCTTCAGGCTTATCAATGTAGACTTCTTCTAATTCTTCATTCAAAATTTTTGACTTCACATCCATTTGATACACTTTGAATTTCTTATGAGTTGCATAAGACAAAAATATTCTTACTGCTTCAATCCTTGCAACAGGTGCAAAACTCTCTTCATAATCAATTACTTCTTGCTGTGAGTATCCTTTACATACCAATCTTGCTTTGTTCCTTAAAAGTTCTCCTTGTTCATTCATCTTGTTTCTAAATACCCAATTGGTTCCTATAACATTTGTGTCTTTAGGTCTAGGGACCAAAGTCCAAGTTTTTTTCTTTTCAATCTGATCTAGTTCCTCCTTCATTGCTTTAATCCAATTCTCATCTCTACAAGCTTCACTAGTAGTTTTAGATTCAACTTGATAAATCAAACATATTTCTTCTTGTACCTTATTTTGAGTCTAAAATCCTTTTTCTATGCTCCCAATAATCTTCTCAATAGGTTGATTTCTTGCTAAATTCCTGTTAGGTGTCATTGTCTCAGTTCTTGCTTCAACTCTATGTTCTACTCTAGGTTCTTCTCTTATTTCCTTAATATGACTTTCATTCTGTAAATCACTATTAGTTTCATAAAATAATTCAACATTTTTTTATCAATTCTAGGACGAGTTCCTTCATCTGATTCATAATCAAGCATTCTTTCCTAAATTTTAAATTTCTCGTCAACTTTAACATTTGCGCTCTCAACAATAGTTTTAGTTCTTTTATTGAAACATTTATAAGCTTTACTTTTCAATGAATAACTAATAAATATACCTTCATCACTTCTAGGGTCAAACTTTCCAATATCATCATCTCTTTTAATATAACACTTACTTCCAAAAATTTTAAAATACTTAACTAATGGCACATGTCCAAGCCATAATTCATAAGGTGTCTTGTTTGTATCTACTCTGATTTGTACTATGTTCATTGTATATACTGATGTGTTCATTACTTCTCTCTAGAATGTTTTCGCCAAATCATTTTCAAATAACATAGCTCTTGCTGCTTTAGTTACTAATATGTTTCTTCTTTCTACAATACCATTTTGTTCAGGTATTCTAGGGGTTGAAAGCTATCTCTTTATACCATTCACTTCACAAAATGTATTAAATTCCTTTGAAGTAAATTGTCCACCTCTATCAGATCTCAAACATTTAATCTTCATTCTAGATTCATTCTCAACTTTGTTCTTAATCAATTTGAGTTTATCAAATGCTTCATACTTTTCTTTAAGAAATGCAATCCACATCATTCTTGTAAAATCATTAGCAAGAATCATAAAATATATTTCACCATAGAATCCTCTAGTCCTTGTGGGAGCGCTCAAATCTATATGAACAATTTCCAACTTCTCTACTAATGTAAACTTCTTGCTCAGAAATGAAATTATCTTCTTCTTAGCCATAACACATTCTTTGCAAATCATGTTAATAGGTTTCATAATTTTAGGCAAATCTCTTACTGCAAATATAGTACTTACTTTCACAATGTTATCAAATTTTATATGACAAAACCTTATGTTTCATAACCAACTATCATCTATCTTAGTAATCAAACATGTCATCTTAGTAGGATTCAACTAAAATACATTACCTCTGGTTCTTGATCCAGTTCCAATTAGATTACTATCCTTATCTTTGATCACACAAGTTTTCTCAAAAAACCAAACTTGATATCCCTTATCAACTAATTGTCCAACACTCAAAAGATTATGTTTCAATCCATCCACAAAATAAACATCATCAATGTTAGTCTTTCCATAAAGAGTTATAGATCCTATTCCTTTTATCAAACAAGGTGCATTGTTTCCAACTCTAACAACGCCTCCATCATAATTGTTAAACTTTATAAACTTCTTCATGTCTCCAGTCATATGATGTGAACAACCAATGTCTATAATCCAATCAGTTTTCTTTTCCACTTGGGTAACTAAGGCTTTTTCTTCTTTAACTTAAAAATCTTCTTCTTTTATAGCTACAAATCTTATCTCATCATTCTCATTATCACTTTCACTTAAGAATTTTTCAATACTAGCCTCAAATTCTTCATCATTAGCATAGTAACATTCTTTTGATCTTCTAGGTTTAAAGTTCTTATATTTCTTTACTCTCTTAGGACATTTAGATGCGAAATGACCATTTTCTTAACAAGTCCAACATTTAAAGATTTTCTTACCTTATGGTTCTCTTTTCACAAGCAAGGAGATTCCTTCCTCAATCTTTCTATCTTCTTCGATCTTAGATCTGTTGCAACTAGTATAGTCTCCACTGACACGAGTACTTCTTGTCTAAGTAGGGCGAACACTAAGTGCACTGAATGTTGTCTCAATTCTAGGTAAATCTCCAGACTGTCTCAAGCCTATCTCTGCTGCTTCTAATTTTCCAAGAAGAGTTTCTCTGGTAAACTTCTCAGTACAAGATATAACTTGTTCAATCATTTGTGTTGTCTGCTTAAATATAGGAGTCAATGTCTTTAGAATTTTCCATTTTACTTCATCCTCAGTCTTGTTTCCTTCACAAGCTTTGATACTTGCAACAATTTCTGATATCCTTCCAATATAACTTCTAACACATTCATCTTCCATCATCTTTGCATCTTGAAATAAACATATCCAATTCTATAATTTGATTCTCTTTGCATGTATATCACCTTCAAAAGTAGATTGTAAAGCTAACCAAATTTCATGAGATGTCCTTAGAATTTTTACCTGACTGTATTCATTATCCGAAAGTGCTGAAAAGAGTGTTTCTCTAGAAAGTATGTTACACATGAACATATCTCTTTCCTCATTAGTACATTCTTCAATTCTCTCTTTTTCAATGAAAGTCTCATCATTCTTTGTAATCAACTAGTATCTTGGTCCTAAACATAGCAAATGTGTCTTTTCTTTCCAGTTGTCATAATTTACTCCATCAAACCTAGGGCTTTCTTCCCTAAAATGAGTCACCATAGATCTCCTTAAGTTGTTAAACTTTTCCTTCAAGGACCTGATGCTTTGATACCAATTGTTAGAAAGTAAAGTCCACCAAGATAACAGAGAGGGGGGGGGAATCAGTTATCTGATAAATACAACTTTTATCACCATTAACATATTTCAACTATGTGATCAATATAAGAAACAACTATAGAAAGATAAACATACAAAATGACACAATAACACAAGATATGTTAACTAGGGAACCTCTTGATCAGAGAGTAAACCCCGGTGGGAATGATGCCCACAAAAGATGTACGAATATAAAAATTCCTTGTGAGAGGATGGACTCTATTAGGAGCCTTATAAAATACATTCAGTACATATGAGTCCCTGTTAGGAGACTTTGAATCCCTGTTAAAATATTCTAACCCTGTTAGGAGTTATGGAAGATAGAAGGACCCACTGTCCAAACACCTTCAAGGGTAAGATCATTGAACACACTGTCCAACTGATCTCTGTATTACTCAACAAAATAATACCAAATAATTACTGATCTTATCAACTTATCTTTTCTCCACTGTCTGTGCCAAACTGTACCAACTGCTTCACCAAATCTCAATATCAGATCTCTGCAATTCTCTTATCCTTACAACATATATTGCTCAATTCTGCAATTCTTACACATATCTCTCTTTCTATATATTTTTAAAAAAAGGAAAACAATCCTTCCTTTATACCACACTCAAATAATTACAAATGAGTCGGCATACAAGGCCTAATCAATTAAAAAATATAAACCTTTACACGTTATATAATATTTCACAATTACATAAAAATGTCAACTTCCAAATACAATAAATCTTCTCACATGAAACCTCTAACCACACTGTCTTATCCAGATCTCTACCAAAGTGTCTTCATCAACTATACAACTTTGCATGCCTAGATTCTATCCCTATTAGGAGATATCATCCAGTTACCACAAGCCGCTTCTTAGGAACACTGCCTGAATACTGCTTCCACTGAAATACACATAACTACCATAAATAAATAATTAAATTTCCATACACACTCTTAACCATGATCTCAGGACACAATATAGAGTGATTCCTCAACTCCGCATAGCTTGATCTTCAATACTCCATGTGCGCTAATTCAAACATTGTCTGCTTTTGTGCTAATCTCCAGTAGATCACTGTGTTGACATCAATGACAACCACAGTCATGAATGCAACTGTAACTACTACAGAATACTCCCCCATAAGATATATTTAGCATTCATTTCTAACATAACAATGAGAGGATGATAACATGATAAGAGCACTAAAGGTGGATATCACACATAAAGTGGAATGAGATAAAAACTATCATCACCTAAAGTGGAATTCCCCTACACCTTGTGCTAAAATAAGATGCAAACTCCTAGGTGTCTACAATGAAAACTACTATTTAATGCATTATCTTAAGTAAGCTTGATTAAAGTGTAATTAGACTTAATTAATTACACTAACACCCCTCCCTTAAGTGCAACTTATGGGAATGCACTTAAACTCCTAATGCTAGATGATAATGCAAGATGGGTCCTAGATACTAGGCCATATTAGGTACCCATGTACAATATGAAAGTGAAAAATTAATGCAATGCAATCTCTCATAAAAAGAGAAGGAGAGAAAACCTCATGGGAAAAACACCCCTCCAAAAAGAGAGATGAAAACAAACAAGATGCATGGATGGATGGAGTACTCAAGACCCTCACAGTATGAAATACATCATGCATATACAATCAACTATCCCTCCATAGGAAGGAAACAAGGGGACATGATATCCCCCCCATAATTAACAATATCCTACAAGTTTTGTAAGTGCTTGAAGGTAAAACATAGTCCAATACGTGAAAAAAACATTTATCCCCTTAGGAAGAAGATAGGCCAACATGTACAATAATTTTTTGATCTCATTTTTTCATGTGAGAAGTGCATCGTGGCTAAAATCATGGAACATATAATGTTGGAGATTTGTCGGTAAGCCAGTGTTGACTATATGTTTGTCATTGATGACAACATATGGTAAGACCTATGCATTTTAGTTATATGCAAAAAGCCTTGAGCATATGTTGTATGGATATTTTATCAGCATGATATCATAGACGCAAAGGTTGATCTTGACTGCAGACAGTTGTGCAGGTTTTTGTAACAACAGTGTTCCTGACAATGTTGCAAATTGAGTTTTGTATGTAATTCACAGTATGGTTATGATGGAGTCTTGCATGTTTATTTTTGTGTTGTAGACATAATTATGAAGCTATGTTCATAAACGCCAAGTTAGTTGTGTAGTTGAAGTTGAGTTTTGATCTTTCTATTTGCCAGTTACAGTTTTAGGAGATTATTTGTTGAGAGCTAACAATGTTTATATTGTTTTAGTAGTTGTGTCGATCATTATGGTATGCATGTTTGGTTATGAGATAAGGTTGTTTGGTTAAGAGAATATAACTTATTTCATCTTGAGAGTAAAGTTTGAGTTAATTTGGTGGATCCGACAGTGTGAAGTGACACGTCTACTCATATTAGGTTGTGCGCTCTTATTTGTGTTGTGTGCTTAGTATAGCCATTGGAGATATTGTTGGAGAGGTGTATTGTTTCATTAATACGATTTCAAGAAGGTTCTAACAGGCTGACTTGATTATATCTTTTGGAGAAGGCTACTTATAGTCGGTCAATTGTGATCGCTAATAATAGCATTATGGAAGAACAATAAGAAGGTATGAAAGTATTGGGTCAGTAAAGCTATATCAATCATTAGTTGAAGATCTATGTGAAGAAGCAAAGAGTGTATGCTATTCATTGGAACTGATCAAGACAGAAGGTCTAATTCTCAGCTCACCAAGATCTAGATATAGTGTGTATCTATTGTGCAAAAGGTTGCAGCCTTCACCATTTGAGCAGTGTGCTCCTAGACAGTGTGTCCTCACCTTTAACAAGGTTATTTATAAAAGAATCCTACAGGGTCTGGCCTTTGAACAGGTCACTGTACTTCATGTATTGTAAAGATCAACTCCTAACAGGGTTGTAAGATCTTCTAATAGGGATCATGATACTCTAGTGCAGTTTATAGTGGGTGCTAATTCCTACTAAGGTTTTTACCTACTTTGGGTTTCCCCGTAACCAAAATTATGGTGTTTTGTTAAGTGTTTTCTTGTTGTGTTTATGCTTAATGTTCTTCTATACTAATTTGGATAAAAAATTGAATCTTGTAGATAACGGATTCACCCCCCCCCCCCCTCTCAGTTATTTCTTGGGGCTATTCCTAACAATTAGTATCAGAGCCAAGTGCCTCGAAGAGAAAGTTTAAGAGCTTGAGGTTGATCAAATGGCATTCTTTAGAAAAGAAAGTCCTAAATTTGAAGGAGAGAATTATCTAGATTGGAAGAACAAAATGATAACACATTTGCAGTGCGTTGGTTTTGAGATTTTTGAAGCAGCCACTCAAGATGTTCATGTTCCCTCTCTAAACGACCTTGCCAAAGAAGATGCAACCATTAAACAAAAGGAAATGTTCACACAAAATGCAATTGCTAAAGAAGCTCTTATCAATGCCTTATCTAACAGTGAGTTTTCAGAGATCAAGAAAGAAGATAGAGCCCAAAAAATATGGAAGTATTTGGAAGACATGTTTGAAGGAGATATCCAAGCCAAGAATGCACGTAGATAGACATGGAGGAAAAGATATAACAATTTGGAGATTCTACCTGAAGAGAACATCAGAGTCTACAATCAAAGAATTAATGAAGCAGTTGTAGGAATCAAAAACAATGGTGGAGAGATTTCGGAAGAAGACATAATGGATAAATTGATGACTACTCCAATAGCAGAATATGAGAGAAAGATAAACATCCTAGATGAGACTATGAAGTTTTCAAAAGAATTCAAGAGAGAGACCTTAATCAGCAATATTTCAGCATTTGAGATATCAAGATTGAAGACAAAGCCTAAAAGTGAAACATCATTCAAAGCCTCAGTCCATGGTAAGTAATCTTTGAACACTTCTGGTAACTTTGATGATGCAGATGATGATAAAGAACTAGAAGAATTCATTGCTATGGTTGCTAAGAAAGAAAAGGTTAAGGAAAATATGAAGGTCAGTTACCATTTAAATGCTTTTCATGTAACAAGATCAGTCATTTTGCATCTAAGTTTCCTACAAGAGTCAAGAAGTACAAAACTAATTTCAAGCCTAAGTATACAAAAGAATGTTACTATATTGAAGATGGAGTGACAGATGATGACTCAACAGAAGATGAAACTGGATTTATTGCAATCGAACATATAGAGAAAATGTTTGATGACATGGATATTGAAGATGAAAAGAAAGAAGAGCAAGCATTGATTTCACAAGAAGACATCATGACAGACTGGATCATTGACATCGGTTGTTCACATCACATGACATGATACAAAGACAGATTTGTACATCTAGATAAGTACAAAGGTGACATGGTTAGATTTGGAGACAACACTCCTAAACCTATCATAGGTAGAGGAGCTATCACTTTGGATGGAAAGAATAAAATTGATGATGTTTTATATGTTGATGGTTTGCAGCATAACTTATTGAATGTTGGACAGTTACTTGACAAAGGATATTAGTTGGAATTCAAAAAGAATAAGTACATCATTAATAACAAATGAGTAATGATTGCATCAAGTTCAAAGACAAAAGGTAATGTTTTTCAGCTTAATTTAGAAGCAAGTTGTTTTGTTGCAAAAGTAGATGATAGTTAGTTATGGCACAAAATACTATGTCACATCAATTTTGACAATATAGTAAAGATAAGCAATGTAAAGGCAGTAAGAGACCTCCCTAGTATTGCAAGACCAATTGATACAATGTGCAGGGAATGTGTGATACGAAAGCATGTAAAGAACTCATTCAGAAGCAAGAAGAATTCAACAAAGAACAACTTGGATCTAGTGCATACTGACCTATGTGGACCAACTCAAAAAAGATCATACTATGGTGAAAGGTACTTTTTTTTGTTTTATTTTTTTTGTTGATGATTATTCTAAAATGATGTGAGCTGCGTTATTAAGAGATAAATCTGAAGCATTTGAGAAGTTCAAAATGTTCAAAGCTAAAGTAGAAAATGAGTCTTTAAAGATAAAATGTCTAAGATCAGATAGAGGAGGAGAATTCACTTCTGACAAATTTTATGAGTATTTGCAAAGAACATGGGATAAAGATACAGCTAAGTGCACTTAGAAACCCTCAGCAAAATGGAATTACACAAAGGATAAATAGGATCATACTTGACACATCATGCACTATCATGATTGAAGGAAAAGTTGCACACACATATTAGAGAGATGTAGTCAATACTGCAATCTATACTATCAACAGAATTCAATTAAGGTCAGGTGCAGACAAGACACCCTATGAGCTATGGTTTGGGAATGTACCTACAATAAAATACTTCAGAATCTTTGGAAGCAAGTGTTACATCAAGAGAGATGATGGTGTTGGTAAGTTTGATGCAAGAAGTGATGAAGGTATTTTTCTTGGTTACTCTACTAAAAGAAAAGCTTATAGATGTTTTAGCTTGAGATTGAAGAATATCATTGAAAGTGCACATGTAAAGATTGCTGAAAATTTTATGATTCAAGAGAGATTCTATGATTATGCACCTATGATCGAAGAAGAACCTAGACCTATCAATAAAGAAGCAGATATTAAACAAATGTTTGACAACATTGATGTATTAATCAATGAACTTGAACTAAGTGAAGAAGAATCACAGAAGATAGATGAGAGAGTCACACCTAATGTTCCAAAATTGACATCTAGATACCATTCAAAAGAAGATATCATTGGAGATCATAACAAAAAATTCATGACAAGATCAAGAGAAAAAAATTCAACAGTTGATGAAGCAATATGTTTACTTTCACAAATTGAACCCTTAAGTGTTGAAGATCCATGTAATGATTTAGATTGGCATGAAGCAATGAAAGAAGAGTTAAATCAAATAGTTAAGAATGATACATGGAAATTGGTCCCCAAGCCTAGTGACAAAAATGTGATTGGAACTAAGTGGACATTCAGAAACAAGATGAATGAAGATGGTACAGTGGTAAGAAACAAAGAAAGACTAGTATGTAAAGGATATGTGCAGAGAGAAGGAATTGATTATTCTAATACATTTGCCCCTGTAAGAAGATTGGAAGCTATAAAGTTATTTCTAGCCTATGCAGCATAAAAAGACTTTAAGGTATATCAGATGGATGTCAAGTCAGCATTCCTGAATGGAGAATTGAAGGAAGAAGTCTACATAGAGTAGCCTGAAGGATTTAGTTTATCAGACAAACATGACATGGTTTGCAGACTAAAGAAATCCCTCTATGGACTAAAGAAAGCCCCTAGAGCATGGTATGAAATACTGGATGGTTACTTGACAAAGATCGGATTCAAGAAAGGAGAGATAGATTGCAACTTGAGACACCTAAAGGATTATTACTAGTTTCTATTTTTGTCAATGACATTATTTTTGGTGGTAATGACAAGCTTAGTGCAGATTTTGCTAAAGAGCTGAAGAGAGAGTTTGAAATGAGCATGATTGGACCTATCAAGTACTTTTTGGGATAGAATGTGCAGTAGACAAACAAAGGTATATTCATTAATCAGTCTAAGTATGTGAAAGAGATATTGAAGAAGTTCAAGATGGATGATTGCAAGCCAGTAAGCACCCCTATGATAACATGAAGCAAGCTTTCAAAAGATGATGATTATATAGCAGTTGACAAGACTCTATATAAGTCTATGATTGGTAAACTCATATATCTTACGAAGTCTAGACCAGATATTTCTAATGCAATTGGTATTGTTGGAAGATTTGCAACTGAACCTAAACAAAGTCATCTTATGGTAGTAAAGAGGATATCCATATATTTGAAAGGAACTATAGACTATGGTTTATGGTATCCTAACTTCGAGAATGTAGAACTTCATCTGTATACAGATGCAGATTGGGCAGGTTGTGTCGATGACAAAAAGAGCACCTCAGAAGGAGCATTATTTCTTGGAGATAGACTAGTTACTTGGACAAGCAAGAAGAAGAATTTTATTTCTTAGTCAACAATAGAAGCAAAGTATATAGCAGTATCATTAATTTTTTCTACAATTGTTTGGATCAAGCAGATGATAAAGGATTTTGGAATCCAAATTGATTATCCTATTGTTATTCATTGTGACAACACTAGCACTATCAATATGTCAAAGAATCCTGTGATGCATGCAAAGACGAAACACATTGAGATAAAATATAATTTTCTAAGAGAGAAAGTTGCAGAGAAAGAAGTAAAGTTGGATTATGTGAGTACTAAAGAACAATTAGCAGACATATTCACAAAGCCATTTCCGAAGGATACATTTGAGTATCTCAGGGAGAAGCTAGGAGTAATTCCCTTCCCTGGATCTGATTAGAGTTTGCAGTAGTGCATTAGTCTTCAATGACTGATGAATGGTTGACTACTCTAGTTCAGGAGTAGTACCTATGCTTATTTATTTTTGGCACCCTTTTCCATTGATGTCAAAGGGGGAGTATCTAGTCATGAAAAAAAAAATAGTTGATTTATTCTAGAATGAGGGAGTATATAGTAAGAAGACATAGCAATTGATATTCATAGAATTCAATAGTAGATCGAGAAATCATTTATGGGGGAGTATGTTATTGAGAAGATGGAGATATTGTTGTACTTTTGGATTGGTGGTGTTTTTCATTTCATATGTTTCCATCAATGCCAAAGGGGGAGATTGTTGGAGATTTGTCAGTAAGCCAGTGTTGACTGTATGTTTGTCATTGATGACAACATATGGTAAGTAGCATGCATTTTAGTTATATGCATAAATCCTTGAGCATATGTTGTATGGATATGAACTATCAACATGATATCATAGACACAAAGGTTGATTCTAAGTGCAGATAGTTGTGCAGTTGTTTGTAACAACAGTGTTCCTCATAATGTTGCAAACTAAGTTTTGTATGTAATTCACGATATGGTTATGATGGAGCCTTGCACATTTATTTTTGTGTTGTAGACATAATTATGAAGCTATGTTCATAAGCATAGAGTTATTTGTGCAATTGAAGTTGAGTTATTATGTTTCTATTTGCCAGTTATAGTTTCAGGAGATTATTTGTTGAGAGCCAACAGTGTTTATATTGTTTCAGTAGTTGCACCTATCATTATGGTATGCCTATTTGGTTTCGTGTTTATTTATGAGCTAAGGTTGTTTGGTTAAGAGTGCATAACATATTTCAGCTTGAGAGTAAAGTTTGAGTTAATTTGGTGGAGCCGACAATGTGAAGCAACGTGTCTACTCATATTGGGTTGTGCGGTCCTATTTGTGTTGTGTGCTTAGTATATAGTCGTTGGAGATGTTGTTGGAGAGTTTCCTTATTTCATTAATATGATTTCAAGAAGGTTCTAACATGCCGAATTGATTATATCTTTTGGAGAAAGCTACTTATAGCTAGTCAGTTGTGATCGCTAAAAAATAATAGCATTATGGAAGAACAGTAAAAGGTGTGAAAGTATTGGGCTAGTAAAGCTATATCAATCATCAGTTGAAGATCTATGTGAAGAATTAGAGAGTGTATGTTATTCATTGGAACTGATCAAGATAGCGTGTCTAATTCACAGTTCACCATGATCCAGATATAGTGTGTATCTGTTATGCAGAAGGTTGTAGCCTTCACCATCTGAGCAGTGTGCTCCCGGATAGTGTGTCCTCACCTTTAACAGGGTTATTTATAAAAGACTCCTAACAGGGTCTGACCTTTGACCAGGTCACTGTACTTCATGTATTGTAAAGATCAACTCCTAACAGGGTTGTAAGATCTTCTAACAGGGATCATTATACTCTAGTGCAGTTTATAGTGGGTGCTAATTCCCACTGGGGTTTTTACCTACTTTGGGTTTCCCCATAACCAAAATTTTGGTGTTGTGCTAAGTATTATCTTGTTGTGTTTATGCTTAATGTTCTTTTGTACTAATTTGGATTAAAAATTGAATCTTGTAGATAACTGATTCACCCCCCCCCCCTCTTAGTTATCTCTTGGGACTATTCCTAACATACAATCCATCTAGTAGTTGTACATTTTACTGGGGATAATTATGAGTCACTAGCAAAAGGCATCATCACATATTGTAGATGGCTAAAAATCTTACCTCATCTTTATGGACTCATTCCTCAGCCAAAGTCCAAGTTGAAAAAAGTATCTTTGTATGAAAGGGATTTGGATATCAAGGGATTGATTACTTATAGCATCAATACATCTTCCTTCCCTAAATTTAAATCCAAGGTAGAAGGTATTGAGTGCCTATGCACATGGTGGACCATTATTTAGGAGAATCTTGGAGATCCGCATGTTCCTACATTCCCATATGACCTAGTTGCATATTTTTTCATTCCACTTGATGGTGCAGATAACATTCCCTATGATGATAACACCTTAAGTGAGATGGAATCTCTTGCATTCCTTAATAGTTATGATGATTTAAAGGCTCAATGTGCAACCTTTTCTTCTCTAGTCGAGATAACTTCTATTTTTTCTCTTGATGATGCTTGTATTCCTACAACTATGGATGCTTGTGATTCAGTGCAACACAATATTCCTTGTCTTCTAGATATAGTTCCATGAGATGACTTCTTGACATAAATTGCAAGTTTATTTGTGGAGTCCTACATTAAAGATTTGGGACACACTATTGATGAAATTCATCTTCTTTTTTATGAGGATGATCCTTCTTTAGCTATTATGAAGGAACACTCTGACCCTCATCTTCATTCTACACTTGATCCATCTTTCAACTTTGACATGATTATGGATCCTTTGATAAGATATTTGGATGTCACTTTATATTCAAAGAAGTCATTTGAGTCTTTGGAGATTAGACTTCATGAGTCTCTACCTTCACTTGATATGTCACATTGCATGGTTCAAGTTGATGATACTTATGTGTTGGAGACTCCTATTCTATTTCCTGAGACATCATACATTTTGAGGTTTCTACCTACAGATTGGGGGCGAGGATTCATTGATACACCTATGACATTATTTCTTCTTAAGGGGAAGCAATATTCAATTTTCATGGTGTAGTTTCTATATTGATCTTGGAGCATCTACCATTGGTTTACCTTCTACTTTTAAGGGGGGATACTTTGTCTCTCTTCCTACTTCCTATTCAAAGGAGACATATTTATCTTTCAATCTTGTTCATAATTAGTTACCATTGGTTCCTTTCTTGTCACCTTCTATTAGGTATGTTCATGATTGGTTAGTGGAATTTTCATTAACCAAAGACATGGTGGCACATGTCAAGATTTCAGATACATCTTCATACTTCATTTGGATTCCCCTTCCTTCTTCCTATCCACAATGTGAAACCTTCTTAAATTTGTACTTGGTCTATCTTCTTCCTAAGGGGAGAAATGTTGTTTGTACGTATTGCACTATGTTTTGCCTTCAAGAACTTACCACACTTGCAATGATATTGTTCATTATGGGAGGGATATCATGTCCCCATGTTTCCTTCCTATGGGGGGATACTTGATTGTATATACATGATGTATGGTGTACTGGGATGGTCTTGATTACTCCATCAATCCATGCATCTTGTTTGTTTTCATCTCTCTTTTTGAAGGAGAGTTTTTCCCATGAGGTTTTCTCTCTTTCTCTGCTTTATGAGAGATTGCATTGCATTGATTTTGCAATTTCATATTGTACACGGGTTCCTAATAGGGCCTAGTATCTAGGAACCATCTTGCATTGTCATTTATCATTAGGATTTTAAGTGCATTCCCTTAAGTTGCACTTAAGAGGGGGTGTTAGTGTAATTAATTAATTCTAATTACACTTCACTCAATCTTACTTAGGATAATGCATTAAATGTTAGTTTGCATTGTAGACACCTAGGAGTTTGCATCTTATTTTAGCACATGGTATAGAAGAATTCCACTTTAGGTGATGATAGTTGTTATCTCATTCCACTTTATGTGTGATATCCAACTTTAGTGCTCTTATCATGTTATCATCCTCTCATTATTGTACATGTTTGCACATATTTCATTGTACAATAGAGGATAATCCACCTTTGGTAGACATGTGATTCCACCTAGTGTCGGTGATAGGCTATCTCTTGCATATCTCCTACTTATCATGCATTTCCCACATATTCAAGCATATCTACATTGTAATCAATGGGTATTATTCATGTATTATTGATCATTATTTAATCTAATCAATTAAAGATCATGTCATTTTCATATCTCTATTGCGCTATCCTTTGATCTTCTAGATCTTAGCATTTTCATTCACTGCCTTAGGAAAATTCTTACTCGGTATCAAAGCTTGATCCAAATTCTTAAAATAATATGAACATTCATGAAATCTTCTAACATTGTGGAAACACAAAAACTTTCACCATATTTCTCAGCGAATGTTGACTTGGATTCTACCCAAGAGCTAATTTCCCCAAACTCTTTTTTTGTCACCCCCTCCAATACCACCCAGTACCTCCCCCCCAACCCTTTTCATATATAAACCCCCTCCCCCTATTAGGCAATCTATTACCCCCTTTTTTCCCATTTTAAACTTCCCAATATGAAAGTGTGTGGTATAGTATTGCCCCTTAAGTGAAGACCTCGTGCATACAAGAAAGGTCTCTCTAGAAGAGGGTTGTAGGTAACAGTATCAGGCATAACATGTATAGGTATAGGTAAGGTAACATGACCTATAATAACAAGAAAATTTTATAATACCTAGTGTATCTCTTACAATAATATCAAAGAAACAGATATTAAAAGGATCAAATTTAATCAAGGAGGGATCCACATTAATCTCATGTAAAAACTCAATGCTATAAATATTAAGGCTAGATCCATTATCAACCAAATTTTTTCTAATGGTATTATTATTAATGAGAATGAAAATCATGAGAGGATCATATCAATGTTGCAATTCAAACAAAGGTAATTCATCTTGAGAAAATACAATTTCAGCCTTAGGATTGGTTATGTTCATGCATTCCAATAAAGCAGTCATATCATTAGGTTTCCCAAGTGGATGCATATTCATATTTTTTAAAGAATTTTTTAACATTTCATAATATGTAGATGAATTTTGAATACTCTAAAAGGGATATCTTGAAAAGAGTAGCACAAAGATGCTCAAGAAGGTCATATTCCTTTCCAAGATTTTGAGGAAGATGAGGTATAAAAGAAATCATTAGTTTAGAAGTAGGAAAAGAGAGAAGAGTGATTGGATTGGTAGGTTGTCTATTGTTTCCCATGTTATATGTGTGGGAAACCGCTTTGAAATCTTGGGTGATTTTTTCAAAAAAACTCAAGGGACTCTTGGTTCTTTGTTTGACAATCATCAAAGGTTTACTAAAATATTGAAAGTTTGAGAAATCACTACAATCTTGGACAAAAATTTTGGGCTTGTTTGTGGGTTGAGGATTGTCTTGATAGAAATGAAAAATAATCTTATATTTATCATTATCATTATTGTAACCATTCACATAGATTATATTAATCAATCTATGGAAGAGGGATGGTTTAGGAGACGTAATGGAAGAGTTAATAGTCATCAAGGGCCTCATCCAACATATCAAAGTTGTCACTACAAAATGGCTCATCAAAGGCCTTAAAGCCTTGCAAAAATAAATCAAACATATTTTTAATCTAGGAAAAGAAATATGCATTAAGATAAGATAATCTAATAACAACACATATGTATAAAAAGGAAATCATCTTGTTCTCTTTTGTTATCTTGAAAAAGTGGAAATACACATGCAATGAAAGGAAGTATTTTTGTTATTTTTAACTTTGATAAATCCAAAACAAAAACACATAATTCAAAAAACTATATCTAACAAAACAAAATCAAAAGTAAAATGCATTCACGTTGGGTTCACCATAATGTGGGGGACGGAAATCAGGAAGGGTCAAACTAGTCTCTAGGATCCCTTTCTCCAAACTGCATTGGAATATGGACAATCAAGAGACAAATATGGTTGACCAACTCCAATGTATAAGGTGGTCAACTCAATATCTATTCCCTTTGGGTCACTATTCCTTTGTTTCTTAGGAATGAGAGATGTAAGGTATTGGACTTACGAATCAATTATGTAAAACACTAAGGACAGTAAATCTTGGATCTAAAATATAGCACCAAAATTATAATTGAAGTGGAATTTTGCGCCTGAATATGACATCCAAGACTTGTTTTGTTGAGGTAGAGTGAACTAGATACATGAACATAGTGAGCTTCCAAATCCGATCTCCCATAGAATATATTTGATTATCCTGTAAATCTAAGCCACTTCTTATTGCCAAGGATAACCTGGGCTGACAAGGGTAGCTGGACTCACCCCTATCTACTGGATTCACCCATGTCACTACAACTAGGTCTTAAATTTTTCCAGTCAAAATTTGATCTTTGCACTTGTATCTACATGTGCAAGAGACAATGTGAGTGTGTGGCTATAGGTGATTGCCTTAGTCAACCCTTCATTTTGGTGATTCTAACCTCCATGAATAGCCAAGATAGTAAATAGTGTTAATGATATATAGCTTATATCGGATAAATTCTTTGAAGTGTCAGATTATTTGTATATATATTAATAATGTAATATATATATATAATATTGAGTAAATTAATATTATTATTAATATTCTTATATATGTATATCAAAGATGACCAATTAATATTGGTTTTATTAATCATGTATTGATATCGAATTGTATTGGTTAAACATCCATTCTATAAACATCGATTAACATCGGTTATAATTAACATTGCATACTGATTGAGTATTAGTTGTATTATGTACTGATTGAGTATTATGTTTAATGAATCTTGATGAGTATCGAGTATCATGAACAACGATTAAGCATAGGGTATAATGAAAGCCGATTATCATTGTTTATGAATCAATGTGTATGCATATTGTGAGGAGGGATGTAAATAGAGAGACATGTATCCACATGGAGACATGTCTATCTATTGACATGTCTCCCCATATATATATCCAATCTTGGATCGAATGAAGATAAGCATATACAACAATCAATGCAAGTCTCATTCATATGATTAGCAATTCAAGTATTATAGATCAAGCATTTTCACATATATATAAATTGGATATAATTATGTTATATCCACATTGTACATTTTCATATAGAATTGAAATACCATCATTGTATAAACCTTAAGAATATCAACTTCATATACTACTACAAATCTGCAAGAAGAAAATCATTTAGTAGATATATAGATAAAAGTAATAAAATTAAAATTACATCTATCTCTCATATTATCAATTTGATCAAAATTTAACATGGTATCAGAGCAGGTTTGAGAAACAATCAAGATCAAATTCTTAAATCTACATATTTCGTTGGAAATCTTATACTTGCAAAATGATGAATGTAATCAGACTTGATGATAAACTTGAAGGTACTTCAAATTTTGAAGCTTGGAAACTGTGAATGATGCTAATACTAAGAAAGCATGAGTTAAAAAAATCATAGAAAATCCTCCTAAATCTAATGAGAATGACGAGAAAAGTAAATGGGAAAAGGACAATACTAGAGAAATGGAATTATTAGTAGACGGAGTAAAAGATCATCTACTACCTATTATCACAAAGTTAGACTCTACATATGATATGTTCAAAGCCTTGGAAAATATGTTTGAAATCAACAACACTAGCAAGATTCTTACTCTTAAAAATCAACTCTCTAATAATAAAATGAATAAAGGAGAGTCCATCACCTCATACTTTATGAGGATAACATGATTAAGAAACCAACTCTCAACAATTGGTCACATTTATGATAGTAAAGAGTTAACTATGATAACTTTAAATGGACTCCCTATCTCATGGGAAAACTTTAAACAATGAATAAGTGCTCATTCTAAACTCCCCAAATTTGATCGACTAAAAGTTGACTGCATTCAAGAAGAGTGTAATCTAATATCTAGAGGAATCGGTATGGAATCCACAAATGAAGACTTTCAGATTCTTACCACTAATTTAAAAGGGAAAAGGGCAAGGATTCATATAATAAAAGGTCATTCAAGAAATAGAGAGACTACTCTAAAATGCAATGTTATAGTGTTAGGAATGAATGCTAAATGTTTGGCATCCATTCTGTAGCAGTTATTGTTGCATTCATGACTATGATTGTCATTGATGTCAACACAGTGATTTACCGAAGACTTGCAGAGAAGCAGACAGAGTTTGGATTAGCACACATGGCTTATTGCAGTTGGAGCTATGTGATGTTGAGGTTATACTCTTTGGTATGTCATATGTCTTTGGTTAAGATCGCATATAGTAATTCATTCACTCATGGAAGTTATGATCATTTTGGTGGAAGCAGTATTTAGACAGTGTTCCTAAGTAGCGGTTTGTGGAAATCGGATGATATCTCCTAATCGGGATGGAATATAGTTTTGCACAGTTAAAGGGAAGTTGAAGACACATTGATAGTGATGTGGATGACATCACAGACTTTGAAGTCGCACGAGTGAAGATTTATTGTATTTGGAAGCCGACAGTTTTGTGTAATTTTGGTGTAGCGTGTGGAAACTTTTATTTTGAAATTGTATGTCGACTCATTTGTAATTATTTGAGTGTGGTATAAAGGAAGGAATGTATTTCCTTGTTGCAATGCAATTGGTATGAAGTAGCATGTATTTGTGATGTGGAAGTAGTGATTGTGTGTGATGTTGTATGCATGAAGTGAAGAAAAGAGCTAAGTATGAAAGCAAATTTGTGAAGGAAGACATGCGAAGTACAGAGATTTGAAATTGAGATCTGATGTAGCAGTGAGTGCGGTTTGGCATAGTCAGAGAAGAGGTAACATATTATTATGTTGATTAATGCAAAGATTATTTGGATAGTGTTTTCAGTGATCTTAACCTAAAGTTGTTTGGGTAGTGGGTCCTTCTGTCTTCCATAACTCCTAACTGGGTTAGAATCTTTTAATAGGGATTCAAAATCTCCTAACAGGGATTCATATGTACTAAATGTATTTCATAAGACTCCTAACAGAGTTCATCCTCTCATAAGGAATATTCATATTAGTGCATCTTTTGTGGGCATCATTCCCACTGGAGTTTACTCTTTGATCAAGAGGTTCCCTAGTCAACATATCTTGTGTCATTGTGTTATTGTATATGAATATTTTTCTATGGTTGGTAATTATATTGCTTATATGGTTTAATGTTGTTGAAGATGATAAAAGTTATAATTATCTAATAACTGATTCACCCCCCCCCCCCCCCCCCCCCTCTCAATTATCTTGGTGGACTTTACTTTCTAACAATTGGTATCAGAGTAGCAGGTCCTTAAAAAAGAAGTTTAACAGCTTAAGGAGATCCATGGAAAATTTTAGGAAAGAAAGCCCTAAGTTTGATGGAGTAAATTTTGACAACTAGAAAGAAAAGATGAAGACACACCTACTATGTTTAGGAGCAGGTTATTGGTTGATTACAAAGAATAATAAGACTATCATTGAAGAGGACAATCTTGAAACATGTACTATGGAAGAAAGAGATCTATTCATATGTAACATACTTGCAAGAGAAGTATTTTTTACAGCACTTCCGGAGAATGAGTACAGTCAGGTAAAATATTTGAAAAAATCTCATGAAATTTGGAATGCTTTACTCTCTACTTTTGAAGGTGATGAACATGCAAAAAGAGTTAGATTACATAATTGGATATGTGCATTTGACGATATAAGAATGTTGGAAGATGAATCTATTAGAAGTTATATTGGTAGAATGTCAAAAATCATTACAAGTATAAAATCTTGTGGAGGAACAAAGACAGAGAATGAAGTGATATGGAAAATTCTGAGGACATTGACTCATGTATTTAAGTAGACAACACAGATGATTGAACAAGTGATACCTTGTACAAAAAAAATTACAAGAGAAACTCTTCTTGGAAGATTGGAAGCAGCAGAAATGAACCTGAGATTATCAGGAGACTTACCTAGAATGGAGATAGCATTCAGTGCTCTTAGTGTTCGCCCTACTTTTTCAAGAAGCATTGGTGTGAACGGAGATTATGCTGGCAGGAGAAGATCTAGAAATGAAGAAGACAAGAAGATTGAAAAAGGTATTGCCTTGCTTGTGAAAAGAGAACCAGACGATAAGAAAATATTTAAATGTTGGACTTGTCAAGAATATGGTCATTTTGCATCTAAATGTCCTAAGAGAGTTAAAAAGTACATAAGCAATTTTAAACCTAGAAGATCTAAGGAATATTATTATGCTAATGATGAAGATCTTGAAGCTAGTATAGAAAGAACTTTAAGTGAAAGTGATACTGAAAATAATGATGACATAGGATTTGTAGCAATTAAAGAAGAGAATCCTAAAACTGATGTTAAGGAAGAAAAAGTCTTAGTTTCTCAAGTTGAAAAGAAAACTGATTGGATTATAGACAGTGGTTGTTCACATCATATGACTGGAGACATGAAAAAGTTCATAAAGTTCAATGAATATGATGGAGGAGTTGTTAGAGTTGGAAACAATGCACCTTGTTTGATTAAAGGTATAGGATCTATTACTCTTGATGGAAAGACTAATACTGATGATGTTTATTTTGTGGATGGATTAAAACATTATCTTTTGAGTTTTGGATAGTTAGTTGATAAGGGATATCAAATTTGGTTTACTGAGAAAACTTGTGTGATAAAGGATAAAGATGGAAATCTAATTGGAACTGGATCTAGAACCAGAGGTAATGTATTTCAGTTGAATCCTACTAAGATGACATGTTTGATTACAAAGATTGATGACAGTTGGTTATGGAATATAAGTTTTTGTCATATAAACTTTGATAACATTGTGAAAGTAAGTACTACACTTGCAGTAAGAGATTTACCTAAAATTATGAAGCCTACTAACATGATTTGCAAAGAATGTGTAATGGATAAACATAAGAAAAGTTCTTTTCCTAGTAAGAAGTTTACATCTACAAAGAAGCTGGAGATTGTTCATACAGATTTGAGCGGTCCTACCAGGACTAGAGGATTCTATGCAGAAAGGTATTTTATGATTCTTGTTGATGATTTTACAAGAATGATGTGGATTGCATTTCTTAAAGAAAAATCTGAAGCATTTGATAAGTTTAATATTGTTAAGAATAAAGTTGAGAATGAATTTGGAATGAAGATTAAATGTTTGAGATTTGATAGAGGTAGAGAATTTACTTCTAGAGAGTTTAACACCTTTTCTGAAGAAAATGGCATTAAAAGACAGTATTCAGCCCCTAGAACACCTGAACAAAATGGCATTGCAGAAAGAAGGAACAGATCAGTGACTGAAGCAGCAAGAGCTATGTTGTATGAAAATGATTTGGCAAAGATATTCTTGAGAGAAATAGTGAACACAGTAGTGTATACAATTAACAGAGTACAAATCAGAGCAGACACAGACAATACACCTTATAAATTATGGTTTGAACATGCACCCTCAGTTAAGTGTTTTAGAATTTTTGGAAGCAAATGTTATATAAAGAGAGATGATGATATTGGAAAGTTTGATCCTAGAAGTGATGAAGGTATATTTCTTGGATATTCTTTGAAAAAAAAAGCATATAGATGTTTCAATAAAATAACTAAGACTATTGTTGAAAGCGCATATGTTAAAGTTGATGAAAAGTTCAAGATTCAGGAAAGAATGCTTGATTATGAATCTGATGAAGAAGCTCATCCTAAACCTAACATTGGATCTACTGAATTATTTTATGAAACTGACAGTGATTTGTTGAATGAAAGCCACAGTGAAGTTATTGAAGAACCTATATCTGAAGAGAGATCTGAGACAGTGACACCTAACAAGATTTTGTTAAGGAATCATCCTTTTGAACAGATTATTGGAAGCATCAAAAGAGGAGTTCTTACTCAAAATAAGGCACAAGAATAGTTATGTTTGATTTCTCAAATTGAACCTAAGACTACTAATGAAGCTTGTGAAGATGAAATTTGCACTAATGTTATGAAAGAAGAACTAGATCAAATTGAAAAGAACAAGACATGGGAATTGGTCCCTAGACCTAAAGACAAGAATGTTATTGGAATTGAATGGGTATTCAGAAACAAGATGAATGAACAAGGAGAAGTAGTAAGAAACAAAGTAAGATTGGTATTTAAGGTTTACTCACAACAAGAAGGAATTAACTATGAAGAAACATTTGCATCTGTTGCAAGAATTGAAGTAGTAAGAATATTTTTGGCATATGCAGCTTACAAGAAATTCAAAGTGTATCAGATGGATGTGAAGACAGCATTTCTGAATGGAGAATTAGAAGAAGTCTACATTGAGCAGCCTGAAGGTTTTCCTTTAACTCAAGAATGAGACATGGTATGTAAATTGAAGAAAGTTTTATATGGACTTAAACAAGCACCTAGAACTTGGTATGCAAGACTGGATAAGTATTTGTTAAAGTTGGGATTTACAAAAAGAATAGCTGATAGCAATCTGTACACAAAAGAAATTGAAAATGGTTTGTTAGTTATAGTCATTTTTGTTGATGACATTATCTTTGGAGGAGAAGATGAAGCTAGTGACAAATTTGTTGATGAAATGAGAACTGAATTTGAAATGAGTATGATTGGTGAGATGAAATACTTTTTGGGATTACAGATAACACAAAACAATGATAGGATCTTTGTAAGTCAGACAAACTACTTGAATGACTTGTTGAAAAGATTTGGAATGGAGGATTGTAACCTAGTTGGAACACCTATGGTGACCGGACATAAGTTATCTAGCACAGATGAGACTTCTGCAGTAGAACAAAAGAAATACAGATCTATGATTAGAGGATTGCAGTATTTGACTCATACAAGACCTGATATAGCACATTCAGTTGGAATTGTAGCAAGATTTCAAGTTGAACCTAGAGAATCACATTATGTAGCAGTAAAGAGGATACTAAGATATTTAAGAGGCACAATGGACTATGGACTATGGTATGAAAAATCTGATGATTTTACCCTATGTGCATATACAAATGTTGATTGGGAAGGTAGTGTTGATGATAAAAAAGGCACCAGTGGTGGAGCATTTTTCCTTGGAGGAAGATTAGTTTCTTGGCTAAGCAAGAAGTAGAATTGTATCTCACAAAGCATAGCAGAAGCAGAATTGTATCTCACAAAGTATAGCAAAAGCAGAATATGTAGCAACAGCAAACAATTGTAACCAGATAATTTGGATGAAGCAAATGCTGAAGGATATTGGAATAAAATTTATTGAGCCTGTTGCCATACATTGTGACAACACCAGTACAGTTAGTATGTCTAAGAATCTTGTATTACATTCTAAGACAAAGCATATAGAGATTAAGTATCATGTTGTAAGAGAGAAAGTTGCTGAGAAAGAAGTCAGACTTCAGTACATAAGTACAAAGGAGTAGATAGCAAATATATTCACAAAGTCTTTGCCTAAGGATACATTTGAGTATCTGAGAGGTATGCTTAGGGTTATGCCCTACCCTACTTTTGAAAAGTGATGCGGTTGGTTGCATCTGTCCAGTGGTATATGAGCCTTATCTTTCTTCTGGACTGGATGTTGGTAGTTCCTCTATGGGGGAGTATGTGTATCTAAGCTGAGTCATGAGGACTCTAATAAATGTATTTTTTGAAAAGTGTCTTTTGACATTGAGTTGTTGTTGACATAGTGATGAAATTTCTATCATTGATGTCAATGGGGGAGAAGTATACAATAAAAACAATCTAAGACATATGTTGGAGAGAACTGAATAGGATAACGAAGCAAGATTTGATTGATGAAGAGGATTTGAAGAAGCAATGTTGTAGTATTGGATTTTTGGAATGTTGGATGTTTTTCATCTATGTTGTCATCAATGCCAATGGGGGAGATTTTTAGGAATGAATGCTAAATGTTTGGCAGCCATTTTATAGCAGTTGTTGTTGCATTCATGACTATGATTGTCATTGATGTCAACACAATGATTTAAACAAGACTTGTAGAGAAGTAGACAGAGTTTGGATTAGTGCACGTGGGTTATTGCAGTTGGAGCTAGGAGATGTTGAGGTTATACTCTTTGATATGTCATATGTCTATGGTTAAGAGCGCAGACAATAATTCATTCATTCATGGAAGTTATGATCATCTTGGTGGAAGCAGTATTCAGACAGTGTTCCTGAGTAGCAATTTGTGGAAATCGGATGATATATGGTTTTGCGCAATTAAAGGGAAGTTGAAGACACATTGATAGTGATGTGGATGATAGTGCAGACTTCGAGGTCACACGAGTGAAGATTGATTGTATTTGGAAGCCGACAGTTTTGTGTAATTTTGGTGTAGCGTGTGGAAACTTTTATTTTGAAATTGTATGCTGACTCATTTGTAATTATTTGAGTGTGGTATAAAGGAAGGAATGTATTTCCTTGTTGTAATGCAGTTGGTATGAAGTAGCATGTATTTGTGATGTGGAAGTAGTGATTGTGTGTGATGTTGTATGCATGAAGTGAAGAAAAGAGCTAAGTATGAATGTGAATTTGTGAAGGAAGACATGTGAAGTACAGAGATCTGAAATTCAGATCTGATGTAGTAGTGAGTGTGGTTTGGCACAATCAAAGAACAGGTAACATATTATTCTATTGAGTAATGCAAAGATTATTTGGACAGTGTGTTCAGTGATCTTACCCTGAAGCTGTTTGGGTAGTGGTTCCTTCTGTCTTCCATAACTCCTAACTGGGTTAGAATATTTTAACGGGAATTCAAAATCTCCTAACAAGGATTCATATGTACTGAATGTATTTCAGAAGACTCCTAACAGAGTCCATTCTCTCAGAAGGAATATTCATAGTAGTGCATCTTTTGTGGGCATCATTCCCACTGGGGTTTACTCTTTGATCAAGAGGTTCCCTAGTCAACATATATTGTGTCATTGTGTATGAATATCTTTCTATGGTTGGTAATTATATTGCTTATATGGTTTAATGTTGTTGAAGATGATAAAAGTTATAATTATCTAATAACTGATTCACCCCCCCCCCCCCCTCTCAGTTATCTTGGTGGACTTTACTTTCTAACATATAGATGTGACAACTATGGCCACATTGCAGCAAAATATCCTGACAGACTCAAACATCAAGCTTCCTTCGCTGAAGTCGGTATTTCAAACTTGGATTTAGAGAAATCCGTATTCTAAAGAACTTCAAAATAACTCAAATTTTTTGAAATATTAGATTGAGAGGGATTTCACAATTCTTTACCAATCTATTGCGAAAACGAAGGTGGAACACTTCATAGGTAAACTTGGTATGTTGTAATTACTAAGAAGAGTCTTAGGATATTTGATTATTGTATTGGAATGAATTACTTTAATTAATAAGTGTAAATTCATGACTATATGGGCCTTGTGTACATCATAAGTGACGACTTCCAAATGATTATCACTTGTATTTGCAGAATTTATTGAAACATGATGATCTTACAATAACTTCAATTTTTTTTATGATGGATATCTTATGATGTCTAAGCAGATCATGATAGACTATATCTTGCATGGTGGATTAATTTCCTTAAACAACCCATGAATATAATGTTCATATGGTAAGTATCATTGAGAATACATGTGCATATACCTTATGAACATTTTGAGTACTTGGTGAATATCATGCGACTTGATATTTTGGGGCCATTACTCCTAATATCATGAGATGATATCTAAAGTGTGAGTATCATTTGGTCAAAGATATTCTTAATCATGCAATCTTGATATTAAATTGAGGTAATATCTCTTCCACACCTTATGTGGACATGCTTCATCATTCTATGATTATCCTCCCTAGCTAAGAGGGAGTGTTAATGATATATAGCTTCTATCGGATAAATTCTATCAAGTGTTAGATTATTTGTATATATATTAATAATGTAATATATATATATATATATATATATATAAAAGATGACCGATTAATATTGGTTTTATTAATCATGTATTCATACTAAATTGTATTGGTTAAACATCCATTCTATAAACACTGATTAACATTGCATACTGATTGTGTATCAATTCTATTATGTACCGATTGAGTATTAAGTTTAATGAATCTCGATGAGTATCAAGAATCATGAACAACGATTAAGCATCGGGTATAATGAAAGATGATTATCATTGTTTATGAATCGATGTGTATGCCTATTGTGAGGATGCATGTAAATAGAGAGACATGTCTCCATGTGGAGACATGTCTATCTATTGACATGTCTCCCCATATATATATCCAATCTTGGATCGAATGAAGATAAGCATATACAACAATCAATGCAAGTCTCATTCATACGCTTAGTGGTTCAAGTATTATAGATCAAGCATTTTCACCTATATATAAATTGGATATAATTTTGTTATATACACATTTTGCATTTTCACATAGACTTGAAATACCATCATTGTATAAACCTTGAGAAGATCAAATTCATATAGCACTACAAATCTACAAGAAGAAAATCATTTAGTGGATAGATAGATAAAAGTAGGAAAAGTAAAATTGCATCTATATCTCTCATATTATCAATCTGATCAAAATTTAACAAATAGGAATGTGTGTTCTTTGAAATCTTAAGTTCATCTAATATTTCTATGAGCTAATATGTATGTAATAACAAAATCTTTACCCTAGTATGTTAGAGTAAAATCCCTATATGAGATTATGATACAATTTACTTAAAATTAATGTATAATTGAACTCAAATTTAAAGCTTGAATGTGTTGATTTGAGAGGAGTACAAGTCAATCATCATTTGGTGATCTCCTAGTCATCTTAATGATCCCTTGACAACTTCATGTTCATGGATGTAGTTGAATAATTGATGTAGAAAATATACTTGAATCTTCACACTTATTGCTATATCTTCACTTCATAGGATGACTTCAAATTGCTAAGCTAATCCTTCGTAATTACTTTCATCTTTTTCCTCTAGTTCTTGTTCTTGCTTTGGTGCTAGATGCAAATGAAGTGAGATAACTTTTATTTTATAGGCCTTCCAAGCTTTTTGGGGTGTAAAACTTGAAGGAGGCCAACTTTGAATCTAGAATCCTACATAAACCAAAATAAAAATAAAAATTCAAATTCAAATTTGCGCCCAATTTAGCATGACAAGGGGAACTTTGAATGACATGGGTGCAAAAAGTGCACCCCTCTCCATCCAGGTCACCCTTGTCGAGGCAACATGGCCCAACCTTTAATCGGGGGTCAATATGATAATAAGGATTCCTAAAATGTATGCCAAATTGGGGTATGATAAGTTGAATCATATAAAATAGGCCACTTATGGTAATAGGGCCTATGTATGTAAACAATATAGAGATTAGAATTAAAGGGACAACCATTATTGACGGGGCCCTCATAGAAACTTGTGATATTAGATTAATAGACTCATGTTTTTAAATTTATTATTAATTAAATGCATTATGAAGTCTTATAATGTAGGCTATAATGAAACATGCTAAAATGAGTGCTAACAAGTGTGGAATTATACATGTTAGCAAGGTGCTTACTATTTATGATGCTAGAACTAGTAAGATGACAATATATAATTTCAATGTGTCCAGTCAACAAGGACTTGCAGAAACAATAGTATAAGACTACTACTCAAATTAATTTCCAACATGAGTAGTTTTAATGGTGATGGTTATATAAACTTGTGAAATGGAAGTGGGTATCCAAGAATATATATTCTAGATAAATAACAGAAGATGGTGATAATGTTAACCTTGCATAATGATATCATGACAGTTATTAAAGAAACTTTTACGAGTAAAAAAATTAGCACGTGTTCATTGAAATGTGCTTAAGTGGCCTATTTTTCTTAAAATACTTGAGCATAATGATAAATAGGATCACTAGTAGATTGCAAAACTCTAAAGGCCTCCAAAACAATACCCTAATATGAATTCAAATTTTAAATTATGTGAAAAAATTTAACGTAAATCTACTCACTATATGAAGATATCCTTTGCACGACAACAAATGGTCAAATGCCACTAAGAATCTACCCAATATAATTTAAATACATGATCATCGATATAAGTCTTGCCCTTTAATTGAACAGGTTGTATCCATCTGAAATGTCAAGATGAATCTTGAAGATTCTGTTGGTAATTTGGCTAAGGTATGTACATAGATGTTGTCATTATGGCAACATATGTTCCCTATGAAGATCGCATAAGCTGGAAAGTAAGTATGGAAGATCGCAGACAAAGTATGAAACAGTGTTTTTTACAGAGCACCCAATACAGTTTGTTTTGGTGACGTTCACTGGAGCATGATCAGAGTTTGCACAGTTGAACATAGACTCTATGGTGTCTAAGGATACTCCATCTCAATGCACAAAAGAGTACAGATAGTACGGACAAAGTTATGATTGTTTTACCGATGACAGAGAATAGCCAACAAAGTAGTTTTGAAGACAGAACTAGTAAATGAATTAAGGGATTATTTTGCTTGTCAAAATAATGACTTTATATTATAAAGAGACGACATCCTAGATGTTTACTCTTGGATAAAGATATGCAAGCCAACAGGAGAAAGATATTATGTTTGTATCTTGTATAAATAAAGATGTACTGAACATACTTGAAATGTAACTTGTAGTATGTAACTTGTGATAGTTGTATATTGTGATAGCAGCGAAAGTTGTTGATGCGAAGTTGTAAGCAGTTCCATATTGTAATCAGTAAACATTTGTATTACTTGTTTGGGCAGTGAGCTCATTTGGTAATCAGGTTTTGTATCTACAACTCCTAACAGGGTTGAGGCTTCTAACAAGGCCTATAGTCCCTTAACCAGGACTGATACACTATATGATTGTAACAGGCTCCTAATAGGGTCAACATCCTTAACCGGATATCTTTTGATTAGTGGATCTTTCTGGGTTCCATCCCCACCAGGGTTTTCCCTTGGCCAGGGTTTCCTTGAGAACATATCATGTGTTATGAGTTCTTTACATTTATTGTTATGTATGCTATTTAGTTTCTTATGCTTTAAAGTAATATGTTATATCCATAAGTGGGCAAAAGTAAAAGTTTGTGAAATACTGATTCACCCCCCCCCCCCCCTCTCAGTATTTCCTATTTCTAACAATTGGTATCAGAGCACAGTTACTCGGAGAAGAAACATTCAAGGAAAGCCTAGCAGCTTGAGTAAGATCTCTATGGATATGGATCAATTACAGAAGAATCTTGAAGAAGATCTTGAGCAAATTGATATGCTTACTGATGAAAGAAACACTTTGAAAAGAAAGTATGATGATGCAAAGAATCTTATTGACAAATTGAAAGGTAAGATAGAAGATCTGAAATCTGAGAAGGAATCTAAAATTCTTGTTGAAAATTGTGATGATTTAGAAAAAGAAAATGTGATCCTTAAACATGAATTGAAGATAGTAAATCTGAAGCTTAGCTTGAAAGATGGAAATGACAATTTAAGATCTGAGAATGAAAACTTGAAGAATGAGAATGAAGATCAGAAATCTAAACTTGGCAAGTTAACATCTGAATTTGATAAAGTCAAACTGCAGTATAATGAACTTGAGATATACAACAAAATTGTGAAAGGTGAATTGACTCAATTCAAACAACAACTTGAGAGGCTATACTCAAAAAGTGAAAAGATTGATAAGCAAGTATCTTATGGAAAACCATTCTATGACAAAACTGGTCTTGGATTTAACATATTGAAGATAGTTAGTGAAAGCAAGAAACCAGATCTGAATGAATCTGAAAGCAGTGAAGAAAAGAAGTTAGATGAGAACAAATCAGAAGAATCACCAAAGCAAGAAGAATCACAGAAGCAAGAAGATGCACCAAAGCAAGAAAAACCACCGAAGCAAGATGAATCATCCAAAGGTATGCAAAGAGAATTCAAAGGTAGATGTTTTTCTTGTAATACTATTGGTCATATGAAGAGAGATTGTACAGGTAAACAATTCAAACCCCTTATTGGTTATGTTTATAATTGTCATGGTTTTGGACATAGAGCTATTGAATGTAGATCTAAAGTTATTGAGAATAATTACAATAGTAGAATGCCTAGAAATACTAACAATGCAAATCAGAGATCAACTGAAGACGTGAAAAGAGGAAATGGAATAGTATGTTTCAGATGCAACAAAATTGGACATATTGCTAGAAATTGCAGGACACAAATCAATCAGCAAACACCTAGATATGGAACCAATGGAATCACTTGTCAAATATGTAACAAGATTGGACTCAGCAAGATTTTGCAGAATGAACAATGGAGGTTATCATCATAACCCTAACCTTAGAAACTATGCAAGAAGGAATGAAAATGCTGGAAACAAAGAGAAAGGTTGTTGTAGCAACGAAGATGAAGTAAAATTTGTTAAACGCATAGATCAAGATGGTATATTCAGCATTGAAGGTAATCAGGAAGGTAATGTATCTGATGGTAAGAATGAGTCTTTACCTAACCCTTCTTTAAGCACTTAAATTATGTAAATTTATGTAGTTTAGGAACTTAGAATTAGTATAGAATTAGATTTTGAATGAGTTAAGTTTTGCACAGTTAGATGAAGGTTTTTTATTTTATACTAATGCTATGGTTAAGTGCGCAAAAAGAAATATTATGTTTTGTGAGGTCACAAGAAGATTTATGGTTGCAGGTTTGCAAAATCAGCTTTTTGACATTTTAGCGGCAAAAGAATTGAATACGATGTCAGATCGAGTAAATGCTAACTATTAAAAGATTGAAATTGAAGTTATTGTGATTATCAAGCAATTAGAAGTGATTTGGAAGCGAAGAAAGAAGTTTGGAAGCGATTTACAGAAGTTTAAAGCACTGATCAAGCGAAAGCCCTAATTTTGTGAATTTAAGGTATTTATCCGACTAAGATCTTGAATCAGCTTAAAGTAATCAAATATAATCATGGATGTATCGTTGATTCACAACATCAAGGATAAGAATAGACCTAGAACTAAGAAAGATCCAGTTGAACCCTCAGAAAGAGATGCTAGTTTAGCCTTATCATCCGTACCAGACGGAGTTCTTCATTTAGAGAATGTTAAAAGTTATCTTGGATGCAAGTATGAAACCCTAAGGGAGAGTGATTTTAATGGTGAATATAAGAAATTATACAACATGGATATGTCAGTGAAATAAGGTTATGAACATCTAGAAAATAATGAAATCATTGAGTACTCTATGAAATATGAATTTGATGATGAGGAGTGTACTAAGATCATTTTGAGTAGCATACATAATGGTAAATTTTGGTTGGAAGACAGTGTTATAGACATAACTGCAGTCCTAATTCATGATGTGACTGGATTATCAAAAGTTAGTGTAATTCCACTGAATGAGAAAAACATGAGAAAGATTGTGATTGAAAACACCGGTTCAATATACAATGGCAGAGGTATAGTCATTAGTAAGATTAAGCAAGATGATGTAAAATACTTGTGTAAGATTTTGACAACAAAGTTCTATGGAAGCTCTACAGAAGATGATATGCTAGCAAGTATGGTACACATTGCTTATTTGATGTGTGTGGAGAAGAAGCCTGTGGATATGTGTGAAATTCTGAGAATACAGTTGTTTGAGAATTTGGAAAAGATAAAGAAAGCTAAATACACTCACTTTAGATTTTCCTCATTGGTTACTTACATGTTCCTCCACTTCCTAAGAAGATTTCCTTACACTATTGAATGGAATGATGGTGAGAATACTATGGCAAGAATCAATAAAGTTTACATGGAACATCTTATTGAGAAGGTTAATGACAGTGTACAGTTAGTATTGAAAACTTTTCAGAACATTGTGGTAAATAGATCAAGAATTCCTCCATCCCTAGTTGAGAAATACAAAGATGATATATGTTTTATGGTTGATATTGATTTCACTTACATTGAGGCAGTAGAACCTAGACATGAATTCATAGACCCTCTTGGCTATGAAATCTTTGAAGTTCAAACAGAATGATATGATAGTAGACTGTTGAAAAGTAAAGTTGATGCTCATGGCAACAGATTTGCAACATATGATGAAAACTTTCATTCAGCAAAGACACTTAAGGAAGAGAAACAATCAAAGAAGAGAGTGGAGTCTACAATAAAGAAAATTCTAAAAGAATCAGGTATGAGTGAGCAAGAATTTGATATTGCAAGAAAGACTACAGAAGCAATAAGGCAAAGTGAGATACTATCAGTCCCACCTTTGGCATCAAGTGCAGAACCTATTCAAGTTAAGGTAAAGGTTGAAGAACCTAAGAAGGAACAAGAAATTAGTCAGACAGAGAAACCCTTTTCTTCAGCACCAAGCAAAAGAATGAAGGCAAGTACTTCAAGACTGGGTAAAAGACAAAAAATAATTGTTCCACAGTACCTAGAAGAGTTGCAAAGATAAAAGATGAAGTGACAATAAAGAAGAAATCATGGAAACCAAGGATAGAAAGATTTAATGAAGATATAATGCAGCATGGAGACTTTACCAAAATGAACAAATACTATGATTTATATGGATCCTTTGACAGATTAAATCTAGAGAATGCAATGGTTACACATATGATTTTGACAAACAAGATATTTGATACTATTCATGGAAAGATACCAAAAGATTTGTACAATAGACTTGTGAGAAGAAAGATGAGAGCACAAGAAGAAGATACTAAAATGAGAGAGAATATGATTAGACAATTCTATGAGATAAGAGATGATGACCACCTTAAACAAATCCTCAAGCCACTTGAAACCCTATTAAGAACCAAAAGAAGAATTATACAAATAATGGGAGGTCAGTATGAACAAGTGAAGACTGAAACTGAACAGGCAGTTGTGCAAGTGCTAGCAAACTTGGTAGCAGGAAAAGATAGCAAAGATCAATCAGTTGCAGAACTAGCAGAGAAACAGAGTTCAGAACAAGTAGAGGTAGCAGCAGAGGTAGTTGAAGCTGAAGATATTCCCTCTTCTTCTATAAACATTGGCATAGAATCTATGGACATTGAAGGAACAAAAGTTACTTTAGATTCAGATGATGCGGTACTCAACAGTTTGGATAACATTGTTGACAATTTGGTTTTGGGAGAGTAAGAAAAGAGTATTGAAATAGAGACTACTTGAACTGAAGTGCAAATGGAAATAGAGGCCCATACACCTACTGAACCACAAGAAGACATCAGTCTTACTCCTAAGACTGGAAAGGAGAAAGGAATAGGAACATTGATTGAAGATTTGAGCAAGGAAGTTGATGACGATGATCAATTAGAGTTGATCACTTCTTTGAACAAAATTATTGGAAAGAACAAGAAAGTTAAGAATTTGGAAGGTAGTCTGAAAGATTTGACTGAGAAGCTACAAAGTGTTATATCTACAAAAGTCTTTGATTCAGATCCACTTGAAAGAACAAAGATGGTAATTAATTCTTTTGATGTTGAGTTCACTAATTTGACTGATATTGCTAAGATTAAGGCTCAGGCAGCTTATGAAGTTGAGATGTTGCAGAATATAAGTCAGAATATCAAAAATGGCATTGACAGCCTTGACAGACACATTAAGAACTTAAGGAAACATCTTGAGACTGGAAAGTGTTTGTACATTCAGTGTACAAAATCTAAAAATATTTTAATTGAGGAAGAGAAGCAAGATGAAATTGCAGCAGAGACAAACTCTTTGGCCAGCCTAAACATAAAGATCAATATAGTTGAGAAAAAGGTCAAAAAATTATGTGATGAGATAAGGACTTTGAATGGTGAGAAGAACAAGAAAATTATTAGAATAAACATCTTGAGAGAGCATGTCTCAATCAAGTTGACTATAATAGAAGAGCAGCTAGATGAATGTCTTACTGCTAAGACAGCATTTCAGAAGTTCAATTTTGAATCCTTCAAGCCTGTCAGATTGCAACATACGGATTGAGTACTTTACTCAATGTAGCAGAATCAATAAAGAAGGCATGGGAGAAAGATTTTGAGACTTGGAAGACAGATTTTGCAGATTGTGTTGCAAGCCTACCAGCTTTGCAATAAGATAGTAAGGTAAAAGTTTTGACACAATTTTGTATATCCCTTTCCACTCTTTATTTTGTCATTGTTGTCAAAGGGGGAGAGATACTTAGAAAATTGTCTATATATGATAAGGAAGGATACTCATAGGGGGAATTCTATGGAGTATTATGAAGTGTTATAGATTATGTGTATATTTTGAGGAGATATAAGGATAGTATACTTATTTTATACTATGGCCACAATTTTGATACAAATTTTGAGATTTTGACTTGTACACTTAGCCAATTTTCTCATATGTTGCCACCAATGACAAAGGGGGAGATTGTTGGCAATTTGGCTGAGGTATGTACATAGATGTTGTCATTATGGAAACATATATTCCCTATGAAGATCGCATAAGCTGGAAAGTAAGTATGGAAGATTGCAGACTAAAATTGTCTAAGTATGAAACAGTGTTTTTTACAGAGCACCCGATACAGTTTGTTTTGGCGACGTTCACTGGAGCATGATCAAAGTTTGTGCAATTGAACATAGACTCTATGGTGTCTAAGGATACTCCATCTCAGTGCACAAAAGAGTACAGACAGTACGGACAAAGTTATGATTGTTTTACCGATGACAGAGTACAGCCAACAGAGCAGTTTTGAAGACAGAACTAGTAAATGAATTAAGGGATTATTTTGCTTGTCAAAATAATGACTTTATATTATAAAGAGATGACATCCTAGATGTTTACTCTTGGATAAAGATATGCAAGCCGATAGGAGAAAGATATTATGTTTGTATCTTGTATAAATAAAGATCTACCGAACATACTTGAAATGTAACTTTAGTATGTAACTTGTGATAGTTGTATATTGTGATAGCAGCAAAAGTTGTTGATGCGAAGTTGTAAGCAGTACCATATTGTAATCAGTAAACATTTGTATTACTTGTTTGGGAAGTGAGCTCATCTGGTAATCGGGTTTTGTATCTACAACTCCT
This sequence comes from Chamaecyparis obtusa, assembly GCA_027943335.1. Taxonomy (NCBI): domain Eukaryota; kingdom Viridiplantae; phylum Streptophyta; class Pinopsida; order Cupressales; family Cupressaceae; genus Chamaecyparis; species Chamaecyparis obtusa. The sequence continues at coordinate 1,090,444 of BSBK01000293.1, read as the reverse complement.
AACAGGGTTGAGGCTTCTAACAAGGTCTATAGTCCCTTAACCAGGACTGATACACTATATGATTGTAACAGGCTCCTAACAGGGTCAACATCCTTAACCAGATATCTTTTGATTAAAGGATCTTTGTGGGTACCATCCCCACCGGGGTTTTCCCTTGGCCAGGGTTTCCTTGAGAACATATCATGTGTTATGAGTTCTTTACATTTACTATTATGTATGCTATTTAGTTTCTTATGCTTTAAAGTAATCTATTATATCCATAAGTGGGCAAAACTAAAAGTTTGTGAAATGTTGATTCACCCCCCCTCTCAGTATTTCCTATTTCTAACAAAGGTACATAACCATATACTGCTTGCATCAATATCTCTTCGTTGATCTTTCACTATCGTTATTACATATGCTTCATATACTTCGCATCATACTTCTACAATTACTTGCTGCTTGTTACAATTACAACTGCTACTACAATTTACAATTACAATTACATTTACATTTATACCAATAGCTTTATCCAAGAGTAAACATCTAGGATGTCATCCCTTTATATTGTTAAGACATTATTTTGATAAACAAAATAATCCCTTAACTCTTTACCAATTATGTCTTGTCAGCTTCACACTGTCTTCGATAAAACTATCATAACTTCTTACGTACATGTCGTACTAACTTGCGCTCTGAGATGGGTCATTATTAGTCACCATAGAGTCTATGTTCAAGTGTGCAAGCACTGAACTCACTCCAATCAATGTCGCAAACAAAAATTGTGTCCGGGTACACTGGTAAAAATACTCTCATACTTAGACAAATATGCAATGCACTCTGTCATACTTGCTCTCTGACTTGTGCGATCTTCATGTGGATCATATGTTTCCATAATGACAACATCTATGCAATCAACTCAGCCAAATTGTCAACAATCTCCCCCTTTGTCATTGGTGGCAACATATGAGAAAATTGGCTAAGTGTGCAACTCCAAAATCTCAAAATTGTGGCCATAGTATAACATATATATACTATCCTTATAACTCCTTAAAGATCTTATCTCTAATACAATACTCCCCCTAAGAGTATCAATCCTTAACATAGACTATCAATTTTCTGCTAAATATCTCTCCCCCTTTGACAACAATGACAAAATAATGGTAGAGAGGGCTACAAAATTGTATCACAAAAAAAGTTATACCTCAATTTATTTATTGCAAAGGTGGTAGGCTTGCAACACAATCTGCAAAATCTGTCTTCATGGTTTCTATCTCCTTTTCCCATGATTTCTTAATGGAATCTACCACATTGAGTAGTGCGCTCAATCCATAAGATGTTATTTGACATGCTTGGAGGTTTTCAAAGTTAAATTTATGAAAAGACGTCTTAGCTGTAAGACGATCTTCCAACTGCTCTTTAATAACACTTAACTTCATAGAAACATGTTCTCTCAAAAGAGTACATCTTCTTAATTTCCTGTCTTTCTCATCGTGTATAATTCTAATTTCATCAAAAAGTTTCCTAACTTTCTTTTCAACATCACAGACCTTCACATTAAGGTTAGATAAAAGGTTTGTTTCATTTAGAATCTCTACTTCCTTCAATTTTATCTTCTGATCTTCCTCAGTTGTCAAAGTCTCTGATTTTGTACAGTGTATGTACAAAGATTTTCCTGTTTCCAAATGTTTCCTCAAATCTTTGATACAGATATCAAGAGTATTGATATAATTGTTGATGTACTGACTAATGTTCAACAACATTCTAGCCTCATAATCTGCATGTGCTTTCACTTTTGCAATATCAGCTAGGTTAGTGAACTCATCATCAAAAGTGCTCATCACTTTCTTTGCCTTCTCCATAGGGTCTGCTTCTACAATCTATGTGGTCACAATACTTTGTAGCTTTTCAGTTAGGTCCTTCAGACATCCTTCAAGACTCTTAACTTTCTTATTCTTCCCAATGATTTTGTTCAAAGATGTGATCAATTCTATCTGATCATCATCATCTACTTCTTTTCCCAAATCCTCAAACAAAGATCCAATTTGCTTCTTCTTTCTAGTCTCAGGAGTAAGACTGATTTCTTCTATAGAGGGTACAGATGCTTGTACTTCTGATACTTTGGGTTCTTCAACAATAAGTCGAGTCTACTCTGCTTCTGCAGTTCTATCCGGTTCATCAAGAGTCGAATTGTCAACAATGTTCTCTAGATTCTTGAATACATTATCATCAGTATCCAAGGTGATCCTTGTACCTTCAACATTCATAGATTCTTCTTCAATGTTTATAGCCGGTGGAGAGGGAATATCCTCTTGTTTTGCTTCTTCTGCTTTCTCTACTACAACTGATGTCTCTCCAACAATTTCTACCATAATTTTAATTATTGCTTGTTCAGTCTCTGCATTCACTTGTTCACATTGCCCTGCCATGATCTGAATAGTTCTCATTTTTGTCCTTAAATGGGTGCTAAGGGGCTTCAGAATTTGTTTAAGATGTTCATCATCTCTTACATCACATAGTTCCTTCACAAGATTCTCTTTGATAGATTTGTCTTCTTCTTGTGCTCTCATCTTCCAGTTAACAAGTTTCTTCAATAAGTCATCAGGTATCTTTCCCTGAATAGGGTCAAAATTCTTATTAGCCAGAATCAAATGCTTGACCACTGCATTTTCAAGATTCAATTTATCGGAATAGTCATAAAGGTCGTAGTATTTATTCATTTTAGTGAAGTCTCCATCTTTTATAATTTCTTCATTTACTCTCTCAACTCTAGGTTTCCATGCTTTCTTCTTCACAGAAGTCTCATCATCTTTAATTTATGCAATTTTCCTAGGTACTAGTGGCACCAAAGTTTTCTACCTCTTGCTAGGTCCAGTAGAAATTTCTTTCACTCTCTTGCTCGGTGTGGAGGAGGTAGATCTAGTAGGTTTGCTTGCTACTTGTTCCTTCTCGGGTTCCTCTACTTTCACCTTGACTGGTACTGCACTAGATGATAAGGGAGGTACAAACAAAATCTCTTTTTGTCCAATATTTCTGATTGCTACTGTTGTCTGCTTTTCCACTAAGAATTCTCTCTATGTCATTCCTATATCCTTCAATATTTTCTTAATAGTGCTCTCAACTCTTTTCTTAGACTGTTTCTCCTCAAGTATAGCCTTTGCGGAGTTGAAATTTTCTTCAAAAGTTCCAAATCTGTTACTGTGAGTGCCAACCTTGCACTTAAGTAGCCTATTCACATATTCTTCTATCTCAGTTTCAGATATTTCATAGCCAAGAGGGTCTATGAACTCAATTCTAGGTTCAACTGCTTCAATGTATGTAAAGTTAGTGTCAACCTTAAAACATACTTCATTCTTGTATTTCTCCACAAGAGACTATGGAATCCTTGATCTGCTAGACACAATATTCTGAAATGTCTTAATAACAAGTATTGCACTCTCATTAACATTGTCAATAACATGCTTTCTGTATACTACATTAATCCTTTCCATTGTAGTTTGTCCATCATTCCAATCATTTCCTATGGTGTAAGGAAATCTCCTCAAAAGATTAAAAAACATGTAAGTGATCAAAGATGAAAATCTAAATTGTGCATACTTTGTCTTCTTAATCTTCTCCAAGTTCTCAAACAATTGAATTCTCAGAATTTCACACATGTCAACTGGCACTTTGTCAACACACATCAAATAAACTATGTGTACCATTCCAGCTGCCATGTCATCCTCTCTTGAATTTGCACAAAACTTGGTTGTTAGGATTTTGCATAAGTATCTAACATCATGTTGTTGGATCTTACTAATTACAATTCCTCTGCCATTATAGGATGAATTAGTGTAATCAATGACTATTTTTCTCATGTTCTTCTCATTTAAAGGAATAGCTCCAGATTTAGACAGTCCAATGACTTCATGAATCAAATCAATTGTAATGTCTATCACTCTATCTTCTAGCCAAAACTTCCCATTATGAATTGTGCTAAGGATTATCTTAGTGCATTCTTCATTATCAAAATCATACTGCAATGCATACTTAACAATCTCATTGTCTTTCAAATGATCTGATGAAGGGTGCTCCCCTTAATACCACAAACACATAACAGACATAGAGAAACAACAACAATAATATGCAAGAACAGAAAATTGGCTTCTTATTATCTCCACAAATGTGGAATTACAAATTTTCAGAATTACAACATGCAAAGCCACATGGGCATTCCCTTACAATATTCTGTAGGACAAAGCCTCGAATCAATACCCAGATCTACTACCCAGAACTATTCTGAACTACCTGAGACAATAATACAGCCTTCCTTATATAGGCAATTCCCCACCGCCTGGGAAGGTTCCAGAATTTTAGCCAATAAGGCCGACCAAACTTAGAATTATTTTATTTTACATTTCATTACATCATAGTCGGCTCAAGATAACCTTTGAAACCCAAACAGAAATTTTGAAGAAAATTATTTTCCGCCATTTTAGGTGGCCCAACTTCCGAAGACCATAAGTCGTCACCAGTTGACCCGATCGGCTATTATAACCCCATTTCGGAAACGCCACGAAGCGCTCTACAGGCTTGACCAGCGCAAGCGCTTGTCACCCAAATTTTCGACCTCATCCGAGGCCTCTAAAGCCTTCAAAACTGAGTTCGAAGTTTTTGTACCCTGCTGCCAATACCGAAAATCTTCAATATCTTCCAATATACACTTGATCTGGCAATGAAACTTTACTGGCAGACTTATATGACCAACATGAACCTCCAAGAAAGAAATCAGATCATTCTGAGCACATACGAAAATTACCAAAAATAGTAACTTTCCATAAATAGCAGCTCTGCACAAAATAGCCCTTAGTGAATACAAACAGAAATATTTTTGGGTGATGCAAGATTGCTCTTACACCCAGGATGCTCCTGCATCATGATCATATCCTTCTTTCAATGACATGTCCTGGTTGTAAATCTTCTCATACTCATTTGTAAAATCACTCACTGATGGTTTCTAACTTGCATCCAAGATAACTTCTTACATTCTCTAAATGCAAAACTTCGTCTGGTACGGATGATAAAGCTAACTTAGGGTCTTCTTCCAGAGGTTCTACTAGTTCCCTCTTCATTCTAGGTCTATTTTTATCTCTGACATTGTGAATTAAAGATACATCCATGATTACTTCAAATTCCTTTTATCGATTCACAGATCTGTCAAGTAAAATACCTCGATTTCGCGATTTTAGGGCTTGCGTAGATTCAGCGCTCAAATCCTTCACCAAATCGTTGCAAAAAGCTTCCAATCACTGCTCTTTGATCTCCTTAACACTTGTATTATCTTTGATGATCAAATAACACCGATCATAATCTTTTATTACTTCAATCTTACTTAGTTCTGACATCGCATTCAATTCGTTTGCCACTTCTTTCCAAAAAGTTGTTTCTGCTATCTTGCAAAACTTAAAACTTCTTGTGATCTCGCAAAACATAATATTTTTCTTTGCGCTCTTAACCATAGCATTAGAATATCATAAACTACCTTCCATTAACTGCACAAGACTTAATTCATCATAAATATACTTCTACACTAATCTAAGTTCCTAATCTACTATAATTTTCATAAATTAAGTGCTTTGAGATAGGTCAGGTAAGGATTCATTCTTACCGCTTGATACTTCACCTTTCTGATTACCTTCAATGTTGATTATGTCTCCTTGATCTGTGCTTTTAACAAACTTCATTTCTTCTGTATTGCTACAGCAACCTTTTTGTCTGTTACTTGCATCTTCATTTCTTCTTTCATGATTTTTAGGGTTAGGGTTAGGATGAAAAACTCCATTGTTCATTCTGCAAAACCTTGTTGTATGTCCAATCTTGTTGCATATCTGACAAACAATTCCATTGCTTCCATATCTTGGTCCAGGTGGATTAATCTGTGATCTGCAATTTCTAACAATGTGTCCAACCTTGTTGCATCTAAAACATATTACTCTATTTCTTTTGTTCATATCTTCAGTAGGTTTCTTATCTGCATTGTTAGTATTCCTAAACATTCTACTATTATTATTATTCTCAACAAATTTAGATTTTCTACATTCAATAGCTCTATGTCTGAATCCATGACAGTTATAACAATAACCATTAAGAGGTTTAAATTGCTTACCTATGCAATCTCTCTTCATATGACCAATAGTATTACAAGCAAAACATCTACCTTTGAATTCTCTTTGCATACCTTTGGATGATTCATCTTGCTTCGATGATTCTTCTTCTTTAGGTGTATCTTCAGATTTGTTGATCTCATCAGACTTCTTCTCATCTAAGCTTTCAGATACTTTCAGATCTAGTTCCTTTCTTTCATCATTTGTTTTAAGAGTGTTGAATCCAAGACCAGTCTTATCATAGAATGGTTTTTGAAAAGATGCTTGTCTATCAATCTTCTCACTAGTTGAATATAGCCTTTCAAGTTGTTGCTTGGATTGAGTCAATTTGCCTTTCACAATCTTGTTGTATTTCTCAAGTTCAGTATACTGCAAATTGACTTTCTCAAGTTTAGATGTTATATTTCCAAGTTTAGATTTCAGTCCTTCATTTTCATTTTTTAGACTTTCATTCTCAGATTTCAGATTCGCTTCATTCTTTCCATTTCCATCTTTCAAACTAAGCTTCAAATTTGCTATCTTCAATTCATGCTTAAGGATCTCATTTTCTTTTTCCAAATTGTCATCACAATCTTCAATAAGAACTTCAGATTTCTTTTCAAATCTCAGATCTTCTAATTTGTTTTTGAGTTTCTCAATGAGGTTCTTTGCATCATCATATTTTCCTTTTAGAGTGTCTCTTTCATTAGTAAGCATATCAATCTGTTCAAGGGCTTCTTCCAAGGATAACTTTAAGAAACCCCCTTTTAGGAAAAAGTGTAAAGTCCTGGTGAATCGTACATTATTTTAGGGGGTAATTTGTTTTAATCTAGGTGATTTTTTTTTTCAAATCCACAATTTTTCATAGTTTGTATTGGCGATTTTTTCCCCCCGGATTGAAAATTTCATAAATTGTTGGCGAATAATTTTCTTTTCAAGTAAAAAATTATAATATTTGAGGCGAATAATTTTCTTTTCAAGTAAAAAATTATAATATTTGAAGCGAATAATTTTCTTTTCAAATAAAAAATTATAATATTTGAGGCGAATAATTTTCTTTTCAAGTAAAAAATTATAATATTTGAGGCGAATAATTTTCTTTTCAAGTAAAAAAATTTTAATATTTGAGGCGAATACTTTTCTTTTGAAGGGTGAAAAAATAATTGTATTGGCTAATCGTTCGTTAATTATGGAAAAATAAATAAATTATTGGTGATTTTCAAAAGATGGTAAATAAGTAGCCTAACCTAACATACCTAACATACATAAATTATTGGCAACTGGCAAGTGATGGTTTAAAGACGTGGTTGTTTGACCTTATATTATGGAAGCATAATGTATTATTTGCCACTACCATAATCTTTGCCACTACCACTGTAATTATGTTAAATGTATTATTTGAGAACTTAGACCATCTAATGATCCAAGATCAATGGCTGAGGTTTAATTTCGGCCAACATTTCTTGAAGGAAGAAAAATTGTCGAGGTAGTCAACGAAATGTTGACACGTATCAAGATAAGTTGTCTGCAGAGTATTAAAAGCACTTAACTGGAAAAGAATTAAATGCCATGTCAATGACAGCGACATTCTTTGGCTACCACACACCACTTCCCAAATTGTACAACCAATTTCTAACAATTTTTTATCGATAGAAAAGATTTACTGCCAGATGTGAAAAATTAAGGACAAAATTTTCAATTCTCACACGCATGTATTTAGGGAAAAGATTTTTGTGCAAGATTTAGAAGCATATCGAGGACAATGTATTTAATACCATTAAGATAGAAATAATTGATTGGTAAGTAACGATCAAGGATTCAAGGGCTATTTATAGATGATCTAGCTTCATTATTCATCGACATTGATTGATTGTTTGTTTAGGGTCTGCAATGACGCATTCTGCAAGTAATTTGCTTTTAAATTTTCTAGTTATACTGTTTTAAGTTTTATAGTCTGCAAGTAATCTAAGATGGACACTCCCATTCGTCTTAGATGCACTTTTGAGGAGGCCCAGAAGGCCTTTCTGGGTTCCTTTTCTGATGAATTTTTAGCATCAATTTGTAAGGATGGTGGGCCTTTCGTTACAGAGGCTGTCAGAATGGTGTTGGGCCGAGAGTTTCTTGACAATGAAGATAGGTACCGGGTAGCCACGGACATTACATCCCATTTTTTGGCTTCCCTTCTGGACCTTGGAGGACCGAAGGTTGACATGGTGATGCTGCTGAGGAGGGTATTCAAAGAGGAATACCTGGGGGACGACGTTCAAGTTGTCGCCTTCACTGAATTAGGGGTGGGGATCCCTAGGGCAAGTCAAATACCCCAGCTTCTCCAACCAGGCCAGAATGTGGCCATGCAACATTTTCTTTTGTGCCTGACTGCTGGGCAATTGAAGCGCCATAGGAAATGGGCGTTGATTGCCAGGGCTTTTCTCCGTAAGTGGTTTGAGCTTGACACAGAGGAGGCTCGGGTGGGGCAATTTGTGTGGCTCAACGAATTCATGCAGTTAATCCTCTCTGCAAAATTCTACATAGAAGGGCGCAATTGATTTTTCTTTATAAAAACTTTTTTTTTTATAAATATTAAAAGCTTACCTTGTACTGGTACTGGTACTGGTACTGTAGTCGTTTATGATTTATTTTTTTTTGTTTATAGACATAGTATCAAGTATGTTTCTTTTTGTTTATAGACATAGTATGAAGTCGAGAATGTAAATATAATTTTATGAAAAATACAATGGAAATTTTGCAAGCTTTACCTCATTTCAATTTGTGCTTTGTGTACAAAAATGGTTTTTAATATTTTATACTTCTCTGTAACCGTGATTGCAATATTTTAATTACTTGCTTCAATGCTTTATCAGTTATCTGTAGACTAGCTTATCTATATTTATTTTAATATATATAAAATACGCCGACAAATATCCTCCTTCAAATATCTATTACAATTAGACTTCACTAATTGAAACTGTAGTTTAATAATTCTTTTAAAATGGTGTCTCCCACATTTAATTTATTACATAGTCTGAAGTACAATTATATCTCTACGAATGAGATTGATGTTTAAATACTTAAATAATTACTCTCCATTAAAAAATATTCACAAATTATAATATAGAATTTGAACATTACTTTTCACATGTAATTTTTTTAACTCTTATTATGGTAAACTAACATAGTATAATTTAAACATATATAAATGAAAAAAACTTATATCTTATATTTATAATTTGTAACATCATAAAATATGAAATATATTTCAACTTACATAATGATTATAATTCTTTCATTTTATTGAAAGATTAAAGTTGTCAAATTGAGTCTCTAAGTTTTTAATAATGTGAAAAATAAATCTAAAAAATATGTATAATAATAAGTATATTTTAATAAATAATCCCATAGAAAATATAAGTTTACTATAAAAAATAATATAAAGGTTATGTGCATAGTTATAAGATAATATAAGATAAATATAATAATGATATAGTTAAAAGATGATAAAAAAATTTTAAAAACTAAAATATAATACTATCATAATGATAATATTATAATAACAATATCTATATATATGTATTTCTAAATATATTATAAAAAAATTATATTAATTAGATGATACAAAAATAAAATCAATTAAAATATAGTACTATTAAAATGATAATATAATAACAATTCTAAAATATATGTGTTTTAAATAAAAGAATGTTTCCAAATAAAATTAAATAGTAATATTATCTTAAATTAAAAAAAATTAATCACTACAAAAATTAGTACACCAATACCATTCACCGTTGTCGTTGGATTATTATACATCAACAACCGAAGTTGAGTTTCGGGCCGAAAGGGAAAAGAAACCCCATCTTTTCAAACGCGTCCCAGAATCATGACACGTGTCACTTAACACCTCGCACGGTCGTCGTTCTACCAACAAATAACATTGAACAATGTCGTTTCAATTTGGTGATGACGTGAGACTGACACATCTGACTCGTGATGTGAGTCATCCTGACTAGATTAGTTAATGGGACCCATGGTCCACGCGGCCACCACACCGTTCACCATTGTCGTTGGATGTTTATAGACCAACGACCGAAGTTGAGTTTCGGGCCGAAAGGAAAAAGAAACCCTATCTTTTCAAACGCGTCCCGGAATCATTACACATGTCACTAAACTCCTCAATCGACCAACAAATAACAATGTCATTTCAATTTGGTGATGACGTGACACTGACACATCTGACTCGTGATGTGAGTCATCCTGACTAGCCTAGTTAATGGGACCCATGACCCACGGGGCCACCAGTACCACACCATTCACCGTTGTTGTTGGATGTTTATAGATCAACGACTGAAGTTGAGTTTCGAGCCAAAAGGAAAAAGACACCCTATCTTTTGAAACACGTCCCAGAATCATGACATGTGTCACTGCTTAGTTAACATATTCACATAATCACATTCCACTTACAGTTAATAGTGACATTATGAATGAGAATGACATTAATACATTATGAGTCATGACGGGTTAGTTAACAGTGACATTAGCAAACCCATTCCGGATTCATGATGTGTGTCTAGTAACTAGTGGTCCACGATTCCACTCACATTTAAACTGAAAGTGACACATGATAGGGTGTGACGACTATAGAGTACAGATTGTACAATTTTGGCGCTTTAAGTTTCTTTAATTTTGCAGTTATACGTGGTCTGCAGATTTAGAAATTACAAAGGGGTTACAATTTACAAACTTACAGCGCAACAAAGTTACAAATTCTTAATTTCTAGGTTGAGGATTGAGGTCCGAGGAAAGCAACAAACTACAAAGTCTCTCAGCTCTCTGCAAAAATTGAAACTAAGGACAACGTGAACATCAACGGGTAACTATAACTACTAAAATCTTGAAAATCTACGTCCCGCATTTTAAATTTTTCAAGTCTCTTGATTTACAACTTTACTGTTTATATTATATAAAAAAAAAATTAGTCTGTTAGGTTTTAATTTTGAATCACCCCTGTAGGCTTGTAGCTACAAATACCAAGAATAACACGATGGGAAAAATAATAGAATTCCACAATATACTTAAAACACCAGGTTTCAGTGATTTATTCCATGATATACATGATCCTGTTATTCATGGAAATAAGGGTATAATGGAGATTAGATTTGCACTTGAAAACAAGTGGAACCATCCAAATAAGGCTTCAAAATTTTATTCATTTAACCCTAGGGTAAATGCAACTGCAAATAAAATTGCACCATGGGAAGCTAGGTCGGCACACATGGCGTTACCTCAAGTATTCCCTTGCCCAAAAAATTTTATGCTCTGCGCCGAAAATTATGATGAAAATAGAAAAGCAATTGTGAATAAAAATACTCAGGAGGAAATTTTGTCCATAACTGAGAGTGAATTTGCTAGTCTATTGAACTTAGGGTTTCAACAACAACACTCAAACGTACAAATTGACCTCGGAAAGCTGGCAGAGGATTATGAAAAATTAGATGCAAAACAGAGAGATTCTTATATCAGAGGAATAACAAGCGGTTGTAGTTTGAGTCCAGATCATATGCCTCCTTATGATTTTGAATTTTTTGTGCCATGGGCACAGGACAGTATTTCCTTGCTAGCATTTTGTTTGGGATTGGATAGTAACAAACAAGTGGGTGCCAGCATTCTTGAAATGCTTTATCATATTCATTTTGAAAAAGAACCAGTAAAATATTATTTTATTGAGCACATTGTTCGTTGCATGCAAGATCAATTAATAATGATTCAAAGAGGTTCAGAGAAGACATTTAGATTCACAACCTACTTGTGTTATCTTCTCCTAGCAAAGCATCGTGCATTATTTCAGGCAAACAAGCTTTGCAGTCAGACTCAAGGCCAAAATCCAATATATGAGTGGACACCTCAGATAAGGATGATTGATAACAGAAGGAACTACAACAATTTTGTAGACTTCTTTTTGGCACCAATGTACCATAAAATTACAGGCACTCCAATGCCTAGATTGCTTGTTACTTGTAGAAATTGCATTCAACTCGGAAGTCAACTACAATTGGCTGACTGGTACTTAATGGAAGAGTACACTGTGTTAAGGTTTTACAGTTCATGGGTAGAACCCTACAAACTTCCAATACATGTAACAGAGAGGGTATTTGCATTGGAATATGTACGACAAATGGAGAGCACAGATGTACTCTTTAATGGTCAGCAAAAGAAAATGATATTTCCCTCCTTGCCATTCTACTTTGGAGGGTTCGCATTTGAGAGAAGAGGATTCAAAGTGGCAGAAGCCTTTTTTTCAATTTTTCGATTTGATGTTGACAGTCACTGGTAGTATGATCCACTGAACATAATTGGAGCAAGGCTTAAAGACAATGGGAACTCTGCAAGCAAATATCAACATGAAAGTATGCCTTTGATTGAAAATTTTAAAAACATGGACTCCTGGAAGGAGGTCAAAAAATAGATGGAGAAATATGCTGCTGAAAATAATATGTCAATACAGGAATTGTCATCACAAATAATGGCATTGCACAAACAGAAAGGAAAAGTGCAGGCCATGACATCGTCCAATTTCTACAAGAAAGTTGATAAACCATCTACAAAACGTATTCCAAAAGAGCTAATGAATGAATGTATAGATGCTAGATGGAGTCGAACCAAAATTTTTGAATTTTGGGAAATGAGGAAGAATCTCGATGAGCCAAAGACCTCTGCAGATCTTAATGAGGTGGAAGAGTATACAATGTTTAACGAATTGTGGAATAAGGAGCATCCAGCTAAAGCATATCACAATGATACTAATGATGATTATGATGACCAGGATTCTTTGAATCCCTCATCCAGTACAGCAATTAAGAGAGGAGTTGATGCATCCACCAAACTTCTATATAGCAAAGGGGCAGAAATTGTAGAAAAAATGGGCTACCAAGGTTCTGGTGGTCTGGGTCCCAGTGGAGAAGGGGTTTGGTATGCACCTGAACCACCAGTTGTAGCACCAAAACGTGATCAGAAACCAAGCCTTGGGCATGGAGATCAATCATCAACTCAGTCAATTCCATTCACATTGGTTTCAACTCAGTTAATTCCATCTGTTTCTGCTTCAAATACAGTTCCACTTCCAGCTGTTCCAAGCACTCAGATTCAATCTAAATCAATTGTCACTCCCACAACTGGCAATATCATTTGTACAACTAAAAGTAGTGGTCCGAAAAGGATATTATATCAATATGTAGATGCAAGAAAGGTTGGTCCCGAAGGTCAAGAAAGTGTAAAGAAGCAAAAGGTTATGACAAGTATTAGTAGTACTACTAGTACAACAGTGCCAATGGTGACTATGAGTCCAACAATTGCCCATCCTTTAGGACAAAACCCTCAAAACAGTCCACAAACCCCACTTGTAATGGGTCTAGGTGTTGGTAATCCTCATGGTATTGGTGGAAGCTCGTACATCAGTGCAAGTGCTATTTCACCATTCAAACATTCAATTGTCTCACAAAATCTTGATTTTCGTTACAATGAATTTGTAACTAACTATGAAAAATCAAAAAACAAGAATAGACAAAATAGTAAGACAATAAAGATGGAAGCAATTGTTGCAGCTCGTGATGCAGAACCTGCATCCAACAGGTTATTAACCACATATGACCCGAATAAAGATATGATGGAATTCATGGTTGTTATGCCCCCAGCTAGAGATAACAATCCACCAGAGAGTCAGTTAGATCCATCTGAATTTCAAGTTAGCACCCTCCAAATGGATTTATCCAAAATTAAAAATGTGGACGAGATAAATGTGTCCAAAATGACCAACCAAGTGGTCTACAGTTCAGTGATGAAGTTGGAGAGAGAGAAAGGAAAGCTTCAGGGCACAATAGACAAGTTAAAGGCAGACCTGGCAAATGTAAAGGCAAGTGAGAAAGCAGCAGTAAACAGGTCCAAAGAATTAGAGAAAAGGATAAAAAATTCATCCTCTAGCTCTAAAGAAGCAATTGAACAGCAAGAACATATGGATGCAGAACTGAAAACTCTGAGGGAAAAATTGGAAAAAAGGGATAAAAAACTTCAGGATGAAAAAGCCTCTTCAGTAAATTTATACAAAAACTAGGAGAATGTTGCGTAGGTAAACAATGAGTTAAAGAAAGAATTGGAAAAAAGGGATTAAAAACTTCAGGATGAAAAAGCCTCTTCAGTAAATTTATACAAAAACTTGGAGAATGCTGCACAGGTAAACAATGAGTTAAAGAAAGAATTGGAAAATGAAAGGGTAAAAACAAAAGAGTGGGAAGAGAAAGCAAAAGAGTGGGAAGAGAAAGCAGAGCAAATAAGAAAACATAGTGAACACCAGTACTCAGAAATGAAAGAAGATCTAAAGAAGGCAAATAATACTATTAAAAATTATGAAAACTTCTTGAATAACCATGTAAATAATACAGTACAGCAAATAAAAAATTACTTCTGGGGGCAAATAAAGACTTCTGCTGATAGGTTGTGTGATTGGTTTGAACTCTATGAAGCTCTTACAGATGTTTTTGAGAAGCTGAAAGAGCAACTTGAGGAGAACAAAATTTTTGGTCAGAGAAAAAAAACTGCAAAGCAGATTATGCAAGAAATCAACAGCACTGCTGACAGGCAATTGGCAAGCAAGGGAATTCAGGACCACATTGGTTCAATAATAAAGACGACCTCTGCATTTCATAAATGTCAGAAACTAACAGAAGCAGAAGAAGTTCTTGCTTTATTTGGGCCAAAGCTCGCCAAGATGAACAATAAAACAGCCAAATTGATATCTCTTGGTTTACCGAGTACTGGACCTGATTTGTCAACAACGGGTTTCATTGGAAGAGAAGCTTACAAACAAAAGTTGGAGGACACAATAACCTCTGATTTAGGCAACCTTCCTCAGGACAGAACTCATGAAGGCATTGCAAAGTGCATCAAAACATTCACAAATTTGCATGCACTAATGGAAGGAACATTGCTTCAAACTCGCTCTTCCAAGTATGGAATTCTGACGAGAATGCAGGTCATTTACCATACCATCAAAAATTTTGTCCTTCCAACCGAAGAAGAATGGAGCATACTATAGAAACTTACAAAATCATCTTGAATCATAGTATGTGAAAGTACTTTCAGTTTCAATCATCTCTATATCTTTATTATATATCTTTCATATTATCCTGCATACTACAGTCTAGACTCTAGAATTGAGTTTAAAGTAACAAGTTTGAACTTTGCTTTTTGAACAGGATCAATGTTGCAGTCTTGCAAATGCTATTGCCTATGCTAATTTACTAAACCGGCCTGTCAAATGCAGAAATGTACAACTAAAGTTGTAGAGATGTTGTAGACTTGTAGTCTTGTAGTTGTCTTACTGATTTAGATTTTGAGACTTCACATTAGGCAAATCGACATGAAGTTGTTGTTCCTCCCTTGTTTCTATAAAAGGGAATTCAGGGTCATTGGCTTACTAAATTGTCAATGGGAATTGAGTCATTGACTTTTGTAAATAGAATCAGAGAGTTGTGTTCTTACTAGTATTAATCAATGAAGGGATACATTGTATCATATTTGTAATTAAATTAATGAGAATCAATATTTCTAACTCTAGGAATTGTAACATACGAATTGCTATGTTGTCAAACAAAATAATGAAAAAACTACAAGAATTGTACCATATTAGCTGAATATTGCGAATGAAAACCATTAATAATTATTAATTGTGGAATTGAATCTTGAATCTTGATGACATTATCAACCACATTCATGTTTTTGACATTGGGATATGCATGATTGATGATGAAATACAGAAACTGATAGTAGACTTCAGGGAAAAAGTTAATAAATACCTAGGACATGCTAATTCTTCAGTGCTACTTCTACAACAGTTCAATTTCAAGTTGCCACACCATATCATCATTGAGATCGTCGGATTCATCGGCGTCAACTTCATAGCTTCCTTGGTTCTTTGATATGTTTTCTTCACTCTGCATACCTCCGCTTAACTGATGTTCACCGCTAGCAGTACCAGTGCCAGTACATAGGTCCCAGTCAATGACATAATTGTCTCTGGCATTCCCACTCCCACTCCCACTTTGGTTTGACATGTTGCCCACCCCTCTTCTCTGACATTTCTTCCTCCACAATTTTAGTGCCCTTTCGTAAGGAAAAGTATTGACTTCATACCTGGATGTATAGAGCCTCAAGCAATTTTCCAAATTCTTGTCAAGTTTGTTTCTTAGCTTTGACTTTAGGAATCCCAAAGCACTGAAAACTCTCTCATCCTCCACTGACCCCAATATCATGGTTAGACATAATTCAGCAAGCTTGAAATATTCTGATATTGAATCAATCAACAACTCACTCTCAGCTAGGTTTTTCCAAAGCCTTGTTACCGATCCATCTTCCATAGGGTTCTCCATAAGATTTAATTATTCCCTCATTGTCTGTGAAAAACGAGCTGATTGCTCTCTCAAACAATTTGCATCTAAAATTCCATTTAGAGTTACTCCATCTAACTCTTTGGTTTTGCAAAAATGATCTATCAAAGTTAGTAGCCTACTTTTAAAATCTTTCGAATTGTTCATACGCCAATAATGAGGAAACACAATAGCCATGGATACAAGTAGTTTGAGTGGAGGGAATCTTGCTCTAATCTGTGAGGAAAGATCAAAGGCAATGTACTTCACTGAAGCTGTTACAAACTCAACGATCTTGGTAAAGTCTTCCCTTTTAACACTTGATACTCGCCTCCTGGGGTTCTTTCCTGGTTCCTCAGACTCGATCCTGGCATTGTAGTGCATTGATATCTCGACTCCGCAAACTTCTGCACATAACTCCCCGTTTGAACCAATTTTTAAAAAGTTATCAGGATTGTCCAAATCTGTGATTTTCAGCCAGCTGGCAAATTTTACTTCATCAACAAATAAATGATAGAGATTATCGAGCATCACGCATGTCAACTTACACAGCGTAGCATATTCTGTGATATACATAGCTCTTTGCTGGGCCTTTTTCATTAAATTTCTCATTTCCTCAAGCATGGGGAGAAGACCTGCTAATGTTAATAGTGTCTCTACATTACTTAACATTGACAGCAGTGCAGGAAATTTTGGTTGCCTTGCTTCGTCACGACTTGAGTTCCTTAGACCAAGCAATGATTGATATTCTAAAAAAACTCGATGTGCTGGTCCGTCCAAAGAGATCCATCTGGTATCATTATCCTTAAGAAGCTTGTTCCCGTCAATTAGTCCTTCAGCAAAGTGTTGAAATTCCTTGAATTGTTTCGGACTTCGACAGAAGTATTGGTAGATCTCTTTGATTAAAACTTCAATTTTTTGTACTGGAGCATGCTTGCCGACAACTCCAAAAGCTAGATTCATTCTATGGGCCATGCAGTGAATGGGAGTAACGTAGGGTGCACAAGAAGATTGTATCTTTGTGCAAAGACCACCCCTGTGGCCTTGCATTATTGAAGCTCCATCAGCTCCAACACACACCAGCTTTTTGGCAATGGTCATGTCATCTATACCTCCATATTCAATTAGAGAACTTTTTACTAGTTGAAATAAATTTTCCACTGTCGCATTATCCCTCATTTTAGCAACAGTTAGTAGATGAGGTTGGCGAACAAAATTCTGTATAGTATAAACATGCATGCATACCCAGGAAGTATTGTCTACTGTTGTGACCTCGTCTAAAGTCAATGCAATAAAATTTGACTCTTTAATTTTTTCATTCAAATCCTCTTTTTCAACCTCGGCAAGACAACTTGCCCATTCCCATCCACTGTTTACTGACCAGTGACTGTTAGGATAGTTATGAACTTTCAGAAAGTGTAATAAAGCACTCAATGATGGGTAGTCTGTCATTGGACGCCTTCTGCTCAAAATATTAAACACAACACTTAACTAAATAGCTTTTCCCATTAGTTCTACTTCCAATGCTTTTCCAAAACAAGCTTCAATAGAGCCTTTAACTTCACCAAGCTTCGTCTTTATATTATGCTAAAATTCATATAATTCTGCATTCCTAACATGCTGAGATTCCTCATTTGTTTTCCATCTTATCACTGATTTTTGAACTCCATCTATGGTTTTCTTTTCGTAAACTTTACCAATATGTTTTTTTATGGTGTCAATTTTTAGCTGCAACCTCTTTTCCTTCTTATTTATCACACTGCAAATCTTAGATCTGCATTCTACCGGAGGTTCCCCTTCAATTGGATTAGGCACTAGTTCAATGAATGGATATGTTGACACCCAATCTTTTTGAAAATTCCTCAACATATCCCACAATTTATCATTCTTTGATTTGGATTTTCTTTTCTTCCCTGCAGTTGCACCATCATCTTTTCTGACATTCTCAGTCTCATCCAAGTCGATTATATCATTATGGCTACTCTGGGTATTTAACTAAAAATCTTCTTCAAGTTCATCGTGATCTGAGATATCAGGTTCACTGACTTCTTCAATATGTCGTGAAGGTTCAGCCTCAGGTTCAAAATCTTCTTGTAATGAAGTAACACTACCTGCCCTATTTTGGCCAGAAACATTTCCACGACCATGACCAAAGTACGATGATAAAGTTCTGTGTTTTGTTGGCCTCTCTTGGCTTTCCCCATCTGCCGAAGCCTTACCCTTATTCTTGTTCGACATCTCAATTGGCTACCAGCCTAGTGATAAAAATATGTAAAAAAAAATGTTTACTTGTTGAAGAAGTGACAAATGACAACATAATTATAATATACAATGTTTACATAGTCACAGAAATTCAGAATAATAATCACTTACCTTTGACTCACCAAAGCAGTCGAGACTCAATAGTGAGACAGTCTGAAATTCGCTATCGATCAAATTGAATCGATCCAAGATTCCAAATTGTGTACAATAACACTGATGTATGAATGTATTTATACTAATCTCTTTTGGCGAATTGGGCGGGAGGTATTAGGTCAGTGTCCAAATATTTGGCAAAGCCCGCGTAATGATAACACGTCTTGTGTTATTTCCTAGGCGATTATGGGTCGCCAGTACCTTGGTATGATTAATAAAGGTGGAGATTATGGGTCGCCAGTACCTTGGACGTGTTATTTCCTAGGTGATTATGGGTCACCAGTACCTTGGTATGATTAATAAAGGTGGCGAAAACCCATCGGTTTGAGACATGCGTCCGTAAAATAACTGGCGAAGTTGGGGCTGCCTAAAAAATATTTATATATAACTATCGGCAAATATAGGTTGTCCATTTAGGGCCGCGTTGAAATTATAAGTGAATTTTAAAAATATATCGTGCCCAAGATGTATATGTCATTGGCGAAAATGTGCAAGAAATGGACAAAATTTAATATAGCGTTTGGCGATGGACCTGGGCAATGGACCCAATTTTCATAAATGCGGGGCGATGGGGTCAATCCCATATGAGCAATTTATTCGCCAAATCACAGGATGTCGACGGGCGACATTCGCCAAATGGCGAATAATTGCCACTAAAGTTTTCTCTGGCTTCTTCAAGATTCTTCTGTAGTTGATCCATATCCATAGAGATCTTACTCAAGCTGCTAAGCTTTCCTTGAATGATTCTTTTCTGAGTAACTAAGCTCTAATACCAATTGTTAAAAATAGGGAATACTAAGAGGGGGGGATGAATTAGTATTCTACAAACTTTATCTTTTGCCCAATTATGGATATAACAGATTATCTTTACACATGCATAACATAAGAAGCTAAACAACATGCATAACATTTGTTCTCGAGGAAACCCTAGCCAAGGGAAAACCCCGGTGGGGATGGTACCCACAAAGATCCACTAATCAAAAGTATCATGTTAAGGATGTTGACCCTATTAAGAGTCTATTACAAACATATAGTGTATCAATCCTGATTAAGGGACTATAGGCCTTGTTAGAAGCCTCAACCCTGTTAGGAGTTGGTAGTACAAAATGTGATTACCAGCTGAGCCCACTACCCAAACAAGCAATGTACAATATACATTGATTACAAAAGAGGTCAAGGTACATAACCTTATACTGCTTGCATCAATATCTCTTCGCTGATCTTTCACTATCACTATTACATATGCTTCATATACTTCGCATCATACTTCTATAATTACTTGCTACTTGTTACAATTACAACTACTACTACACTTTACAATTACAATTACAATTACATTTATACCAATAGCTTTATCCAAGAGTAAACATCTAGGATGTCGTCCCTTTATATTGTTAAGACATTATTTTGATAAACAAAATAATCCCTTAACTCTTTACCAATTATGTCTTCATATTCTGTCTTGTTGGCTTCACACTGTCTTCGGTAAAACTATCATAACTTATTCCGTACATGTCGTACTGACTTGCGCTCTGAGATGGGTCATCATTAGTCACCATAGAGTCTATGTTCAAGTGCGCAAGCACTGAACTCACTCCAGTCAACGTCGCAAACAAAAACTGTGTCTGGGTACACTGGTAAAAATATTGTCTAAATATGCAATGTGCTCTATCATACTTGCTCTCTGACTTGTGCGATCTTCATGTGGATCATATGTTGCCATAATGACAACATCTATGCAATCAACTCAGCCAAATTGCCAACACATTTCTTAGATATAGTATTCCCTCCTTGATATAATAAATATTTCTTAGTCTTTTGAAAATGTCCATTTTATATTATAATATTATTTTATCTTTTATTCCATGACTATTCATCTTTTTTTATTGGAATATATATATTTATTTTCTTCCCTTGAGTTCCTCCTACATTTTCTCCTTTATTTTCTCCTATCTTTTTTCCTTCATTTTCTCCTATATTATTATCTCCCAAGTTTTTCATATTATTTATTAAATGTTCTTCCTTTTCCCTCCGTCATATAATGTCTTTGCCCACTATATATATATATATATATATATATATATATATATATATATATATATATATATATATATATATATATATGACTAGTCACATCTTTTGAATTATAGTATTAGTATTAATAATTTACATTTGATTATTATAAAACTCTTTATGGGTGGTATTATTATTATTTATAATTCTTTATATTTAAATTTAATTCTTTTAAATTCTAATTTAGACATTATTTATATTTCTTTTATATTTTAATTTAATTCTTTTATATTCTAATTTAGATTTCTTTTATACTTATTTTATATTTCAAGTTAGCTCTTTTATATTCTAATTTAGATTTTATTTATATTTTATTATTATTATTGACTATTATTTTAGAAAGGGAACATACTTTTTACAATTTTATCTCTTGTAATGTATTACTTATTTTTATCTTATTGATTTCTATTATTTATGATTAAATCTTATGCATAAAGGGCACATCACAAGATCATTTGGTAATACATTAGAAATACCAGAACAAATAGCACCTTTATTGAGCAAATGATCCATTAACCCATTTTCAATTTTAGTCCTAGTATCTGAAGAGCAAGCACACCACATTTAACCAACCTTATCCAATTCACCTTCTTCCAACATCGTATGGATCACATCTGAATCAATAAAGCCCAGTTCAAATGGAGACATGTCATCCTTTTCCTTCTCCTCTTCTTCTTTCTCTTCTTCTTCCTCTAATAAAGTAATGATTTATTTTCCTTGTCTTCCTTCTCTTGGCTTTCAGAGGGGAACCACCAATTACAATCTCCAATTATTTCTTGTCAAAGGAGGATCCCTCCTCATCATAAACAATAGGGATGTCAGACCTCCATTTCATATTGTCTCTACCTGATAACAACCTCAAAAAATATAATACCAAACACATAACTAAAGATCCAAATCAGAAGGCATAACATTCAACTAATGACATTCTAACATTTTCAAACAAATTACTCAATAGTAAACTACATAAATAAAACTACACACATTCCTTTACCATCTTATATGCCAAATATATAGCTATAGAAAATGTAGCGCCTTCATGATTGTAGAAATAGATTTTATATGTAATGTCATATGCAACATACGTCACAACCAAATCGACAAGGGTATTTATCAATAGAACATGGGGTTCTTTTTAGATGCTAGTAAGCTCTTGCACTTCCTTATACTTAACCATCTTCTTCCCTGGAAGGTCTCCAAAACTACACAAACCAATGATAACCTCAATCACTTCCTTTCTAGCCACATAGGGTTTGTCCAATATTAGACTTTCATCCTTGAAATATAGGAATAAAATTGAGTCCTCTACAAACAATGGAAATTCTCCCCATAAGTCCATACCCAAAGTACAAAAATATTACAACTCATTATCTTTTAACCCTAATTCTATTCGCCTTATCTTCTCATGATCAAACCCAATTCAACTCTTTTCAACATCTGTAGAACAATTTTACTAGATTCACAAACAATCAAATTGGATTCCATCTTTGCACTTGACCTAGATTTTCAAACCCTAAATAGCTTTGCAAGTTCTTTGTTTTCTCTTTTGCAAACAGTGACAAATGATTTGAAATTTTACCTTTTTAATCTTAACTCCTCATAATTTCTTTTGCTCCCAAAAACTTTATATCAATGATGTAATCACATCAATCAACCAAACAAAGCATTATATACCTCATTAGTTGAATCATACCGTAGATACACCAGATGCAACCAGTATCACTTTAGAGAGGAACCAACAGATTTAGCATTTTCAACACTCCCGCTGAGCCAAAGAATGGGCTCAATTTAAGGAAGAGAAGCACCGAGATCTAGTGCCACAAAATTGTCTTCACCAACTTTCTTCTTTCTCCACACCATGTCTGTCATCTAAGACTTGTGCCTAAACCTATAACATTCTTATCATTTCTAGACTTTTCCAAAGCAACAACAGATCTGCATTTTTTAGCATAATGACCGAGTTTACCACATTTGAAACATTTTACATTCCTATATAGTGATCTTACTGATTGAACCCTAGATCAACACAAATTAGCCTTGTGACCATATTTATGACATACATAGCAATTACCCTGAAATATATTATTCATCCCATTCATCTTAATCAGATTAGATACTTGTCTTTTGCATTGATTTTCCTTATGACCGAACTTGTGACAGTTAAAATATTGAATATTTTGTTATTTTCTGCAATTGCATCCTATAGCCTTATGTCCAAAATTCTTACATAGAAAACAATGACCATTAAATGATAAATACCTTTGAGCATTTGGTTGCCTAACCGAAGGTATTTTTGTAGGTGTTCCTGAATTCTAGACCTTTCTTGTTACCTCAGACTTTGCTTCAGCTTCAACTTCCTTGTCTTTTCCTTTCTCCTTCTGATCTAAACATTCATCAATGAAACCTAGTCCTTCCTTATCCTTGTGACTTTTTTGCAAGGACAAAAGTTGATCCAAATTAGTGTTATTCTCACAAAATTTTGCTTCAAATATCAATTTCCTTAATTCATGATCTAGCTTCTCATTTTCATCCGTCTTCTACTTGATAATATGTTTGAGATTTTATTCTGTTTTCTTCCATTCTTTCATCTTTTGTTTGATAGTATCTTTAAGATCTCCTTCGGTCTTCTTCCATCCTTCTATTTTCTCCTTGATGTTGTTCTTAAGAAATTCTTTAGTATTTTTGCAATCATCAAGTTATAGTTTCAAATTTGCGACATTGAATCCTATAGCTCCTGGCTCACCTCTTTGTGTCTTTAAATTTCCAAATCTGTTGCCTGAACTTGGAGATACAAGTATTAGCTTCCTTGATATTTTCTTTCAATTCCTCATTTCCAGATTCAATTTTTTTCATGTCATCTAACATTATTTGCAAATATTCATCATAGTAGTAATCTCCTGCCATCTGTTCAAACTGTCAAGATCTCCCTCAAGAGGTTAAGCTATATCTGCAAGGGACCAAGCTTTGATACCAATTGTGGAATAGAATGAATAAATGAGAGGGGATGAATCAATTATTCCAAAACTCTTTTTGCAAACTTAATTAATCTGGAGATGTCTTAAACCGTTTAGATAATTAAAATGGATAAGAACATGAAAGTGCATAAATAGCAAACACCATAACACTAGAATTAGCATAGAAACCCAAGATGGGAAAAACCTGCGAAGAAACTAATTCTCATAGATATAGCACTAGTTAAGGTGATTTTTACAAAGGCTCACTACCAGTTTTCTCACTACAAGTAAGGTTCACTGTCAATTGGGCTAATTGCCCTAAAATAATAAGGCTCACTACTAATACAAAAATTAATTATTACAAAAAGGTCTTATAGATAAAATGTGAACTGATAATGTTGCATCTTCATATGCATGAATTGGTTCCAGTTAATATCACAACAACAATTATCTATAGCGAATCTGGTTAGAGATCATCTTCCACCCTTCAAAAAACTTCTGCAAAACTGAATACTCCTTTTTCTCACTATCTTTTTTCTGCCTTCACTGTCATCCTTCGCACTTCTTTCTCGCACACTTCACCACCAAGTATTCATTCACATAACCATTCTCACATCATATTACCTTCAACATATACATACTCATTCCTTCGAATCCAAAAACGTGTTCTATATAAATACATATCTGTTGAACCATAAACATATGTCGGCCTAGAAAAATATGTTGACTTAAATACAAAACTTATCTTGAGATATACAATAAAGATTGACACACTAGTGTCGAACCTAAAAGATAGGTCACTCATATGTGCTAACTTAAGGCTTAGTCCCTTCTACTCAATGTTGTCCTTTTGTATTCTTAAGATTGCCTTAGTTGTTGGCCAACTCAACAGATGCTAGTTTATTATGCAGTGATGTTGTTCTAAGTTCTCATTAATATATATATATATATATATATATATATAAAGCTCATGTGGCAAAGAACTTATAATTCTTTTAGGCTTCTTGGTACATATTTCTAGATCCAAATTGAACAACCAACAAAGTCTTGATTTCATACCACATACACCTTAAATAGAAATTTTCCACATCATCTACTCACCATATTTCTTAGTACACAGTTCTAGATTCAAATTTATCAATGCATAATATGTTTCCAAATTCAAGGTAGAGTAAGAAAATACGGTAAAATGAGATGGGATTTGTGATGACTAATTGATGATTAGAATTTGATTGAAAACCTATAAAACAAAAAGAAGCGAAAATAGAATATATTTTGGCTTGTTTCAAGATTGCTCTTATATGCATGGATTATCTTGCATCACATTGCCACACAATTTAAGCACAATTATGTTCTATTCAAATACCTATATGTAAATAGTTACATGTTAAGCTAGTAAAATGAAAAACTAGTAGTGATGTTCGAGGGTGGGAACATACTTCTTAGCAAGTCCTAAGCAAAACGCTCAGACCCACCTTTTTAATATTTATTTATAAACCTTTTTTGACTGGATACTGCATTGAATAAAAAAGTCATCCAACTAAAAGCTATTAGATTGGACAAATTTTGTTGGCCTAAAATGTGACATAGTTTTTGCACTTTTACCTAATAATTTCACTTTTAAAATGTTGAGTTTTTTATTGTTGGAAAAATAGAGAGAAAATATTTTAAAAGTACACATAATATAAGTAAATAGTCACCTTTCAAATCTAAGAAAATATTTCCAAATCATAATGAACAAGTACTAGCTATTACCTTTACCACTGTAACTAAATGACAAGAGAACTATAATTTATTCATATAAAAATAATTAAGAATAAACTAAACTAAGCATCAACATTTATGAGACAAGACAAAATATAATGATTGGACAATACCAAAAAATAGAAAAATGAAATATAGTGTAGGTCTACAAGGAATCAAGGAAACTATGATTTTATCCTAAGTGTTCAATTAGAATATAAAAGAGAAATGATTATAAATGGATGGATGGATCGACAGACGGACTGACAAATCGATGGATCAATGGATCAATAGATCGATAGATGGATTGGGGGATGGATCGATGGATCGATGGATGGATCGAGGGATCGATGGATCAAGGGATAGATAGATATGGATTTGGAGAACAAATCATAGAATTGAAATGTTGGAAAGCAAAGGAAACACAAAATGAAATGTATGCATCTAAAAATTGTAAGTGCAGAAAGGATTACAGGTAACTGACACTTTAAACTAGGTGCTTTGTGATGAAATTAATGTGGTAGTAGCTAAATAGACACTTTTCTAGGTGTTTGACATTTTTGAAAATTTGTTTGTACGAATTTTTCAATTTTCTAGGTATGCAAAGAGAATTCAAAGGTAGATGTTTTGCTTGTAATACTATTGGTCATATGAAGAGAGATTGTACAGGTAAACAATTCAAACCTTTTAATTGATATTGTTATAATTGTCATGATTTTGGACGTAGAGCTATATAATGTAGAAGATCTAAAGTTATTGAGAATAATTACAATAGTAGAATGCCTAGAAATACTAACAATGCAGATCAGAGATCAACTGAAGACATGAAAAGAGAAAATGGAATAGTATGTTACAGATGCAACAAAATTGGACATATTGCTAGAAATTGCAGGACACAAATCAATCAGCAAACACTTAGATATGGAACCAATGGAATCATTTGTCAAATATGTAACAAGATTGGACACACAGCAAGATTTTGCAGAATGAACAATGGAGGTTATCATCATAACCCTAACCCTAGAAACTATGCAAGAAGGAATGAAAATGCAGGAAACAAAGAGAAAGGTTGTTGTAGCAATGAAGATGAAGTAAAATTTGTTAAAGGCATAGATCAAGAAGGTATATTCAGCACAGAAGGTAATCAGGAAGGTAATGTATCTGATGATAAGAATGAGTCTTTACCTAACCCTTCTTTAAGCACTTAAATTATGTAAATTTCTGTAGTTTAGGAACTTAGAATTAATGTAGAATTAGATTTTGAATGAGTTAAGTTTTGTGCAGTTAGATGAAGGTTTGTTATGTTATACTAATGCTATGGTTAAATGTGCAAAAAGAAATATTATGTTTTGTGAGGTCGCAAGAAGATTTATGGTTGCAGGTTTACAGAATCAGCTTTTTGGCATTTTAGCGGCAAAAGAATTGAATGCGATGTCAGATCGAGTAAATGCTAAGTATTAAAAGATTGAAATCGAAGTTATTGTGATTATCAAGTGATTAGAAGTGATTTGGAGAGTGAAGAAAGTAGTTTGGAAGCGATTTGCAGGACTTTGAAGCGCCAATCTAGCGAAAGCCCTAATTTTGTGAATTTAAGGTATTTATCCGACTAAGATCTTGAATCAATTTAAGAAATCAGATATAATCATGGACGTGTCGTTGATTCACAACATCAAGGATAAGAACAGACCCAGAACTAAGAAAGATCCAGTTGAACCCTCAGAAAGAGATGCTAGTTTAACTTTATCATCTGTACCAGACGGAGTTCTTCATCTAGAGAATGTTAAAAGTTATCCTGGATGCAAATATGAAACCCTAAGCGAGAGTAATTTTAATGGTGAATATCAGAAATTGTACAACAAGGATATGTCAATGAAACAAGGTTATGAACATCTAGAAAATAATGAAATCATTGAGTACTCTATGAAATATGAATTTGATGATGAGGAGTGTAGTAAGATCATTTTGAGTAGGATACATAATGGTAAATTTTGGTTAGAAGACAGAGTTATAGACATAATTGCAGACCTAATTCATGATGTGACTGGATTATCAAAAGTTGGTGCAATTCCACTGAATGAGAAAAACATGAGAAAGATTGTAATTGATAACACCAGTTCAATATACAATGGCAGAGGTATAGTCATTAGTAAGATTAAGCAAGATGATGTAAAATACTTATGTAGGATTTTGACAACAAAATTCTGTGGAAGTTCTAGAGAAGATGATATGCCAGCAGGTATGGTACACATTGCTTATTTGATGTGTGTGGAGAAGAAGCCTGTGGATATGTGTGAAATTCTGAGAATACAGTTGTTTGAGAATTTGGAAAAGATAAAGAAAGCTAAATACACTCACTTTAGATTTTCCTCATTGGTTACTTACATGTTCTTCCACTTGCTAAGAAGATTTCCTTACAGTGTTGATTGGAATGATGGTGAGAATACTATGGAAAGAATCAATAAAGTTTACATGAAACATCTTATTGAGAAGGTTAATGACAATGTAAAGTTAGTGTTGAAAACTTTTGAGAACATTGTGGTAAATAGATCAAGAATTCCTCCATCCCTAGTTGAGAAATACAAAGATGATATATGTTTTATAGTTGATACTGATTTCACTTATATTGAGGCAGTAAAACCTAGACATGAATTCATAGACCCTCTTGGCTATGAAATCTCTGAAGTTGAAACAGAAGGATATGTTAGTAGATTGTTGAAAAGTAAATTGGATGCTCATATCAACAGATTTGGAACATATGAGAAAACTTTGATTCAGCAAAGACACTCAAGGAAGAGAAACAATCAAAGAAGAGAGTGGAGACTACAATAAAGAAAATTTTAAAATTAAGAATCAGGTATGAGTGAGCAAGAATTTGATATTGCAAGAAAGACTACAGAAGCAATAAGGCAAAGTGAGATACTATTAGTCCCACCTTTGGCATCAAGTGCAGAACCCATTCAAGTTAAGGTAAAGGTTGAAGAACCTAAGAAGGAGCAAGAAATTAGTCAGACAGAGAAACCCTTTTCTTCAGCACCAAGCAAAAGAATGAAGGCAAGTACTTCAGGACCGGGTAAAAGACAAAAATTAATTGTTCCACCAATACCTAGAAGAGTTGCAGAGATAAAAGATGATGAAGTAACAATAAAGAAGAAATCATGGAAACCAAGGATAGAAAGAGTTAATGAAGATATATTGCAGCATGGAGACTTTACCAACATGAACAAATACTATGATTTATATGGATCCTCTGACAGATTAATTCTAGAGAATGCAATGGTTACACATATGATTTTGGCAAACAAGAAATTTGATACTATTCATGGAAAGATACCAAAAGATTTGTACAACAGACTTGTGAGTAGAAAGATGAGAGCACAAGAAGAAGATACTAAAATGAGAGAGAATGTGATAAGACAGTTCTGTGACATAAGAGATGATGACCACCTTAAACAGATCTTCAAGCCACTTGAAACCCTATTAAGAACCAAAAGAAGAACTATACAAATAATGGGAGGTTAGTATGAACAAGTGAAGATTGAAACTGAACAGGCAGTTGTGCAAGTGCTAGCAAACTTGGTAGCAAGAAAAGATAGCAAAGATCAATCAGTTGCAGAACCAGCAGAGAAACAGAGTTCAAAACAGGCAGAGGCAGCAGCAAAGGTAGTTGAAGTTGAAGATATTCCCTTTTCTTCTATAAACATTTGCACAGAATCTATGGACATTGAAGGAACAAAAGTTACTTTAGATTCAGATGATGCGGTACTCAACAGTTTGGATAACATTGTTGACAATTTGGCTTTGGGAGAGCAAGAAAAGAGTATTGAAACAGAGACTACACGAACATAAGAGCAAATGGAAACAGAGGCCCATACACCTACTAAACCACAAGAAGACATTAGTCTTACTCCTAAGACTGGAAAGGAGAAAGGAATAGGAACATTGATTGAAGATTTGAGCAAGGAGGTTGATGACAATGATCAATTAAAGTTGATCACTTCTTTGAACAAAATTATTAGAAAGAACAAGAAAGTTAAGAATTTGGAAGGTAGCCTGAAAGATTTGACTGAGAAGCAACAAAGTGTTATATCTACAAAAGTCTTTGATTCAGAACCACTTGAAAGAGCAAAGATGGTAATAAATTCTTTTGATGTTAAGTTCACTAATTTGACTGATATTGCTAACGTTAAGGCTCAGGCAGCTTATGAAGCTGAGATGTTGCAGAATATAAGTCAGAATATCAAAAATGACATTGACAGCCTTGACAGACACATTAAGAACTTAAGGAAACATCTTGAGATTGGAAAGTGTTTGTACATTCAGTGTACAAAATCTGAAAATATAATAATTGAGGAAGAGAAGAAGCTAAAAGAGAAGCAAGATGAAATTGCAGTAGAGACAAACTCAATGGCCAGCACAAACATAAAGATCAATGCAGTTGAGAAAAAGATCAGAAAATTATGTAATGAGATAAGGACTTTGAATGATGAGAAGAACAAGAAAATTATCAGGATAAACATCTTGAGAGAGCATGTCTCAATCAAGTTGACTATTATAGAAGAGCAGCTAGAAGAATGTCTTACTGCTAAGACATCATTTCAGAAGTTCAATTTTGAGTCCCTTCAAGCTTGTCAGATTGCAGCATACGGATTGAGTACTTTACTCAATGTAGCATAATCAATTAAGAAGGCATGGGAGAAAGATTTTGAGACTTGGAAGTTAGATTTTGCAGATTGTGTTGCACGCCTACCGGCTTTGCAATAAGATAGTAAGGTAAAAGTTTTGACACAATTTTGTATATCCCTTTCCACCCTTTATTTTGTCATTGTTGTCAAAGGGAGAGAGATACTTAGAAAATTGTCTATATGTGATAAAGAAGGATACTCATAGGGGGAGTTTTATGAAGTATTATGAAGTATTATAGATTGTGTATATTTTGAGGAGATATAAGGATAGTATACTTATTTTATACTATGGCCACAATTTTGATACAATTTTTGAGATTTTGACTTGTACACTTAGCCAATTTTCTCATATGTTGCCACCAATGACAAAGGGGGAGATTGTTGGCAATTTAGCTGAGGTATGTACATGGATGTTGTCATTATGGCAACATATGTTCCCTATGAAGATCACATAAGCTAGAAAGTATGGAAGATCGCAGACTAAAATTGTCTAAGTATGAAACAGTGTTTTTGACAGAGCACCGAATACAATTTGTTTTGGCAACGTTCACTGGAGCATGATCAGATTTTGCGCAGTTGAACATAGACTCTATGGTGTCTAAGGATACCCCATCTCAGTGCGCAAAAGAGTACGGACAGTATGAACAAAGTTATGATTGTTTTACCAATGACAGAGTACAGCCGACAAAGCAGTTTTGGAGGCAGAACTAGTAAATGAATTAAGGGATTATTTTGCTTGTCAAAATAATGACTTAATCTTATAAAGAGATGACATCCTAGATGTTTACTCTTGGATAAAGATATGCAAGCCGACTGAAGAAATATATCATCTTTGTATCTTGTATAAATAAAGATGTACCGAACATACTTGAAATGTAACTTGTGATAGTTGTATATTGTGATAGCAGCAAAAGTTGTTGATGCAAAGTTGTAAGCAGTACCATATTGTAATCAGTAATCATTTGTATTACTTGTTTAGGCAGTGAGCTCATCTGGTAATCGAATTTTGTATCTACAACTCCTAACACGGTTGAGGCTTCTAACAAGGCCTATAGTCCCTTAACCAGGACTGATACATTATATGTTTGTAATAGACTCCTAACAAGGTCAACATCCTTAACAAGATATCTTTTGATTAGTGGATCTTTGTGGGTACCATCCCCACCGGGGTTTTCCCTTGGCCAGAGTTTCCTCGAGAACATATCATGTGCTATGAGTTCTTTACATTTACTGTTATGTATGCTATTTAGTCTCTTATGCTTTAAAGTAATCTGTTATATCCATAAGTGGGCAAAAGTAAAAGTTTGTGAAATACTGATTCACCGCTCCCCAACCCCCCCCCCCCCCCCCCGCCCCTTCAATATTTCCTATTTCTAACAGATTTTAGCATCAACGTTACATATCACACTGTGATCCATCATCAGGATGAAGCGAGCCAAAAGAATCATAATAGATGTGAAGTTGCAAACTTGAGTATAAAAAGTGAGGGAGACACGTGGTTCTTCAAGAGAATAGAAAGAATAACAAAAGAAACACTAAAATTTTAAGACTAAAGACAGAAAAAGAAAAAAAAACACTAAATGAAAAAATCAAACAATAAAGAAAAGACAAAGCAAAGAAACAAAAAGGAGATACATTGATAAAAAAAAAATGAAAAAGGAGGTAATGAAGACCAAGAAAATTAATATATAGAGAGAGATTCTTGAAATTATGTGTATGCGAAAACAAATGAGTTATTTAGATTTCAATTTCTTTGTGCCAACATGACGCAAATGGAATGGCACACCATTTTGACTGACTGTACAAAAGGAACGGATCCAACATAGCTCTTTATGTAGGGAGGGCTCAGTTTTAAAAGACAAACTGTGGTAAACAGCAAAAAAAAAATCTTTTTATATAGGGTTGATTGAAAGGAAGACTGGATTAATATTCTTTACATCCAAAATAATCGTCCTACATATATTCCGTTATGCAAGGAAATAAGGAAATTGCTGTTTTTACCAGCGAATTTGGTGGTGGGAAGGGAAAATTGTCGATGGTAAATCAGAATAATTAATTGTTTGACAGTTTGTCATCCCATTTTGATGATCTGAAAATTATTGATTGGTTAAAGAGAATGGTATAAGGGGGTGAGGCAGATTTTCACTCTCAAGCCCACAATTTGTTAAAATACGTGACAATAGAGCAGCAGCTGATTCTCTTAGCTCCTCCAAAAATATGAAAGTGTCCTATGTTAGACCAGACCTAAGACCTAGATTGACCTATTTTCCCTACTAGTATTAGCAGACCCTGATTTGTAAGAAAAGCTTTTACCAGACACATATCAATGATATCACTAGAAGCATGAAATCAAAATTCCTCCTTACAAATTTTCCACACAGAATGACATACAAACTGCAGATCACACAGCACAAGAGAAAAAGACCTAGGTACTGAACAGAATCATAGAAAACTATTTATTCATTCATCCAATACAAATAAGGAAAAATCAACCACACTAATGGAAAATGGATGTGTTGTCTCTAAGGAATTGAGAAATCCTTGGTGCCGTGCCTAAGGATTATGGTGTTCTTTTTCCATTTTTTAGAGTGTTGTGTTAAAACCAGCAGTGTATCTTTGTTCTGACACGATGAGCAAACGCAGTCTAATATGAAGGTTCTTGAATGAATTGAGAACTGGAGTTTATAATTGAAGAAAAAGATAGTGTTCTAGGACAGTTATGGAAGGTGAGAAGCTTGTGGCAATGTTCTGAGAGTGAGTTGTTTTTCTGAGTAAATCAAGCAGATATACGAATTCATTCTGAGTGTGGGATTTTGAAGTATAGCAGCATATCTGAATTGATGAAACTATCATGAAGACATTTTTTTAAACAATTTGGTGAGATTTCTTGCTGTTGATAGTGATTCATTGGTTCTGTAACAGAAGAATTACATACACAAGGAGGTCATTACAGCTTTGAGTTTGCTTGATATTATTCTTTGAAGCTGCGTATGATAAAGAGGATTTAGATCAGTGACAGTGATTTCTGAGTTTCATTTTGAGTTGATACTCTAACTGGAATTGGTGCTTCAGTTACTCGAAGTTGATTGCATAAATTAACAACTCTTTAAACATATCTCAAAACTTGTCATTTTCACACATTAATCTTAGGATCAACGTGGCCAAAAATATATTTTGTTGCATCTCGTGTAGACTATGACTCTTTTAAAATTCATTTTTTCTTCATGAGATACTTTTTATTGCGTCTGCTCATCTTGCTTGATGATTTGTTGTCCTCTAGTGCTGTCTCTTGGCTAACGCCTCCAGCTGCTGTACATTTGCCCTTAAAAGCCCCTTGTCTTCTTGCTACATGGCACTCTTCATGAAGTAACATTCTAATGTCTTCCTACTCTCAATACCTTAGCCTCGCGTAGGTTCTCTTCAAGGTTTCCTCCTTGTAGCCACTGCTGTTATAATGAGACTACCACACCATATTTCAAGATTATTTTGGCACCCTGAAGCATTGTCATTCTTAAAGTACTATCATTGCTCAACAGTCATATGGCTGTCATTACTTGCATCATACCACTAATTAACTGTATTTCCCACGCTTGATTCAAGCATTATTGCTAGAAATTCCCTACATGGCTGTCCTTCAGTCTTCTATGTTGCCATTGACATAGTGCACTAACTTAGAAAGAACAATTGATGAAAATATTTTGTATCCCACTGACCTTAATCTATTCTTAGTCCTTTGCCTGTAGGATATGATCCCCATTGTGCTATATCATAACTGAAATTATCAACATATATTTGACTTTGTTACTGCTCTCTCCCAAACATAATTCTTTCATACTTAAATAACCTCAAGGCTATCTCCTTTGCTCTTATGGTACTTCTTGCAGTCATTCCTTGATTTTCCATTGGCAAATCTGCCATAATCATTTCCACACACTGTCATTTATCAAAAGACATGCATCATCTCAGGAAGGTTCTTCAAGTAGTACCATGCATGTTTGAGGACTGTCACCTTGCGAACATGTACACATGCAAGTTTATGGGTTGTCCTCTCAATCCCTGTAGGTTACTCATGTTTGAAATCTTGTGAACTGCAACTTTTATCTCTGCATTATCTAGTCTATGAAAACCCCGAGACTCTCATTTGTTGTTTCAGCCTAAGTCACAAGGTTCGAGTTCGTGTTCGAATTCGACAACAATAAAATTCGGATGAAGTTCGAGAGGAAAAAAAATTCGGAAAAAAATTCGACATTAAATTCGCCTTCTAAAAATTTGATTTTTAAAAATATAATTAATATATCTATAAATATAAAACAATATGATATTAAATTTGAATACATTATAAGAAATTTATAAACATTAAATATGTTTCATTTTAATTTAAATATTATTATTATATAAATAATAAATATATTAAATTTGAATACATTATAAGAAATTTATAAATATTAAATATGTTTCATTTTAATTTAAAAATTATTATTATATAAATAATAAATATATTTTAATTAAAAATCTAATTTAAATATTTTAGAATATGAAATTCTACTATATTTTTTTAAAAATAAAATAACAAAATAAATCGACACTGTTTACATATCAAACATATAGAGATATCGCATTTCATTCAACTAAACAAAAATTGAAATAAAAACAAAACACCTCCGTGAAAACAACGCGCCATTGTTGATGCGCGGACAGGTATGGACGAAGATTCAAAACACCTCCGTGAAAACAACGCGCCATAGTGAAGCAAAGCCGACAGGTATGGATGAAGATAGTGAAGCAAAACCGACAGGTATGGGGGTAAATACAGTCGCCGGTAGCCAATATGGGGTAAATACAGTCGACGGCAAATATGTGGATGTCGTTCATTACATCTAGTGCGACAGTGTGCCGCTCAGTATGGGAGATCAAAGAGAGCTCGAAAGGATTCAGAGAGAGGGATAGGGTAGGTTTAGACAGAGATTTATCCGCTTAAATTCGTCTTGCTTGAGTGAACAACGTCTGCACACAAACAACTCAGATTTTTGTGGTGTATGTTCAAAGAAACCCAACAAACCCAACAGAAAATCCCAACCAAAGCGTAAAAATTATGCGAGCCCTTATCTGTACGAACATTAGGGCGAACTTGAACGAATTTATAAGATTATTTTAAAGTTCGCTGAATTTCGAATTTCATCTATGAAATTCGGCGAACCCTGTGACACAATGAAACATGAACAGAAACATTCAACAAGGAACAAATGGCAGTTTCTTTACAAGGAAGAAATCATGTGGGTAGGAGTATGTGTTCAAAAGTATCATAGGACGAGCTTAGTAAAAGGAAATGAATGCATAGATGAGAGTCTTATGAATGCCAAGAGGGACATGTATAGAGGCATGCCAAGTGAAATTTTCTGTGGAAGAAGAATGGAGCAGTGACAGTAACTTGTGGCATTTCATGCAGACATATTACTGAGAAACAAGAGCGTGAAAATGGCAGGCTCCTATTTGCTAGTAACATGGCGAGCCAAAGGATGGGTATGTCAGGCTGAAATAGTCATGTTATAGAGATTTGTAAGAAAGAGTAACCTTATTATCCATTGCTTTATTTTGCATTGTACAAACTACAAAGACTGTCCTTGTCAAGCATTAAAGAGTTTCACTGTTCACTATCTCACCAGGTATATATCAAATGATAGGGTGCCCCATCGTGTGTGGAGGGTTCAATGAAGAATAGAAAGTTGTAAATAATCATCATTCATGACTGTCCTGAAGAACAGAAGAGAAGACTTAAAGCTTTGTAAAAGATGGATGGTATAATCCACAAGGTGATAGTCCTACAAAACTAATGATATGAAGATGACAGTCATCCATGGCTGAAACTCTGTGTCACAGGGTTCGCCGAATTTCATAGATGAAATTCGAAATTCAGCGAACTTTAAAATAATCTTATAAATTCGTTCAAGTTCGCCCTAATGTTCGTACAGATAAGGGCTCGCATAATTTTTACGCTTTGGTTGGGATTTTCTGTTGGGTTTGTTGGGTTTCTTTGAACATACACCACAAAAATCTGAGTTGTTTGTGTGCAGACGTTGTTCACTCAAGCAAGACGAATTTAAGCGGATAAATCTCTGTCTAAACCTACCCTATCCCTCTCTCTGAATCCTTTCGAGCTCTCTTTGATCTCCCATACTGAGCGGCACACTGTCGCACTAGATGTAATGAACGACATCCACATATTTGCCGTCGACTGTATTTACCCCATATTGGCTACCGGCGACTGTATTTACCCCCATACCTGTCGGTTTTGCTTCACTATCTTCATCCATACCTGTCGGCTTTGCTTCACTATGGCGCGTTGTTTTCACGGAGGTGTTTTGAATCTTCGTCCATACCTGTCCGCGCATCAACAATGGCGCGTTGTTTTCACGGAGGTGTTTTGTTTTTATTTCAATTTTTGTTTAGTTGAATGAAATGCGATATCTCTATATGTTTGATATGTAAACAGTGTCGATTTATTTTGTTATTTTATTTTTAAAAAAATATAGTAGAATTTCATATTCTAAAATATTTAAATTAGATTTTTAATTAAAATATATTTATTATTTATATAATAATAATTTTTAAATTAAAATGAAACATATTTAATATTTATAAATTTCTTATAATGTATTCAAATTTAATATATTTATTATTTATATAATAATAATATTTAAATTAAAATGAAACATATTTAATGTTTATAAATTTCTTATAATGTATTCAAATTTAATATCATATTGTTTTATATTTATAGATATATTAATTATATTTTTAAAAATCAAATTTTTAGAAGGCGAATTTAATGTCGAATTTTTTTCCGAATTTTTTTTCCTCTCGAACTTCATCCGAATTTTATTGTTGTCGAATTCGAACACGAACTCGAACCTTGTGACTTAGCCATAGAAAATTTAAATATAATCGAATGCAATCAGAATACACTCATATAAAACAGACTGTATCTGATGCAGTGCAAGGCAGGAGGATCCCCGACGGAGATGTCCTAGCCCCCAGCAAATAACCACACACAAGAATATAATAACAATACAGAGATATAGATCCACACAATGCCAATACTCATAATAGAATCATTATATTTTCATCCAACATGCCCGGCTGTAAGGCCTTCCGGGTTACGGCCAAATACAATGAAATTACAATAGAAACTCCACAAGATCTCACAAGATCCAAACCAAAACCCTAGCTAGCCCAGATCCACACACTGGTAGGAACCCCCAAGGAAGATCTAAACTTGTGCTCGCAGGCCCACCAAGCAATCCCCTTGTTTCCCAAGCCGCAGCTACTACTAGCTCTCCTCAAAACTCGCTCCACATCCACCTCCTCTTCTCCCAAGTGGATGAATGATTGCCTCAAGACTTCCCCCACAACCCCTACTTATACCAATCTAAGCCACAGGTCGGCCCTGAAAATAAATTAAATACAAATACCGAAATTAAATGCCACAAGTCGGCCAACAACAACAATTAAATTCCCAAAATAGATGTCTTAGTAAAATCGCAATATCTCCTAGCTCCGGATGAATTAGAACTCGTGCTTCGAACCGTAGGTAGAAATATAGGCCCTCTTCAATCCCTGAAATTTTCAGCCTCTAACTCTTTGTGGAAAATTACTTATACGACCTGTAATAGGCACCAAATTCCTAAGCAAGGCCAAACTCCTCCTAGGCCATGCTGAGAAACCAAAACCATGCCAAGTTCATTAAATGCATCAAAACAAATTACCCAAGACCAAATTAGGTCTATCCAACTCTACCAAAACCCCTCACACATTAAAATAAATCCACACAACTCCATCAAATATCCCAAACATGCAGGATAGCCAACTACCCTGGGATGCTCCTGCATCAGTATCATACTAATATAATGTCTTCCCCGGCCATAGGTCATTAGGAATAAACTTCCATTCAAAGATGTAAAATAAAGAATTAGTAAGCAACCGAATTGAACAAAATTTATTTGTCATTAAGTGATCTGCAGGCATCCAAATCAGAAACCTATTCTCAATATTAATGATTCTGATAACTACTTAGATAACCAGTTATTGTATCGACTTTAAATTTTGATCTTAAGTTTTATCAACAACACTAAGCTTCCGAATTTCCCTAAAATCCAAGCAATTTTAAAAGTTTAAGATGCTATGTTATATCGTACAGAAAGTAACAGACACACAAACGAATTATAGGAAAATTACAACAAGTATGAAATCTACATAATAGCAGATTAGATATTCAGAAATTGATCCATACACTGAAAGGATCAAGGAGTTTTTTTAATGCCCTTACTTTTATGCATGCACTTATTACTCTTGCACCTGGATGGGGTGCATACTGAGTACTCTTTTCTCATACGATGAGAAGCCTTATGAGTGTAAAACAAAGCAAGGATTGAGATCCTTAAAAGTCAAGGAAAATTGTTTGCAATAGATTGAATTGGACTGAAATAGAATGGGGAATCCAATCATTATCCAACATTTAAACACGTTAAGAAAGAGCACGATGAATGATCGATTGATACAATCCCTAAAAGATCTCTAAAGAAAAAATTACAAAGCCAAATTCTATGTTGCTAGGAATTATATCCAAGCTGATGGGCCTGTACGTTTATCAATACATGAAAATGCAAGTTCCATAACACACGACCAGCACATGAAGTGTTCGAAACAAGACCAGACTGGTTTTAAGCTAAAATCAATTACCCACAGAAGTGTTCTTTGTGCATGTTCAAACTTGACAGCTTTTGAACATGGCAAGCAGGTGCATGCAGGAAATAATAAGAGACAGGTATGAGACAAACAGTTGGCAAATGACAAAAGGAAATTTAGAGGTGGCATATGAATAGACATGCAAAATGCCACGCAACCTACAGGCCCACTTTACATACCAACACCACACACCATATAAATATTTAATGTCTCTAGAATTTCAGGCGATTAATAGTTCTAGGAATATAAATAAATAAAACCATGGGAAAAGCTGGATCAAACAAACAGAAAAGAGCAAATAAGAGATATTATTACTCACTGGAACACAATCCACAGCTCTCAAACGCTCCGTTATATCCACTGGATACATGCCCAGCACTGCAATTCAAACAATTTAGTGTTACAGTCCGATATACTTTCAATAATGATTGCAAGGTATAAAATACAATAATTACCATGGTCTCCAAACTTTTTAACAATGCTTGTCAAGAATTGGAGAGATTTCTTGTCTCCTGTGTGCATAAATACACAAACTGTAGATGCTAGCGAGCCTGAAAAAGATCCATCTTATTTCTTGTACGCCTTCCAGACACAATAACATTGTTGAGGGATGGCTGTGTCGCTATTCAACAGATACTCTAATTCACAATAATCACATTCAATCACTTTTGTGCATTAAAACATGACATATAAAAAATAGATAATAGCAAAACAGGACATATCATAAAATAGATAATAAGGAAACAGAGCATAACACAACATTAATAATAGCAAAAGATAGGTTAGGATTTCACTTTTTCACCCTCTCAGCCCTCGTCACATCTGCACACATTGTAACCAGGCATTCCGGTAACATCACGGCAATGAGCATTCCTTGAGCAGGCGAGATTACCCATTTTTTTCTCAGAGGAAACACAACTATCTACCTTAAAACCCCAATCGAACTTCATCAAGGCCATTTGGTAGATTTTCAAACAGGCAGCCGTACACATTCCTCCAACTCTTGATTCAAGGGCAGTAGCAAAGAAGGATCCATTGCAGCCATTACTTGCTCCCACCACACTCAACATTCAAAACTAAGTCATGACAGATCAACTTCCTCCGTTGCAAAACATCAACCAAAAACAACCCCAAATACAAATCATGAATGTTCCGCTAAAGCAGAGGTAAAACACGTGTTTTACCATGCACCTCAGTATAATTGCCCATGTTAACTTCGTGTCAGATATTTTCGGCACCGTTTTCGTGTTCCCCGGCGCAAGATAGAATTGGGTTAATGAGAATGGTTTTAGAAACTTTTCAGCTAGTGGAATCATACAAATAAGATGGGAATCAGTTGATGAAAGTTCCTCAAAGAATGTGATTGTCGTGGTTACAGGACTGTGTACAAAATGGATTCCAGTAAACATGAAATAGGTTTTTTTTATTTGATGTAATGGGTTGTGTAGGTTTTGAAATGTAGGTTTTTTTTGGTTTTCTTTTTCTGTTTTAATGTTTAAGTTGTTGTAATTTTAAAATGTATTTGATGATTAGTTTTCTAGTTAGTTTATATTTAATATTTTAGTTCTTATAATATCAATGTCAATGAATTTTCTACAACAAGGAATGTATATGCTAAATTGTATTAAATAAGTTAATAATTATTAGATCTATAAATTCATAATAATAATTCTGACACAAATAGTATATTTGCAATTTGCAAGCAACACAGACAACCCTTGTTGCATTACCACCTTCTAATTTCAGGAAAATCAATTGGTAAACCATTTTTGTGTGTCAGACAAAAAGACTATGAGATTGTACACCAGCAAGCTCACTAATTACTAACAAGTGTCACGTACTTGCCTAATCAATATATATAATGGATTAATTCCCTGTAAAATTGTAAAAAATCATATATAAAATATATAATATTACAATATACCACATATTATAATAATTTAACTTTATTGATCATATATAAATTAAAAATATATTAATAAAATAAAATTAAGATTAAGAAATAATAAAAATAAAAATAAAATGAGTATCAAAATTAATTGTAATTTATAAGTTATAATTGTTGAAATAATTATAATTAAAAATAAAAAAATTATTGTTACAACTATATTAAAATAGATCATTATAATTATGTAATTTAATCATTAATTAAAATATATTTAATTAAAATTAAAATTATGGTTAAAAAGAACACATAATATTTTTAACATTATAATTAGGTTTCTATTCTTAAATTTTCAACTATCATTAATGCTATCAATATGATTCTACATTACAACTTCTTAATTATTAAAAAAGTTATTACTTCTACTATAACTTTAAAAAATATAATAATTAAAAAATCAATACACTATTACTTCTCCTTTATTTCTATAATTTAACTAATAAAGGCAAGTACTTAGCCACTATGTGGCACTTGTTATATATGACTTTACATATTCTAATTTAGTATATGTATACTACTTACTATAAGATAGAAAAATTATCTAAAAGAAATTATAAATATAAATTTTCACAATCAATAACTATAGAAATTGATAGTGTTTCACTTTAAACCCTTAAATAAGTGAACACAAACAACAAAACTATTATGGAGGGTGTCCAACTTGCTAGTTATGTGGTGAAATTGCTTCTTTATGTAGATAATTTCATTTTAATTGCACAAACTGTCCAAGTTTGAGAGAATATTTGAAAGCTCTAGAGATCTTTTGTCAGCGGGGGTAGGGATGCAAGTGAACACTAGAAAAACCAATATCATGATTTCCTCTCTAAAGGGGAAGAAACAACAAGATAAATTCATCTTTGAAGGAAGTTTGTTAGAGATTGTGCAGGAATACAAATACATAGATTCCATAACAGGATCATCTAGGAAACGTGTAGAACTAAATAGATACCTCGAGGCTAGAAAGCTTCTATCTTGCTACAAAATAGGTATAGATAAGCAGAATTATGGGATTGGAAAACCAAGAAAACTCTCTTTGGATTGTTGGTAACTCTGGTTGCGCTCTATGGCTGTGAGGTTTGGGGGAGCATGTTGGCATAATGATGAAGATGATTGAGTCCAAGAGCATGAAGTGTTGAAGTGGTGTTGTCATTGTTGGAAACAAAGCATACTCGAAGTGTTAAATCAGTCATATCGATAGTGCATTGGTTCAAACAATTAAAGATACTAAGTGTTCAAGTGTATTTGTTGCAGGATAATCAGTTATGGAATAGGTGATCAACGATGTAGATTTTGGTCTTTTTAGGTTATGCAGTTCATTCTAAATCATGGTTAGTATCATATCAATCTATGTCTAGGATCACATCAACTATTTTTCAATTTCGAAAAAGATATGAGGAACATAATCAGTGATATTGGCTAGAATAGAGTACCAATAGAGTAAGTTTGATTAAATCAGTTAACCGGTGAAGCAAAAGTCAAAGATTGTTCTAGATTCATGTGAAGTTATTTGGGGACGACATTGAAGAATGTGAAAACGTGTTTTGGTGTGCTTGCATACTTGATTTGAAATGTTTTGGTGGCTATCTCAGTAAAAGATTTTAGGTTTTATTCTATTTCCATCGACATAGAAAAAGGTCTATAAAAGGAGATGTAAATCGTAATATGAGGTGTTGCAATGCATGAATACAATTTGATAAGTTAGGATAAAAACCTTCTAGAGTATTCTCAGAGCAGCGCATTGAGAAGAGCAACAACAGATCTGTCAAGCAATGATTGCTACTTTCAGATCATCATTTTGAGTTTCTACTCAAGGAAATCCTAATAGGTTTGTGGTCTAAAT
This sequence comes from Chamaecyparis obtusa, assembly GCA_027943335.1. Taxonomy (NCBI): domain Eukaryota; kingdom Viridiplantae; phylum Streptophyta; class Pinopsida; order Cupressales; family Cupressaceae; genus Chamaecyparis; species Chamaecyparis obtusa. The sequence continues at coordinate 1,047,537 of BSBK01000293.1, read as the reverse complement.
CCCTTAACAGAGTGAGCAAGATCCTAACAAGTCTGAAGATCAAATCCTCTAACCAAGTGACTCTCAAAAGGAGTTTCTAAATCCCTTAACCAGGTAATTCCTAATAGGACTTTTGTAATATCTTTTAACATGGCTATAAATACTCTTAATTGGGTATGCGATGTGATGCCTTTAACAAGGAAAATATTATTGTTGTTGTAGTGAGAATTTGTGGTTACTAATTCCCACTCTGGTTTCTCCCTCTAACCAAGGGTTTCGATGATAAAAATATTGGTTTTCTTGTCTTTCATGGTGTGGATGTTTCATTTGCTTTGATTTTATGTTAAAATATCTCTTGCATGTTAGTTAATTTGGAAGTTGTTGAAAAGGATTTTAAGACCTATGGTTGCATTGATTCACCCTCTCCCTCCCCTCTTAGTGCCTTATAAAACTAACAATTGGTATCAAATCCAAGTTCCCTTGAAGAATCCTAAAAGCTTGAGAAGGATCCTTAAGGAATATATGGAGGGAGCGATGAGATATCAAAGACAACTTAAGAAGAAACTTGTCGATGCTAAAGAGTTTATTGAGAAATTGAAAGATCAACTCAAGCAATCAAGAGCCAAGAGATTGGAGCTTGTTGAAAAACTATCAGAGTGTAGTGGATCTGAGGAATCTTAAACCTTGGAGGCTATATCCTTGGAAAATGAGTAGTTGATTCAAGATATGAAGAATATAAAGAGAGAGTTGAAAGCTTTGTCTATAAGAATGGGTCAAGAGATGGAAGAAAGAAAGGTTGCAAAAGAAGCCCTAAAAGCTAAGGTGGATTGCATGCACATCTACATGAAACAAATGAAGAAAATCAAGAAGTATTGATGGAAAATGAAAATCTTAAAAAGGAGAATGAGAAACTGAAAGGTGAGTTGAAGGCTGCAAATGAATTACTGAAAAAATTCAATGAAAGTTTTGCAAAGATTGATGAGCAAATCAAGAATTAGAGAATGAATGGAGAAAATAATGGCTTAGGCTATATCAATTATGAATTTGGTGAGTCTTCTAAAACCAAGAGGACTAAGAAATATGTTAAGTCTAGACCAAAGGAAACCAAAGTAAGTCCTAGTAATAAATCATATAAACTTGTGTGCTTTAATTGTCATAAGGTGGGACACACTATTGATGTATGCAAAATTAGACCTAATACTCATGTATGTTCTATTTTTCACAAGGTGGAACACCTAGCTAATGTATGCAGGACTAGATCTAGTACTTTTGATGGCTATTGTTACAATTGCAACAAGTATGGTCATAGAGGTAATGAGTGCAGGACAAGAGTGAACAATCAAAGGTCATATGTGAACCAGAAAAGTTATTATCAGAATGAGAAATGGTGGAACATTAGATGCTCACATTATTACAATTATGGCACATTTTCACTATCATGAGATTGGACACATTGCAAGGTTTTGTAGGTCAAGAAACAACAGAGCAAACCAACTAGTTAACCAGTCAAATGATCAAAAGGGAAAATAGGTTGCAATAGTGGAAGAGACCAAAAGGCAGATGAATCAAATTTGGATGAAAAGAGTGATATTGGAAGCATTTGCATCTTCACTAAGTGTGGAGAACTCATCAGCTAACTAAGCTTATATCTGGCTTGGAGGGAGCAAACATTGTTAGATCTATTTTTTGACCCCCTAAAAGTATGTGTGGTAAGTTTTATTTTCATATTTAGGTGCATAATGATGTTTTGAAAGTATGATGTGAAATTTTTTTGATTAACATAAAGTTTTATAGTATTACGAGTGAGATTTTTAAAGTGAACGGTGTGTGGTTATGTTCAACCAATGAGCATTTAATGCTAGTGTGCAATTGTAGATAAAAGGTTGTTTTGAGTATCTTTATGCATTTCACTCATTTAAAGAGTAGTGTTAGAGCGACATAAGCATTTTTTAGCAATTTACAATAATTAAGGTGATTGAAAGGTGTGTTTGCTAAGAACTTGTGAAGGAAATTAAATGGTGTTCAAGTGTGTTTGACAAAAACCCTAGTTGTCGGAATCGGAAAGGTATTTATCCATTTCTTTGAGCTTGAATCTATTATTTTCAAAATGGACAACCTAGATTGGTTGATATTACTAAGAGGTTGTGACCAGAATTCAAGAGGCATCCATTTAAATCAAATGGAAGATGATCCTGTAGGTGCCCTATCCAGCGTGCCATACAGTGTGCTTTATGTTGAATACATTAGATCGTATATCCATTGCAAGTTGGAGAACTTGGGTTCTAGTGTCATTATCAAGCAGTATGAGAAGCTTTGTGATAATCTTGTGTTAAAGAAAGAACATAGGAGGATCACAAACAAGGGTTGTGTTTATGTAATTGATTTTCCCAATGATTTTGAAGATGAACATATCAGATACATTCTTAGCAGAGTGTATGATCAATTCATGTGGCTTGACCGACCATATAAGATCATAAAGGAATTTATTCATGCAGTTACATGATTTTGTGCAACTCGAAAAGTACTAGTGTTGAGGTTTGTACCTTAGGATGAAGTCACTCATTTGATTGGATCAAAATGGGATAAATAAGAAATGACAATCAATGACATAGTTGATCCAAAGGTGAAGTTTGTTGCAATGGTAATAGGCAAAAAAGTTTACCATTCTAGAAAAATGAATTGTATTCTTGGAGTTGTTATTCATACTGCATGCCAGATGATTAAGGAGAATGTTGATTTTGACCTATGTGAGTCAATGAGAGATTAATTGTCCCTCAACATGGAGAAGATTAAGAAGGACCAAAGACAACAATTCAAATTTGGTCAGGTACTTATGGGACTATTCTTCTATTTTCAAAATTTATTTCCCGGAGTTAGAAAGATTACTTGGATTATGGGTACATTGGGAGTCATACAAATTAGGGATTGCATTAGAGTTCTTGACAACAAGTTCATAGGTGAAGTATGGGGTTACTTCATAAGAAAATGAATCAGAGACAAATAATCATATATGAGAAAGTAGAGAAGAACAAGGACACTATCTGCTTTTTGGTAGATATGGATACATGTCACATGGAAGCTATTGAACCAAGGACTGCATGGGTCATTCCTATGGGTTATGAGGTGGAGGTTGATATCCTGACTATTTATGCAAATAATTTATTGTCAATGCTAGTAGATTCAAATGTACCTAGGTTTGGAACCTTTAAAGAGAAGAACATGTAAGTTTATAGCATATTGAACCAACTGATGATAGAGAAAAAGATAATAAATGGAGCAGAGCACTTTGCATTAAAGAAGTCTTTCACCAAGGAGATGATAAACAAAGTAAGATCCAAGTATGAAGTAGAGAAAGTTGGCACATCTACAACAACAGTCAAAGGAGAAGAAGTAGAAGTGGTTTCTGCTACAATCGGTAGTTCTCACATCGGTAGACAAACTAGAAGTGCTACCACAATGAAGAAGGAGAAATCCTCACCTCCAACAAAACTGCTAGTGAAGAAGGAAGATAAACCTGCAGAGGCAACTAAACCTAAGCCTACAAAGGTCTCAGGAGAAATCCTCACCTCCAACAAAACTGCCAATGAAGAAGGAAGATTATAACTTGCAGAGGCTACTAAACCTAAGCCTACAAAGGTCAATGAGACAACCAGAACAAAGAAGGTTACCAGAAAGAGGAAGAAGGAATAAGCATAAAGAACTTACAAAAGGTATTGAAATGAGTGTGGAGACAGAAGGAACTGAATCTGATGGAGCCCAAAAAGAGTTAAAGGGCAGTGACCTAATAAATCTAAGGTGGTTGGTTGCCCAACAAAGAAATATTTCAAGCCTGTTGAGGTTAGTAAATTTTTTATTCCTTTAGACAATATAGTGAGTAAAGTTAGAAAGTGGGGAATATTGGTTGATGTTCAAAAGCATTATGATAAATTCAATAAACAAGAGCATAAGAAAATTGAGGATGCATTTGTATTTAGTACGAATAAACTGAGAAAAGCTCTTATTGATTTGAAAGGATAGATCCCCACAACTATGCATAACAAGATTGAAGCTAGGTGGCTTGCTACAGTAAAGCAAGATAAAGAATTAATTGAAAATGTTTTTGTCCATTACAACCATAGATTTCAAAGGAGGAAATCAAAGAGATTCTTGGAAAGTTAGACCAACATTCAAGACCAAGAAAAGATTGACAAGGTTACTCAATGGTGAATCTCAATCAGTTCAAGATGAAACATAGGCTATCTTGAAGAAGTTTTTGGGTCTTAAAGAACAAGAAAAATAAGAAGAACATGAATATTGTGAGCCACATATAACTCATACTGATGGAGGATGGAATATTGATGGTGTTGAAGTCACCATAGATGATATTTCCATCTTGAATGTTCTTGAAGATTCCAAGGTTACTGCAGAAGAATAGGTGGGTGCTCCAGAGAATACATGGATAGAACAAGTCATGAAAGATGTTAATGATACCATAGTGAATGCATCAACTGAAGAGCGACAACAAGTACCAATAGGAGATATAAATAGAGGAGATGAGAACAAATAAGAGAAAGCGCATACTGAAGATGTGCAGGTGGAAGGAGAGCAAGGAAAACAAGAACAAAAAGAAAATATTGTAGATAAGGAGAAAGGACCGGTAACATATTCATAGTCCATGTCTACTATTAAGTCAATTTTGGATTAATATGATGAAGATGATATTCCATTTATTCAAGGGCCAATTGATTGGAGTGTCATGAGCCCTACTGGACTCATAGACATTGCTTGACAATGCAATATAAGGCAAAAAAGAAAATGATAAAGGCTCAGAAGAAAGAGGCACAAGTAATTCAGTTGACAAGAGATATTTTGTTTGACTTGGTTCCTAATGTTTCCCATGACTCAAATGCTACACCTATTGAGAAATTATATAAACTAGTGATAGTTGTAGGAGAACAAATGCAAATTCTTGAAGATGCAACTATGCACAAAGTGGAAAAGGACTATAAGAAGAAAAGATCAAATAAATTAATATAGTCAATTGCACTTGATAGAGGTTCATTAGAAGCAGGTGTGAACCAGTTGAAGAAAGCACTAAAGGAAGGTGGTAAGATACTTGCCACAATTTGTGATTTTGTAAAGTATATTCAAGATATTGAGCATAAAAGAGTTGAAGCTCAACATAAGCTAAAGAATTTAGTTGCCAATTTTGATCTGGTGAACCATTATGTAACAAATTTTGGAGCTTCGGTAAGCATTGTTAATCATAAGCTCAAAACTTACTACAATGAGCAGGAGAAAAGGGTAGCAACATTATTAAAGCTACACAGCCATTTAATTCCCAAAATGGATATATTGCAAATAGGAATAAAGGAGGATGAAGTTGTTTTAGCCTTACCAGATATGAGCATTGTAGATGCATTAGAAGATCTGGCTTATATGTTAAAAGGACATATAAGAATCATGGAGAATCTACAAAAGACATGGTAAAATTATCTATAGGTATTAAAGAACAATTTTACTAATGTGTTTAGCCAAATATAAGTTGGCATTTATTATACTGGTAATAATTTTTTGGTTTTGGTACTTTTTGCATACCTTTTTTATCATTGTGAAAGGGGGAGTCAATGGTCAGTGAAAAATTATGTGATTATGGATATCAAAGGGGGAGTTATGTAAAGGAGAGTCATGTACAGTTTAGGAGATACATTTTTTACTAAGTGTTGCCATCAATGCCAAAAGGGGAGATTGTTGGCATAATGATGAAGATGATTGAGTCCAAGAGCATGAAGTGTTGAAGTGGTGTTGTCATTGCTGGCAACAAATCATACTAGAAGTTTTAAATCACTCATACCAGCAGTGCATTGGTTCGAACAATTAAAGTTACTAAGTGTTCAAGTGTATCGATTACAGGATAGTCAGTCATGGAACATGTGATCAACAATGGAGATTTTGGTATTTTTAGGTTATGTGGTTCATTCTGAATCATGGTTAGTGTCATATCAATCTATCTTTGAGATCACATTAGCCAGTTTTCAATAAAGGAAAAGATACGAGGAACATAATTAGTGATATTGGCTAGAACATAGTACCGACAAAGTGAGTTTGATTAAATCAGTCAACTAGTGGAGAAAAATTCAAAGATTGTTTTAGATTTACATGAAGTTAGTTGGGGATGACTTCAAATAATGTGAAAACATGTTTTAGCACGCTCACATACTTGATTTGAAGTGTTTTGGTGGCTGGCTCAGTAAAATGTTTTAGGTTTTATGTTATTTCCATTGACATAAAAAAGGTCTATAAAAGGAGATGTAAATTGTAATATAAGGTATTGTGATGCATGAATGTGACTTGATAAGTTGGGGAAGAAGTGTTGGATTATTCTCAGAGCAGCATATTAAAAAAAACAACGGATCTATCAAGTAGTGAGCGCTACTTTCAGATCATCATTTGAGTTTCTACTCAAGGCAAATCCTAATAGGTTTACGGTCTAAATCCCTTAATAGGGTCACTCCTAATAGGATGAGTAGGATCCTAACATGTCTAAAGATTAAATCCTCTAACCAGGTGACTCTCAGAAGAAGTTTCTAAATCTCTTAACTAGCTAGCTCCCAACAAAGCTATAGATACTCTTAACCAAGTATGCCCTTATCAGGGTGATGCAATGCCTTTTAACCAAGTAAATATTATTTTTGTAGTAGTGAGAATTCACAAGTACTAATTCCCACTATTTTTTTCCCTCTAACCAAGGGTTTCCATGAGAACAATATTGGTGTTATTGTGTTGCATGTTGTAGATGTTTCATTTGCTTTGCTTTTATGTTATAATATCTCTTGCATGTTGGTTAATTTGGAAGTTGTTGAAAAAGGTTTTAAGATCTGCAGTTTCATTGATTCACCCCCCCCCCCCCACTCTCATTGCCTTATAACACTAACAAGGTAGCCTTTCAAAACATAAATGGAAGTAAATAGAAAGAATTAAAAAGTATCTTATCCCTAGTAACCTCAAAGTCAAATCAACAGTTCTATATGAGATTCTTCTAAGGAAAGCGGGTGTGTTTCTGATAGAGGCTTCAGTGGTAATCCTTTTATTAAGTTATCTAGATAAAGTTGTGAATATGGATAATAATCACTATCCCAAACTAGTGGATGGGGAGAATCTCATTCATAGAAAGAAAATGTGTATGAAACATAATAATAAATGGTTGAACAAATGGGACATTAACATGCAAGAATGTCCCAAAAATAATGAAGAGATATTTGTGCTAGGTAAATTCAAGGCTACCATGTGGACTACCTAAATAGGGAAAAAAGCCCATTATGTGAAAAAGTTTAATCCCACTTGGGACCATGACGAAAAAGATTATGTGTGGGTGGAAATTAAAGGAAAAGGTAGATTTATGTGCAATTAAGAACCAAGTCACATCATCTAAGGTGTGAGACATGTAGATGGATGATTCCCAAAGAGGTTTGGAAAGAAAGGTTGCATACTCTTTGTAGCAAAGAGGTTGTAGAAAATGAATGATACTTTATCTTTGAATGTGCTACATACCAAGATATATGTGGTCAATATGAGAATGTCCTGAAAGATGGCTGCCTAAATCAACTTTTTGAAGAAGCAAATATTTACAAAACTACTATTTTTCTTATAAAGATTTACAATAGAAGAATTGAAATTATGAAGAATGTGAAGATGATTTAGGATTGGATTCTTGGTCTCTTATGCCCTTGGTCTTGTGGAGGTCATTTAACTTACACATTCATCCATTCATTCACATATGACTTCTCTTTAACCCACTAAGGGGCTGCTACTCACACGATGACCAATAGACATTTTTCTCTTTAGGATAGAAAATATTGGGACTCCAATTGAAATAATGTCGCCAAACTTGACTTGACTCCAACTTAATCTTGGGGGTTTAAAATCTTCTCTAGAAATCTAGTTTTACCTCACAATGAATTCAATTCTCTATCTAGGTACCAAAATTTCCTCTAAATGGAAAGGTAGATGGAAAGAAATATTGTAGATGAGGCCTTTAGATGACTTCAAAAAATTATGATGGCTCTGTATAATGCGTGTGGACCATCCTATAGAATACGTGTGGACCATCCTAGAGGAATTGAAAGCATTCATCATGACTACACCTTGAAATATTCAAATCAATTGTAAAGGGCACAAAACACTTCTCTACAGAGAGATAAACTGAAGTGCTTGTGTTGACCTTGCAAGTACAAAGATTGACATAATTGGTGTCCTTGAGAAATTAGGTAATTTGATCAATACATAATTACAAACTGATATTTGTGCTCCATAAAGTGGCCTTCTCTAACTTGGTTGCATTATCCATCTTTCCTTCTTTTGTCTTTGGATTTTATTTTTATCACTTGGAGATTTGATTTTACAAAGATTTCAATTTTATTGTCGGGAGATTTGATTTTGCAAAGAACTAATTTTTAAGGTTGAAATATCTAGAAGATTTGATTTGGATTTTCATTAATGATTTCAATGAATCTTATTTTTCGAAAAACAACAATGTTCATGCAACCTATTTTTCAAGAAAGTTTACTAATAACCAGAGAGGTTTCAGAGTATCAAACAAGTTTTTAGTGAAAATCACATGTTATATAATCTATCGGCTAAACATGTAATAAAGTTCATTTTCCCTTCAAATGTTTTTTTGCAATCTAAATTTACATGTTTGACAAGTGACACAACATTCTTAAGTTGATGGGGCAATTTCCATTTTCACCTGATTAGGTTGGGGTCCCATGGAGGGGGTTTCCTTAAAAATAAAGCCAATGTTGCTAAGATTTTTTAGGAATATTTAAAGGTTAGCAGTCCCATGAATTTTGTAGTGAAACTCTGCTTAAAAGTTTAAGCTCTTATATTTAAGGAAGTTGGTAGTCCCTTTAATTTCACAGTGCAAATCAGCTTAAGAAACAGAGCTCTTAAATTTATGGTCTCGTGAAATTTATTGTTATAGCATGAAATTTATTTTATGACATAAAATTTTGTCTACCTTTGTTATGTTGAATGTATGTCATATATAAGATCTTGGTAATGGAGTTTTACCAAAATCATATCAAATAATAAAACCTTTTTTTTGCTTATAATTTTATCATAATCCTAATTGAATTATCCTCCCCATAGTTGTTCCTATTGAATATACATTTCAAAACCACAATAGCTAAATATTTGATGATTTCTTAATTTCCAACAACATTTACAATCTTATTGTTATGATTTAAAACCCCTTTAATAGAAAAAAAAAAAGCTTGAATACATAGTAACAACCATACTAATATCTACCAAATTCCTTATTTGGGTGTTCTGTCTTATTTATGATTCATTTCCTAAGAGGCACATGAAATATTTTAGATGGTTTTTCAAAAAAAAAATAGAGGAATGATTGTGTAAATACCTAAACCACAAAAATTTAGAAAGTTAAATAAAGGAACGATTGTGTAAATGCCTAAATACTAAATCTTATTCAAAATTTGATATAGAGTTACAGATAAAACTACAACGATTCATAAAATAAGTTTTAAAAAATATAATTTGCATAATATACAGTACCTAAATTTGCCCTTGGTTGTATTTCATTCTTCTATATTATGTGTAAAGTCTTTGTGTACAGATATATAAAAAATTAGTCAAAAATTTTCATTTCCCCTATAAAATAATTGGTAGGAGTCATTTATTTTGGGTAGAAATCAAAGAGCAGGTGATTGACATGTGGCAAAAAAATACTCCTAAGTTGATGGGGCAATTTCTAGCCCCACCCCATCTTCACATATCTAAAAATTAGGATCTCCTATTTTCCAACAAAAAATTCTAAATAATTTTATAGTAAAAAAAATCACAGGGCCACCTCTTCCACAAAAATAGAACTTAAGCCCCCCTCATGGGACCCTGCATTAAATATGAAAGCCTAAAAAGTGGGAGCTTCAATTTTCTAGGAAAAGATTCCAAATTATCTTGTAGCAATTTTTTTTCTCCATGGGACCTCATCTTCCTAAAAATAGAGCTTAAGTCCCCCCATGGGAACCCGAACTTAAAAATAGAAAAAATTGATTTCATTTACGCATGATAGCTTGAAATTCCCTGGAGACTCTTTTGGAACCATAATTTTTTTTTAAAATGTAGTGTTTCCTAAGGAAGAAAAATCAATCAAAACCTTAAAATAACCCCTTGTGAATCTTAAAGTTTGACAAACGAATTTTACTTAGGATCATGTTCATCCATTTTCAATAAGTCCACATGTCTATTTCTAGTTTCCCATAGTCGAATTTGATCAATATTTTGTGGAGTTGGGTACTCAGAACCAAGTGTGAATAAATATGTAAGTTTGAGTTTCCCTTGATTACCTAACATCCTACAAAGTTGGAATGTCGGGCTTCTTTCCAAACTCCCAAACTCGAAGAAAGTTTTAATTATGCCCTTACTATCTGACATCATGCATTATTGGCAAGTCAGCCTCTTTTCCCAACTTTCAAAGAGGTTTAAAGGTTTTAGTTTTCACCCGAATCCCTAACACAATATGTTGTTGGACAATATTAAGGCTCAAATACCCAACCCACTAATTACACACATAGTCAGGCACTACACACAATTTTCAAACTGCTCCATTACCTTGAATTACCAACTAAATGCATTGTTGGGAAGATTACGTAGCTTTTTAACTCCACTAAACTACCCAACATGGCTTGAAAAGGTATTGTACAAAAGATATATTGGAGCCATGGTATCAAAAAATTTCATTGGGTCTTCATTGTTGACAAGTCAAGCTTTTTTTGAACTCCTAAATAGGATGGCAAGTGCGAGAGTTAGTGTTTCACCCCGACTCACCAACATCAAGCACTGTCGGGCAATTTATGTATTTCCTAAACTCCAAGGACTCCCCAATTTTGGATGTCTCTTTGATCAGGAACTAGCATGCCCAAAAGGTGTATAAACTATCTTAGAAACACCATGCTAATTTGGCATGTTTAAATTAGATGTGCAGAAGATGTATTTATGAGAAGACTTAAATGATTGACAAGAGAGTAGAAGTCTCTTCGTCTATCCAAATCACCCCAATGAATAAAATTGAATTGGTATCTTTGGAAGGAGTTTTCATCAAGTCACCCTGAAATATGCAAGAAGGAAGGAATGAATGAAATATGTTACTGAGATCGAGAAGATTACAAGGACTATTTTGATGTCATACATACCATTCCAATTTGTATCTAGTTCGATTCTTGACCAAAGATGGTTATTTCTCTAAAGGATAGGACTAGGGATCGTGAGCTTTAGTTAATTTTTTTTGTCTCTTGGTTCATTAGGAAGATGATTAGTTTATTACAATAACCATTTAGTTAATTGAAAATTCATACTATTTCATAATAAACAAATTGCAACCAATCTATTAGGATCCCTTTTGACTATAAAAGGGGACCACAAATTGGATAAAGGGGGGAGGTTTATTTTTTTGAATTAAAAAAGGGTAATACAAAGACATGAAATAGAAGATACAATATTTTCTCTACATATTGTGGCATACAAATCTTTCCATTATGAGTTCAGTTCTCTTTAGTTTTCAATTCAAGCAATTAAATGTTATTTAAATTCTTATATGAGAAGTTATTTGTACTCGATAGATTTAGATATCAAGTATATTTTAAATTATTTGAATAAATTAAGTTCTTTACATAACTTGTTTGATTGGTCTTCTCAAGTGGGAGTTAAATTCAAGTGGATGAGTTATGGTGGCATAAGTAATAATATTATATGAAGAATTAGATAGTTGACAAATCTATACAAGTAATAGATTTAAAAATTATCTTGTTGAGTGATACATTAAGACCTCAGATGAAGCAACTTTGTTACTCAAAGGAAGAGAAGGCACTAGTCTATAACATTATTTAAACATATCATATAAAATAAGTAGAAGAGTTAGAAGTGAAGATATAAGTAAAAGGATTTAGGAGTAGGAAGATTAGGAGTAAGGGTAGGAGTATTAAGAAATATGTAGATTAATCTATTTCAGAAGTTCATGTCATTCTAAGATAGAGATAGAAGATAGATTAAAAGGAGACTAGATTTCCTTAATCATTATAAAGGTAAACTTGTCTTGCTCTAGCAGAGCCAAAAGTGTAGAGGAGTTTGATTATTTTAATCAATCCTATCCATTGGCCAATTTAGTTATAAAACCTGATCATAGACAATTGCATAGTCTTATGGTTTTACAATATGTTGATTTGGGAACCAACATATGGGCGACTCTATTGGGGAGTTGAATAAAAATATTATTATTTAATCATAATCTAGAATATTTGGCATTTTATTATCCAATCAAACCAGTTGAGATAGCCCCATCCGAGTAACACAACCAACAGATTGGTGACTCTGTTGGGGAAGATTAAATAAAGAATGCTTTGGTGGAAAGAATCTAGAAGATGTTATAATTTTTCCTCTTAAGACAAAAGAGGTGGTGACTTTGACAAAAAACAAAAACATGGAAGTATAAGAATAAAATTGAAATAACCCATTAGGATAGAAGAACCAGACATAGAAATTTGAGTCTTTAGTACTCAAAGTCTCAAATGTGTATGTTTGGAAGGAGATCTTTGAGACAAGGGCATCCCATTGAACATTTGGAGTTAAATAAAAAGGAAATAAAACCAGAAAAGACAAGAAAATGCAATCTTGAAAAATAATCAGATGGTATTTGAAAGGGGAAGAATATTCCTCGACTGAGAAGATGAGAGTATTGATAAGTTCTTTAAGGACTTTATTGATAATTATATTTTCCTTCAAAATTACAAAGAGATATTTGTAGGATTTGAGCAATACAGATCCACAAAACCCGAAGATCATCTGCATACAAAAACCTGTTACAAGGAGGTAGAGACAAGAAGAGGGCAATGGTTTGACTCAAAAAAATGAAGAAGAAAATATCCTTAAATAATGAATGAATAAAATATACAATGGATCATCCTTATAATGAAGATCAAAAGCCTTGAAAGGAAAACCCTAGTGCATGTAATAACTAGTTAAATTATGACAAGACTAATGCATGCAAGTTTATATTTAAAACCACTAGTGCATAAGTTTAAAACAACTAGTGCATGTGTTTTTAAATATAAACAACTGAAGTAAAAGAGTTGACATCTTAAGAAGGGAGTAAAGTTAATTAATATAATTAATACTTTACTCTAACACCCCCCCTTAAGATGAGCAACAATGCAAGAAGAAAGCAAAGGAAACTACAGTGCTGAAAGCAAAACATGGGTCCCGACAACATGGCCTGATGAGGTACCCAAGTACAAAAGAGAGTCTCTATAAAGCGGAGAAATAGATAAAACCACATGGGAAAAACTCTACTCTAAAAAAAGACAAAGACTAGTCTGAAGGACTAAAGAAGCCTCCAAAACTAGGGATGTTCCAAAAAATAGGAACAAAAATGAACATGTAGAACATCACTGAAGTAAGAAGATGCAAACTCTGTCAAGAAGTAACTGCTGATTTGAAGATCCTCCATTGAAATAGAGCATGACCAAGTAGAGAAGACTGTAATATGTATGAGTGCCCTCAAATGACACTACTCAAATCAGGAGGCAAACAAAGGCAAACAACTTAACTCGAAGATACAGATGGTATAAAACACCAAAGCCTGAAGAGATGATCAATCAAATATGGAAGAGTGCCTCTAAAAATAGGAAAGAAAGAGTGTCTATATGGTAAATGATCCATCTCACCGAAATGCATAAGTACCTAGCCACTACATCCGCCTAGTAGATAGGAACAAATACTGAATACATAGCTCACACTATCAAACCAAGGAAGCAAAATAACGATCAGTAGAAACCCCCCATAATGCTGATAAGAGAGAGGTGATAGGTACACTGAAAAGAGTGCCAATAAGAACTGTATCATGAAGAACTAGGAACATCGAAGGTGCATACAAAATACAAGCACAAATAAAGATACCCTGAGGCTAATGTCGTGGAAGGAACACTCACTTAACAAAGGTAGATGGCAAACAAATGCAAACATCAAACCCCCCATGGCACTTTATAATGGAGTGCGAGTACAAATAGCACAAACATGTTCAAGATTCTAAGCATGCAAGAAAATGACACTTTATCTCAGTGCATGTGCATAAAAGAATGCTACAAAAGTGAAGTATACACTACTCAAATAAGAGAGAAGGTTGCTGAAACAAAATAACAACCTAAGAAGAGTCATCCCCTAAAGGGAAGAGATCCTAGGACCTGTAACATCCAAGATATCCATTAGAGTGCAAAAATGCAAAAAATTGAATAAAATATAACTGGAGCAAAATCTGGGAAAATGACTCATAGCACTAGAAAGCTCTCAGATCAAACTTTCCAATGATATCTCGCTTTCCCAAAACGGAGTCCAGATGCACAATATAGAGCTTTCGGAGTGCAAAATTGAACATCTAGCTTTGACAGTAAAAAACACCATCAAAAAATAAAAATAAAAAATTCAAACCTCCAGATCCGGATAGAACTTGGAACCAGTTTTCCGACGATATCTTGTTTGCCTGACTTTGACACTGTATGCTCAAGTTATGCGCAAAACACCATCGAGTGTTGTGGATGGCCCAAATTAATGGTGTCTAGATGTGCTGACATCACCACTTCATGAGCTTAAAATTGACGTCCAAATGACCGTCACAACATACAAGCCCCTTGGGGCTAAAATTCTGGGCCCCCCTGGTCACCATATGACCAGGGGCTAAACTACATTCGCCTGGCTTAAATTTGATGGCCAAATGGCTGTCGCAGGCCACTAATTTTTTTTTTCAAAATCATATGCGTGCCTCGGGATCTATGCCAAGGCATTTGAATTTTTTTGCCTCAATTTGCATGCCAATTTTTTTTGGGTCTTAATTTGCATTTCTGACAACAAAATTTTTACCTAATTTTGCATGTCAAATAGAGAATTGTTGTATCGGGAAGTGTGCTTGTCAGTATAAATTCTACCTTGGGAAGCATGCTAAGCTGTCTAGTACCAAAAAAATGCCCCAAAATGCAAAGTTCTCCAAATTTGACATGTTTTATATCGAAATAGGGGTTTTTGGGCGTTGCGAGCTCAACTATGAGGTCCGTTCAAGCTCAAAGTGCACCAAAATTTATGGACCCCCTAATTTCAATAAAAAATTTTAAAAGCCCTAATATGAAACATATGAATTTCGAATCTCTGAATCCTTCAAATGTGAACAAGTTGTAGCAGATTAGGCTCTGATACCATGTAGGATTTGAGCAATACAAATGCACAAAACCCGAAGATCACCTGCATACAAAAACCTGTTACAAGGAGGTAGAGACAAGAAGAGGGCAAGGATTTGACTCAAAAATATGAAGAAGAAAATATCCTCAAATAATGAATTAATAAAATATACAATGGATCATCCTTATAAAGGAGATCAAAATCCTTGAAAGACAAACCCTAGTGCATGTAATAACTAGTTAAATTATTACAAGACTAATGCATGCAAGTTTATATTTAAAACCAATAGTGCATAAGTTTAAAATAATTAGTGCATGTGTTTTTAAATATAAACAACTAAAGAAAAAGAGTTGACATCTTAAGAAGGGAGTAAAGTTAATTAATATAATTAATACTTTACTCTAACAATATTCAATGACATTGTGAAGAACAAATGATTTTAACCTATGCTAATAAATCCCATAATTAGAGAATGCAAAGAAATAAATGGGAGGATTCTCAACACAATTCTAGTAGGCAAAGAACTTTAAATGTCCATCCTGGATTTTCTTCTCTAGCAACACCAAGACGAAACTTACAGGATTCTCACACAAATGTACCTAATCTAGATGAACAAAATGGATGCATCGAATAACAATTAGAAAACTAGTTGCAAGATTTATATGATACAACACATTAATTAAATTTGGTTGGAAAAAATAAAGGATTAGCACAAGAAGTGTTGAATATCATAGCCAAAATGTATTTGCCAAATACCTAGGATGAACTAACAAATGACATAAATTCCACCCCTACACATTAGCAACCACAAGAAAATAATCTTCACGGATCTGATAGGGGAAGGCTTACCCATGTAGAAATAACCCATAAATAACATGCATCATCCTAAGGATATGATGAAGGGACATAATCAGAATTACAATAGATATCATTTCAATTACTTATATGATCAAAACAACATGCAACATGGACACCCACAAAATCCTCCTAGTAACTGACATTATGAGTTTCAACAAGGACGTCAATATGGACCACACCAATATGATCCTAATAGTCAACTGTATCCTCCGACATATTACCAACCACAATATCCACAAATGCTCCCTCATAATCATCAATATAATGGTGTAAACCACCATCAATATGACCCTCAAACCAAAGATGTCGGTATCATCCAAATTAGGGACAAAATGTCTTTGCAAGAGGTCCTATGAATGTCGATAGATATAGGTAATTGGATTTCAAAGGAATAAGAAAAGACACAGGAGAATAATTTAAGGTCATTTGAGAATGTAATGGATAATTTTGAAGTCCTAAATGAAGATGTACACATGAAAATGCTTATGTAGTCCCTAAAAAATGATGTTAGGTAGTGATATAAAGGATTACAAGATGCATCAATTAGTTGTCAGTTGGAATTTAAAAGTGTCTTCTTGAAATAATATGGAGATCATATTGACCCTACATTTGCTTTACATGAATTAACAAGTGTGCAAAAGGGATATAATGAATCAATATTAGATGTGATGCAAGGTAGGGCTCAAGAGGGGCCAAAGAATGGCGCAACCTAATGATCCAAGCCTGCTAAACACATGTGGAAGCAAACAAACACAACCGTGAGAGAGAATGCAAAAACTTTCATATATTATCATCAATTGAATCATACATGTCGGGTTGTAAGGCCTTCACGATTAGGGCAAGATATTACAAAGAATCTCAGAAGTCCTCAAACATGCAAGGATCTGTTACAAATCTCCAATCTCATGTCTACTATCTTCTATCCCAAAACTCCCTCTCCAAACTACACCCAAACATCTACATTTATACAAGAAGCTACCGAACTGAGTCGGCCTTCAGATCCATAATTAATAGAAGTAACGGTCAGATCTAGGACCAAACACTTTTCAATGATGGATACAAACATTAAATCCGTAATCCAATATAAATGCACAAGTCAACCACAATAGGAAACTAAACTAAACTCGTCGGTAAGCACGATAACCGAGCAGCAGACAGACAATGCCGAGCGCCAGTGAAATAACCGACCGCCCAGGAGACAACCAACCACACTCGGTAACCAAAGGAAACCGACCAACTCGGTCAAAGCAAAAACTGAGCAACACAGACAAACTCTAAATTATTTTTGGTGACACGAGATTGCCAAGGACCCGAGATGCTCCTGCATCAGACACTTGGGGTTATTTTCAAATGATTCTCTGAATCATTTGGTATGCTTGGTCCGAGCTGCATCCAACTCAGACTTTGAAATCCATGAACTGTCTTCCATAGGTCTATTCTTCCACTTAACCAGATATTCCATATACTGTTTTCCTCTTGTGATCTTGCCAACTCTTTTCTTCAAAATCTGTTCAACTTCATCATTCTGCTTCTTAGAATACTCTGTCGGTACTATCACTTCTTCATCAGGCTCATGATACTCATACAAATCAGCAATGTTGAAGATCGGTGATATGTCCATGTCATCAGGTAACTCAATCTCATATGCATTTTCACTGTCAAATTTCTTCAAAATTTTGCAAGGTCCAAACTTCTTCATCTTCAGCTTTCCATATATTCCAACAGGAAATCGACCTTTCTTCAAATGAACCATCACTTCATTACCAACATCAAAAGTATTATGTCTCCTTGATCTATCAACTGTCTTTGTATTTCTAATTACTGTCTTCCAACTTCAGCTTCACATCTTCATGCAATGTTTTCATGTACTTAGCAAATTTTACTCCTTAAGCACTTTTCTTATTCTCATCAGCAATGTCTCTCAAATCAGATATTCCTCTCGGTTGTGTGCCATTCACAATCCCAAATGGTGTCTTTCTAGTACTCCTATTCATCAAATTATTGTATGCAAACTCTTCTTGTGCCAACACAGAATCCCAATTGCTTGGTGTGTCTCCAACTAAACATCTCAAAAGATTTCCCAAACTTATGTTCACAACTTCAGTCTGTCCATCGGTTTGTGGGTGAAATGTAGAACTATATTTCAACTCAGTGCCAAATTTTTTCTAAAGTGTTTTCCAAAAGTATCCAACAAATTTACTATCTCAGTCAGAGATAATACTCCTTGGCAATCCATGCAATCTGACAATTTCCTTAAAGAAAAGATCTGCTACATGTACTGCATCTGATGTTTTTCTACATGGTATAAAATGTGCTATCTTAGAAAATCTATCCACAACAACAAATATTGAATCATTACCTCTTACTGTCTTTGGTAAGCCAAGAACAAGATCCATACTGATGTCAATCCAAGGTTTCTCAAGAACAATAATCGGTGTATACAATCCAGTATTCTGACTTACTCCTTTTGCAACTTGACAAATTCCACAACTTTTCACAAATTTCTGAACATCTCTATACAACTACGGCCAATAGTACTTATCCTTAAGCAAATTTCATATTTTATCAATGCCAAAATGTCCAGCCAAACCACTACTATGTTTCTCCTTTATCAAATTATATCTCATTACTCCTCTTAGTATACACAACTGAATACCTTTAAACAACATACCTTCTTGAATAAAATATTCATCCCATTTAGTATCTTGTTAATCTTGAATAGGTGCTCTACACTTTCTCCATGGCTCAGAAAAATTAGGGTCACTTTCATACAAACCTTTCATCTCATCAAAACCAAGAACTTCAATTTTCATCTCGGTCATCAAAGATCTTCTTCTACTCAATGCATCAACAACTCGGTTAGTGACTCCACTCTCATGCTTAATCACAAATGTATAACTCTACAAATACTCAACCCATTTCATATCTCTTTGATTCAACTTATTCTGACTACCCAAATATTATAAAGCCTTATGATCAGTATACAACACAAATTCACTCAGTATCAAATAATGTCTCCATTTCTCCAGTGCTTGAACAATAGCATAGAATTCTTGATCATACACAAAATATTTCCTTCTAGCATCATTCAACTTTTCACTAAAGAAAGCAACATGTTTACCTTCTTGACTCAACACAACTCCAATTGCACTTCCACTTGCATCACATTCTACTTGAAATACCTTACTAAAATCAGGTAATGCCAAAACAGGTAATTCAACAACCTTCTGCTTCAGAGTCTCAAAACTTCTATCAGCTCCATGTGTCCACTTGAATTCTCTTTTGTCTCCTCTCATAGTCTTAGTCATAGCATTACAAATTGAACTGAAATTCTTTATGAACTTTGGGTAAAAACTTGCCAAACCATGAAATGATCTTACCTCACTAGCATTCACAAGTGTAGGCCAATTCAAAATAGCTTCAACCTTTTTAGGATCTATCTTCAAACCATCAACCGAAATAACAAATCCCAAAGACACAATCTCTTCTTTCATGAATGAACACCTTTTCAAATTTATCGGCAACTTTTCCTCTTTCAATCTCTACAAAACTTGTCTAACATGCAACAAATGTTCTTCTCTAGTCTTACTAAATATCAAAATATCATCAAGATATACAATCACAAACTTACCCAAGAATTTCTTCAAAACTTCATTCATCAACCTCATCAAAGTACTCAGTGCATTAGTTAAACCAAAAGGCATAACCAACCACTCATACAAACCTTCCTTTGTCTTGAAAGCAGTCTTCCATTCATCACCTTCTCTGATTCTGATATGATGATATCCATTTTTCAAATCAATCTTTGTGAAATATTTTGCTCTAGTCAAACTATCCATTATATCATCCATCCTTGGTATAGGAAACCTATACTTCATTGTTATCTTACTGATTGCTTTGGAATCAGTACACATTCTCCATTCTTCTTTGGTGCCAATACATCAGGTACTGCACAAGGACTCAAACTTTCTCTGATCAAACCTCTCTCTCTAGCAACTCTTGAATCTGTCAGTTCAATTCTTAATTCTCGATAGGTGTTAACTGATGAGGTGCCTTATTCAGTAAACTAGCTCCAGGGATTAGATCCATACAATGATCAATGCTTCTTCTCGGTGGTAAACCATCAGGTATATTGTTAGAAATGATATCACTGTACTCGGCGAGTAACTTATCAATCTCCTCAAGGACATTATCATCTATTTTCTTACTCGGCTTATTAGGGATCACAACAAAACATACATCATTCTTCTTTAATGAGTTAACAAAATTTCTTCCTTCCATCAAGCAAACTTTCACAAATGTGCAAACATTACTAACAGGTTCTTCCATCAATGGTAACAAGATTTGTTTCTTTCCATCAACCACAATAGTATACTTATGCAATCTCCCATCATATATAGCATGTCTATCATATTGCCAAGGTCTACCCAACAAAATATGACAACAGTCCATAGGCATGATATCACACAACACGTTATCATAGTATTTTCCAATCTTCAAATTCACATAACATTGTTCACTTACCAAGAGTGTATGCTCATCTTTGATCCATGAAATCTGATAGGGCTTCAAATGTACCAACCTTTCCAACTGCAATTTTGTGACCATCTCTTCAGATGCCAGGTTCTCCAAGCTACCACTGTCAATGATTACCTTCCAGACTTTGTTAGAAACTCTACATTTGGTCTTGGACAAACTTTTCCTTACCGGATCTTCCTTCTTGCTTTCATTCTACAGTGCTCTCCTTACCATCAAGTTATTTCCTTTCTCAGGTTCATTTGGTGACTCTTCTTGTACCAAAGCATTTCTACTGCTACCAGCCTTCTTACTAGCTTGTGTACATTCAAAAGATCTATGTCCTTCTCCATAATTATAACAAGTTCCTCAAAAACTTCCTCTGCCATAGCCACCTCGGTAGTTAATGCCTCTACCTCTAGAACTTTCATCTTTCCACTCAGTCTTGCCTTTGTCCAGATTTGTCTTTTTAGGTTAAGATCTACCATTGTCACCATTAGATCTACCTCTTCCTCTAGGGAATCTACCACCATGACCTCTCTGTCTTTGCTCATGTCTCTTGTTCAGTTTCTCCTTGGCTTTCAAAGCAAATTGATAAGCCTCTTCAATGTTCTCCAACTTGACCATACTAATTTCCTCTTGGATGGAAACTTTCAAACCATTCAGGTATCTGCTGATTCTTTCCACATCATCTTCATCATGTCCAGATCTAATATCCAATCTATAGAATTCCTCAGTATACTCTTTTATCAAGCTATCTTTCTGTCTCAAACTTTGCATTCACCAAACTAGGTTAATCTGATAATCACAGGGTAAGAACTTTCCTTTCAACTTATTCACCATTTTATTCCATACCTTGATTTTGTCTTTTCCTTTCCTCTTCCGATCCAATTGCAGATGTTCCCACCATAAGGATGCATTACTTTTCAACTTTGTGCTTGTAATCTTCACCTTCTTATCCTCAAGAATGTTTTCATATTCAAAATGCTTTTCCATTTCGGTGATCCAGTCCACCAATTCATCAGAATCTAGCTTTCCACCATACTCAGGAGGATTGAAATGGGGTGTTGACTTCAAACTTGTCAAAGCCTTCAAAAATCTTTCTTCACCTTGATCCATAACAGGTGTAGGTTCTACATTTGCCTATTCTTCTTCAATTTCATCATCACTAACATCTTCAAGATGTCCGCCTCTTCTCTGGGATGTTTCCACCGCTTCTATCCTAGCAGCAATCTGCTTTAGCATATCCACCAATCCTAGATCTGCATCTCGCCTCCCACGAACCATCTTGACCACCCTCTGCAATTGTAGGTCAGATCACAATCTGCTACCCTACAACAATCAACTAAGGCTTCAAGAGGAACCTACAAACCTAGATCCGCAAAACTAGATCAAGATCTCACCTTGCTCTGATACCACTTGATACAAGGCAGGGCTGAAGAGGGGCCAAAGGATGGCGCACCCTAATGATCCAAGCCTGCTCAACACATGCGGAAGCAAACAAACACAACCATGAGAAAGAGAATGCATAAACTTTCACATATTATCATTAATTGAATCATACATGTCGAGCTATAAGGCCTTCCCAGTTAGGGCCAGATATTACAAATAATCTCATAAGTGCTCAAACATGCAAGGATCTGTTATAAATCTACAATCTCATGTCTACTATCTTGTATCCCAAAACTCCCTCTCCAAACTAAAACCAAACATCTGCATTTATACAAGAAGCTACCAAACTGAGTCGGCCTTCAGATCCATAATTAACGGAAGTAACGGTCAGATCTAGGACCACATGCTTCCCAATGATGGATACAAACATTAGATCCGTGATCCAATATAAATGCACAAGTCAGCCACAATAAGAAACAAAACTAAACCTGTCAGTAAGAACGATAATCGAGTAGTAGATAGACAATGTCGAGCGCTAGTGAAATAACCGACCACCCAGGAGAGAACCAACCACACTCGGTAACCAAAAGAAACTGACCAACTACCGACCAACTCGGTCAAAGTAGAAACCAAGCAACATAGACAAACTCCAAATTATTTTTGGTGACACAGGATTGCCAAGGACCCGAGATGCTCCTACATCAAGATGTTAATAAAAGATTCAATAAGTTGCTAAACAAAATTCCATGACACATGAAGCCAGTAGATTTAGTATGCTTATTATTTTATATGGATATTTTTTAAAGAAATACAAGTTATGAGATCAGATAAAAAAATCTAGCCACTCTACAAGAAGCATGTAAAATTGCAATGACAATAAAAAATAATAGGAAAGCCTCTAGTTAAGATGAAAGAAGAGAAGATTATAGATTACATAATCCAAAGGTACCAAAACAAAATAAAGGAGACAAAATTGAAAAAGTCATTAATGCCTTAAAGGATTTGTCACAAAAGGTAGGTAGGCAAAAAGACCACACTTTCACAGGAATGATAGACCAAGACTCCATGACATGCCCTACAATACCACATGGAAGGATGGGAAACTAGTAGAACATGGCCATAAAGATAATTCTAACAAAGATCCACCAGACCCCCTTAAAAGACAAGGAAACCATATGGTGGAGGAGAATTTGTGGTGCTTAGCATGCAATTTGCCTCATTCCTTATTGTGTCACATCTCGACCTTGTATATCCTAGTTACCAGGAGGTAGTGTAGTCTCTCTTTGATTTCTTATTAGACTTATTTGATACCTAATTAATATACATTATGGAGGTTAGATTAACATGATTTAATAATTACATGATTGGAATATTTTGACATTTATATGATCATATCAAAATATGAAAATAAAATTATTTGGGATTATGATTAGATGTTAATGAATTTCCAAATATGGAATGAATTGACATTATTTGATGAATAATCGATTTGAGATTATGATTTAAGAGCTAACCCTACTAATGAAAACTCGAGTGTTGTAAGTGGTTGGCAAGAGTCAAAGGCGAGAATATGGCCTACATAGAGGTGGTTAGCATTTTGGCAGTGTCGTTTTGATGGAAATCTAGCATTCACACACTCACTCAGTTAGATTAGCGATCTTATATGTTTTTTTAAATCCTAATCCTATTTGCATGGTGTGCATGTGTGTGTGTTTTTTCTTTAAATGTGTTCTTTTTAAATGCATAAGTGTTGTCGTGATGGATATGAGAATTTAATTATTATTTTTAATGTAAATATACACATGTACATGTATGTGATTAATTAGGAGTATTTTTTACGATTTCATATTATTATAGCATTGAAAATAAATAATTAAGAATGTGCTCAAGATTGAACCCATTAGATTATTCACCAATGTTTAATTCCAAACCAAAAAAAAGTGATTATAAAAATGTAGTAAATAATTTTTTTAAATTTTTAATTTAAATTGAAAATCAACTTTTATTTATATTTTATAAATATAAATATTTAAAATTTAGTGTAAAGAAAAACATATTTTTCTCATTTAAGAAATATGCTCTCACACCATTCTGATTTTTATTCTTTCACACTTTTTAAATTTGAAATATTCTCTCGCACCATTTTCATTTAAACAAATAATATGTTCACATTAAATATATGAGGAGAATGATTAAAAAGGGAGGTTAAACCAAATTAATAGACATCCCTATTAACTATCATGTTACATGCCACTTAATCTTGAAATTTACATTTAAAAAAATAAATCTTTAGCTCTTTTCATTCCATGAAATCATGTTTTTCTTTTTCTTTTTCTATTATATTTATCACCTACATAGTCATTGGTTAAATTTTCTATGAATTTCAAATTTTAAATGTATTCTTTGTTAATATTGCCAAAATAAACTATTACTTCATTTGATGAAACTTGAAAAAAATCTCTACCAATAACTATTATACAAATATATCTTACTTCAACATTTTGCTTATATCCAACATGGGCTAGAGAATTTATTCTAAATCCCCCAACAAAGATAAATTAGGTTAACCATCATAAATTTAAAACTTACCAAAAAGAGTTAGAAAAAAACTAAGTCCCTCCTTGATAAGTTTTAAGTTTTGATGGTTGCATGGACATCTCCAAGAATCATGGTAAAACTAGATAGTTATTTAAGTAAATTTTAGAGTTAAAATATTTTACATGTATTTTATTTTAATTTTTTATAAAAGAACAAAGAATAATTATTTAAGTAAATTTGGAGAATATATAGATAGTTTAAAAGAGCCTTTACATGTATAAGCATTTATATATATAAATACTTTGATGTATATGTATTTGGTAAAAGGTCAAATAATTAATTATTTTTATAAATTTAATAACGAAAGTATTGTTATAACTTTGATACATTCTCCTAGTAAAATAGTTATTAAATGATATCAAAAAAATAAACATTGTTAATAAAATGAGGTTTTATTTAAAAATATATGTACTAATAAAGTCTTTTAATGACATCATATATTTATTTTGTATGCATATTGAATGTTGACTACATAAAAATAAATAAATAAATATTCTTATCATATTCTTGCTTCAATTTGATTCACTAACAAGTGTGGAAGTAATAAAGTGAACTATAAATGTCTATAAAAATTTTCAAGTACAAATCCTTCATTATAGGAAAGAATTATTTTTAGAACTCTCTTAATTATAGGGAAAAACCTATTTTGTAGGAAAGATTTCTTAAAAGACTCATTTTTATCAAACCCATAACAATAATAAATATAATTTATAAAAAAAAAGTGAAAGTGAAAATCTGGAAGTTCTAAGTTATTTCCTTCACATCACTATATTTGTTCAAACGTATAGAACCAGTTTGGTTGCTAGAATTATAGAATACTAGATTTTTGTAATGCTGGAATTTGCCAATTCAGGAAAATTTAAACCAAAAAATGGTTTTTGGAATATGGATGGAACCATTTGGTTCACTTGGAAGATGATAAAAAATGGCCATGGGAATAAAACATGACCATACAAAGAGCAGATATAACCACATTTTGATCAAAGACAACCATTAAAAGAAAATATGCAGATATATTTAGAAAAATGACCGTGAAACCCAGTCACCTAACTGGACTTTGAGATTTGAATGTACTTGTAGAAATGCATCAGAGAAGAATTTTGGCAAATACTTGCAAATCAATCAACTAGGAGTCCTCTGCATAACGGTAAAACAACTAGAAAAACCTACAAATATTTTAATGAGGAGACCTCCGCACAAGGGCAAAACAACAAAATAACACGTTTAAATATGTGGACAAGAGAGGCAAAAGATCAATGGATAATTTGTGGACCCAAATTTTTTATAAAATTTGATTTATCAAAAAGTGGAATTGGAATTTGTTTTCCAATTCCACCTTGTGAGGTGGAAGATTCATATGCTCGTTTTGGTCCAAAATAAGAATTTGGAAAACCCTATTCCATTTTCATTTTTTAAAAACAAACTGCGAACTCATAAATTCTAAAATTTGAATTTCCCAATTCCAGCTCAATTCTAGCAACCAAACATGCCCATAAAGAATTAAATTATTATGTCACTTGGTTAAATTAAAGGGAGTGAAATTTTATCCATCTTTCAAATTCTTACTTAGAAAGTAATCTTTCAAATACCACAATAATAAGGAAACTAATTCTTATAAAGAAAAGGAATGAGAAGATTGATGCATAAAACCTTTCCCCCCAAGTGTGAAGGCAAATATAATATATTTTACACCCTAAGTGATAGACCTTTTATAATAGACATGCACTTTCAAGAAAAAATAAGTCATTGATGCAGCAACATCCTAGGTGTAAGAGAAATCTTGCATCACCCAAAAATATTTCTAGTTTCTTTTCAATAAGGGTTATCTTGTGCAGAGCTTCTATTTATAGAAACTTACTATTTTTAGTAAGTTGGTCATACGATCTCGGAATGTTCTGATATCACAGGTGGAGGTTCATCTTAGTCATATCAGCCTACCAGTTGAGTTTCATTGCCACATCATCTGTATTGGTGAAGTTATTGAGGTTTTTGGGTACGAAATCTTTGAGCTCAATATTAAAGGCCTTAGAGGCTCCAGTTCATGATCGACCCCCAGCTGCTTGGAGCTTGCGCAAGTCAGGCACTATAGATCAGATCCTGCCATTTTCAAAAAGTGGTTATAATAGAAAAATAGAGCTACGGTTAAAAAGTTATGGCCTCCAGAAGTTGGGTTACCTAAAATTAAAATTTGTAATTATTTTGAGCCGACTCTATTGTATAAAAAAATGAAATTTTTTTTTCTAAGGGCAGTCGGCCTTAATGGCTAAATTTCTGGAACCTTCTTGGGCGGTGGAAAATTGCCTATATAAGGAAGGCCTGTAGTGTTGTCTAGGGAGTTCTGGGTAGTTCTGGGTAGATCTGGGTAATGATTCAAGGTTTTGTCCTACAAAATATTGTAATGGAAAATGCCCATGTGGCTTTGCATATTGTAATTCTAAAATTTGTAATTCCACATTTGTGGAGATAATAAGAAGCTCATTTTCCGTTCTTGCAAATTATTGTTATTTCTATTGGAGTTGATGAAAAACAACCCACAACTCCCAAGAACACCTGCACGCAAACACCTGACACAAAAAGAGAGAACCAAACAACTATGGAGACTTGAACGTATGGATCCACGAGAGAGGAGAAATCCTTGATGTGCAAAAATGAAAGTTGCAAATCAATAATGAAATGTCAGAAAAGGTTACAAGTTGTTATTAGATCAATCCTCATAAAAGGAGATCAAAAACCCTAGGTTGCATAATAATAACTAATAAAGCTATTAATTATTATATGCCTAAAGTTTAGCTTAAGTCGAAAGAGGTAATAAGTGACTTAATAATTAAATCAATATGATTCAATTAATAAGCAAACACTTTATTACTCTAAAACCCCCCCTTAAGATAAACTTTAGGAGAAGCTAAAAACTTAGAAAGAACAATTGAAAGCAAATGGGTCCCAGCAACAAGAGGCCTGATCAGGTACCCAAGTACAAAACAAAGTCTCTGTAAAGCAGAGAAATAGAGAAAACCACATGGGAAAAACTCTACTCCCAAAAGAGACAAAGACTAGTCTGAAGAACTGAAGAAGCCTCCAAAACTAGGAATGTTCCAGAAAAAAAAGGAACAAAGATGAACATGTACAACATCACTAAAGCATGAAACTGCAAACTCTGTTAAGAAGAAACTAATGATCTGAAGATCCTCCATAGAAATATGACTAGGTAGAGAAGACTGTAATCTGCATGAATGCCCTCAAATAACACTACTCGAATCAGGAGGCAAACAAAGGTAAACACCTGAACTCAAAGATACAGATGGCATAAACACCAAAAGTCTGAAGAGCTGATCAATTAAAGCTAGAAGACTACGTCCAAAAAATAGGAAAGAAAGAGTGTCCATATGGTAAATGATCCATCTCACCGGAATGCATAGGTACCCAGCCACTGCAACTACCTAGTACATAGGATCAAATACTAAATACATAGCTCACACTATCGAACCAAGGAAGCAGTAGAACCAACAATAGAAACCCCCATACTAGTGACAAGGGAGTAATGACAGGTACACTGAAAAGATCATCCAATATGAATTGCATGATGAAGAAGAATCTAAAACATCGAATGTGCAGAGAGAATACAAACATAAATAAAGACATTTGAGGTTAGAGCCCTCTAGAGACAAGGGCGAGCATTGCAAGAAGAGATTCACAAAGGAATGAATCTTCCAGTTAGAGATGAAAGCAAGGATGAAGCCAAAGAAGAAGGAAAATTTCATCAGGAAGGAGAACGTGAAATTCTGAACTAAGATGAAGAAATATTTTTTCGGACCATTTCCAAGATCGGGAAAAGACCTAAGATTGAGGTTCCTACATTTTCAGAAAATCTTAACCCTGAGGAATTGATTGACTGGATCAATGAATGAGAAGAATATTTTGAGTATGAAGATATTGAAGATCCCAATCAGGTCAAGTTTGTGAAGGCCAAACTGAAGGGTCATGTGAAGATCTGGTGGTAAGAGATTCAATTAGAGCGAAATAGAAGAGGAAAAGAGAAAATCACAAGATGGGATCGGATGGTAGTAAAATTGAAGAGAAAGTTCATTCTTATTGATTATGAGCTTGATCTACTGAAGAAAATGCAAAGTTTGAAGCAAACAAGAAGATTTATTCAAGAGTATATAGAGGAATTCTACCGAAGCCTCATCAAAATAGGCCATGCGGAAGCTAATAAGGAGAAAGTTGCATGTTACCTTAATGGGTTGAGGCTTAGTATTCAAGACAAGTTGAATTTGGTTCGAATGAACAATATTGAAGAGGCATACTAGTTTGCCCTAAAAATAGAGGAAAAGTTGAACAAGAAGTTTGAGAGTAGACAAAGTGGAAGAAGTCATGGTGGAAGATCCGGTGGATAGTCATATGGAGGCAAGAATGAAGATTCAAAAAAGAAGTATGAGGAGAGTAGAAATCAAAATCAAAGAGGAAACAATTTCAATCATTTCCATGATCAAAATAATAGAGCTCAGAGAGGAAGAGGACAAGGATCCGTAAGAGGAGGCTTCCGCGGAACATGTTTTCACTATGGAGAAGGTCATAGGGCATTTGAATGTCATCAACACCAAGGAAGGACATATAAGAGGATTGAAGGCCAAACTAGAGTTGCACATGTAGATGAAGATGTCAGATCATCACATTCTGAAGATGTTGAAAGAGGAGTATTACCAATAGATTTTGCTAAATTATCTCAGGCTCTAACTTTCTCAAAATCACCCCATAATCTTTCAAGGTGTCTTTCACTTAAAGTTTTTAGTCCCTTGCATATACACCTTATTGGTTGAACTTGAACCTTGAACTTTCCTAGTTCAAGATTCAAGGTTCAATAACATCCTTTGGTATGATTGGTCTTCTTTGTTTGCAAGCTTAGCGGCATGTTGTCTTTGCAGCGTGCACTCTTCCAATGAAGTATGAACTTTGAAATCTCCTAGTTCAAGATTCAAAGTTCAATGGACAATATCTTTTTGCGAGATGTTTTCTTTTATTTTGTCTTTCTTTCTTACCGCTAGTTGTTTTTGCTTTATTTTATTGAATCATATCAAAGGGTAGTCCTCCCGCCTTCTTGTTGAACTTGAACTATGAACTTTCCTAATTCAAGGTTCAAGATTCAACAGATGTTTGTAATTTGTAAAAAAGGAAAGTGGTGATTTGACGGAAAAGATAGTTGCTAGGTGATTATGAGATCTGCGCATGGCATGAATATCGTAATTAATAGAAATGACATCTGAGTGTCACTTCACTCATGGGAAATTGCAGGCATTCAATGTTTCAGTTACACAAATTTCCCATCATCATTAATTAAATCTCCTTAGCCATTATTGTGAATCTCTCAAGATTTGTAAACTTCTTGGTGATATATAAAGGGGCTTAGCCATCTTTGTTCATAGTGGTGGACATTTCAGGAAATCAGTGTGGAAGAAGGTATCTTTCCCTCCTCTCAGAGTTTAGTGCGTTGCGTAAGAAACCAGGATAATCTCTCTTTTTGGCCACCTTGTTTCAGTTGAAGCTCATTACTTTGTCAAATTCAAAATCGTGTAAGGCTACTGTGTTTCCTTGTTTATTCCTAGTTTTTGAGCCAATATGAAGAACCCAGTGCCAAACTTTGGAAATACTTCCCCTTTGATTTGCTCTTTACTCGACTGTGAGGATACCCTGATCAAGATTGGAGCTTTAGAGGAGATCATAAGTAGAGTCAAGGAACCCATTCTAGGTTCCATGCTAGAAAAAGCAATCCAAAGTGGATTGGCTGATGCAGCTGCTTTCCCCATAGTGGCCCCTTGTCGAGAACTGGTTTTCGAGTGTGCAAAAAGATATAGTTTTGAAGAAAAGTGTCTTAAAAAGATAGATGGGAGTTCGCTGGTCTATATAAGTAGAGATGTCATTCCGAAGGCAATGGGTATCCCTGAAAAGGACCAATATGAAGCGTGGAACATTCCCTCACCCCAATCAGTCTTTGCCACCAAGAGACAAATGTATAGGAACGAGATTGCCTAACATTGGTTGCTAAAAGCCTAGAAAGGAGGATCAAGGCTGCCAAAACCACTTACTGTAGATCATTTCAAGCTTGAGGTAGCTGAACTGGTTATATTGCTTAAGAGGATAAAAGGAAATCAAAATGCATACTATTGGCATGATTGGATGTATTTCTATATTCAGGTTACTCTTGGGGGAGTAAAATATGTTGACTGGGCCAAAACAATTGTTGATGAACTTCATCACTAGTTAGAAAACTTCCCAAGTAACAGTGGTTTTCATATGTCTTCCTACCTATTTTACATCTTGGCCTGTACCAGAGAATGGAAAGGTCTTTTCCATGAACAACCTATCCCAACCATAAAGGTGTATGATTACTATCCCCATCTACAGAAGGAGTATCATGTTGATAGTTTTCCAAAGTTAAATAGAACATTCTTTGGGAGATTAACCTATGAAATTCAAGGATATACTGAGCAAAGAATATCTGAGAAGGCTAAGACTTTTGTTAACACCTATGAAAATTTCTTTATCCAGTTCAGAAGATACACCTATCTAAGAGTTGGGGGTTTTGAAGGAGAGCCTTTCAAGTTTCCTAGATATTCTTTTGATAGCTTGATTATAGCAGAGGTGGTCCGTCAACTGGCTTATGTTCACAAAGGAGTAAAAGAAAGGAAGGGAAGGGCTAAGTCCATCTTTCCAGTTGAGTTGGGATATTATACTTGTAAAACTTCTTCAGATGCCCTAAATCTAGAACATGAATTGAGGAAACTCAATTTAAAAACATTTGAACCCAAGAAAGATTTTGGCAGTAGGGGGTATGCGGCTCAACATTTTAATTTACCTTCATAATTACAACATATTCCCCAAATGGAAGACTACTGGGAGGGCTATGCTGATGATTTTGAAGTAAGAAGAAGAAGTTGGTCAAGGTTTACTCTAGGTCAGATTGTTACCTTGAATATTCAGATTGATATCACAGCAGTGGATGAGGATAATGATGAAGAGGTAATTGATGATCAGTTTGAAGCCAAAGTTAGAGGTACACCTCTACCTGAAATAGACTGGAATATTGACGAGAGGGATAGTATAATAATCAAAACCCTCAGTGTGATAAAAAGAACTGAGAGATGAGTCAAGAGAAAGAAACCTCTTGCTCTAAGGAGACACAATACAAGAAGAACAACACAATGATTCAGTTACCAAGCCTATTGATTCTGCTAATAAAAATGTTTCTCTTGTAGGTATGTCTAAAGCTAAAAATAAGAAAAAGTCCAAAGTTGACCCTGGAAAACAGGCCTCTCCTTTCTCTTCACCAACGACAAAAGCCTCAAGAAACAGAGCAAGTAAGGAAAGTAGTAAGTTGATTGACAACAAGGAGGTGATTGATCTTGACCTTATGGATAGCCATATGTCAGAGCAAACTAGTCCATATAGTCTGGGTGAAGATACATTAATTCAAAAGGGCAGTCAACCATATTTTGGAAACCCCTCAACAATTGTGATGGATAACACCTTGCAAACTCCACCCGCCACTCTTAAATGGATGGAGAACTCTATCAATAAGAAACAGAATGTGATACCGATAACTCTTCCGGTAGAAGACATGGTGAGTAAATGACTAGGAGCCATTATTAAACCTAAAAGGATCAGGATGGAGTCAATGATTGATATTGACGAAAAAATTGAGTGATGGATGGCAGAATATGCAGTGCCAAAGGCTGAAAAAAATATTTCTGAAGCTTCTACTAAGGACTTTACCATTGAGAAGATAGGCCTGGGAGTTGTGAGCGGGGTAGTAGATGCAAAGCATCTCGAATCCTCCACATGAAAAATACTGCACAGAACCTTCAAAGATGAAAGAGACAAGAAGGAGTTGAAGGCTACCATCTAGAGGTTAGCAGAATTCATCCAGGCAGTTCAGGGGCCTAGTCCACTTCCATTGACCCAAGTGCCTCAAACTTTTGATCCTCACTCACCAAAAGTTTGCAAAACTCTAGATCAAATTCAAAGGAATAAACTGATAGTGGATGTTTTCAATAAGTGGGTTGCAGGGATGACTCAATAGGGGAGTGATTATATTACTCAATTGATTGAGACTCATGGGGTCGTGACTAAAACCATCTCAGAGATGCTAATTGAACTGTCTTAATGGGGAAAGGAGAAGTGTGTGTGTGAAATTTGTACCTAGCTATAGACACAACACTTCAGTAAAACATTAGAGGTTAGTTGAAATCAAAATCGTGCAGTGAAATGGAAACTAATCTAACCAGGCGATTTACTACCTTCTAGTAGATGTGAGTATGTATTCTCAAATTAGACCGAGATCAGTGACCTTGACAACACCTAAACAAAGGATTTGAATGCAGAATCTAGATATGAGATGAATGCAAATTAATCTATATTTTTGGTTTTTCTGTGCAATAAGATGAACTCAACTTATATGAATATATTCTAGATGAAGAACTGATATGCAAATTAAGCTAACAATGATATGCTAAATATGAAACTAACAATGATTAAAAACAAGATTGATCTCACAAAAGTTGTTGATTTGCAAAGAAGCTTCAATTCTTCAGAGGTCAATTCGTTAGCGTGATCGTGCAAATTCGTGGATTGATTTTGGCAGAATAAGTATGCAAACTTGTGAGATGAATTATGAAGAGTTGAGCCTTGATTTTATAGAAATCCAGGGCTTTAGAGGTGCATGGAAAAAGCCATAAATCACTCAGGTTTATTTTTGAGTCAACAAGGAATTAAAGATAGTTAACTCACAAAAAATTATGAAAAACAACTTTTTGATTTAAATCAGAAGTTGAGATCAGCTTTCAACTCAAAAGAGAGTTGAGTTTATTTTTAAAACAACTTGAATTGATTTTCTGATTTAAAATTCAACTGCTTTTTGGATGTGCATAATTAATTATGAATTAAATAAATAAATAAAGTGACTTATCCTCAACTTAACTGATTTTAAAAATAAAATAATTGATTTATGGGTTAATCAATTATTAAATCAAACTTTTATTTCAAAAACTATATTATTAAATTTGACAATTGACATTAATTAATTAAATAAGAATTTGATCAATTAGTCATAGGATATTTGATTTATTGTCAAAATTTAAATAATACAATTTAGGAATAAATATAATTAACTCTAATTAAATAATTAAGTGGCAGTATTAAATCTAATTAATTAAATATTTAGAATATTCAATTAATCAAACTTTAGGATAAAATATGATTTATCGCCAAATAATCATTAAATTAAAGATAATTAAGATAAATAAAAATAAGGAATATTCCCCGATGCAGAATTAAGATAATCAATTAAGATTCGATAATGTACTGATGTGCCTTAGGTTAGGACTTCGGTGTCGATTTCGTTCGAATTGAAGATGTAGGAGGTTAATGAACCTATAGCCCATTTTTGGGGTATTACATTTTTCCCCTCTTTGAATTACTATGCGAAGCACAGTGGTTCAAAGAGAGTCTGTGTATGATGTTGAACTGATGTTTGAAGTTGAAATTGATATGAAACAGAAATTGTGATATGAGATAGAAACTGATTGAAAGATTCAAAGATATTAGGTCTTGAATGACCAAATATAATGTTAACTATAACAGTAATGAACCGATGATTGTGAAAAAGTGTCAAAATGCCTGATTCTAAACCTTATGATTGCGAAGAAGTGAGTGACCGATTCCAGACCCGATTGTCGATAAGAATCACATTGGTATCACATCTGAACCCTTCAGTTACGAAGAACTAAAGAAATAACACTAATGAACTGATGGTTACAAAAAACTGATACAGTCTACAAGATTAAGAGAATACCAGATTGATATGGATCTCGATGAATCTGATATGCCCCAAGCGATGATTGATTTGCCCCGAGCGATGAGGTCTTTTGATGAATCAACAACTAGACGTGGTTGTTGTCTCGATTACTAAGGAAAGATATGATTTCAAATTTAGATTATAGACTTTGAATGATATGAAATACCAGGATGTTTAACCTAGGAGGATAACTACTTGCGATTCTATGAAGAGACCTTCAGGTTAGGTGTCAGCTCTCATTAGATTTGAAGAGACAATTGAAGAATTGTTTAAGCATTGAAGGTCATTTAGCTATTGTGAGATCATGCAAACATGCAAAAATGCAAAGAGACATGCAATATGAAATGCAACCTAAGACCTAGGACCTAGTCACTGATCATGTGTCGGTCATTCTCATCATTGAATTTTTAGGTAATCGGATAAATCAATACAATGCCCACTAGTTATGAAACCATAGACCTATGAATATCGATTTGTATGTGCAAGAATCAATACAACACCCACTAGTCAAACAACCATGGACATATGAATATTGATTTTGTTCGGAATGTCGGATTAGATATAAGCACCAAGGCACACACGCCAGGATGACTTGAATATCATGTCCATTTTGATATAGCAATTTGTATAAGCATCAGAACATAAATGTCGTGATGACCAGAATATGCCTTGTGGTAATAAGCACATCAAGCAGTCAAGAGATCATTCTAAATCTAATGTGAATTACCCATAGTGATCCTTTATCGTTCACATCCTTAGGTAAGATCGCATTTCACAATAGGAGAAAGAACTCACTCAAAAAAGAGAATAGTTCGATCAAACTTGAATTTTCTAGGTATCAATGGTCGAGGTACGCATGACCATCCAATTAAAGATAGAGGCTCTTACAGTCAGACACCATTTCAATCCAAAATTTCCAAAGTTATTAGATTTCACATATAAGAAGAAAATAAAGAAAAGATTATGCCCCCAGTCATCACTCTCTAAATCCTGTAAAGTAATCATCAAAGAGGTCGAGGGAACATAATATGCAAAAATCTCAATGTGAATCAGTAAGCATACAAGGAGACAAAAGCATGTAAAAAGCATAGATTGTTTTCAGTTTGTGTTTGATGTTTGATTGTGTTTTTGTAGATGAAAAAATCTTTTCTGGAGACGAGACTGACTGACTGATGCAAATGAAGCTTCCAAGGACTCTGACTAGATATGACTTGTCTAAGATGTACTGGAGGCCATATGATATGACATTGAATGCCCCCAAGTTTGAAACATTGATAGGATACAAACGCTTTTGCTAATGGTGTACAGACCGACTTATTGAAAACAAGAATGTAGAAACAAACCAAGAAATATGTACAAGCTAAAGCAAGACTGAAAGTTGGGAAAGACCAAGATTGCGCTGATAGATGGAGCGTTTTGAAACAAGTGGCGCCCGTTTGTCGAGTTTTCACCATCTTGGTAGAGATTCTATTTTTGCTACCAAGGCGCCTATTTCCAGGTTTTCACCAAGGCACTTTTTCTTTTTCTCATTTTTTTTTTGTATTTTTTATATTTTTTACTTTTTTTTGTGAATCATCAAGGCGTCTATTGCTAGGTTTTCACCAAGATGTTCATTTTTTGAAGACTTTTTCCAATTTTTAAGATTTTTTCAAGACATTTTACCATAGACTGAATGCCTTGGGCATAAAATTTCTTCAGATGGAGAACGTTGATTGGTTATTGGAGCTGTTCTCCTTCAGTCGTTGAGAGTTGATAGGCACTAGAGCCAAAAGTAGCAATGATAACAAAGGGACCCAGCTAGTTGGGTTCAAACTTCCCCTTGCGTTCTTGATGTGATTGATTTTTAGGATTCTCTCTTAAGACTACATCACCAACCTGAAATTCTTTATGTCTGACTTTCTTGTTGTAGCCTCTAGACATTCTCTTCCGATACACTCTGAGATGATCATATGCTGCTTGTCTGCGCTCATCTAGTAGTTCAAGTTCTTGCAACCTAGACACTCTTTAGTCATCATCAGTTACTAGACCATGCATTCTGATTATTAGGGATGAGATTTCAACCTTAATAGGCAGTACTGCTTCAGACCCATAAACTAAAGCGAAAGGTGTAGCCCTAGTGGGCGTTCTGATACTTGTTCTGTAGGCCTAGAGAGCTGGATTGATCATGAGATGCTAGTCTCTTCCTATTTTATTAACGGTACAGTGCAAGATTTTCAATAGATTCTTGTTAGAAGCCTCTGCTTGTCCATTCCCTTGAGGATAGTAGATAGATGACCAATGTTGTGTAATCTTGAATTTGGCACATAGATCATCTAAGTCTTTGTTTTTGAATTGTCCACCGTTATCTATGATTATGGAATGAGGTATCCCATATCTACATATGATATAGTTCAATATGAACATAGATATTTGCTTACCAGTTGCTTGTGTCAAAGGGACTGCTTCTACCCATTTTGTAAAATAATCTGTAGCCGTGATTATATGGGTATGTCCATTAGAAGAATGAGGATGTATAGCTCCGATAAGATCAAAGGCCCATTGATGAAAAGGCCATTGTGTAGTAAAGGGAATTAGATCTCTCCCTAGAGCATGAATTAAGTTTCCATGCACTTGGCACTTTTGACAGTTCTTAGCAAACTTGATAGACTCTTTCTCCATTTCAGGTCAATAGTACCCACCCCTAATAAGTTTTCAAGCTAGTATTAAACTGTTCGAGTGTGACCCCCATATACCCTCATGGACTTCCTCTAATGCACGTTGAGACTCTTTCCATTCTAAACATCTAAGTAGCGTACCATCTAGACCTCGTTTGTACAGATCGTGACCAATGATGACATATCGGGAAGCATTACAAATAAGGTATCTCATTTCATGGTGGTTGAAGGTATCGGGAATGATTTGGTCTTTGAGATAGGAAAATAGGTTTTTATATCTGGATGAATCATGACCAACAATAGTGCAGATCATGCGAGTTTTAGGGGAATCATATGCAGGATAAGATAGTGCTTCCATCAGGAACTCATAGCGTAGCTCATGTTCAAGCTGATGTAATAGAGTAGATAGCGTTGCCATTGCATCGGGAGCCTTGTTCTCTGTTCTGGGAATTTGCTCAAATGTGATAGATATGAAATACTTCTTTAAATCATTTACCATTCTCTTATAAGGAATGAGATTTTCATCTTTAGTTTGGTACACATCATTGACTTGATGGATAACAAGTTGAAAGTCTCCATGAATGTGTAATTCTATTATTCTCCACTCAATTGCTATTTTCATGCTATTAAGAAGGGCTTCATATTCTGCAATATTGTTTGTGCAAGGGAACTTTAATCTGAATGCTTTGGGAATCGAGTATCCTTGAGGAGTTGTGAACAATATGCCTGCTCCTGATCCATTCTGTGTATAGGAGCCATCAAAGAATAACTTCCATTCTCTAGAAGAAAGAGTCATGATAGAGGAATCTAGAAATTCCATTTGCATTGGTGTATCATCAATCATAGGTGCATCTACCAATTGATCAACAATAACCTGTCCTTTTATAGCTTTTCTTTCCACATATTCAATGTCAAATTCACTTAAGAGCATGATCCATTTGGCTAATCTACCAGTGAGGGAAACTTTGCTTAGTAGGTCCTTTAGTGGATCAATTTTAGCTATCAAATGTGTGGTATGAGCTAACATATAATGTCTTAGTTTCTGTGATGCAAAGATCACAGCGAGACAAGCTTTCTCAATCATTGAATAGTTCTTTTTGTATGCAACCAATGTTCTACTGATATAGTATATAGCTCTTTCCTTTTTATTCTCATCATGTTGTGCTAGCAATGCCCCCAATGATGTATATGTTGCAGAGACATATAAGATCAATGGCTTCCCTTGAATAGGAGGCATCAAGATAGGAGGATTTGATAGATATTGTTTGATATGGTCAAAGTTCTTCTCACATTCTTCATTCCATGCAAAGATCACACATTTATGTAATGTTTTTGTAAAAGGTTATGATATGTCCGCAAGTTGTGATATGAATCTTCTGATAGATTGAACTCTCCTTTGCAATGTTCTCATCTGACTAATGTTCTTGGGAGGTTGCATCTCCATTATAGCCTTTACTTTAGCTAGATCAACTTCAATGCCCTTCTTTGAAACTATGTATCCTAAGAGCTTTCCAGAAGTGACACCAAAAGCACACTTCTTAGGATTTAGTCTAAGACTAAATTTTTCCATTATGTCTAGTATCTTTGTCAAGTCATTTAGATGTTCAATTCTGATCATAGATTTTGCTAAAGTGTCATTAACATAATCCTCCATAGTCCTATGCATCATGTCATGAAAAATAGATGTCATGGCTCTTTGATATGTAGCACCAGCATTTTTAAGCCCAAATGACATGACATTCCAATAGAAGGTACCCCATGCACATGTGGAAGCAGTTTTCTCTTGATCTTATGGTGCAATTTTTATTTGATTATATCTAGAAAAATCATCCATTAAGGAATACATCTCGAAACCCGCAGTCATGTCCACTATCATATCAATGTTAGGTAGTGGAAAATCATCCTTAGGGCATGCTTTGTTCACATCTCTAAAGTTTGCACACACCTTGATTGATTTATCTAGTTTTGAAATAGGTACAATATTATAGATCCATTCTGCATAATCAATAACTCGGATGAATCCGACTTTTAATAGTTTCTCTAATTCAGCTTTGACCAAGAGTGCAACATGAGGATGCATCTTTCTCAATTTTTGCTTAACAGGTTTGACATTTGGAGCTATAGATAAATTGATACATTATAAGATTAGGATCCAACCTTGGCATATTTGAATATTTCCATGCAAAATTGATCTTCTTTTCTGTTAGGAATGTTGTAAATTTTTTCTTCTCTTCTTTTGATAAAGATTGTGCTACATGAATCAACTCTGGTTCTTTTGTTGTTCCCAAATTAATAGATTGAGTGGGCTCAATTAGAACTGGAGATCTGTCCTATAAATGACTCAGAAGGACATCAAATATCTCATCCTTAGGCACCTCAGAGAGGTTTTCACCTTCAGATACATCTTTTATTTTTACTTTTGTAGGTTCTGAGACTGCCACAAAGTGGTTTTCACGCTAAGAACTCCTTTTCTTTTTATTCTTATTCTTATTTTTCTGACTAAGATACTTGATGTCCAACTTTGTCATGCTAACGCTCGGTTCAATGATGGAAGTCCTCATAGGCTCAACTGCATTGAGGTAGCAAGCAAGGGCATAGTCATTCGAGAAGGTATAAATACCATGGCTCTGATTTATGGAGGTTTGATCAAGAAGTTCAGGATGTTGGATAGTCAAAGTGGGGAAAGATTGGGAGATAGTATTTACAAATATGGATCTATCATCATTGGTCCTAACCCGATGCTCGAGTTCAAAGGTGATATTACAACTTAAGACATCTAATTTGTGAATAGGCTCAATGTCATTGCGGGAGTCCAATTCAGCCATAGGTGGATCAGACTCATTAAGTTCATTACTTCGCTCTAGACTTACATTGGGTTTAGGTGCATATTGGTGAATAACATCAACATGTTTTTATGTGATAAGCTCATCTTCTTCTAGAATGACTCCCCATTCATAGTCATTAGATTCTTCATCTATGCCTCTAGGAAATCTAAGAACATGAGTAAAGTCAGGATGAATACCCCAAAAAGGGTTACCCTCGATTTTTGATTTGAATTCATACTCATGGGAATCTATTTTAGAATAACTACCACCTTCCTCTTTGTCTATTTGATTGTCTTTAAGATTAGCTGGTTCTTGTGTTGCAACTATCTCTAGATCTATAGTAGGTTTTTGTGTTTCTACTACATTGATTCTTTTTATTGGATCATCTTCAGCTTCAAGGAGGTCTTTGATTTCCTTAGGCAAACGCTCATAAGGAATAAGTTTTGAGTTGTCTGAATCACTATCTGATGGTTTAGTTTCTTCCTTCTTAAGAAGGGCTTCTCCTGGTGTGATCTACTCTATGACATGAGAACAATTACCTTTGAGGTGGAAGGGTTTCTTTTTAAAGCCTAAGCCAACAATATCTTTTTTTGCCCTACCAGTATGTGAAATAGGTGTCATAAGACCTTTTCCTCTGATCCCTAGAGGTCCTTTACCTGGATATCCCATTTTAGCTATCAATTTACCCCCTGGGCCATATGATTTAGAAGGGATTTTGGATATTGCAGAGTCATTAGGTTGAACAACTTGAGATTCAGGTCCATCCTTGTATAGCCATGCGAGCACAGCTTCATCTTCTTCAAATTCTTGCTTGGAGACTTGTTCTGCCACAAAATTTCTTTTATATGCCTCAAGAGGCTCTTTAGAGTCTGGTTTGGACTATTTTAAAGATTGTCCATAAGACTTAGGTGAGATAGAGAGAGATGTCAAAGATAAGACTGGCTCTATAGTATATTCTCCCATACCATTTTATTTGATATTGACCTCTTTTACAATGTCTTCCATTTTAGATGTGGATGCTTCTTTTGTTGTCTTAATGGAAGATTCTCTATTATGAGGCACAAGTTTATCTGCACTTTCCTTCAATGTATTGCAAGTGGTAGATATGTCTGTTGGAATAGTGACCTCTACTCCTTCATAAGGAAATTTCAAACATTGGTGGAATGTAGAAGGAATAGCCTTCATCTCATGTATCCATGGTCTGCCTAGAAGAATGTTGTAAGCCAAAGATAGATCAAGAACTTGACATATAGTATCCCTGATAACTGGACATGCTCTGATAGGTAAGACAACGGTGCCTTTATAAGATCTTTCTTGTTCAGCATAGGTCTTTATAGTTATTTTCTTTCTAGGATCAATAGCCAATTCTAAAAATCCCAATTGTGTGACCAAGCTATAAGAACAAATGTTTAGGCCAGCACCCCCATCTATCAACACACGTTTGAATCTACGGTTCTAGATCAAGACTTCTATATGCAAGGGTTGGTTATGCGGGTGACTCAAGGAGTTGTCATCTTCCTCTGAAAAGGAGATATATTGCAGAGATGTAAGATGTCCAACCATAGTCTGGAACCTATCTAAATCAAGGTCATCAGGAACATTGGATCTGAGCAAAGCTTTGTCTAGAATAGCTCTATGAGCTGGAGATATTCGAAGAAATTCAAACATAGAGATTTTTGCATTAGTGTTGGAGTTGTTGAACAATGCTATAAGATGTTGGCCTTGTATCTTTAGGATTGGAAGATTTAGAAGTAGCCTTCTGTTTGGAAGCGGAAGAAAGATTGAAGGGCATCTTAGGGACATTTGATGAATCTAGGATTTGTCCTTTCAAATGTGCCTGAGCCTGTGATTGAGTAACTGTGTTAGCTGAAGGATGATCTCTATCTCTTCACACAATTGTGATGACATTGCAATGCTCAGAGAGACAAGGTTCAACCATATTGATAACAACATTATTTCTAGGGTAAACATAATTGACCTTTGCGCCCATATTAGGCTAAGAAGATGAAACTTTTTGACCATGTTTCAAAAATGGTTCTGTGAATGCTGTATGATCGTTATTGCTCTTATGATTGTCAATCGTGATGTCTCCATTATCAATCAGATCTTGAATAGTATGTTTCAAGCGTAAGAATTTATTGGTTTTGTGACCTTTACCCCGATGGAAATCACAAAATTTATTCTCTCTCCACCATTTCAGCTTAGGGTCAGGATCAGATTGTCAAATCTCAGACAAAGAGATGATGTTATTAGCCAGCAAAGTTCTCATAGCTGATTCCAAAGGTTCTCCAAGAGGAGTGAACTTTCGTTTATTATCAGCGGACCAAGATTTGTATTTTGGCTTCTTTTGAGATGTTTCAGACACCTTTTTCTCTAAAACTTTGATGGCTCGGGTACCAATAGTTAGATTGAAAGCCGGTGCCTTTGATGGGGCACCGATAGTATCAACGCCATCTGTGATGATGCCTTTATTCTTGTTCCAATTTTTGTTCGTCTTTAGAACTAGATCCTGATTCGTACTTGTCCTTTTGAAGTGTGACATCTCCTTTTTTCACAAGTACCTTTTCAATTTTGATCGCATTGTCTACCATCTTATCAAAAGATGTATGATGTTGCATTTGTAAAGGGTAGTTGATCCCTGGGACAAGATTATTGATGAAGATTTCCAGTTTCTCAGTTTTTGGAATAGGCCTAACATATAGAGAGAATTTCTTCCTCCATCTCTTGAGAAATGTCAGGAATGGTTCTCCTGGATATTGTTTGAGATTGTAGATATCAATCATGGTGACTGGATGTTGGACATTGTAGGAGTATTGCTGATAGAACAATTTGATCAACTCCTCAAAAGTTTTGATAGTAGAAGGCAATCTAGAGAACCAATGAATGGTTGCTCCCCCTAGAGATCGAGGAAAGAGACACATCAGATAGGTCAGTTCGTGCATGAACTCCATAGATTGTGTACAAAATTCTCTAACATGATCTTGAGGATCAGAGTGTCCATCATACTTATCATATTTAGGCAGGTGGCATGTACAAGTCTTTGTCAAATGGAAAAGGATATAGGGCCTCCATGGAGAACTCCTTGGGTTCCTTTTCTTTCTCAAGTTTATTAAGTTTGACTTGCATGGCATGCATCTGTTTCATCATAGCTGTGAGTGGATTTTCTTCCTCATGCGTAATGATATCTTCAACATTAAAGTTGGGAGGAAGTTTAGCTCCTTGATGAGCTAATTGTAAAAAGTATGTTTCTCTATCTTCTTTCAAGAAATGCTTCATCATTCTTTTGAAGTCATCGTCATTTTGATACCGAGCA
Organism: Chamaecyparis obtusa; assembly: GCA_027943335.1. NCBI lineage: Eukaryota > Viridiplantae > Streptophyta > Pinopsida > Cupressales > Cupressaceae > Chamaecyparis > Chamaecyparis obtusa. The sequence continues at coordinate 1,004,337 of BSBK01000293.1, read as the reverse complement.
ATTTCTTTAGGTGTGGGTTCTTGATCTGCACCATGTTGAGATTGAGCTCTTTGAGAGCCATGGTTTGTCCCCACTTGAGACATGGTAGGAGTTTTAGGACTCCCTGGGATAGATCAAGGAGAAGTTTGTTGATTACCTCCGTGAGTTGATGGTGGAGGTATGTAACCAGTTTTTAATCGAAAGTTGCCAAGACCATCATCTTCGTAAAGACCAGAATTGTAGAGTTGTTCAAGAGTTGGACCCCGGATATGAGTTAAAGGTAAAGTATGAGATATTTCCCCTGATTTCTTGTGTGAGGAAGCTCTAGTTTCCACCATTAACCTTGGGTGAAGCAAAAGAATAAGATGGAGACAACTGAAGAATGAATTGATTCAAGAAGATCAGATGACACAACCTTGTCAAGGTTTGATTGATTGAAGCTGAGATTGGACTTAGATGAAGGATACTATGGCCTGGATGTATGGGTAGACGTCCAGAAGATAGCGGACACAAGTTCACAACACTTAGCCGTTTTGAAGATTGATTGAAGATTGATAGTTATGACAAGGTTTTAACACAAGATGAAAAAGACTCAAATCAATTAAACAGAAGGTTGAATCGGATTCAGAAGGCCACTTTAGGAAAATGATTGGATTCTTAGTAGTTGATGTTCTGTTCTTGACACAGTGATTTATTTGACAGATTCTGGAAACAGGCTGAAAAAGTTGGGTATCTAGCAATTCTGACAACTTTCTGGCAATTTTTCAAAATTTCTCAAATGACTTTCTACAGGCTCCTACAACAGTGGGTAGGCTATGAAACGACAATTGAAAAACTTGTACGACTATTGTAAAAACTCGCACGATAGTTGATAGCAAGGTTTTTGACTTTTTTAAATTGACTGGCAGTAGAACTCGTACGATAATATAATAGATACCATACGACAATTAGGGGGTCATGAAATGACAATAGCCAAAAGTCGTATGACTTTATGACTTTACAAGATGACTTTTGACTCTAGAAAGGTGTTTGACATCAGATTTTGCAATTTTTTAGGTCTTCAGTTTCAAATTGTTCACAAAATTGTCTGTCCATATTTGAAGATTGTACAGGATTGATTCGTTCTTAGTAACCAAATAGATAAACATGCATGCAAAATAGCAAGCAAGTGATTTCAAGCACATCTGAAAATAATGAATAAGGGACAAAGCAACTCTATGCATGAACAATCAAGTGACTAAATTGTGCTAATCCCTAGGAGTTATAATAATGTATGTTCCAAAAAGTTTTGCAATAACGCACATATTCCTAGAAAATGAAAATTTGGCCTCACTAGGGTTTGTAGTAATGGTCTGACTCTACAACTTTTGTGATCTCAAGAGGGCGAACTCTAATCTAGGCACACCGGGGTTTTGACACAGTCTGAGAAATTAATCAATCAGGAGCTGCTAGGGAGATCTGATAGCCCAAGAAGAGACCACACCTGTGAAGATTTCCTCCACAAGGACATTTATATAGCGGCTGTTGCTACCACGATGAAAATGACTATTATCGCTTGAGGTTCTGTCAATGTGGTTTACTCAATTAAGGGAATGTCCACTATGGTTAACTCTCTCTAAAGGTGACTCACAAAAGATACCACATGGAGATTGGTTTTAGATTCAAAGAACTGAGTTTCTGATACTACCCAAAAAGGGAGTAGAGCAGAGTCCTCTAGTCTTTTCACTTTTAACCAAAATAAAGCAGACAGATTAATCCGACACGCTAAGACCAAGATTATCTCACAAACATCTCTGATGTCAACCACTTATGATCTATCAACCTCTCCGAAGAGAGAATGTATCAATCAGAAGCTGAAGATGCACAAATCTAGTAGAACATGAAACGCTCTCAGTAACCTCCCCACTTACAAGGGTTCCTTCGTTGAGAAGAGTTTCGCTAGAAACCCACTCTCTCAAGAACCACGAATAGTGTTCATAGGGCCTATTTACTATGTGTAACAAAGATGCTAAAAAGCAAAATCTATGTTCGTTTTTATAGCCCAAAATGAAATATGTGATATGAAAGCAATAAAAGGTCACACAAGCTAGACATGTGAGATGTTCATTTTAGTCCAAATCGAAACATTATCAGCTGAGAAGATCACCTGAATTCCTCACAACACGCTTAGTAGATTTTTACCTATTTTTAGCAACTCTCACGCTTTTTCCAATCAAAATCAGCAGAAATCAATCAAAAACAACAAATTTCAATTGTTAATGTTAGCTGTTAGTCCAAATCTGGAAAACTACTTGAAAAAGTGAAACAATAATTGAAACCTGGCACTAAAACTCGTATGATAGTGGGTCACCTCCCAGACGACAGTCCAGAAACTCATATGACAATGGGTATCAGATCGTACGACACTATGTTTTTGATGGTACGATCCTCGATCAAATCAACTATTGTACAATAGTGGGTATCTCCTGGTACGAGTTTCTGACAAAACTCGTACGAAAATTATACGGACAGAAATTAAAAATCGCAGCTTGGAACAAAAAATGACAAGATGATAGAAATTGATAGAAATGGAATGGAAACCCATTTCAGGGCCCCACGATAGGAGCTAGAAATGTGTGTGAATTTTGTACCTAGCTGTAGACACAACACTTCAATAACATTAGAGGTTAGTTAAAATTAAAATCGTGCAGTGAAATGGAAACTAATCTAACCAGATGATTTACTGCCTTCTAGTAGATGTGAGTATGTATTCTCAGATTGGACCGAGATCAATGACCTTGACGACACCTAAACGAAGGATTTGAATGGAGAATCTAGATATGAGATGAATGCAAATTAATCTATATTTTTGGTTTTTCTGTGCAATAAGATGAACTCAACTAATATGAATCTATTCTAGATGAAAAACTGATATGCAAATTAAGCTAACAATGATATGCTACATATGAAACTAATGATGATTAAAAATAAGATTGATCTCACAAAAGTTGTTGATTTGCAAAGAAGCTTCAATTCTTCAAATGTCAATTCGCCAGTGTGATCGTTCAAATTTATGGATTGATTTTGGTAGAATAAGTATGCAAACTTGTGAGATGAATTATGAAGAGCTCAACCTTGATTTTATAGAAATCCAGGGCTTTGGAGGTGCATGGAAAAAGCCATAAATCACTTGGGTTTATTTTTGAGTCAACAAGGAATTAAAGATAGTTAACTCACAAAAAATCATGCAAAAATAGTTTTTTGATTTAAATCAGAAGTTGAGATCAGCTTTCAACTCAAAAGAGAGTTGAGTTTATTTTTAAAACAACTTGAATTGATTTTCTGATTTAAAGTTCAATTGCTTTTTGGATGTGCATAATTAATTATGAATTAAATAAATAAATAAAGTGACTTATCCTCAACTTAACTAATTTTAAAAATAAAACAATTGATTTATGGGTTAATCAATTGTTAAATCAAACTTCTAGAAGAAAAATTGCAATACACTTGTCAAAACGGCTCATGCTCGCTTTGTGCTCTGCTAGGATTTTTTCACCTTGCATCCATCTCTGCATTTCCATCCTTCACACATACCGCAGTTATTGTGGGAAATAGCCTAATATATATGGCTCCGGCCACTTCCCACCAACCAGTTGATGCTGGTGTTGGTGTGGTTTTGAATAGCAATGGCGCCACCAAGCAAACACCTCTGCAAGTTTGTACCCAAAGTATTCCATGAGGTATGGCCCAGCCTGATATTGTTTTACCCATTAATGAATTCAATGATGCATGCACTTGGTTTGAATCGCACACCCTGATTAGCTATTTTCTGGGTCGCAACCCCCCTGAACATGTTCTCAAGGACTGGGTTGCGAAGAACTAGACTCCTCACAGAATTCGCCTGGAAGGCATTCAGAGTCTTACCAAAGGCTTTTTCCTTTTTTGCTTTTCTAACCCCTCCCATGTGGATGCTATCTTTCCCAAAGGTCCTTGGAATATCAAGGCCTCGCTGTTAATTTTCCAACGCTGGTCTCATGACTTCTCTATCTTTGATGACAAGAAGCTCAAGGTCCCAGTGTGGGTCGAGTTCCCTAGTCTTCCCTTACCTTGTTGGCCTTTCATGCAAGCCATAGCGCAAAAGCTCAATAGGGTTATATGTCTCGAGCATGACCATTTTCTTAATCTGTGCCCTCACAAGAGGCTCTGTGTTGAGGTTGACCTTTCTAGGGACCTCAAAGAATCCATAGAGATTCAGGTTGGTGATACCACCTTCACCCAGAAGGTGCTCTATTTTAATCTTCCCAATACTTTCTATCGGTGTCAATCCGTGGAGCATAAGATTAAGGACTGCCCTTTGACAGTGCCTCGTACCAAGCCTCCTCCCAAGGATGCTAGTTCACAGCCGGTTGAGGCTGGCAAGAAAGAAGATAGAAAAAAAGATGAATGGGTCACTATCGGTCGTCGTAACAAGCCCCACAAGCAGCTTGTTTCGGCTCCCATCTCCCATCTGCCACCCTCTGTGGTGCAGGGCACCTTGGCAAAAAGCATGAGGAGAGGGTCACTTGGTTTAATGATCTAGGAAGATCAAATTTTGAATGTCATTGGACCTATGGTCCATTTTTGTAATTGATATTTTGAAGCCTAAACTATAAAGGCATATAATAGAGGTTAAGGGCATTCAAAGGTCAAACTTAGGATTTAAATGATCTAAAGGCCTTTAAGGTCTAAAACAAATGTAATATGGCTTCTAAAGCCAATAAATGTTGTAAGTGTCTTAGTTGGCAAAATTGGCCTATAAGGCTCAGTGAGTATTGAAGGGTTATTAAGGGTGCTCAAAATCCTTTAGGAGCCATGAGATGGGGTATTGGAATCAAGTTGTCGAGTTGACAACTTGGGTTGTCAACTTGACAAACAAAGTTTTTAATTCTTATTTGGTTAAAACAATTAGTTTTGTGACTGTTCCAAGCAGTTAGGATTAGTTAGTGGAGACAGTCAGGTTTCCTTGTGTATTGGAGTCTATTTCAAGGAGATCCACATATATGGATAGATGTATGTAGAGTTGGGGTGTATGGAGAACGTTTTGTAACCTTTGCAATCAATAAAGAACAAAAGATTCTCTGCAAATCAATTCTCTGTCCCGTGGATACAATCATGGAACAGTGAGTTCCTATGATGGATTAAAACACATTTTTGTTTGGTTCTTAATGTGAGAACATTGTATTAGTTGTTTTTCACCTTTTTCTTTCATTATTTATTGGTTTCATCATGTGTTAGGGCAAGAATAATAGACTGGTGTATTCTTGGACAGTGACTGGTAGGGAACAGTGAGTTTGCTAGTTTGAAGTTTTCAATATGAAGTGGTAACTCTCCCACCACTTTGTGGTTACTGTATTTAGTGGGAGAGTACCATCATGTAATATGTTCCTTGTATCATATTTATCTCATGCAGGGAGTTGAGGAAGACGTTTGGAGAACCACAAATGGTGGTCATTTTTTGACAGAGAATGTTGATTGAATGGTTTGACTATCTAGAAAAATACAGTCCAGTGCGGGGAACATATCTCCCAAGTGAACTGTTAGATCTTACTAAATTTGATATATGTTTTATAAACCCTAGTTACACACATCTCCACTGGAGGGATTGTAAAAGTAATGTTTCCTTCAAAAGTTATAGACACCTGTATACGGGCCTATATAGAGGACAATGATAGGGCAGTTTTTCATGAATTTCATTCAGGAATATGTTTGGGGGTTTTATAAAGGGATTAGGAATTGTGTGGGTGTGTGGAAAATATTATAAAAGGGGTATTATAACATGTAATGTGTTTGCAAAGTTGTTTGGGAAAAGTTTGGAAGAGTATTGGGAGAAAACACTCATTGTTGTACTGGCAGGACTGTACCAGACTAGCAGTTTGGAGAAGACTAGAATGGATGCAAGAAAGAGGTTGGAACTTGGTGTGTGGATGAATTAAGTATGTTGGGATCCTTAGGGAGTTAGGATCACCATTGTAAACAAGATTCAAGGGTTTGGTTGATGAGACTTATTGGTTGAAGGGTGTGCTAGTATGGGGCATGAAGTATGATTGAATGGTTTGGTTTGAAGTGGCAGGTGTAAACAAGGTGTGGAGTCTAGTGGAGTCCAATATGATTGGTGTTAAACCTATAATAGGCATCTGGAGTGGGATGGGTCTTTGAGTGGTCATTTGAATGAAGATGAAGGATTTGTTACCAACCAAAGAAGGAATGAGTTATTGTTCTTTGAAGAAATTGTTATTCACCATTAGCTTTTGCATCACTTTGATAACACAGTTTTTTTGGAAACCCCTGTTATCGAAGTTTCAAACCCTGTTGAGCAAGGTAAAAATGTTTCCACCACCCAAGCTTCCGCTCCTACAGCCAACATGCCTCCGACGGCTGCCGAAATTGTTTCTTCCAGCTCTTTCCACTGCTCTCGCAGCCCTTCTGGGCCCGTTGAGACTAAATTCAATGGCATGCAAGACAAGCGGCGTAATATTACTCTAGATTTTCCTGGGTCTAGTTTTGCCCCAGGATATTTGTCTAATAGTTTTGACTCCCTTGGGGATGAGGATGGAATGGATGACACTGTTATTCCATGAAGTACATCTCATGGAATGTTCGTGGGTTGACAGACCTACACAAAATATTCTATCAAGGATTTTCGTAAGTGATTTTGTCATCTGGATGTTTTATGCCTCTAGGAAGTTAAGATTTCTGGTTTCATGCTTGATGCTGTTTGTAAAGTTATTTGGCCTAAGAGCCTTGCTCTTTGTTCTCAGCACAAGGCTGGCCGAGGTGGAGTTATTACTCTCCTCTCTCCTCGTTGGCATTCCCTGCTGGTTAGCCATGGTTCTGATCCCATGTAATGAGTGGTTTGGGCCACTTTCATCATTGAGAATCATTCCTTCGGCATAGCTAATGTTTATGCTCCCAATGATGCTGTTGAAAGATCTCACCTGTGGTGTTGGCTTGCGGATTCTCTACCACTTGCAACTTGGCTTGTTTGTGGGACTTCAATATGATGGAGATGGCATCTGACAAGGATGGTTTCATACCATTTTGATGGACAGCTGGTGAAAGAGAAGCCTAGTACTACATGCGTAATAAATTAGGGCTTTTTGATCCCAATGTGGGTCATCGCCATTCTGATGGGACCTGGCACACTTGGTCTAATTACAGGGCTTCTTCTGATATAATTCATAAAAGGCTTGATCGTGCCATGATCTCAGCTCAATCTTTTTTTCCTTCTCTGAAAAGCAAGCCTTACCTGTCACTCCTCTTGTTGATGTGACCTTGTCAGACCACTATCCCATCCAATTTAATGTTGTTTGGCAGACAGCTAAGGCTAGGCCTCCCACCACACAATTCTACTTTAATACTTTTGTTTTTCATCATCCTTCCACTGTGGCCCACATTCATCGGGTTTGGAACCTGGAGCCTAGGCCCACCCACTTGACAGGTTGGATTTAATGGTGGAATGACGCCATTAGGTGTACAACTCATTTCCTATGCATTTATGGCAAGCAATTGGCCAACTGCCGTCGCAGAGCCTATGATGTCAACACCAAAGCTTTGCGTGTTGCCACCAAAGCCTTAGCTCAAGACCCATTCAATCAAGAGTTGCAAATCAACCTTGCCAAGTTATGTCACCAGAAGCAAGTGGATGACAACCATGCTACCAGAGGAGCCCAGATCAAAGCTCGACTGCACTGGTTAAAGGTTGGAGACCAAGTCTCTAAAGAATTTTTTACTGCCCTCCATCCTCGACACACCAGTACAGGCATAGCCAGAATCCGAGAAGGTCATTCCCTTTTCACAAAGCTTCCTAATGTTTTGCAAGCCTTTGTTCGCCACTATGAACAAGTCTTTGCTACTCAGGGCCGCTCCCCTACCAGCAAGAAAGCTCTCACAAATTGCATCACGGTGGTTCCTTAGTGTGTCTCCCCTGCTCAGCGGGTCTTTTGTGACCAACTGCTTTCCTTGCAGGATCTTCATGAAGCTGTGTTCACCATGGCTGATGATAAAGCCCCTGGTTGTGATGGATTTCCCTGTGAATTTTACAAAACCCTTTGGGATGCCATTGGTCCAGATCTCCACCAGGTTTACTTGGAAGCCTTTCATACCCAGTCTCTTGGGGATATCATTAACCAGGCGAATATCAAGTTCATTCCCAAAGTTTGGGATCCTGAGGATATTTGTGACTAGCGGCCCATCACTTTGCTCAATGTCTCTTACAAGATCATTGCGAAAGTGCTAGCTCTCAAGATCTGACACATGCTTCTGCAAATTGTCCAGCTTGAGCAAACAGGGTTTATTAAGTCAAGATTTATTCTTGACAACATCATTGCTATTTGGGAAGGTATGGAATGGGCTCGTAAGTCTCACCAGAAAGCCCTTTTTCTCAAAATTGATTTTGCTAAAGCTTATGATCATATTGAATGACATTTTATCCTTGTGATACTTCATGCTATGGGTTTCGGCCCAAGATTTCTTCAATCTATGCAGATGCTCTTCAATAAAGCCTCCGCCTACATTACCATCAATGGCCGCTAGTCTTTGACGTTTGGGCTTTTTCATTCCATTCGGCAGGGTTGCCCACTGGCTCTTGCTCTTTATGTGTTAGCGGACGAAGGGTTTGGCTATCTGCTTGCTCACTCCATTTCCATGGGAACTATTAGGGGAATCTCCTTGCCGAATTCCTCTCAACAGCTTGTTAATGGCCATTTCGCCGATGATTCCTTCCTCACTCTGGCGGAGGATGAAGAGAATATCAAGGCATCCTTGCAGTGTTTAGACACTTTTTTCTTGGCTTTCGGCTCAGCCATCCAGTAGCACAAAACCCTATGTTACAAACAGTCGGCTCTTCTCAAGCCTCCCTGGCTTTCTCAGTTTGGCTAGACAAGAATTCAACTTGGGGAGATATTCCAGTTCTTGGGTATTCCCTTTGCTTTTCAAGGAAATCCTATAGATCTATGGAATGCAGTGCTTACTAAGATTGAAAAAAAGCTTACCTACTGGATCACAAAGCCGCTCTCCCTCACAGAAAAATTCCAGATCTACTCCAAGGTTCTAGCTACTACGCATGTTTATTACTCTTGTTGGGCCCCTTCCAAAGCTTCCTACAAACGGCTCGAGAAACTTCTTCGGGATTTTCTCTGGGCCTCTGGCATTGATCACTAGGGCTTTCACAGAGTTGCCTAGGACTTTTGTTGCCTTCCAAAGTCCTCTGGCAGGCTTGGATTAATTGATACCTAGAAGCAAGGGCATTCCCTTTATGCCAAGTGGGTTGTGCGGTGCCTCACAGGCGATGAATCCTGGAAAATTTTGCTTCGTCACTGCATTTCCTCAGGCTTTCCTCTTCACAAGCCTGCCTGGAAGGGGATTGGCTTTCAAACCTTGCTGGTTATGAGGGAGCTTGTCTAGATCCAGGGTACTTTTGTCGCCAAAAGTATTTGAAAAGCTTGGGAGTTTGTCAAGCCTTGGCTTCGGTGGGCTGGGAATGGATTTCGTGATGGTCTTTCTTTCAACCAGCAGAACATTTGGTGGTCTCCTCTTTTTGCCCAACAAGGGATTCCTCTTGCCAGAATTCAAGGGGTTAGTGCTCTTCGGTTTCACAAGCATGGCATTCAAAACCCTAAGAATGTTTTCTCTAGAGCCACCATGAGTCTCTGATCCTGGGATGATCTTCGAGTTCAGTTTCGGCTCATTCGCCCAGATCGTTAGACTTTTGACTTGCTAGTTTCTGCCATTCCGCCTCAGCTCTTGCACAAGTTGGGAATTCAGTCTGTCAGACCATGGTGGAAAGACTGGAAGTGGTATCCTGCCATTCCATTCACCAGCTACAAGTCTAAGCTTGGGTATTCTTGGTTTATGCCTCATTTTCCCATGATTGACTCTCTCAACCACCGCTGGCATCTTTCCTCTTCTCAGAAGAGCTGGGGGTGGAGATTCCGCATTATTTGGGATGCTGTTACTGAGCCTAAAATTGCTCATTTTGCCTAGTGTTTGTTATACTAGGGCTTACCATTGGGAGCTAGACTCAGGCATATGGGGGTTCTTGACCCTAAATGCCCTTTTTGCGGTCACTTAGAGACGCTCATGCATATTTTTTGATTTTGTCATCATGCTCAAAACTGGAGTTGGATTCACGAATTTTTCGCTCCCTTCAAGCCGGAGCCCTTTTCTTGGCATATGGCTCTTCTCGATGACTCTTCCAGAATGCCTTCCTGGTTCACCCAGATATGGCATACTTTTAGGCTAGAAATTTTGTTTACTCTGCGGAAAGATAGAAACACTATGCTTTTTTCTCACAGCTGTCGAGATAATCATGTTTCTCTTTTTGATAAAGCTTGTATTTGTAACAATGTTATGATGCAGATCCAGGTGCAAGCTGACAAGGTGGCCCTGGAGGTTGCCCACTTACAGGAGTTGCTCCAGCACTGGGGCAATGCCCCTTGCACTGTTGCTTGGGTGCCTCCAAATTCTCTCTTAGCTGACTGTATGCCGCCTAGGGGCCGACGTCATAGCCGGAGCTCCTCTGCCAGACACTCTAGGACTCCGCAGCAATGGCGTCGCCACTCCGCCTCCCCTCCTCCTCGAAGGGATGTGGGTTTTGGGTGGCCTCCTGTGCTTGCTTCCACTGCTGCTGCTTTTGCTCAGCCTTTAGCCTTTGCTCCTGATAATCAAGGAAAGTTCCCTTGCCTGGTGCTGGCTATCTTGCCTAGGCGGGAGGAAGGAGAAGTTGAAAAAGAAGATCTAGAAGATGGCTGGGCCATTCTTGATCAGACTCCTGGGCCTAATGTCTGGGGCAATCTAGATGACAAAGATCCTCCTCCCTCTTCTGCTACTGCTCTCGCAGCCTGAGGGTTTCTGGTTTTATATTTTTTTGATGAATAATTGTTTGTTTCTGGCCTAAGTGTTGTGTGAACTTGCAGGGTGATTTTTCCCCCGACCCTTTTTTGTGAATATTGTACTTTAATATTTCTATTAATAGTGAAGGCCTCTATTCATAAAAAAAAAATCAAACTTTTATTCCAAAAACTATATTATTGAATTTGACAATTGACATTAATTAATTAAATAAGAATTTGATCAATTAGTCATAGGATATTTGATTTATTGTCAAAATTTAAATAATACAATTTAGGAATAAATATAATTAACTCTAATTAAATAATTAAGTGGTAGTATTAAATCTAATTAATTAAATATTTAGAATATTGAATTAATCAAACTTTAGGATAAAATAGGATTTATCACCAAATAATCATTAAATTAAGATAATTAGGATAAATAGAAATAAGGAATATTCCCCGATGTAGAAGTAAGATAATCAATTAAGATTCGATAATGTGCTGATGTGCCTTAGGTTAGGACTTCAATGTTGATTTCGTTCGAATTGAAGATGTAGGAGGTTAATGAACCTATAGCCCATTTTTGGGGTATTACAAGAAGAAGAAATGGACAAATATATTTGATCAGTTAACAGAGATAGACCATTAGGCCCGTTTGGTAGCGGGAATTAGAAAATGATAGATTTGATCAAATGCTGGAAATGGTCAAATCATGGATTTGATAATTCAGATTTTCATTTTCGGATTATGGTTAGACTATTTGGTTGACTGTTTGATAATCCGGATTTTCATTTAGGGTTTGTGCCATGGTTGGAGGGCACACACAGTAGGGTTTTTTCACCAGAGATAATGGTAAAAAATGTTTTAGAAGATTCAAATAAAAATGTGGGATCTCAGTCACAATTGCGAGCTTTGGATCCAGAATTCTCATGAAAGTATGGTCTGATAATTTGTAGCAGTTGCAGACTGCACACCATTTCCACAAACAAGTTCCACAACCATTTCTAGCAATGTCCTTCCCTGCATACATTGGATAGTATGGTTCAAAGTGCTCGTAGATGTGTAAGCATAGCAGCGACATAGCATGTGAGTTGTGGCAGAATGCCTCAAAGATACACCATTTTAAATATGGCATTCCTACTTTTATGCCCTAAGGATCTGTTGAGAGGGTTTTATAAACTTTACAAAGCTGATTTCCGCAACCATTGTTAACAAAATGCATTTTGACGTCAAAATCTGTGCTAGGGTTCCGTTCTCCAGCTCTAGATTCAACGCAAAAATTTTAAGGCTTTCCATCAAATTCCATGTTTGCATCTGCGATCAGGGTTTCCTCCTCGTTAGGGTGTCGACAGATCGCTGGATTGAATCCAGGGAAATATGACCAAATTTTGAACTGGTTCAGTCGCCATTTTCGCGGATGCCAAAATATCCATAATGAAGCCCGCAGACCCGACAAGTTTTATAAAACGGGCATTCAAAAATGGGCATTTGGCGATCAAATCCCAATTCCACCTATTTTGGAGGGAGATGTTAATGCTCATTTTGGAAGAAAATGAGCATTAACAAATTCTACTCCCTCTTTCATATTGCACACCCAAACAGAGGATTCCGATGAAACAGGCATATACAAATGCCAATTCCAGCTATATTCCGGATACGGTGTGCTACCAAATGGGCCCTTATGGAGTGCCCAAGTTCCTTATTGAAAAACCAGTTCACGACTTGAATGAAGAGGTCCTTTATGTCTTTGTTAAAAGCATTGAATGATAAAATTCAATCATCAAAAAAGGATGCAAAGGGGAAACCCGCTTGCTAAGTGATGTTAAAGGATTGATAGATACCATGTAGAAGGACCTTAAGTGGCTGAATATCACTCTGATGGATGAAGGAACCTAGGATATTAAGAAGGCAGAGAAAATGACTCAAGAGTTTGAAGTAGGAATTGCAGCAATCAGAGATAGCAAGGAGCTCACAACTAAAGATCTCACTTCTGTAGCCTATACTGAGGCTATGTTGGTCGTTTGTATGGATCACTTGGAGTCTCATAGACTAAGTTTGAGTCAGATATGTAAATATAAAAAGGTTCTCAGATAGAGAATCACTCTCATCAGCCTACCATATCATGCCAGGGTCATCAGCGCATCACTTGCCCACGAAGAGTGGAGGCAGGCTTGTGCATCCAGGTCTTCTCAAAGCTAAATCGAAAGTGTCTAGCTTAGCCATGACCAATGATCATGCCCCGCTGATTCTGGGTCGTTGTTTTTAGTTATCTAGTTTAAACTATTTTTAGTATATTTTCAGTTGTCTTAAGCAGTTCCAAGCCGAAACTCTGGGAGTTTCAAAAAATATTATTATTTTTTATAAATGTAACTGATGGTTATATAAAGCCAGGGAAATTTTTTTAGAAGGGATGGTAGTTTATTTTGCTTAGTAATTAGAATAGTTTGAGTTTTGTGGTTTTTGTATAAAGACTTTCGATTAAGGTTTCTGAATCAATGAATGGAAAAAACTTACCGATATAAATTTGTTGGTTTATGCTTGTGAGTGGATCTCTGTTGGGATATCTTACATTGAACATAATTTCTTGGTTGGATATCTTTTATTTTCTTTGAATCCTGGCTGAAGTTATACCTTTTAGATTTGTGTAGTGCATGTTAATTGAAGTCTGTGAGCTTCATATTATTTAGTTGCTTCTGATTTCCAATAATTATGTCATATTAATGAAAATTATTGTGTATGCCTTATCAACTTTCTGGTTAAAAGTTTGATGATTGCAGAAATGCATTATTCTATTTCATAAAAAATCATTGAAAATTTTACTGGGAGTTGTACCATAATTTAGAGGATTAAATATTTCATGTTTAATCCAACTGTTAGTAAAGAGTTAATGTTTCTTGGTGGGTTATAGAGTGTAGAAACAAAATTGAAAAAGAGACAAATTCATTTACTAACAAATTTTTGGCGACTCTACTGGGGAGCTAAACTAGTAAACTAGTGTCTTTGCTTGGTTTAATGTATAATCATGGTGTTACCTGCTGATGTAATACCTGGTCAAGCTGAAGTTCCCCCAGTCCTACAAACTGGTCTGCATTTTCATGATACTCAAGAGGATATTATTGCATATCTAAATAACCTGGCTTGAAAATTAAAAATAAGTAATCAACGGTATCAACAAGTTCAATTGGTGTTAGAGGAAGAGGAAGAAATTGGTGAATGGTTGAGAGGTCTCCCCGTAGCTCAAGAAGTTGTAGTAGTTGATAGAGCAATACAAAGACCATAAAGCTGCCAAGCTAGAGCCCAGACCTTACACCAGGTCTCAACGAGAGGTGGGTATTTTTTATAGTGTCTTTGAAGAATTACGAAATCTTGAAACCTCAAAGGTCCATCCCTCTAATAAAAAGGCTCAAAGAAGACCTTCTTCTCCCTCTAAAGAATCTTTCAGTTCATCTACTAAGACCTGTGATTGGTAAGCCTTAACTTTATTAGGAATTCAAGCTCCTCCTATTTTAACTATCTTTCCAACAGTTATCATGGCTCAACCGTGGAGTGCTGTAGTAGGCCCTTTAGCTTTAGTTGGTCACCATGCTCTTCCTAAAGGAGCCAAAGATGTTCTTCCAAAGTTCTCCGGGGATGGAAAAGTATCTGTAGAAGAACATTTCAATTCTTTTAATGTAGCCACTGGCATTTTAGCAGTGCAGACTAAAGATGTAGTAGTTAGGCTCTTTGTTCAACCCTTACAGAAGGATTAGTGGAATGGTTTGGGCATCTTCTTGCAGGATCCATAACTGATTGGAATTCCATGAAAACCGCATTTGAATGCCATTTCAAAAGTACAGACGATGAGCATTCTTTGTTAGCGCAACTTACACAGATGAAAAAGAAATCCATGAGCCTACGAGAGATTATGTGGCCTGGTACAACAAAGTCATCCATAAGATCCCTACTAGTAAAAGGCCCACCCTTGAAAACCAACAATGTGTTTTTGTAAACTCTATGCCCTCAAACATCATTTTTCATCTTAGAAGGAATAGGCCAGTAGTCTTGGCAACTTCTCAAAGCCAAGCGACTGAGTTAGAAGACGATTTGATCATCGCAGGGAAATGGAGGAAAGATGTCCAAGTACCCAATGCACAAAATGCATCTTCTTCTGATCCCATGTTGCAAAGATTAGTAAATGATGTGATTGCCCTCAAGAGGCAACTTCCTAAAAGTAATACCAATCCTCCTTCTTTGTATTGAGATATTCCCAGAGGAATGCCTAAACAAGTTGGACCTAGTCACAGATCTCAAAATTATCGCCCATATGATGAGAATTTACTGAAAGCTCCTCCTAGAAGAGCTAATATGTGTACCTTCTATCTTATAGATGATCATGATGGCTCCTCCTATCCAGAAATGATCCGATCAATGCAGATGCATGTGAACCAAGAATTGACAGAAGAATCACCTGGTGATGCAGAGAGTCCTCAATTACTTGGCGGCTCCAGAAATTATTATATAGAATATGAATCTGACTCTGAGCGAGGAGGAAGTATTCTGGCAACTCTACAGGACCCTGCATGTACCGTGTTAACTAGAAGTTACCACAATTCTCAAGCCAATGACACGCCATCAACATCACAATGATGAGATAAAGGTAAAGACTTTTCATAAAAATCATCAACTTTTAAAGGTTCTATTTCTAAAGAAGATGAACCATTGAAGAAAAATAATTTTAGTACTTCTTTTGATATTGTTGCATTTTGTGAAAGTTCCAAGATTCAAGTCTCCCCTGCTAAATATCTTAGAATGAATCCAAAAGAGTTGGAAAGACTTGTCAAACATGTTAAATCAGGTCAACCCCCTACAGATCATTTGATCAATGAAACTACTAATGCAGCCTTCTCAAAACAAGCTATTGCAGATACCCAATCTGTCAAAGAAAAGAGTCCTCCTGTAGGATTAAAACTAGAGCCTTTTTATTTTTCTTTGTTTATTCATGGCTTTATGTTGAACAATTGCGTCATAGATTCAGGGGCATCTGATAATATCATGCCTGCTTTAGTAGCCAAAGCTCTGGATCTTCCCCTCATTGCGACCTTTGGTCAATGTTATGCCCTAGATGCAAAACAAGTCCCATTAGTTGGACAAATCAAGGTTGCCCAGGTAGCCCTTGCAGCATACCCTAGTAAAAAGATTAAACTAACTATACTTGTAGCTGATATCCTAGCTAGTTATGGTATGCTTCGAAGCAGGACTTTTTGTCGGGATCTTGGAGGAGAGATCAAGCTTGACTGGTCTGAAGAAATTATTCCAATTGGAGATAAAAAGGTTGTCTTACAACCAGAGGGAAAATACACGGTATTCCCATATGAAGATCCCAAATCTCAGATACTCTATCAAGAATCTGAGTTTGGAAATTATATGATCTCATCCACACCGGACATGAATGATGAAGTAACTGATAAGTCTGATGGCCTTTGGACTTTGGAGTTTGATGGAAGATGTGCCTCTATTGGTTCTGGAGCAAGAGTTGTATTAATATCACCAAAAAGAGACCTTTTCCCATGAGCTTTTAAGCTAGAATTTGATAACACGAACAACACTGCCAAATATGAATCCCTTTTGCTTGGTATTGAAGAAGCAAAGAAAATGGGTATTAAAGTACTTAGAGCTAGAGGAGATGCAGAACTTGTTGTGAGACAAGTGAGAGGGATGTATTCAACAAAAAATGAGAGGCTTAAACATTATAGGAATTGATTTTGGGATGAGATTAAAGAACTTGAAGCTTCTCTATAGAGGCCATTCCCCGAGAATTGAATAACAGAGCTGACTCTCTAGCAGTTTCTTCCTCCTTGTTGTTGCCGCATTCAGATTTCAAGCAAAGTTCCTACAAAATTGAAATGGTGCACATGCCTAAAGTACCAGATAACATTGAGCATTAGCAGGTTTTTCAAGATGATAAACAAATTGATAAATTTTTGCAATTGGCAGAAGTTTTTAGTACAACCTTCTTTGAAGGGTCTTCATCAACCTGTGATGAGTTTTGTCAAAATGGGGTAACAGATGAAGGGATTTTTCAATTAAAAGGGAGCCATATTCCTAAAGGGCTTGTTTCTCTTGAAAGCCAATTCAATAGATATGATGCTCTAAAACATGCACCACCCCCTCAAGAAGACACAAACCAAGGTGACTACGAGAAGATAAATATAGGGGAAGAAGAAGAACCTAAATGTATAAATCTGGGTAAATGTTGCACTCCAGATGAGAAGCGAAGATTTGTCAGTTTTTTGAAGGAATATCGGGATACCTTTGCTTGGTCCTACCATGATTTAAAAAATTTCAAAAGAGGAAAATTCTAACATCAGATTCCTCTCAAGCTGGGTACTATGCCTTTTAGGTAGAAGTAAAGAAACTATAACCCAAAAGTTTCTGAGGCAATTCAGAAGGAGGTAGAAAAAATGCTGCAGGCCCGTATCATTTATCCTATTCATCATTTTACCTAGATTGTGAATATAGTTCCTGTTAGAAAGAAAAATGGTGAGATAAGGATCGACATGGATTTCAAGAACTTGAACCAATGTAGCCTAAAGGATAACTATGGACTCCCTATCATGGACCACATTCTGCAGACTGTGGCAGGTTCAGAGATGATGTCAATGCTAGACATTTTCTCTGGTTACAACCAGATCAAAGTGGCTGATCAAGATCAGCATAAAACAACGTTTACCACCCCATGGGGTACATATTCTTATAAAAGAATGCCTTTTGGGTTGATAAATGTAGGTGCAACTTTCCAACGTGCAATGAATTCTTCTTTCAGCCATTTGCTTAATAAGGTAATAGTTTTCTATCTCGATGATCTAATGGTGTTTCCCAAGAGGCGTAGAAATCATTTAAGGGATTTAAGATCAATTCTACAAAGATGCAGAGAACATGGAATTTCATTAAACCCAAAAAAGTCCATCTTTGCGGTCACAGAAGGGAAATTATTGGGCCATATTGTGTCAAAAGAAGGGATCAAGATTGATCTAGAAAGAGTTAAGTGAATCCAGCAGCTTGGTTTTCCTTTGAATAGGACCGGTGTTAAATCTTTCTTTGGGCAAACCAATTTCCTTAGAAGATTCATTCCTGACTTTGCCGAAACGACCAAGCATATGGTAAGCCTCATGAGTGAGAAGAACCCATTTAAATGGAGCACAGAGGCTGTCAAAGCAATTGATGAGATTAAGAAAGCTATAGCGGCTGCCCCTACCTTAATAAATCTAGATTACAAGAAGGATTTTATAATACACTATTATGCCTTAGAACATACAGTGTCTGAAATATTATTGCAGAGGAATGATAAAGATGAAGAAGTGCCAATTGCTTTCATGAGTATTCCTCTCAAAAAGAATGAGTTAAACTATCCACTTGTTGAAAAGCAAGCATATGCGGTGGTAAAAGTGGTGAAGGCTTTCAGGTTCTATATTTTACACTCTCACTCAATTGTTTATGTCCCCACCTCTATTGTCAAAGAAATCCTTGCTCAACAAGAGATAGGGATGAACAACCGAGCAACTTGGATTTCCAGGATTCAGGAGTTTGACTTAGAAATTCATCCCACAAAGTTGGTTTGGGGTCGAGGATTATGTAAACTTATGTTCGAGTAGGAACCTGATAGTAGTATGCCCTCAGTTCTTTTTGTTAGTCTTTGTGATTCTTGGTTTTTAGATGTAGCATTTTACCTTACTTATGGAGACTATCCCCCTCATCTAAACCCAAAAGAAAAAAGAAATCTTAGGTTAAAGGCCGCAAAGTATGTTATTGTTGATGACATATTGTATAAAAAGTTCTTAGATGGAGATTTCTTGAAATGTGTTGACAAAGAGTAGCAAGAAAAACTACTCATGAAGTTTCATAATGAGGCATGCGGTGGTCATAGAAGAACCTTTCAAGCAATGGGGGCTAGACCTCATCGGACCAATCAACCCTCCTTTGAGTGCTGGACACACCCACATTCTCACTGCAATAGACTATTTCACAAAATGGGTAGAGGCAGTCCCTGTCAAGAAGACCACATATGAGGTGGTGTGTGAGTTTGTAAAGAATTACATTCTAGTCAGGTTTGGAGTTCCTACCAAGTTGGTCAAAGACAATGCTACTAATTTCTCTTCTCATGAGTTGAAACTATTTTGCTATGATCATGCAATCTACCTATCCCACACATTTGATTATTATCCATAGGGAAACAGACAGGCAGAATCAAGTAATAAAAACTTGATTAGGATAATGAGGAAGCTAGTATGTGACAATGATAAATATTGGCATAAAAGACTATTTGAAGCTCTCTGGGTTGATCGTACTTCTCCAAAAAGAGCAATTGGCATGTCACCCTTTGAATTGGTTTATGGTGTTGAAGCCCAACTTTCACTACCTCTAGAGCTAGCTACTGTGAAACTACAAAAAACAATTGAAGACCAGGTTTTCAAAGATGCCCTTGAGAAATGGATTTTATATCTCAACAAAATACAGGAAGAGAGAGAAGAAATGGTAAGTCAGATAGCCACTCACCAAGCTTGAGTTAAGAAATTTTTTGATCAGAAGGCTAGGCCTTGACATTTCATGGAGGGAGATCAAGTACCATTATGGGACAAGAGACGAGAACCTAAAGGTGCCCATAGTAAATTTGAATCACTTTAGAAGGGCCCATTCATCATCAACAGAGCATTGGGAAGAAATTCCTTCAAACTGGAGCATTTGGATGACACTATTCTACCCTTGACCTTTAATGGTCAGGACCTCAAGTTGTATAAACTTTAGGCGGGTTAGTCCTATTTTCTATACATATCTTTTTGCTGTGCTATTTTCTATTTTCTCCTTTTTGTTTTTTGCTTTTACTTTCTTTTTTAGTTTTCCCTGGTCTGCGAAACCAAAGCTATAGGTTCACCCTTCTCCCTCAAGAGGTCTCGTCCCCAGTCAGAGCCATTGTTACCAATAGATTTTGCTAAATGATCTCAGGCTCTAACTTTCTCAAAATCACCCCATAATCTTTCAAGGTGTCTTTCACTTAAAGTTTTCAGTCCCTTGAATATACACCTTGTTGGTTGAACTTGAACCTTGAACTTTCCTAGTTCAAGATTCAAGGTTCAATAACATCCTTTGGTATGATTGGTCTTCTTTGTTCGCAAGCTTAGCGACATGTTGTCATTGCAACGCGCACTCTTCCAATGAAGTATAAACTTCGAACCCTCCTAGTTCAAGATTCAAAGTTCAACGGACGATAACTTTTTCCAAGATGTTTTCTTTTATTTTGTCTTTCTTTCTTGCCGCTAGTTGTTTTTGCTTTATTTTATTGAATCATATCAAAGGGTAGTCCTCCCGCCTTCTTGTTGAACTTGAACTATGAACTTTCCTAATTCAAGATTCAAGATTCAACAGATGTTTGTAATTTGTAAAAATGGAAAGTGGTGATTTGACAGAAAAAACAACTTCCAGGTGATTATGAGATCCGTGTGTGGCGTGGATATCGTAATGAATAGAAATGACATTTGAGTGTCACTTCACTCATGGGAAATTGCAGGCATTCAATGTTTTAGTTACGTAAATTTCCCATCATCATTAATTAAACCTCCTTAGCCATTATTTTTCTAGTATTATGAATCTCCCGAGATTTATAAACTACTTGGTGATAAATAGAGGGACTTGACCATCTTTGTTCATAGTGGCAGAGACATTTTAGGAAATCAATGCGGAAGAAGGTACCTTTCCCTCTAAGAGTTTAGTGCATCTCGTAAGAAACTAGGTTAGTCTCTCTTTTTGGCCTCCTTGTTTTAGTTGAAGCTCATTACTTTGTCAAATTCAAAATCCTGTAAGGCTACTGTGTTTCCTTGTTTATTCCTAGTTTTTGAGCCGATATGAAGAACCCAATGCCAAACTTTGGAAATACTTCCCCTTTGATTTTCTCTTTACCCGACTGTGAGGATACCTTAATCAAGGCTGGAGCTTTAGAGGAGATTATAAGTAGAGTCAAGGAACCCATTCCAGGTTCAATGCTAGAAAAAACAATCCAAAGTGGATTTACTGATGCAGTTGCTTTCCCCATAGTGGCCCCTTGTCAAGAACTGGTTTTTGAGTGTGAAAAAAGATATAGTTTTGAAGAGAAGTGTATTAAAAAGATAGATGGGAGTCTATTGGTCTATATAAGTAGAGATGTCATTCTGAAGGCAATGGGTATCCTTGAAAAAGGACCCATATGAAGCGTGGAACATTCCCTCATCCCAATCAATCTTTGCCACTAAGAGACAAATATATAGGAACGAGATTGCCCAACATTGGTTGCTGAAAGCCTAGAAAGGAGGATCAAGGCTCCCAAAACCACTTACTGTAGATCATTTCAAGCCCGAGGTAGTTGAACTAGTTATATTGCTTAATAGGATAAAAGGAAATTAACATGCATACTATTGGCATGACTGGATGTATTTCTATATTTAGGTTACTCTTGGGGGAGTAAAATATATTGACTGGGCTGAAACCATTGCTGATGAACTTCATCACTAGTTAGAAAACTTCCCAAGTAACAATGGTTTTCATATGTCTTCCTACCTAGTTTACATCTTGGCCTGTACCAGAGAATGGAAAGATCTTTTCCATGAACAACCTATCCCAAACATAAAGGTGTATGATTAATATTCCCATGTACAGGAGTATCATGTTGATAGTTTTCAAAAGTTAAATGGAATATTTTGTGGGAGGTTAACCTATGAACTTCAAGGAAATACTGAGCAAAGAATTTCTGAGGAGGCTAAGACTTTTGTTAACACCTATGGAAGTTTCTTTATCCAGTTCAGGAGATATACCTATCTAAGAGTTAGGGATTTTGAAGAAGAGCCTTTCAAGTTGCCCGGATATGATTTTGATAGCTTGATTATAGCAGAGGTGGCCCGTCAACTGGCTTATGTTCACAAAGGAGTAAAAGAAAGGAAGGGAAGGGCTAAGTCCAACTTTCTAGTCGAGTTAGGATATTATACTTGTAAAACTTCTTCAGATGCCCTAAATCTAGAACATGAATAGAGGAAACTCAATTTAAAAATATTTGAACCCGAGAAAGATTTTGATAGTAGGGGGTATGAAGCTCAGCATTTTAATTTACCTTCAGAATTCCAACATATTCCCCAAATGGAAGACTACTGGGAGGGCCATGCTAATGATTTTTAAGTAAGAAGAAGAAGTTGGTCAAGGTTTACTCTAGGTCAGATTGTTACCTTGAATATTCAGATTGATATCACAGCAGTGGATGAGGATAATGATGAAGAGGTAATTGATGATCAGTTTGAAGCCAAAGTTAGAGGTATGCCTCTACCTGAAATAAACTGGAGTATTGATGAGAGGGATAGTATAATAATCAAAACCCTCAGTGTGATAAAAAGAACTGAGAGATGGGTCAAGAGCAAGAAACCTCCTGCTCCAAGGAGACACAATATGAGAAGAATAACACACAATGATTCAGTTACCAAGCCTATTGATTCTGCTAATATAAATGTTTCTCTTGCAGGTAAGTCTAAAGCTAAAAATAAGAAAAAGTCCAAAGTTGACCCTGGAAAATAGGCCTCACCTTGCTCTTCACCAACAACAAAAGCCTCAAGAAATAGAGCAAGTAAGGAAAGCAATAAGTTGATTGACAATAAGGAGGTGATTGATCTCGACCTTATGGATAGCCATATGTCAGACCAGACTGGTCCAGATAGTCTGGGTGAAGATACATTAATTCAAAAGGGCAGTCAACCGGACTCTGGAAACCCCTCAATAGTTGTGATGGATAACACCTTGCAAACTCCACCCCCACTCTTAAATGGCTGGAGAACTTTATTAGTAAGAAATGAAATGTGCTACCGATAACTCTACTGGTAGAAGATATGGTGAGTAAATGCCTGGGAGCCACTATTAAACCTAAAAGGATTAGGATGGAGTCAATGATTGATATTAACGAAAAAACTAGGCGATGGATGGAAAAACGTGCAGTGCCAAAGGTTGACAAAAATGTTTTTGAAGCTTCTACTGAGGACTTTACCATTGAGAAGATAGACCTGGGAGTTGCGAGCAGGGTAGCAGATGCAAAGCATCTTGAATCCTCCACGTAGAAAATACTGCACAGAACCTTCAAAGATGAAAGAGACAAGGAGTTGAAGGCTACCATTCAAAGGTTAGCAGAATTCATCCAGGCAGTTCAGGAGCCTAGTTCACTTCCATTGACCCAAGTGCCTCAAAATTTTGATCCTCGCTCACCAAAATTTTGCAAAACTTTGGATCAAATTCAAAGGAATAAACTGATAGTGGATGTTTTCAATAAGTGGGTCGCAAGGATGGTTCAAAGGGGGAGTGATTATATTACTCAATTGAACGAGACTCATGGGGTCGTGACTAAAACCATCTCAGAGATGCTAATTGAACTGGCTTAATGGAGAAAGGAGAATAAGAAATGGACAAATATAGTTGATCAGTTGACAGAGATAGACCATTATGGAGTGGCCAAGTTCCTTATTGAAAAACCAGTTCACGGCTTGAATGAAGAGGTCTTTTATCTCTATTAAAAGCATTGAATGGCAGAATTCAATCATCAAAGAAGGATGCAAAGGTGCAACCCACTTGCTAAGTGATCTTGAAGGATTGATAGATACCATGTAGAAGGACCTTAAGTGCTTGAATATCACTCTGATGGATGAAGGAACCCAGGATATTAAGAAGGCAGATAAAATGACTCAAGAGTTTGAAGCAGGAATTGAAACGATCAAAGATAGCAAGGAGCTCACAACTGAAGATCTCACTTCTATAGCTAATACTGAGGCTATGTTGGTCATTTTTATGGATCACTTAGAGTCTCATAGACTAATTTTGATTTAGATATGTAAAGATAAAGAGGTTCTCAGACAGAGAATCACTCTCATCAGCCTACCATATCATGCCATGGTCATTAGCACATCACTTGCCTATGAAGAGTGGAGGCGGGCTTGTGCAATCAGGTCTTCTCAAAGCTAAACCGAAAGTGTCTAGCTTAACCATGACTAGTGATCATGCCCCGTTGATTCTAGGTCGTCATTTTTAGTTATCCAGTTTAAACTATTTTTAGTATATTTTCGGTTGTCTTAACCAGTTCCGAGCTAAAACTCTGGGAGTTTCAAAAAACATTATTATTTTTTATAAATGTAACCAATGGCTATATAAAGCTAGGGAATAACTTTTAGAAGGGATGGTAGTTTATTTTGCTTAGTAATTAGAATAGTTTGAGTTTTGTGGTTTTTGTATAAACACTTTTGATTAAGGTTTCTGAATCAATGAATGGAAAAAACTTACCGATATAAATATGTTGGTTTATGCTTGTGAGTGGATCTCTATTGGGATATCTTACATTAAACATAATTTCTTGGTTGGATATCTTTTATTTTCTTTGAATCCTGGCTGAAGTTTGACCTTTTAGATTTGTGTAGTGCATGTTAATTGAAGTCCGTGAGCTTAAGATTATTTAGTTGCTTCTGATTTCCAGTAATTATGTCATATTGATGAAAATTACTGTGTATGCCTTATCAAATTTTTGGTTAAAAGTTTGATGATTGCAGAAATGCATTATTCTATTTCATAAAAATTCATTGAAAATTTTACTGGGAGCTATTAAATATTTTATGTTTAATCCAACTGTTAGTAAAGAGTTAATGTTTCTTGGTGGGTTATAGAGTGTAGAAACAAAATTGAAAAAGAGACAAATTCATTTACTAAAAAGGAGAAACGCTAATTAACAGAAGAGTCTCGTTGAGTGGTGAGAATAAACTTGAGCAAAGGAGAAGTTTGTTTTTCACTAGGTGCAAGTGTGAAGACAAGTGTGGTGATGTGATTATTGATAATGGAAGCACTGAAAATTTGGTGTCAGAAGAGATGGTCACAAAGTTAAAGCTTAAGAGGCAGAAACACCCACATCCATATCAGATTGCCTAGGTGCAGGACGACCACAAGGTCATGGTCAATGAACAATGCCTAGTAAAGTTCAAGATTGAGCGATACCGTGATGAGGTACTATGTGATATCATACTTATGGATGTATGTCATACCTTGTTGGGTAGACTATGGCAGTTTGACAGGCATGTTGTACATGATGGTCGTGCAAATACTTATTCCCTGACAAAGGATGGAGTGCGACATAAGCTAAAGCTATTGAAGGACATAGAAGAAAAGGTATGTGGTAATGCAAGAATAAATTTTGTTGATGGAAGAACATTCCTAGACAGTATGAGGCATGAGCATAAGTGTTTTTCTTTAATTTCAAAAGCTAGTAAAAAGGAAGTAGAAGATGTACTTGTAGAAGTTGCAGATCTATTGAATGAGTTTCAGCATATTGTATCCAATAATGTTCCTTATGGATTACCACTAGTAAGGAAGATCAATCATCAGATGGACTTGATTCTAGGAGCTAGTCTGCTAAATAAGGCAGCACACAAAATGACACCAGCAGAAAGTGAAGAGTTGAACATACAAGTACATGAGTTGTTACATAAGGGGTTGATTCAGAAGAGCCTAAGTTTGTGTTGTACCACAGTGTTAGCACCAAAGAAGAATGGAAAACGGAGGATGTGTATAGATTTCAAGGCTATCAACAAGATCACAATCAAGTACAGATTTTCATTGTCATAGATGGATGATATTATGGACTATTTGAGTGGAGTTGTGTATTTATCAAAGATAGATCTAAAAAGTAGATATCATTAGATTCAGGTTAGAGAAGGATATGAATGGAAGACTGCTTTCAAGACAAAGGAAGGATTGTATGAGTGGTTAGTCATTCTTTTTGGATTAACCAATGCACCAAACACTTTCATGCGGCTCATGAATGAGGTTTTGAAAGAATTTCTAGGTAAGTTTGTCATTGTTTACCTAAATGATGTTTTGTTTTTTAGTAAGACATTGGAGGAGCATATCATGCATATTCGTAGGGTATTTGAGAAGTTGAGGGAAGAGAAATCGTTGATTAATTTGAAGAAGTGTAGTTTTGTGAAGGAGTTAGTGTATCTAGGATTCGTAGTTTCAACAGAAGGTCTAAAACTAGATCCAGAGAAAGTGAAGGCTATCCTTGAATGACCTACTCCAAGGAGTGCTACTGAGGTAAGCTCTTTTCATGGTTTGACTATCTGTTACAGAAAGTTTATCAGTTTTTTTAGCAGTATTTGTGGACCCTTGGCTGAAACAATGAGAGGAGATAGGAAAGAATTTAAGTAGACTACAAGGGAAGATAAAAGTTTTAAACTATTGAAATAAAAAGTTATAGAACAACTTGTTTTAGCACTTCCAAATTTTAATAAGGTGTTTCAAGTAGACGGTGATGCTAGTGGTACTACAATAGGAGCTATTTTGAGCCAAGAAGGTAAACCTGTTGCTTATTTTAGTGAGAATTTAAATGATGCCAAAAGGAAATATTCTGCTAATGCTCAAGAATTTTATGCTGTAGTTCAGGAATTGAAAAAGTGGGGACACTATCTACTTCCTAAAGAGTTTGTTTTGTATATTGATCATTAAGATTTGCAATATTTGAATAGTCAAGGAAAGTTGAATCAAAGACATTTGAAATGGGTTGATTTTTTGTAGAGTTACACATTTGTTTTGAAACATAGGAGTGGAAAGTCTAACAGGGTTGCAGATGCACTTAGAAGAAGACAACTTTTGCTGACGGAGATGTAGATTGAGGTGGTTGAGTTCAAGGAACTCAAGAATTTGTATCCAGAGGATCCTAATTTTGGTGAATCCTTGAAAGCTTGTACATAACCTGTTACTCTAGATAGAATGAAGTGGTTGGATTTCATCATCCAGGATGGTATGCTATTCAGAGGGAGTCAGTTGTGCATTCCATGAAGTTCTATGAGGTAGAATATCATCAAGGAGAAGCATAGTGGAGGATTGGCTGAACATTTTGGTCGAGATAAAACCCTTGCTTTGGTTAGTGAGAATTATTATTGGCCATAGTTACAACAAGATGTCAAGAAGTTTGTACAGAGTTGCAGAGTATGTCAAATGGAAAAAGGAGTAAAGCAGAATACAGGGTTGTATCAACCATTACCTATACCGGAAAAGCCTTGGGAGGATATCAGTATGGATTTTGTTTTTGGTTTACCAAGGACTCAGTAGGGACATAATTCAATTTTTGTGGTCGTTGAAAGATTTTCAAAGATGGAACATTTCATTCCATTTAAGAAGACTAATGATGTTGTTCATGTAGCAAAATTATTTATCAAAAAAGTGGTGAGACTAAATGGTTTTCCAAAGAGCATAGTTTTAGATCGAGACACTAAGTTTGTTGGATATTTCTGGCGCACATTGTGGAAGAAATTAAAGACAAAATTGAAGTTCAGTTGATCACATCATCCATAGAATGATGGATAGACATAGGTGGTGAATAGGAGTTTGAAGAATTTGCTGAGATGTTTGGTTGGAGATAAGCCAACAGGATGAAATTTGATTTTACCATAGGAAAAATTTGCATACAATAATTCTGTCAATAGGAGCACTGGTAAATCACCATTCCAAATTGTATATGGAAGTAGTCCTAGAAATACATCTGATTTGAGAAAGATAGATAAAGGAGAGATAAGTAGTGTTGAAGCTGAGGATTTTGCAGTACATTTAAAGAAAATTCATGAGGAAGTGAGGAAGCACATTACCGAGATGAATGTGCAGTATAAGGCTAAGGCAAATGAGAAAAGCAATCATAAGAAATTTTAGGTTAGAGATGAAGTCATGGTTCATTTGTGGAAGGAGCGATTTCCAGTTGGTACATACAACAAATTGAAAATGAAGAAGTTTGGACCATGTAAGATACTGAAGAAGCATGATTCAAAAAATGCATATGAGGTAGAATTGCCTACTGAGCTGAATATTTCATCGGTATTTAATATTTTAGATCTGACAAAGTATCATGAAGGAGGTGTTGAAGATGATATCACAGAAGCATAGTGGAGTATTTCAGCTACTACTTCAGCTACCAAGGAGATTGAGGATATACAAGATAGTCATGTTGACAAAAGCACAAGGAACAAGACATATGAAGAATATTTGGTCAAATGGAAATGATGATCTGTTGAAGATTCATCATGGCTGACACAAGAGGAGGTTAACTGTCTTGGTTTTCCTTTTCACAACTAAGACGTGACAGGGTCACTTCTCAAATTACTTCGGGTGTCTGATGTAGGAGCATCCTGGGTGCAAGAGCAATCTTGCATGATCCAAAAATATTTCTGGTTTCTTTTCAATAAGGGATATCTTTTGCAAAGCTTCTATTTATGGAAACTTACTATTTTTAGTAAGTTGGTCATACGATCTTGGAATGTTCTGATTTCACAGGTGGAGGTTCATCTAGTCATATTAGCCTACTAGTTGAGTTTCATTTCCACATCATTTGTATTGGTGAATTTATTAAGGTTTTTGGGTACAAAATCTTTGAGATCAATTTTGAAGGCCTTAGAGGCTCCGAATCATGATCAACCCCCAGCTAACTAGAGCTTGTGAGAGTCAGGCACTATAGATCAAGTCATGCTATTTCTGAAAAGTGGTTATAATAGAAAAACAAAGCTACGGTTAAAAGTTTATGGCCTTCGGAAGTTGGGTTACCTAAAACTAAAATTTGTAATTATTTTAAGCCGACCCTATTGTAGAAAATAAATGAAAAAAATAATAATTCTAAGGGCAGTCGACCTTAATGGTTAAATTTCTGGAGCCTTCTCGGGTGGTGGAAAATTGCCTATATAAGGAAGGCTTGTAGTGTTGTCTAGGGAGTTCAGGATAGTTCTGGGTAGATCTAGGTAATGATTCGAGGCTTTGTCCTATAAAATATTATAAGGGAAAATTCTCATGTGGCTTTGCATATTGTAATTCTGAAATTTGTAATTCCACATTTGTGGAGTTAACAAGAAGCCCATTTTTTGTTCTTGCAAATTGTTGTTGTTTCTCTGTTTCTGTTATGTGTTTATGGTATTAAGGGGAGCACCCTTCATCAGTTATAAACAAGGCTCCTAAAAAAAGATAAGGTCCTAATATAAAACAAAAAAATTTATGCAAGAAAGGACATCATACCATAAGAGCAATAAGACAACAAAAGGGGAATGAATGATTCTCAAAATAAAAAACATCCAATCCCTGAATGGAAGATCATTTTATGATAGGCACGCCCTTTGAGGCATGAAATAAATTATTGACAAAAGGTGAAAGTACCTTGCATGAAACAATCAATCCCATGTCAAAAAGGATGTATCACCATAAAACAATTAAAATTCATAAAGAGACAAGGATGAGAGAGATGGAAGGATGCCACATTATGAAAATTTAGTGGATAAATCAATTATACAAGATATACACTTCCAAACAAGGAAGAGCTTGTAAAGAAGGGTATTAATCCTAGTACAGAGAAATATCCTAAACAAACAAGTCCATATATGAAAGGGCATAATAGTATAGAATATGTAACCAACAAAGAGATAATGGGTCCTTTGAAAGGAGAAATAGGAGAAATAGAGAGATCTTGCCCCCCAAACGAG
Organism: Chamaecyparis obtusa; assembly: GCA_027943335.1. Classification (NCBI taxonomy): domain Eukaryota; kingdom Viridiplantae; phylum Streptophyta; class Pinopsida; order Cupressales; family Cupressaceae; genus Chamaecyparis; species Chamaecyparis obtusa. Next base: position 974,984 of record BSBK01000293.1, on the reverse strand, counting down.
GAAATAAGGAAACAAATTTATTATGATGCTCATAATGCACATTATGCAAAGCAAAGAGCTCCCAATGATGTAAGCTAAAAAATTTACATAATTGAGAGAAACATAATAGGAAAAAGAGATGCTAAGGTATGTCTTTGATATCAAGAAAAAACATAAGATTCGTTGTTAAACAAAGAAGAGATTTGTCTACTGAATCTTAAACAAATTGTCTAAATTAAATACAATAAGAAAGAGAGTGTTTATTGATATTATGAACAAGACATATAAATTCACCGCTAATAAGTATTTGATTCTTTGCAAAAAAATTATAAGGAAAAAAATTAGGATCATATTTAATTCTCCAAAAGATTCTTTTAGCTAAAGCCAAACAATCATCAAAAGGAGGTGTCAAAATAAATGGTGTTGGTGAAAGAATGTCAAAAGAAGGATTGTGTTAGGATGAATAAAGATTAGAAGAAGGAAAAGTGGTAGCTTGAGGTATAAAACCTAGACAACACCTAGTAATTTATGTAGGATGATCTATTAGAACCTTAATACCTTGTTCATTAATGCCAAGACCTAATCTATTGTAAACTTGTTGAGTAGTAATGTCATATCCCACATTGTAATTGAACTTTAATGTAGAAGGTGAAGGAGATTCATCTTGAGATTTATGTAAATGTGTTGTATAAATAAGAATAGGAGGAGAAATATTTTCTTTAGGGAGATTCCTATCACTATTCTTATCTTCTTTAGGTAGTGAAGAAGAAGAAGGCTTGTCAAGATCTTCTTGTATATTTAATATTGTTGGAGAGGAATCATCAAGAAAATAATTAGCATCAGGATTATGAATAATGCTTTGATAGAAAGAAGACTGTTTAAGATCATCATAGAATTACATAAACTAGATTACCTAATACTATTAATTAAGGTGGGTTGAGGAGGTAAAGATCTAGGTATCACTAAAATGTCAGCATTAGGAGATAATCTCTATCATCATGATCAACAAGAACCATAGGAGTAGGATTAGGAAGTTTTATACTAAGGTAATCTTTAGGTTCATTGACATATCCCATATATTTTGTAAAAAAGTGAATGAAAAAACCACATGAAATATTTATAAAAGTCTTCAAATATGTCATATAAGGAAGAAAGATATTTGAAAGTCTCATAATGTCATAGAAAGAACACCATGAAGGAATAAAAATATCATGATATGCTATAAAGTATGATTCACTCCATGTGATCAATAAAGAGAAGGATAAATATAAGAAGATAGGTTATCACACACCAATCTAGATTAGTAAACTCCATGAATGATAATGAAATTTAACAAGTACATAAAGATCTAAAACCAAAATTAGAATAGAAATGTTACAAGTCAAGTTCACCAAAATGTATAATGTGAAAAGGGAAGAAATGCAAAGAGGTAGATCACTTCTCCTTTTAAAAGTTGCACATTTGGAAGGAAGATGTCCCAATAGGCTAGGAGGGTCCCAAGGGTTAAATGGGTCAATGATCCTTCACTAAATGTGTAAAATTAAAATTTAAAATGATAATGAGATAAGAAATCTAGATTAGGAAAGATCTATATGCACTTAGAATCAAAATAGGAGAGATACTGCTTCAGATCTGAATAACAAACAGACAAAATCTTGAAATCGCTTGTAGTTGTTGATCTGAGATCCTGAAGCTATAACCTATCTTCCGATCAGATTTGAGTTGGATGCATGAGATATAGGAAAATTGAAACATGCTATACCTATGTATAGGGCATTTGAGATGTTTTGTACCTGAAGTTTCTACCTAAAATTGGCAAGGATGCTCTAACAACTCCTGACCTATTTGAAAAAGTTTTAGTAGCTTTGTAACCTATTCCTGGACAAAAAAAGGGGAAGAAGGTTGGATAAAGGGGTTTTACTTAGTCAACCCCATATTTAAGAATCAACCTTGAAATTAAATGAAATAAAGGAAAACATGCCATCATGTAGTAGAGCCTAGATCTAATAAATGAAGTATACCATACCTTGGCAACACAAATGCTTTCTTGAATGTGACCAAGTATGATGATGCAATAGATTTTAATTAACAAAAAAACCAAAAAGGGAATCATGAAAGAAAAAACCTCATGGATTGGATGTTTTAATTTGCCACAATGTTTGATTGAAGGAGAAATAAGAAAACTTGGATTGAAGAAGACTTGGTTTTGGTATCTCCTTCCTTGATAGAAAAATCCTTTTCTTGGCCTCCTATCGGAGAAATAAGCTATATCCATGGAGAGAAATACCCTGAATGCTTGAGAAGAAGTCTAGATCTTGAATACTTGAACTTGGTTGCTTGATAGCTCTTGAACTTGATTATCTTCCTTGCACTTAATAGCTTGATTATGGATGTTTGATCATGATAATGGATTGAAAATTATGGTGGATACCAAAATGAGGAGAGATGGGGTTTTGATATACCTCTCACAATATTTTGGGGATTAAAACTCAAGCACTCTGACCACATGATATAGTTTCCCACTAAAATCCTAACATAGGGCTCTTGAAAAAAATTGGACCAAAATAGGTGGGTACATAATGTTTGAAATGTTTTGTACCTAGGAAAATCAAAACAAATTGGGATTGGGTGCCAAGATGATAGGGTAGATGCATGATAATCAAGTACAACTAATTTTGAGATCAGGGTAGAACTCAAAGGCCGCAGTAGTGATATAGTGCCTATGTAATGAAATAAATTTTGGGTCTGGAGAAAAAATAGAAGATCACACTTAGAAATAAGGGCTAACCTTGATTTTTGTTAGAGTTTTAGGTGACTCTACAACACCCCCAAGATTGAATGCAAGACCAAGATAACTTCCACAAGAGATTGGAAAGACAATGGCATAAAGATGCAAGAATGATATTATTGATAATTGACTTGATTGAATGGATTCAATGAATAAATAAAATGAAAATAATAGGCCTCCTTAAATAGGAAAGGCGACAAGAGACAATGATAAGAAGTTGATAAGCTATCACCTATGCAAAGTGTAATCACATCATGTCCACCAAATGTGGATCATCCTCCATTATACAACGAATTATGTGCCATAGGATGAGGATGATAATGTGATATGTGCACTAAAGGTGGATCTCACACCTAAAGTGTAATTTCTCTCACACCATGTGCTTAATTGAGGTGCAAACTCCTAGGTGTCTCAATGACAAACTAAGATGCAATGCATTATCATAAAAATGATTTAGTAAAGTGTAATTAGGAATATTTAATTACACCAACACCCCCCCTTAAGTGAAACTTAGGGGAATGCACTTAAAATTATAATGCAAGATGAGTCCTAGCTACTAGGCCATGTTAGGTACCCATGTAAAATATGTAATGCAATACATGAAATGTAATCTCTCATAAAGTGGAGAAAGAGGGAAAACCTCATGGGAAAAACCCTCCCCCAAAAAGAGAGATGAAAACACAAGATGCATGGATGGATGGAGTACTCATGACCCCCCAAGAACTACATACATCATGTATATACAAAGAATTATTCCCCCATAAGAAGGATAGTCAGAGACATGATATCCCCCCATAATGAAGAAGCTTCAATGTTGATGAAGAGTACCTACAAACAAAAGATTAACAAATTCCTAGAAGAAACATGTCTTCCCTTAGGAAGAAATAGATACATCAAATGATGAAGAATCTAATTCATATGAAAATGGAAGGAGGAAGAAGATGACGGTCTCCATGTATGCATCTCTAAAGACTGAATAGGTCTATCCAAGTTCAAAGTATTAATCACATCATGTGACAAACTGAGTGAAGAAGAAGAATCACGAATACCAATATCCAAAGAAGGTTAATAAGTATCTCCAACTATGATGCTATCAGAAAAGAGAAGAGAAACCCCCTCAGTTATGTCTCCCAAATCTTCATTATGAGAATCAACAACAAATGTTGAAAAGGCATCCAAGTAGTTGTCACATTTTGCAAGATCTAAAGCATTATGATCATCTTGTTGAATAGCAGAGCCCATGTATGAAGAAGCAAGAGGTGGAGTAGGAATCTCAACACTTGTCTCAACAACAAAATGATTCAAGTGTCCAAAGGTCTCCTCACATACATAATTCTCCCTTGGTAAATTGATGTGTACATCATGAATATCATCATCATCAACAACAACAAAATGTGAAAAAGAATACAAGCATGATGTATGCTCAAAAACTCCCATAGCTATAACATCTATAGTCTCCATGTTCCTAATGTAGACATAATCAAGAGTGAACTCAATAATTTTACCTTATTCCCCAGAGTAATTTGGTAAATATAAAGGATATTAGTGATCAAGGATGGTACACAAATAACATCATTAAATGTCCCCTCTCCCATATGAATATAACCTTTCCCACAAACTCTCATGTATGTGTTGTTACCCATCAATATATTAGGATAATTAGAAGGCTCAATAGAAGAAAACATATCCATAGAAGATGCCATATGATGTGGTGCACATGAATAAAGAAGCCATTTACCTTGCTCAAGATGTATGGAAGACAAAAGTGCATGTCCTTTACCTTTATCTTTGGATGATGAGGGAGATGTAGAAGTTGTCAAATATGTAGAAGGAGCAGACACTGATAAGGGAAACTTAATATTGTTCTTTTGAATAATGTGAGTGAGCTCATAAATCTTCTTGTGAAAATATTTATGCTCATCATGTCCTAGATTTTTACAATATGTACATTTATCCCCGTTTCTTCTAGATGATTCCTCTCTTGAAGAGGACTTGGATTCAGAAGTATTTTGTGAAGGATATTCATTACCTTTTTTTATGAAGCTTAAGATCCTTATGTTGCTTCTTTCCTTTTCCATTAGAAGCCTTTGAAGTGGATTCATTTACAATCAATGCATGATGTGTTGAAGGATTTAATTGGCCCATGTGTGCCAATTTTTCTTGTTCCCTTGTGAGTTGAGCTATAAATTCATCAAGAGAAGGCAATTTGTATGCACTACCAAGAGCATCCACAATAGCATAGAAAGTAGAAAAAAAAAATATACAAGACCTAGCTTGGAAACAAAGAAAATATCAATTGTTCATCTCCTTTAGTAATCCCAAAAGTAGAAAGATCCAATCTAATAGAATTGAACTTAGAGAAAAAGTCTTGAATATTGTCAAAATCACTAGGATTTAGACTTATGAGCTCATTCTCTAATCTGAATTTTCTCCTATCAAGTTTACCAAAGAGTTCCTCCAAGATGACCCAAGAATCATGAGGATGTGTGCAAGATGCATGATGAAATAAAAAATCATGAGAGATGGATGATCTAAGAGAGCCAAGCGATTTATCCATTCGATCAAACCATTTTCTCCTTTCTGCAACACCTATAACTAGTTCTTGATCCTACCCAAGAGTCATTCTAAGCAATCAAATACTTAACAAGTGATCAGATAAAAATTATTTCCACTCATGGTAGTTATATGCAATGAGGATTTTTAACTTTGAAAAATCCACAATGCAACCAAATAATTACTGATAACAACTGATAACTCCTTCAAATTACTAATGCAAATCAGAAAACTGAAATCCAAGGATTAACCAAGTGCAAATATAGTCCCAAATTGGCCCATTTATGAAAGTGATATTTCCACCCCAAATCACTAAAATCTAATTACAGATCTGGAAAGTACAAAAAAAATTATTCACTTTCAAAAAAAATTGCACCCAAAAAGTAGTTCATATGAGCTCGAACAAGGCCTTGGAAGTTGTAAAAACTGCAATTTGTGATTTTCAGAACAATTCAAAAACAAAGATCAAAAACCACCCACACCATTGTGTAGATCATAAAATTCTACCCCAAAACAAAAACAAAAATGCTTGAAAAAAGGTGTCCGAATGATTGAGATATTGATGTTTGAAAATTGCCTCTGAATTTTTTTTTTTTGAATCACCACTACTGCACTTTCAAAAATCAAATGGCTCTAGATTTGGCCTCGGGTGTCTAATTTAGATGAAACAAAATTCAATTAAGGGGGTTTTAGACCTCCTTAATATGATGTCAACCTTTGATTTGCACCAACAAGCTCCAATATTGACCTGCAATAGAAAGCCACAAAATGCAAAACCCCAAATTTTCTCCAAATAGACTATACAATGGTGATTTCCAAATACCTTTATTCTAAACTCATAATTGAATCAAGCCAAGATTCATATTCTTGAGAAGAGGTGTTCACACCTTGAGAGCTCTGATACCATGTTAGAGTTTTAGGTGACTCTACAACACCCTCGAGATCGAATGCAAGACCAAGATAACTTCCACAAGAGATTAGCAAGACAATTGCATAATAATGAAAAAATGATATTATTGATAATGGACTTTATTGAATTGTTTAAATGAATGAATAAAATATACATAATAGGCCTTCTTAAATAGGAAAGGTGATAAGAGATAATGATAAGAAGTTGATAAGCTATCACCTATGCAAGGTGTTATCACATGTCCACCAAATGTGGATCATCCTCCATTATGCAATGAAGTATGTTCCATAGGATGAGGATGATAATGTGATATGTGCACTAACTGTGGATCTCACACCTAAAGTGTAATTTCTCCTACACCATGTACTTAATTGAGGTGCAAACTCCTAGGTGTCTCAATGAAAAACTACGATGCAATGCATTATCCTAAGTAAGATTAAGTAAAGTGTAATTAAGAACATTTAATTTCACCAACAATTTTAAACAATATTGAGATGAAAGAGGACCCATATTTTAATTTAGGTGTCCATTTGAGGTCCTATCATAGAAAACACACTAAGGTGGGTACAAAATAGTCCTTAAATTGTACATTAATTAGGTGCTTAAAATTTAGGATGCTACAACCCCTTACAATATTTCAAAGCTCAAAGCTCGAAGGAAGTCGAAGAAATTTATTATTTCCCACTTAACTATTGAGATGGGCCCTTGATTTGAATTTTGGGGCAAACCCTAAGGAATAGTTGCACTAGCCAACCTATTCCCCCCAAAATATATTGAAATTTGGTCCAAGGGTTGGGAATGTGGGGAAGATTCCAGAATGAAAAGCAAAGGAGGGCTAGATCAAGCATAATGAGCATGAAAACTTTAGAACACTACAATGGGGCCTAATTGAGAATCTAATTATAGATTCTTACAATTTAGGACAATATATTTATCCCCCACTTCAATGAGAGTATGATATTACCTAATGCTCACAGTAAAGTAGGTCAAAGCATTGGAAAAAAATTCTAAGGTTGAGGATACACCAAGCCTCCAAGTGAGTTAGGTCCTCATCAAATCCAAAACAAGACAAAAAGAAACAACCCTTGAAAAGGAGAGAGAAGAGAGATATGATCAACTAGCCTAGTAACCTATTTTTACTTACTACGAGTCATGCAAAGAGAGATAAAGTGTTGAATATAAAAATAATTTATGGGGAGGGGGATTGAATTAGTTGTCTATAAAATTTTAAACCTTGATACAAATTTAATTAATTCCATTGAACATACTTCAAACCTTAATTACATAAAGATGGAAACATGGAAGCACAACATTTACCAAACACATGAAACACCATATTTAAGTGGAAAACCTTATTAAGGGAAAAACCATAGAGAAGATTATTCTCAAATATGTAGATACTTGTTAGGGTGACATTGGTTAAGGTGATTTTTACAAGGAAAGACTCATTGTTGAAGGGATCACTACCTTAAGAAAGAAGGATAAAAGAGAGTAGATTCATGATGTAGAATAGAAACTCAACTAATTGATCTGTAGATACCTTTGTCTCACCGCTTTCGGTAACTAGAAGATGATTATCTATATTATCCTCAAACACTCTTCACAATATCTCAAACATGTAGGGAGACATATCCTCTTTCATACATCTTCTTTGCCTAGGTACACACTTGCACATAACTCACACAGGTGTACATGAATGCTACACACTCTTATACCACAATTATTTAACCTTTATTTATACCAATCTTTATTTTTGAAGTCTCCCACTATTGGCTAGGCAAGTAGCCAAATACAATTTGAATTAGGTCAAGACTAAACATAGAAAACTGCAAGTGAAATGGAGTTGGTAAAAATATCAAAATGGACTTCCAAGAGGATGAAAACTATCTTTTCTATTGATTAACTGATTAACTATTATCAACCTTCAAAGTAGGCCCTCTGAAAACTTTGACACTGCACAATCAACAAATTTGAATAAACTGTAAACAGATCTGACTTGGAAAACTTACAAAATGAAATCACTGGGATCTCAAAATGCAAATGGGAGCTCACTATTTTATCATGAAAATTAATAGTATGTGAAATGCAGGCCCTCAAAGTAGGCCACTTAAAAAAATCTAGAAATGTGCATACTATTAACTTTTGCAGACCCCTTAAACTAGGTGCTTAAAACAATTGTCAAATTTGATTGTAGGAAGCTGTAAAATGGTACATGTTATTAATGATAGGATTGGAGAACAATCGCAAATCCTTTTTTCATAATATTCATTAGACTCCAAATCATTAGCTATCAAACTGGGCTACTCAAAATAGTTCTCCAGGAGTGTTCTTTTATGCCTTTATCAAATTCACAACATGGCCACTTCAGATTCCTTCAGAATTTAAAGGTTTTAATAGTGGCTCTAGTTAGGGATGCATGCCCCTTGTGGGCATGAAAAGACTCTAGATCTATGGTAGAAGTAGACCAAGTATCTTTTTAATCCATTAGGTTCCCTTCTGACTGAGAATCAGGAATATTCTTCAATTAGCGGCCTTGAGACACCAAAAAATATAGAACCACAACTTCCCTCTGTCATAAATATGATTCTCATCATAACAAAGTATGACCAATCTTAAAAAATTATTTAGAAGCATTTGACCATACATGTTACAGCTGACATCTCTCATCCACTTGATATACTTCTCATATCCACAACATGGTAAAAATTCATGTGCAACATGATAACCTTCAGTTTCAATCCCACTATTGTGCTAAAAAAAAAACTCATCTATTTGTACTAGGAATTTAAAACATTCCATTTCAATTACATGACTAGGATCATCATGCCTTTCTTCAAAGAAAAATTTATCAAATTCATACTTATGCACATCAAGTGAGAATTCTTGAAATTCCTTATGCACTAGGACCTTTGATTGCATTTTTTGTTCATTTCTCAAACCATCATTCATACCCATGCTATAAGAATCTTCAAAGTCAGCACCATGCTTCTCATACAAGCCTTCTGGAATATGGATAAACATATTCACATGATCAACACTAAAGCATTCTTGGTCACTATGGAAATATTGCTCAAGTTCACATGCACCATGCTAGTCATTCTTAGATTCATCATCATGGCTACTTGCAAGCCCCCACAATGAATCTACCGCCCCTACTATTCTATGGCATGTGGATATAGGATAAGTCCTGCATGTGAACAGAGTGGTGGGAATCATAGGGTCCCCGGCAAGTTCCGACGAAAGATTTGTATTTATTGGATGCCTCTGCTGCCATGGGGTGGGGAACCCCACTATGAAGGAACGACACTTCCTTCTCATGTTATCGCTTACCTGAATGGCCTATAATTCTCTAGGAGGTAAGGGATGGGTCACTAAGTGGGGTCATGGAATGAAGGTAACCCCGGTTATCGGAGGGGCGGATGAAGGTTTATCAGTTGCCATCCCTCTTGTTCCTACCTTTCTTTCTCCCTAGCCTTATGGGTCCCTGCCTTTTTGATTGCCTATATTAATTGTGGAGGGATCTCACGGTCGAAGGATGGTGAAGTGAAAGGGGTAGATGAATGAAACTGGAATCTAACTCACCCCCAACCCCTTGCCGAATAGTAGGGCCATAGAATTGTAGGGGCCCTACTATTCTAAGGGCCCCCCCACCCGCATGTTACGTATAGAAACAAATAAAATATCTGGCTGGCTATCTGAACCCACCCCGAACGGCCCCTGGCAAATAGTAGGGCCTTCCCACCTTGCATTTGGTTCGATCAATGGTGTACCAGTTCGAGTGGTTCAGTCCTCAATCCAATGGTGAGGTGAGAGCCATCCATGTAGTCTAGTCTCAGGGTGGTTCGGTTGGTTAGCCATCCATCTTTGAAAAGGGAGAGGGCCCCTGACTAAAGTGATAAATTTGATATAACAATTTCATCAGCCATCTGATCTTCTTCACAAAATAACATAGTACTCCCATCAAATAAAAATATCACGTACTCATACAATATATTCACAAAATAATGTGAATTGCATTTGAATGTTCCATGACAAAACATTACTTGGTCACCATCCATGTCTTCATCATATATATGATTTGAAAAAATTTTAAAAATATTTTCAGACTCATCATGACAAGGTACAATATGGCCTTCCTCTATTATCTCTTCGTAGAGTGGATTTGAAGACTGTTGAAAGTCACCTTTAACTGCACATAATGCCTCACCTTGCTGATCACAAAAAATGTCCTTACTTGTATTGGAGCATCACACATCAAAATTAGTCTCATCGTTTTCATAGGTATATTTTGCATCATGGACTTGAGCATCTTCACTCCCATCACCCCTGAAACTTTTAGCATCATCATTAAGTTCATATGCTACACGTAACTCTGAATTTGATTTACACATATTTTTGTATATGTGGGACAACAAACACCATGAGTTGAACTATCAAATAATGGTAAACAAGGAAAATCAATAGTGTCACAATCAAGACTCTTATCAATGACACACTTAACGTCATTATAACTTAGTTGTTGTCCATATTCTAATATATGCATTTCTTCACCAACATCAACATCTCTAAATATCTCAAATGAATCATTTCCACTATAAGACTTCCCCTGAACATCAACATATGTAACTTCTTTATTCTTGTCAAGCCTCCTTGTTTCAACTTTAATGATTACTTAGATATGTGCAATGGAGATAACAATATTTTCATATTATTGGTATACATCCACAAGCTTAATTCGATTTTCAACAGTGGACTATGCATCATTGGGGGCAGCAAATTGATTATAGTACTAAGAATTCATGGGAACTTCTAAACTTATTTGTTCAACTTCATATGCAGCCCTATGAGATCCTATGGCATCAAGGTTATGAAACTTTGCTAGTCCAAATTTCATCATGGCTTCTATATACATTTACAATTGAAATGCCTTATGAAAATTTTGGGGCTCTTTGTTTCTCAGTTGGTAACTTACTTTCTTATCAAGTGCACCCAAGTACACCACTAAGTCCATTGCATCTTCAGGTCTACAACTTTCATGAATCTTCTTTAGTGATTTCATGAACATTAGATTGTAGATTAAACCCACACACCAATTCATTATTCATAATTGTTGGTGTAATTAATTAATTCTAATTTTACTTTACTTAATCTTACTCAGGATAATGCATTACATAGTAGTTTTCAATGTAGACACCTAGGAGTTCGCATCTTATTTTAGCACATGGTGTAGGAGAATTCACTTTAGGTGGTGATAGTTAAAATATCATTCCACTTTATGTGTGAGATCCACCTTTAGCGCTCTTATCACATTATTATCCTCTCATTGTTTCACATGTTTGTACATACATCATTGTATAATGGAGGATAATCCACCTTTGGTGGACATGTGATTCCACCTAGTGTGGATGATAGGATATCTCCTGCATATCTCCTAGTTATCATTCATTGCCTATATATTTAGGTATATCTACATTGTAATCAATAAGCATTATTTGAATGTATTATTGATCATTATTGAATCTAATCAATTAAGGATCATATCATTTGCCTATCTCTCTTGTGGTATTCTTTGAGCTTCTAGATCTTGGCATTTTCATTCATTGCCTTGGGAAAATTCTTACTTGGTATCAAAGCTTGATCCAAATTGTTAAATGGTATTAGATACATAGGAGTGATCATTGCATATCCATTTGGAGAGTTTTTGCTTTGAATTTTGGAGGGATATTATTAATATCTATGGTAAAAGTAGCTTGTGGGAGTGTCTAAAACACGATTTGACCTTACCATTGAGTCTAGGTGGTTGCTCTGACAAATTTTGATTATAAATTTGCCTACCTTAAACAAAAGTCAAATTTGAGGCAAAATTTTTTTTGCAAATCAGGTTTGGGTAGCCTGATCTGCAATTTGATGGTACAAATCCAAATTTTTAATAGAAAAATTAAAAATTATTTTTTCCCTACTCGGATCTGAAATTATTTTTTGTCAATTTTATGTCTATACAAAAATTGTGGTTTTATTGGGGTCCCCACTGTAATCACCTGAAATTGGTCTACTAGAACTTGAGCGCCCTCTTGATCAAATTGTCTATTTACTAGACATTATTATGCAGAGTAACCCTTAAAATCCCCTTTGCATAATTAAATCAAAAATCTTATATCAAGCTTATACTATGGTCTAATTTCTAGAGCTTGCACATTTATTTAATTGCTATAACCTTACTTTTAATATAAAGTTTCTACACTTTTATTAAAAAAACACATTCACATGTGTGCACCCACTTAATCTTGATTAATTAGCAATTAAAAGGGATTTGTGATTTCAAAAATGCTATTTTTTCTTATTCTACCTAACATTTCCCTTTTGTCTCTTAATCCTTACCACTCATTTCTACCTAACCTTACATCTTGCATCTCCTTTTGCCTCTTCATCTCATCCACTCATAATTTTGCCTCTTAATCTCCACCCTTCATTCTTGAGGCAATGTCTTTAAAAGGAAGCTATTCCCTTGCTCAAGGCCCCCAAATTTTTGAGTAATCTTAGCTCTCTTGCATTTTTAGACTAATCTTAATAATTTGAATTCTTAGCTTTAACTCTTATTTCTTTGCTTAGCTTCATTTCTAGCTTAATCTTGCATTGCTAATCTAGTTCCATTTTTGCATTACTTCATAGATTTAGCTCTTGCATTCTTATTCTAGATTACTAATTGCTTTCATACATTATTAACTTAATATATCACTCTAGCTTTCACTCTTGCATTCTTAGCTTCATCCTTATCTTTGAATCTTCCATTTTGGAGTAGTCAAGTCATTAATCATTCATGCCAATTTGATGAGCATCATGAGAAGGATTAAACTACCTTCAACTAGGAAGCTACGAGCCACTTCTTGGAGTATCCTCTTCCATGGGTTTCTCTCAAGAGTAATGGTTTATAGAAGTGTGTCACACTTTTGATCACACATCTTTGGCGCCCACCGTGGGACAGAACATCCATTTTTGGCTCCATTTCTTGTGCTTTCGATTTCTTGTTGTCGCAGGTTAGGATATTTTATTTTTACAAGCTAAAGGATCATACAACATTTCTTATAATACCTGGGTTATACTTCATTATACTTCTATGCAAAATTTCATATCTATTAAAGTATTGTTCTGACATACAGAAAAGTTTCGCATGACCTTACTAGCAAATGTCGTACTACCTTTATAAGGTATGTCACACGACTCTTGTGAGGTCTGTCAGACGATTTTTAGATAGAGTGATTAACTGTCACCCATAACTTATCTATGTCATAGTTTGAGTTTTGGCTTAGATTGCTTGATTTTTATGGCATTTTCTGATTATCTGGTCTTCTAACAGTGGCTAATCATTGATATTGCAGGGTTATCACTTCATTTTGCATACTTTTAATGATATAACTCGTGGTTTTGTAGGGCTTGCCTATGATTTGATCTTCATGCCTACTAATGTTTTGTGATGAAGGATTTTCTTGTCAAAGGCTCTATCATGAAACTACTAATGCTTTGTATTGTAGGTTGCCTTGGAGATACAAATAAACCATGTTCTTGTTTACATTTCATTTCTAGGCACCTAGCATAATTAGAAGACTTATTGTTTTGGAATTGGTTGAGTAGTAGGAGAGTATGCTCTTTTCCTCTTGAAAAATAAAAAATTTAGACCTACTTGGTTAGTCACTTGATATTTGTCTTGGGTAAATGAACATGTCCTTGATGTGTTTGGGAGAAACTATGGAGTAGGAGACTATGCTCTTTTCCCTTTGGGAAAATCAGAAATCTAGACCTCCACTAGCTATCCATTTTATTTTTTCTAGCATTTACCTTTAGAGGGTCTGCTAAGAGAGCAATCTTTTGGGAACGACCCAAGTGAAGAACAAGCAAAGCCAGCTACTCCACCCCACTATAATCAAAATCCTCGTTCAATCCAAAGAGAGAGAAGACATGGTTGCTTTATTGTAGGGCTAAAGGTCTAAATTTTGCTTGTGGAACTACAAGGGGTGCCATGAACAGAGGCCCTTACTAAAAGCTTTAGGACTTATAGGCTATCCTTTTTTGGCCATGTTGTTTCCTTTGTGCAGGGATTGATCCAAGTGGACTTAACCCGGATCACCCCAAGACACTCACCATATGTACTCCCTTGGATGCAAATCCATGACAAAGCCAACATCACTTTGCATGAGGCGAAGAGGTACCAAGTAGTGGGCAAAGGTTGCAACACTACCCGCTTGACCTTAGGTAGCTTGCTTGATGTGTCTTCTTGTGCTAATACTTGTGGAAATAGTTTTTGGACATACACATGATACCCTTGGAATATTTGACACCTTACTAAGACTTCACAAATGCTTGTATTTGCAAGGTTGGTTTGTCCCTCGTTGGAATGTCTTAAGACTATTATTTTCTCACTACATGCTTTCAAAATAAACTTGTCAAGGAAATTCTTTTATCTTGTCAATCACCTTATAACTCATTGAACTTGAACTCTTGTACTAAGCTTAAACTTTGTCAAAATTGCTTCTCCATTGCTATCCTTAACTCATCTTGTTATTTGGTACATTCCACAATGTTAGGAATTGTCCTTAGTCAGAAAAGATTACTTTGATCTCTTGACTACATACTTGGCTAGTAGAATTCTCACTTGTCCATCCTCTTTAATAAACTCTCTTGGATGCTTTATCCAATCTCTTGCTTGTTCACAAGTATCATACATAGGGATCTCCCCGCAGCTTGGGCACCTTGTGGCAAGTTATCTTTTCTCTATCTCTCTCACACTATTACACTTTGGACAAGTGAACATATTTACTTACCTAGCTTGAACACCAAGTCATCATAGATCATCCTATTTGGCATTTGACAACTCTCTTTCATGCCATTCATAACTAGATCTTAGATCTATGAGGGAAAACAACCCGAATATATCTTTGATAACTCAACTAAAGAAGGTCCTATATCTTGGGGTTTCAAACCCTTTGATAACATCCCTAGCGAATCTACTCTCTCCTCTCCTAAGATGGCACATAGTGTTTTTTACACACCAACCATGCACGAACGAAGTAAAAAGATTGGAGAGTTCCTAACACAACTTGATGACAAACACTTTGGACAAGAAAATAAAGAATACCCTAACTCTAGATATGGTTCAAGGCTCTCAACACACTAGACATGAATCACATGGATTGCAAGGCGGTGATTCCAATAATGAAATAACTGAGGAAGATATCTTGCAGTTTTAACAAGATGAACGTTTGCAAAAACTCATGAAGTTGACTTTGAGTCAAAACAAAGACCAATACTTCTTTCACTTGGCCTCCCAAGGAGTTAAATTACCTCACAACTTTAGCGTTGATAACCTAATAAAAAAGGAAGAACCATCTGAAATGGAAATATTGAGGAAACAAATGGAAGACATGATGAAACATATGCAACACTTAGAAAAAGATAAAGAACAACTAAGCACATCTTTCTCTCTTGAGGTTGTTTTCTCATTTCCTTTTGACAAAGACCTATATATGCCTCCTTTTCCTGGCAAGGTTGAAATTCCTAAATATGAGAAATATCATGGTAGAAAAGATCCTCATGATCACATGAGTTATTACATGAACCAAATTATCTAATGAAGCTCTTTCATAGGAGTCTTAGTGGTCAAGCTATGGAGTGGTTCACCAAACTATCTCCCCCTCTTAAATCATTTGACCAGCTAGTGCAATGGTTTATCCAACAATATTCCTACAACATTCAACATGTTATCACCATGCTTGATCTTTGCAACATAAAACAATGTCAAGGTGAATCCTTTGTGGTATTTCTTAAATGATGGCAGAAGCTATACTCATGCTATCCTTGATAGATTCCTGAGACTAGAAAAATTGACATATTTATGAACTCTTTAGTTCCTGAAATGAACTATGCATTACAAATGTAAACCCATGCTTCATTTGATAAACTAGTTGAAACATCTATTTGCATAGAGGATGTTCTTGTTCGTAAGGGCGATGCCACTCTTCAATCTAAATCCTCTTCCAACAACTAGCCTAACAAAGACAAAAGAAAATTCTGGAACAAAACTAAGGATATCGTCAATGACAGAATTGTGGCTTCAACTTCACAATCTGTTAATGCTAAAGAGCCAACATTTAATCTCTCTAGTGTTGTGAAGGCTAAAAATGACAAGCCTTAGGCTCCTAAGCCTAAAATAAACTTCACTCCTCTTGGAGTTTCACTTGAGAACACTTTGAAGACTCTTCTCACTAATAAGATCATCACTTTTCCTAATAATTCACGACCTTACAATCCTGAAATCAAGCCTAAATGGTGGAATGACAACCACTATTGTGATTATCATCACAACAAAGGCCATAAAACCAATGAATGTATGAAACTTAAAAATCTCATTTAAGATCTAATTGACAATGAGACTATTGTGGTTGACTCCCCACAAGCAAACAATGATCATAAGGCTTTCATGGAGCCTTTTCCTAAATTTGAAAAAGGAGAATCTTCTAAAGCAAAGGATAACAAAGTTTCCTACACTTATTCTAACAACGACAACGTGATCAACATGCTTGAATCTTATGATCATGCTAAAGGAAAAGATAAAGTTGAATCACCCAACATGGAAACTAACTCTCAAGGAGAAGGATCTTCCTCCACTGCTTCTAAGCAGATTTCAACTCAACTAGATACCCTATTGACTACAACTCAGATTTCAATGCTTGAGCTACTTGGCATCTCTCATGCTCACAAGAAGATTCTTAATCAAGCCCTTCTTGCAACAAACGTTCCTAGAGACCTAGACATCGACAAGTTCCAGTTCATGGTCAGACACCTCACTTCACCTCCTTCTCTCACTTTCTCAGAAAAATATGACACCTATGTTAGTCATCCTCACAATCAACCCCTTCACATTGAAGTCTCCATTCGAAAATTTAGAGTCAAGAACATTTTTATAGATGGAGGCGCGGGTTTAAACATATGTACTTTTAAGCTAGTTAAAGCTCTTGTATTTTTTGAACATGTTCTCGATCCTAGATGAAAAATAATGATCAAAGCATACGACGAAGAGGAACGTTCTTCTAAAGGCTTAGTAGTCTTACCTATTTAGGTAGGTCCTGTTCATTGGGATGTCATCTACTAAGTCCTAGATATTCCTTTGGCTTATAACATACTCTTGGGTCACCCTTGCATCCATGCTATGCAACCAATTCCTTCAACATACCATCACTGCATCAAATTTCCTCATGATGGAATCAAGATCATTATTCTTGTAGACTCAACATGTGCTGCTAATAGTCCTAAACAATCAGATTGTATGGTTCCCCACAACAAAGAAAGATCACTGCCTAAAATAGAATCTATATCAGATCATGGAAAAAGAATACTTGTCAAACCTACTGGCATGGGAACCTATCAGGTGGACACTTTCCCAAAATTACATGGAAAATCATCTCCATCAACCTCAACACATGTTATTCATAAGGGAACTGGGATGATCAAAGATACAATTCCCCTGGATCTGGAAAGGGATGAAAGTGGTACCTCACTCTTCAAGAACGGAGAGTCTGAACTAAATGATAAACATGCTGAAATCTCACCTCAAAAATATGGTATGGGCTATTATCTCATGTAGAAGATGGGACATGATGGAAAAAGTTCCCTTGGAAAAAGAAAAGGTCTTCTTGAACCTATAAATGTTGAATTCAGAGATCCTAAGGATAAAGCTGGTGTTGGCTATCATGAACACAAGCTTAGTAAACCTGGCAGCAGTACCAATGCATATGAGGACTCATATTATGAGAATGAAATAGAAATCCAACCACTGACTTACGAAATGCTCCTATACATTTAAAATTATAATCCTAATTATCAAAGAGAGCCTTACTTACCTACTCAGGTACCTCAAGAACATGACCCTGGTTCTACAGAGGAAAATCTCATTCCAACTACTAAACAACCTCCTACCACTACCAAACCTACTAGTGATCTTGATTGGGGGCAACTAGCTGATGTCTCCCACATCTTGGATATGCCTTGGGGTATGCCTATTCTAAACTACTCCGTACTTATGCTATTGAACAAGCTCCTGCCATTGTGAATGATCCTTCTATAACATATGACAATGATGAAGAGAAATTACCTCCTACAATGTCTCTAACTGACTACATCAGACAATATCAAAACAACAAGACAAACTCAAATGAATACGAGTGGGATTCCTTATTAGATGCTACTACAGAAATCCCAATTGATGTTATACATAGATACAATCCTCCTACCAAGTTTGAAAGAGGAGAGAGTTCTAATTCTCAAGATCAATAAGCTGGTGATGATCCTTTCAACCCTTATGTGAAAATCATTCATATGGCCCCTAGGCCACCTACTCGAGACAAAGCTTCAATTTCTCCAACAAATCATGGGTACATAAGACCTCATTCTGTCATAGCTTCATGGAATATAGGAAGATCTAGAATTGAAATGGTTCCTATTCATGCACTCTTACCACTTGAAGTAGGAACTAGTTCTTGAACTCAACCATCTCGGCGAGACTCACATAATAATCCCTTAAACTCATATGACTCTTCTAGGATAGCTCACAATTGACAACATTCCATGGAAGATAACTTTCTTGATCTATCTGACTCATTCATGAATGATGAGGATGATACTAGTATCTTTGCACTTGATCCCGTTGACCCCTTATCTCCCTCTCCTCCTAAACTAAGTGGCTTACCCACTTCTCATCCACCTCTCCACATAAACTAGTCATATTAGCCCCACTCATCCACAATTCTTGAGTCTTCTAGAAGTAACTTGGATGTGCAACACAAAATCCACTCATATCTAAAATTCACGATGTCCCATCTAATCGACATATGACTACAAAGAAAAAAGCAATATTCAAAAGACCACAAAGGTCCTCAAAGAGCAAAAGAAAATCAAAGAAAAAATGGATTTCAAAATCCATCATAAAAGAATTATCAAAAGTGCTCTAAAGAAAAGAAAAATCAAAAGCTATGTGGATACCCCAGCTAAAAGACTTGGATATAAAAGGAAAATCAAAGTTCACATTCGAGCTTCCAAATTCTCCTAACTCACTCCGTTCCACCATTCATGCCTCTCATACTTCACACTCTTCACTCCATTTTGTCTTTCCCAAAAGTGCATATTAGTATCTCTTCATTGCTAATGACATGATTAAGAGAAATTTAGGACATACTCTCCCTAAGCATTTCAAACGCGGGAAATCTGACAAAGAGTTAAGACAAGTCCATAGGGATATTGGAAGATCTCACCTAGATGATCTTTCCTTGACTATGAAACTTTCGACAAGTGGACACTACTGGTTGGATACTCCTATTAATGATACAACATATTTTTCTACTTATGAAACTTCTCAGCTAGTCACTACTACAAATGGCAGTGTTCTCAAAGAGCCTCTCAATGCTCTTCCTCTTTAGTAGTTCCACAACTAAGATTTTTCTCCTGTACAACAATCTATGATCTTGAAAAAATCCTAAAAAGCATATAATGTTCTGAAATAATACAAAAAAATCAAATATCCAAAAATCCAAAAAAATTAGAGCAGAAAAATTTCCCAAGTGGTGAAACCTCACAATCAGTGCTCCATTTATCAATGTCTAGCTAAGCTCTTGTCTCCTATCATCCATCTCCCTTTCTATTCCTTTGTGTCATCTTGGGCTAGAACTTGTCTTTGTCTTGTCCTCATATCTTATCTATTGTCTAGGGGAATCCTACGTTTATATGAGCTACTCGTGCTTTACCTCTTGGTCGACCTCTTGCGCTTAACTTGAGTCAGTTATCAGTCCTTCCCGTTGGACACTTTCTCGCTAATATTACTTGGTGTTTTTCAACACCCCAATCCTTCAATGTTTCTCAACACTCCTAGCTGGGCTTTGGTGTGTTTCTTAACACATATCGGATCTTGCACTATTCACTACACACTTGCACTTTGAGACTAGCAAAAAGGTGTTTTCTTAATACCCAAAACCCATTACATCATAGAAAACTAAAAATGACTGAGCTATGCTGAACTATTTTCTTGTGTGTTGTCTGTTATCATTGATTTTTGCTTTCTATGTCTTCTAATGTGGCTCGACGATGTCTACTTGACTAGAGGTTCACAACTGGGGGCATAACATCCTTTTTCTTTGATTTCTACTAGTGGTATGATTTCAATGATCCTAAATTTTTTAATAAACTGGGTGTCTATGATAAGATCCTCCATCACGATTGGAACACCACACATACCTCGACCCTCTTTATTTGGACACTTAGGTGAGGTTGGAATTATCTCCTTGTCTATTTGCTTGTATTATCTTACAACATTAACTTGGAAACCATGTTCAGGTCATCTCGACTTCTATATCTCAATGCTTACATGTGTTTGCTACATCTCATCCGATACGGTCCTATTCATATCTTCATGGTCGCTCTCGCACCAGTAACGGTTGTACTGACCTCCGATGTCCCAAACTCTCAAATGATAAAAAATCATAGTCTACATGATCGCTGACTAGACTACTCTAATGTCTTAGGCTACATTGTCATTCTTAGGATGCATTTCATCCTAGAGCTACATTTAGCTTTTCATTTCTCGTTCTCTTGAGCTATGCTTTCTTTTCACTCCTTTCTTCTGTAATACCCCAAAAATGGGCTATAGGTTCATTAACCTCCTATATCGACACATCGAACGAAATCGACATCAAAGTCCTAACCTAAGGCACATCGACACATTATCGAATCTTAATTGATTATCCTAAATTCTGCATCAGGGAATATTCCTAGCAATATTCTTACTTATCCTAATTATCTTTAATTTAATAATTATTTGGTGATATATCTTATTTATCCTAAAGTTTGATTAATTGAATATTCTGAATATTTAATTAATTAGATTTAATACTGCCACTTAATTATTTAATTGAATTGAATTATATTTATTCCTAATTATTACTATTTAAATTTGACATTAAATCAAAATCCCTATCATTAATTGATTAAATTCTTATTTAATTAATTAAAGCAAGTTGTCATATTTAATGATATTATTTTGGAATAAAAGTTTGATTTAATAATTGATTAACCCATAAATCAATTGTTTTATTTTTAAAATCAGTTAAGTTGAGGATAAATCACTTTATTTATTTATTTAATTCATGATTAATTATGCACATCCAAAAAATAGTTAAACTATAAATTAGAAAATCAATTCAAGTTGTTTTAAAAATAAACTCAACTCTATTTTGAGTTGAAAACTGATCTCAACTTCTGATTTAAATCAAAAAGTTGTTTTTGCATGATTTATTGTGAGTTAACTATCTTTAATTCTTTGTTGACTCAAAGATCAACTGAGTGATTTATGGCTTTTTCCATGCATCCCCAAAGCCCTAGATTTCTATAAAATCAAGGCTCAGCTCTTCACAAATCATCTCATAATTTTCAAACTTATGCTAGCGAATTGGTATCTGAAGAATTGAAGCTTCTTTGCGAATCAACAACTTTTTGTGAGATCATTCATATTTAGCATATCATTGTTAGATTAATTGTATTGCATATCAATTTTTCATATAGATTAGATTTCATATCATTTCTCATATTATTGCACAGAAAAACAAAAAAAATAGATTAATTTGCATTCATCTCATATCTAGATTCTGCATTCAAATCCTTTGTTTAGGTGTCGTCAAGGTCACTGATCTCGGTCCAATCTGAGAATACATACTCGCATCTACTAGAAGGCAGTAAATCGCCTGGTTAGATTAGTTTTTAATTACTTGCACGATTTTGATTTCAGCTAACCTCTAATATTTTATTGAAGTGTTGTGTCTACAGCTAGGTACAAAATTCACACACACATTTCTGGCGCCCACCATGGGGCCCTGAAATGGGTTTCCATTCAATTTTTATCAATTTCTATCATCTTCTTGTCATTTTTTGTTCCAAGCTGTGATTTTTAATTTATGTTCGTACAATTTTCGTACAAGTTTTGTCAAAAATTCGTATCAGAGGATACCCACTGTCGTACAAAAATTTATTTGATCGAGGATCATACTGCCAAAATCACATTGTCGTTTGGAGGCTCTATTGTCGTATGGTCTAATACCCATTGTCGTACGAGATTCTGGACTGTCGTCTGGGAGGTGACCCACTATCGTACGAGTTTTAGTGCCACGTTTCAATTGTCGTTTCACTTTTTTAGGTAGTTTTCTAGATTTATTTTCCTGATTTGGACTAACAGCTAACATTAACGATTCAAATTTGTTGTTTTTGATTGATTTCTGCTAGTTTTGATTGGGAAAAGTGTAAGAATTGCTAAAAATAGGTAAGAATCTACTAAGCGCGTTGCGAGAAATTTGGGTAATCTTCTCAATTGATAACATTTCGATTTGGATTAAAAAGAACTCTTGCGTGTCAAGCTTGTGTGACCTTTATTGCTTTCATATCATAGATTTCATTTTGGGCTATTAAAAATGAACATAGATTTTCTTTTCAGCATCTTTGTTACACATAGTAAATAGGCCCTATGAACACTATTCGTGGTTCTTGAGAGAGTGGGTTTCCAGCGAAACTCTTCTCAACGAAGGAACCCTTGTAGGTAGGGAGGTTACTGAGAGAGTCTCACCTTCAACTAGATTTGTGCGTCTTCGGCTTCTGATTGATACATTCTCTCTCTAGAGAGGTTGATAGATCATGAGTGGTTGACATCATAGATCTTTGTGAGATAATCTTGGTCTTAGCGTGTCAAATTAATCTATCTGCTTTATTTGGGTTAAAAGTGAAAAGGCTAAAGGATTATGCTCTACTCCCTTTTTGGGTAGTACCAGAAACTCAAATCCTTCAATCTGGAACCAATCTCCATGTGGTATATTTTGTGAGTCACCTTTAGAGAGGGTTAACCATAGTGGACATTCCCTTAATTGGGTCAACCATGTTGACGGAACCTCAAGCGGTAATAGCCATTTTCGTTGTGGTAGTGACAACTGCTATATAAATGTCATTGTGGAAGAAATCTCCACGGGTGTGGTCTTTTGTTGGGTTGTCAAATCTCCCTAGCAGCTCCTGATTGATTAAATTCTCAGACTGTGTCAAAACCCCAATGCGATTGGATTGGAGTTCGCCCTCTTGAGATCATAAAAGTTGCAGAGTCAGACCATTACTAAAAACCCTAGTGAGGCCAAATTTTCATTTTCTAGGAATATGTGCGTTATTGCAAAACTTTTTGGAACATACACTGTTAGCACTCCTAGGGATTAGCACAATTAAGTCACTTGATTGTTCATGCACAGGGTTGCCTTGTTCCCTATTCATTATTTTCAGACGTGCTTGAAATCACTTGCTTGCTATTTTGTGTGCTTGTTTATCTATTTGGTTACTAAGAACGAATCAATCCGCTACAATCTTCAAATTTGGACAGACAATTTTGTGAACAATCTGAAACTAAAACACCTTTTTGGAGTCAATAGTCATTTTGTAAAGTCAGAAAGTCGTATGACTTTCTGCTATTGTCATTTTAGAACCCCCAAATTGTCGTATGGTATCAGGTATATTGTCGTACGAGTTTTGCTGCCAGTCAATTCAGAAAAGTCAAAAACCTTGCTATCAACTGTCGTGCGAGTTTTGCAATAGTCGTACGAGTTTTTCAATTGTCGTTTCATGCTATACCCATTTTCGTATGAGCCTATAGAAAGTCGTTTGAGAAATTTTGAAAAATTGCCAGAAAGTTGTTAGAACTGTCAGAGACCTAGCTTTTCCAGCCTATTTCTAGAATCTATCAAGAAAATTACTATGTCAAGAACAAAGCAGCAATTACTGAGAATCCAATCATTTTCCTAAAGTGATATTTTGAATCCAATTTAGCCTTCTGTTTAATCGATTTGATTCTTTATCATCTTGTGTCAAAACCTTGTCATAACTATCAATCTTCAATCCATCTTCAAAATGGCGAAGTGTTGTGAACTCGTGTCCGCTATCTTTTGGGCATCTACCGATACATCTAGAGCACAGTCTCCTTCATTTACGTCTAATCAAAGCTTCAATCTATCAAACCTTGACAAGGTTGTGTCATTTGATCTTCTTGAATCAATTCGTTCTTCAATTGTCTTCATCTTGTTCTTTTGCTTCACCCAAGGTTAATGGTGGAAACTAGGGCTTCCACTCACAAGAAATCTGGAGAAGCATCCCATACCTTACCTATAACCACTATCAGGGGTCCAAATCTTGAGAAACTCTACAATTCTAGTCTTTACAAAGACGACGGTCTTGGCAACTTTCGATTAAAAACTTGTTACATTCCTCCTTCATCAACTCACGGAGGTAATCAACGAACTCCTCCTCAATCTATCCTAGGGAGAACTCCTACCATGTCTCAAGCAAGGAAAAACCTTGGCTCCCAAAGAGCTCAATCTCAACATGGTGCAGATTAGGAACCCACACTTGAAGAAATTGTTCAATATCAAAATGATGATAATTTCAAAAGAATGATAAAGCATTTCTTGAAAGAAGACAGAGAGGCATACTTTTTACAATTAGCTCATCAAGGAGCTAAACTTCCTCCCAACTTTAATGTTCAAGATATCATTACACATGAGGAAGAAACTCCACTCACAGCTATGATGAAATAGATGCATGCCATGCAAGTCAAACTTAATAAACTTGAGAAAGAAAAGGAACCCAAGGAGTTCTCCATGGAGGCCCTATGTCATTTTCCGTTTGACAAAGACTTGTACATGCCACCATTCCCAAAAAGAGTGCAGATGCCAAAATATGATAAGTATGATGGACACTCGGATCCTCAAGATCATGTCAGAGAATTCTATACACAATCTATCAAGTTCATGCATGAACCAACCTATCTGATGCGTCTCTTTCCTCGATCTCTGGGGGGAGCAACCATTCATTGGTTCTCTAGATTGCCTTCTACTATCAAAACTTTTGAAGAGTTGATCAAATTGTTCTATCCGCAATACTCCTACAACATTCAACATCCAGTCACCATGATTGATATCTGCAATCTCAAACAATATCCAGGAGAACCATTCCTGACATTTCTCAAGAGATGGAGGAAGAAATTCTCTCTATATGCTAGACCTATTCCAGAAACTGAGAAACTGGAGATCTTCATCAATAATCTTGTTCTAGAGATCAACTACCCTTTACAAATGCAAGATTATACATCTTTTGATAAGATGGTAGACAATGCGATCAAAATTGAAAAAGTACTTGTGAAAAAAGGAGACATCACACTTCAAAAAGACAAGTACAAATTAGGATCTAGTTCTAAAGACAAGAAATAAAACTGGAACAAAAATAAAGGCATTGTCACAGATGGTGTTGTTGATACTATCTATGCCCCATCAAAGGCACTAGCTTTCAATCTAACTATTGGCACCCAAGCAATCAAAGCCTCAGAGAAAAAGGTGTCTGAACCATCTCTAAAGAAGCCAAAATACAAATCTTGGTCCGCTGATAATAAACAAAAGTTCACTCCTCTTGGGGAATATTTGGAATCAGCTATGAGAACTCTGCTAGCTAATAACATCATCTCTTTGCCTGAGATTCGACAATCTGATCCTGATACTAAGCCAAAATGGTGGAGAGAGAATGAATTCTGTGATTTCCATCGGGGTAAAGGTCACAAAACTAATAACTGCTTACACTTGAAACATACTATTCAAGATCTAATTGATAAGGGAGACATCATGATTGACAATCATAAGAGCAATAATGATCTTACAACATTCACAGAACCATTTCCAAAACATGGTCAAGAAGTTTCATCTTCTCAGCCTAATATGGGGGCAAAGGTCAATTATGCTTACCTTGGAAATAATGTTGTTATCAATATGGTTGAACCTTTTCTCTCTGAGCATTGCAATGTTATCACAATTGTGCAAAGAGATAGAGATCATACTTCAGCTAACGCAGTGACTCGATCAC
The DNA here is from genome assembly GCA_027943335.1 of Chamaecyparis obtusa. Lineage (NCBI taxonomy): Eukaryota > Viridiplantae > Streptophyta > Pinopsida > Cupressales > Cupressaceae > Chamaecyparis > Chamaecyparis obtusa. Next base: position 948,792 of record BSBK01000293.1, on the reverse strand, counting down.
AAGCTTAGACACATCTGAACGGACAAATCCCAGATTCATCAAATGTCCCTAAGATGCCCTTCAATCTTTCTTTCGCTTCCAAACAGAAGGCTACTTCTAAATCTTCCAATCCTAAAGATACGAGGCCAACATCTTATAGCATTGTTCAACAACTCCAACACACCAATGCGAAAATCTCCATGTCTGAGTTGCATCGAATATCTCTAGCTCATAGAGCCATTCTAGACAAAGCTTTGCTTGGATCCAATGTTCCTGATGACCTTGATTTAGACAGGTTCTAGACTATGGTTGGACATCTTATGTCTCCACAATATATATCCTTTTCAGAGGAAGATGACAACTCCTTGAGTCACCCACATAACTAGTCCTTGCATATAGAAGTCTTGATCCAGAACTATAGAGTCAAACGTGTGTTGATAGATGGAGGCGCTGACCTAAATATTTGTTCTTATAGTTTGGTCACACAATTGGGATTTTCAGAATTAGCTATTGATCCTAGAAAGAAAATAACTATAAAGGCCTATGATGAACAAGAAAGATCTTCTAAAGGCACCATTGTCTTACCTATCAGAGCAAGTCCGATCATCAGAGATACTATATGTCAAGTTCTTGATCTACCTTTGGCTTACAACATTCTTCTAGGGAGGCCATGGATACATGAGATTAAGGCTATTCCTTCTACATTTCACCAATGCTTGAAATTTCCTTATGAAGGAGTAGAGGTCACTATTCCAGTAGACATATCCACCACTTGCAATACATTGAAGGAGAGTGTGGATAAACTTGTGCCTAATAACAAAGAATCTTCCATTGAGCCAACAAAAGAAGCATTTACATCTAAAATGAAAGACCTTGCAAAAGAGGTCAATATCAAAGAAAATGGTATGGGAGAATATACTATAGAGCCAGTCTTATCTTTGACATCTCTACTTATCTAACCTAAGTCTTATGGACAATCTTTAAAATAGTCCAAACCAGACTCTAAAGAACCTCTTGAGGCATATAAAAAGAATTTTGTAGCAGAACAAGTCTCCAAGCAAGAATTTGAAGAGGATGAAGTTGTGCTTACATGGCTATACAAAGATGAGCCTGAATCTCAAGCAGTTCCAACTAGTGACTCTACAGTATCCAAAATCCCTTCTAAGGTATATGGTCCAGGAGATAAACTGATAGCTAAGATGGGATATTCAGGTAAAGGACCTCTAGGAGTCAGAGGAAAAGGTCTTATAACACCTATTTCACATACTGGTAGGGAAAACAAAGATACTATTGGCTTAGGCTTTAAAAAGAAACTCTTCCACCTCAAAGGTAATTGTTCCCATGTCATAGAGAAGATCGCACCAGGCGAACCCCTTCTTAAGAAGGAAGAAACTGAACCATCAGATAGTGATTCAGACAGCTCAGAACTTGTTCCTTATGAGCGTTTGCCTAAGGAAATCAAAGACCTCCTTGAAGTTGAAGATGATCCAATCAAAAGAATTAATGTAGTAGAAAACTAAGAACCTACTATCAATCAAGATATAGTTGCAACACAAGAACTAGCTAATCTCGAAGACAATCAAACAGGCAAAGAGGAAGGTGGTAGTTATTTTGAGACAGATTCTCATGAGTATGAATTCAAATCAAAATCTGAGGGTAACCCTTCTTGGGGTATTCATCCGAACTTTACTCATGTTCTTAGATTTCCTAGAGGCATAGATGAAGAATCTAATGACTATGAATGGGGAGCCATTCTAGAAGAAGATGAGCTTATTATAGAGAAACATGTTGATGTTATTCACCAATATGCACCTGAACCCAATGTAAGTCTAGAGCAAAATGATGAACCTATCGAGTCTGATCCACCTATGGCTGAATTGGACTCCCAAAATGACATTGAGCCTATTCACGAATTGAATGTCTTAAGTTGTAATATCACCTTTGAACTCAAGCATCGGGTTAGGACCAATGATGACAGATCCATATCCGTAAACACTATCTCCCAATCTTTCCCCATTTTGACTATCCAACATCCTGAACTTCTTGATCAAACCTCCACAAATCTGAGCCATGGTATTTATGCCTTCCCGAATGACTATGCCCTTGCTTGCTACCTCAATGCAGTTGAGCCTATGAAGACTTCCATCAGTGAACCGAGCATTAGCATGACAGAGTCGGACATCAAATATCTTAGTCAGAAAAATAAGAATAAGAATAAAAAGAAAAGGAGTTCTGAGGGTGAAAACCACTTTGTGGCAGTCTCAGAACCTACAAAAGTAAAAATAAAAGACGTATCCAAAATTGAAAACCTCTCTGAGGCACCTAAGGATGAGATATTTGATGTCCTTCCGAGTCATTTACAAAACAGATCTCCAGTTCTAATTGAACCCACTCAATCCATCAATTTGGGAATAACAGAAGAACCACAGTTGATTCATGTAGCACAATCTTTATCAGAAGAAGAGAAGCAAAAATTTACTACATTCCTAACAGAAAATAAGATCAACTTTGCATGAAAATATTTAGATATGTCGGGGTTGGATCCTAATCTTATAATGCATCATTTATCTATAGCTCCAAATGTCAAACCTGTTAAGCAAAAAGTAAGAAAGATGCATCCTCATGTTGCACTATTGGTAAAAGCTGAAATAGAGAAGCTCCTAAAAGTCGGATTCATCCGAGTTATTGATTATGCAGAATGGATCTCTAATATTGTACCTATTTCAAAACCAGATAAATCAATAAGAGTATGCACAGACTTTAGAGATGTAAATAGAGCATGCCCTAAGGATGATTTTCCATTACCTAACATTGATATGATAGTGGACATGACTGCGGGCTTTGAGATGTATTCTTTAATGGATGGTTTTTCTGGATATAATCAAATAAAAATTGCTCTAGAAGATCAATAGAAAATTGCTTTCACATGTGCATGGGGCACCTTCTGTTGGAATGTCATGCCATTTGGGCTTAAGAATGCTGGTGCTACATATCAAAGAGCTATGACTTCTATTTTTCATGACATGATGCATAGGACTATGGAAGATTATGTTGATGATACTTTAGCAAAATCTATGATTAGAGATGAACATCTAAATGACTTGAGCAAGATACTAGACAGAATGGAAAAATTTAGTCTCAGACTAAATCCTAAGAAGTGTGCTTTTGGTCTCACTTCTAGAAAGCTCTTAGGATACATAGTTTCAAAGAAGGGCATTGAAGTTGATCCAGCTAAAGTAAAGGCTATAATGGAGATGCAACCTCCAAAGAATATTAGTCAAATGAGGACATTGCAAGGAAGAGTTCAATCTATCAGACGATTCATATCATAGCTAGCAGACATATCACAACCTTTTACAAAAACATTACATAAAGGTGTGACCTTTGCATGGAATGAAGAGTGTGATAACAACTTTAATCATATCAAGAAGTATCTATCAAATCCTCCTATCTTGATGCCTCCCATTCTAGGGAAGCCTTTGATCTTGTATGTCTCCGCTACAGATACATCACTGGGGGCATTGGTTGCACAACATGATGACAACAAAACGGAAAGAGCTATATACTATATCAGTAGAACATTGGTTGCATATGAGAAGAACTATTCAATGATTGAGAAAGCTTGTCTAGCTGTGATCTTTGCATCACAGAAACTGAGACATTACATGTTAGCTCATACCACACATTTGGTAGCTAAAATTGATCCACTCAAGTACCTACTAAGCAAAGCTGCCCTCACAGGTAGACTAGCTAAATGGGTCATGCTCTTAAGTGAATTTGACATTGAATATGTGGAAAGAAAAACTATCAAAGGAAAGGTTATTGCTGATCAATTACCAGATGCACCTATGATTGATGATACACCAATGCAAATGGAATTTTCAGATTCCTCTATCATGACTCTTTCTTCTAGAGAATGGCAGTTATTCTTTGATGGCTCCTATACACAGAATGGATCATGAGCAAGCATATTATTCATAACTCCTCAAGGATACTCAATCCCAAAAACATTCAGATTAAAGTTCCCTTGCACAAATAATATTTTAGAATATGAAGCTCTTCTTAATGGCATGAGACTAGCAATTGAGTGACGAGTAACAGAATTACATATTCATGGAGACTCAAAACTTGTTATTCATCAAGTCAATGATGTGTACCAAACTAAAGATGAAAAGCTCATCCCATACAAAAGAATGGTAGATGATCTAAAGAAGTATTTCCTATCTATCACATTTGAGCAAATTCCTAGAATAGAAAACAAGGATGTCGATGCAATGGCAACGCTATCTACTCTATTAGAGCAGCCTGAACATGAGCTACGCTATGAGTTCCTAGTGGAAGCACTATCTTATCCTGCATATGATTCCCCTGAAACCCGCATGATCTGCACTATTGTTGGTCATGATTCATCCAGATACAAAAACCTATTCTCCTATCTCCAAGACCAAATCATTCACGATACCTTCAACTGTCATGAAAAGAGATACCTTATCCGCAATGCCTCCCGATATGTCATTATTGGTCATGATCAGTACAAATGAGGTCTAGATGGTACGCTACTTAGATGTTTAGAATGGGAAGAGTCTCAACGTGTGTTAGAGGAAGTCCATGATGGTATTTGTGGGTCACACTCGAACGGTTTAACACTAGCTCAAAAACTTATTAGGGCTGGGTACTATTGGCCTGAAATGGAGAAAGAGTCTATCAAGTTTGCTAAGAACTGTCAAAAGTGCCAAGTGCATGGAAACTTAATTCATGCTCCAGGGAGAGATCTAATTCCCTTTACTACACAATGGCCTTTTCACCAATGAGCATTTGATCTTATAGGAGCTATACATCCTCATTCTTCTAATGGACATACCCATATAATCACAGCTACAGATTATTTTACAAAATGGATAGAAGCAGTCCCTTTGACACAAGCAACTGGTAAGCAAATATCTATGTTCATATTGAACTATATCATATGCAGATATGGGATACCTCATTCCATAATCACAGATAACGGTGGACAATTCAAGAACAAAGATCTAGATGATTTATGTGCCAAATTCAAGATTACACAACATTGGTCATCTATCTACTATCCTCAAGGGAATGGCCAAGCAGAGGCTTCTAACAAGAATCTATTGAAAATCTTGCATCGTACAGTCAATAAAACAGGAAGAGACTAGTATCTCATGATCAATCCAACTCTCTAGGCCTACAGAACAAGTATCAGAACGCCCACTGGAGCTACACCTTTCGCTTTAGTTTATGGGTTTGAAGCGGTATTGCCTATTGAGGTTGAAATCCCATCACTAAGAATCAGAATGCATGGTCTAGTAACTGATGATGATTACAAAGTGTCTAGGTTGCAAGAACTTGAACTACTAGATGAGTGCAGACAAACAGTGTATGATCATCTTAGAGTATATCAAAAGAGAATGTCTAGAGGTTACAACAAGAAAGTCAAACACAGAGAATTTCAGGTTGGTGATCTAGTCTTGAGAGAGAATCTTAAAAATCAATCACATCGAGAACACAAGGAGAAGTTTGAACCCAACTAGCTGGGTCCCTTTGTAATCACTGCTACTTTTGGCTCTGGTGCCTATCAAATCTCAACGACTGAAGGAGAACAGCTCTGAGAACCAACCAATGTTCTCCATCTGAAGAAATTCTATGCCTAAGGCATTCAGTCTATGGTAAAATGTCTTGAATTTTTTTTTTATAAAAAAAATAAAAATAAATTATTATTTTTTATAAAAATTTGAAAAAGTCCTAAAAAAATGAACATCTTGGTGAAAACCTAACAATAGGAACCTTAATGATTTGCAAAAAAATTGAAAATATCAAAAGTACAAAAAAAATTGAAAAAATGATAAGTACAAAAAAATTTGAAAATATCAAAAGTACAAAAGAATTAAAAAAATGAAAAATGCAAAAAAAAATGAGAAAAAGAAAAAGTGCCTTGGTGAAAACTTGGAAATAGGCGCCTTGGTAACAAAAATAGAATCTCTGCCAAGATGGTAAAAACCTGGCAAACGGGTGCCACTTGTTTCAAAACGCTCCATCTATCAGCGCAATCTTGGTCTTTCCCAGCTTTCAGTCTTGCTTTAGTTTGTACATATCTCTCAGTTTGTTTTTACATTCTTATTTTCAATAAGTCGGTCTGTACACCAATTAGCTCAAGCGTCTGTATCCTATCAATGTTCAAACTTGGGGGCAACCAATGTCATATCCTATGGCCTCCAATGTATCTTAGACGTATCATATCAAGTCAGAGTCCTTTGAAGTTTCATCCGAGTCAGTCAGTCAGTCTCCTCTCCAGAAAGGATTTTGCATCTACAACAACTCAATCAAACACAAATTGAAAACAATCTGTGCTTTACATGCTTTTATCTCCTTGTATGCTTACTGATTCACATTGAGATTTTTTGCATATTATGTTCCTTCGAGCTCTTCGATGATGTCCTTTACAGGATTTAGAGAGTAATGATTGGGGGCATAATCTTTTCTTTGTCTTCTACTTATATGTGAAAATCTAACAACTTTGAAAATTCTAGATTGAAATGGTGTCCGACTGTAAGAGCCTCTATCTCGAATTGGATGGCCATGCATACCTCAACCATTGATACCCGAAAAATTCAAGGAAGTTTGATCTAACTATTGTCTTTTTGAGTGAGTTCTTTCTCCTACTGTGAAATGTGATCTTACCTAAGGATGTGAACGACAAAGGGTCACTATGGGTAATTCACATTGGATTTTGAATGACTTCTTGATTGCTTGATGTGTTTGTACCGCAAGGTGTATTTTAGTCATCATGATGTTTATGTTTTGATGCTTATACAAATTGCTATATCAAAATGGACATGATATTCAAGTCATCCTAGCATTTGTGCCTTGGTGCTTATATCTAATCCGACATTCCGAAAATAAAATCAATATTCATATGTCCATGGTTGCCTAATCAGTGGGTGTTGTATTGATTCTTGCATATACAAATCGATATTCATATGTCTATGATTTCATAACTAGTGGGCATTGTATTGATTTATCTGGTTACCTAAAAATTCAATGATGAGAATGACTGACACATGATCAGTGACTAGGTCCCAGGTCTTAGGTTGCATTTCATTTTGAATGTTTCTTTGCATTTTGCATGTTTGCATGATCTCACAATGGTTAAACGAACTTCAATGCTTAAAAAATTCTTCAAATGTCTCTTCAAATATAACAAGAGTTGAAACCTAACTCGAAGGTCCCTTCATAGAACCGCAAGCAGTTATCCTCTTGGGTTAAACATCCTTTTGACATAAGACTGAGTACTTGTCTTCATCAATTCCTGCAAAATATATCATGTGAATCGTTGCATTTGCATATCATAATCATCTGTTGCATTACAATTCATCCATGTGCATAAGCATAAATCATACATACATCTTTCCATAATCAAATACATTTGCATAACATCCATACATATGAAAGAAATCATTGCATTGCATATATCCATACATACATTCTACTCTACTCATAGCATAAACATCACATGATATCATCATAAATCGAAACATGACAAGTACAAATGAAGTCACAACCAAAATATCAATCTCGTATATACATACATACATATATATATATATATATATATATATATATATATATATATATATATATATATATATATATATATATCAAAAATCTCGAACTAGTCAGGGGTGCACTACTGGCACAGTGTACAAAAGAATACGCTCATGTGAGCAATCAAAGTCAGAACAATATATCAATGATAAAAAAGAGTACAGTATATCAGAATGTATCAAAACAAATCAGCTATCAGCATGATCCTCTACATCTGGTGGAGGAGGAGGTGGTGCATCTGGTACTGCCTCTGCTCTGGGTGGTCTAGCTCACTCTGATGCCATCATGTACTGTGAATAGGAGGGAACTCTCTGTGCAGTAGGAACAACTGTATAATATGTGGACACATAGTAAGCTACCCGTGAGGTCTGATGAATCACCTCTGCCTGTAATCTTTGTACCTTCGCACGCAGCTTAGTCTATTGTCTATCTGCCTCTATGTATCGCTCCTCCCATCGAGCACTGGGCACCTTCAAGTCCCTGACCTGTGCACTAAGCCATCTAATAGTGTCCTATGGAGTAGGAGGAGCAGTAGGATCAACATCTGGCATCTCAATATCCGGGGCAACCTGCTCAGTGGTCTCTGCCCTCTGCGCGTTACAATGTCTAACCTCAGCACCTAAATCAAAACCAGTATCCCCCTCTGTGAAGTCCATACCACCACCTACCACCTACTCAGCTGCCAGTACCTCGTCCGCTAAACCAACTCCACCTAATGTACCACCCTCTCCTCTAGTCCATCTGTGAGAACCAGAAGATCTGCCTGCTGTAGAACTAGTGGGACGAGTGAGCCTCATCTGTCCTGATGGTCTCTGTGGTGGAGCCATCGCTCTAGGTCTCGGAGGTGTGGGGTGAATAATGGGAGCCTGTGTAGGTCTGGGACCCTGTCCCATCGGAGCACCTGTAACGTCCATCGCCTCCTCGATGGAGGGTATCAGCTCCGTCGGATCATAAAATCTATGGATGGGATGGTCAACAAGCCATGAGATAAATCCATCAATAACACCAGCATCAAGTACATCTAGTCTGTACTCCTAGTCCCTGCCAACAATAGCACTGTACTCCTGAGAACACAAAGCATAAGAGAGCCTCTGTGTCCATCCAAGTCCAATCTCACGCCCTATCCATGCATATGTAGCATAATCCTCAGGGGCATCCTGTACTCGCCCGTACTGCCACCAGACCTTGGTAATAAGAAATCTCTCTATAGTGGAGGATGACCTCCCAATCAATACATGACTCTGGAAAAAGAAACTAAACTGCTCTCGGGCAGTAGGCCAAGACTCAATGGCTACATATGGTCTCCAACGCACAAATGTCATATCATCAAGGCATCACCTCTAGTACTCAGTGTGGCCCATCCGTCCTTGTATAACATATCCGACATATATATAGATGACAGGCTCCTGAGGCTGCCTTTGTGAAGTACATACAGGTCTCAACACTGGGATGTGCTCCCAAGCCCATATCTGTAAAACTAGAGCTCCTATAGCAAAAGACTTGCTCTCTTGATACACTACCTCGTGCATCTCGAAAAACATGTGAGCTAATAGACACTGACCCCAAGCCAACTCAGAGGGAGTGGCCATCAAACGTGCTACCATAGGGGCCCAGCCCATCAAAAGACCGTTCTGCTGACGGTCAAACATGATAATACCACCAATCATCCTGACAATGATGCACTCCAGCCGGTGTGTCTGTCCATATCTCTGCACTAAGGTCTCCCAAGAAATGGAGGTCGTCATCTGAGTATCATCTCCGAAGAGACGTTTGAAAGATAATACGCCTGAGTTCCCCAAACTCACATACTCTGGTCATCGGCCTGCATGGAAAGGAATGCGCAGTATCCGGTACACATCCTTAGGAGTAACAGTGATCTCCCCCGTCGACAGGTGGAATGTCTGGGTCTCCGAGTGGAATCTCTCAATCAACGCAGTCAAAAGTTCATGATTACCCTAATCTCGGGTAAATGTATCAAGTACTCGAATCCACAAGAAGCAAGGTGGACCCTCATAGGGTCTGGCAATGACACACATAGTCTCTGTGTAGCAGGATGCGAGATCCACACATGTACATTTGGATATATGACCTACATAGCACGGAAACAAGGCATCCTATCAATAATTTGATCACAGAACAGGTTACAAAGGCAGAAATGGGGCAGTTCAGTATTTCAGAAGGTAGGTTAACAGGTCAGCAATCAGGCTAAGAGATCAGAAAAATAAAAAATTTGACCTAATACTAAATTTTAAGCTCACTATTTTCCATACGACACTTCAGACTGGCATGAAAAGTCGTACAAGTTTCTACGTCATACCAAACGACAAATCATAGTGACACGATAATGCATCCCTCATCGTACGAGTTATGAGGGACCCGATGAAATGTCGTACGACTCATGGGTCCCTCTAATATGAGTCGTGGGGGCTTATGGAATGATAATCTAGCTACAGTTGAAAATTCGTACGAGTCCCACTAGGGAGTCATACAAGTTTCCATGCATGCAAAATTTAAAAATGGAAAAATGTACGAAAATTTGCTAAAATCCTATAAAACATGGAAAAATTGACATTTTAGCAAAGCACAAAGGTCCACCTACTAGATGTTTGTACTGCTGAGGTCTTTGGTGTCTCCGACTACACTCAAATTGATGCGAACTCACATGTACCTTTGGTTCTGCCGCTTTATCTGTCATTTTGCTCAGAGGGCTCCACAAAGTTTTCAAAGTCAAAAGGTTGAAATGAATTGAAAATGACCATTTCGGCCTTTACATAGCTTTTGACCTAATTTTCAAAAGTGCTCTGTTTTTCACGAAAATTGCACCCCTGACTAATTTTGACATTCTGAATCCATTTTCGGGATCAAAATTCAAATCTGAGATCATTTACTATGTCAAAATTGCAATTTAAAATTTTTGGACCCAAGATAGTCTACTGCTTGCATAATCAACCTTCAATCATCACAGAAATTCAAAATTTCAACTTAACTGATTATCTTACGTCAAACTATCAAAATTTCAACTTGGTCAACTATGGTCAACCCATGGTCAAACCTAGTCAAACTTGGTCTTCTGGACCTCTAAACGATGCAGAATGCATTTTCAAACATGTTTAACCACTTTTCAAATCAATTAACATGCTTCTGAACCATATAACGCTGACTTTTCTTGTCAGATTTCAATTTTTATCCCCAAGGGGGCATGGCATTGCACATCATTCAAGTTTGTAATCTAATTTGAAATCATATCTTTATTGAAATCATATCTTTCCTTAGTAATCAAGACAACAACCATGTCTAATTGTTGATTCATCAAAAAGACCTCATCACTTGGGGCAAATCAATCATCGCTCGAGGTATATCAGATTCATCAAGATCCATATCAATCTAGTATTCTCTTAATCTTGTAAATTGTATCAGTTTTTCTAACTATCGGTTCAATTGTGTCATTTCCTTGGTTCTTCAGAAACGGAAGGGTTCAGATGTGATACCAATGTTATTCTTATCGACAATCGGGTCTGGAATCGATCACTCACTTCTTCGCAATCATAAGGTTCGGAATCAGGCGTTTTGACACTTTTTTGCAATCATCGGTTCATTTGCTGTTATAGTTAACATTATCTTTGGTCATTCAAGACTTATTATCTTCATATCAATTTCAATCAGTTTCTTTTTGATATCAATATCAATTTCAAACATCAGTTTCAATATCATAAACAGACTGTCTTTGAACTACTGCGCTCCGCACAACAATTCAAAGAGGGGCAAAATGGAATACCCCAAAAATGGGCTATAGGTTCATTAACCTCCTATATCGACACATCGAATGAAATCGACATCAAATTCCTAACCTAAGGCACATCGGCACATTATCGAATCTTAATTGATTATCCTAAATTCTGCATCGAAGAATATTCCTAGCAATATTCTTATTTATCCTAATTATCTTTAATTTAATAATTATTTGGCAATAAATCTTATTTATCCTAAAGTTTGATTAATTGAATATTCTGAATATTTAATTAATTAGATTTAATACTGCCACTTAATTATTTAATTGAATTTAATTATATTTATTCCTAATTATTATTATTTAAATTTGATATAAATCAAAATCCCTATCATTAATTGATTAAATTATTATTTAATTAATTAAAGCAAGTTGTCATATTTAATGATATTATTTTGGAATAAAAGTTTGATTTAATAATTGATTAACCCATAAATCAATTGTTTTATTTTTAAAATCAATTAAGTTGAGGATAAATCACTTTATTTATTTATTTAATTCATGATTAATTATGCACATCCAAAAAACAATTAAACTATAAATCAGAAAATCAATTCAAGTTGTTTTAAAAATAAACTCAACTCTATTTTGAGTTGAAAGCTGATCTCAACTTCTGATTTAAATCAAAAAGTTGTTTTTGCATGATTTATTGTGAGTTAACTATCTTTAATTCTTTGTTGACTCAAAAATCAACTAAGTGATTTATGACTTTTTCCATGCATCCCCAAAGCCCTGGATTTCTATAAAATCAAGGCTCAGCTCTTCACAAATCATCTCATAATTTGCAAACTTATGTTGGCGAATTAGTATTTGAAGAATTGAAGCTTCTTTGTGAATCAACAACTTTTTGTGAGATCATTCATATTTAGCATATCATTGTTAGATTAATTGTATTGCATATCAGTTTTTCATATAGATTAGATTTCGTATCATTTCTCATACCATTGCACAGAAAAACCAAAAAAATAGATTAATTTGCATTCATCTCATATCTAGATTCTGCATTCAAATCCTTCGTTTAGGTGTCGTCAAGGTCACCGATCTCGGTCCAATCTGAGAATACATACTTGCATCTACTAGAAGGCAGTAAATCGTCTGGTTAGATTAGTTTTCAATTACTTGCATGATTTCGATTTCAGCTAACCTCTACTGTTTTACTGAAGTGTTGTGTCTACAGCTAGGTACAAAATTCACACACACATCTTCCTCTCCACTGAGGTATTCAACTGTAAATCCTTAATCTTTGACCCTTTGTTCAGGATTAAAATCTAAATTCCCAATCTTCTAACACAATTGACTGCTGACATTATCACTTCTCGCTTGCTTCCGTCTTTCCTTCTGGACTTCTGAGGCTTATCTTCGCCCCTTGTAGCTCATTTCTATTTCGATCCTGAGGGGGTATGACAATATAGAAAATATTTTCGTCAACCAAATCTCCTAATCTGAAAATCTATTGATCAAACCAAATCTTAAATCAATCAAGTCAATCAGGACTAAACATCATCACTCGAGGCATCTTAGCTTCATCGCTTCATATCAATTTGAGATTCTCCACATCTCCTTCTAAAAGAGTGTTCTCATCGCCTCATATCATTTCACTCAGATGGACCTCTCTTTTGATCTCTTGGGGCATATCAGGTTCATTAGGACCCATATCAATCTAGTATTGTCCCTTAGATGATTAGCTATCTCAATCTCCTTGGATATATATTTAGTCTCATCGCTTCATATCAAGTTGGATACCCTCGTCTTGCTTATCGGTCTTCCTTCAATCAAATTCAGAGTCTGATCTCTAGCAGCTACCTTGGCATCATCATTCTTTGACTCAATGTGTTCACAGATCGCTCACACATTAGTCAAAGAGGGGAAAATGTAATCACCTAAAATTGGTCTACTAGTACTTGAGTCCCCTCTTGATCAAATTGTCTATTTACTAGACATTATTATGCAGAGTAACCCTTAAAATCCCCTTTGCATAATTAAATCAAAAATCTTATATCAAGCTTATACTATGATCTAATTTCTAGAGCTTGCATTTTATTTAATTGCTATAACCTTAATTTTAATAGAAACTTTCTACACTTTTATTAAAAGAACACATTCACATGTGTGTACCCACTTAATCTTGATTAATTAGCAATTAAAAGGGATTTGTGCTTTTAAAAATGTTATTTTGTCTTATTCTACCTAACATTTACCTTTTGCCTCTTAATCCTCACTATTCATTTCTACCTAACCTTGCATCTCCTTTTGCCTCTTCATCTCATCCACTCATTCTTTTGCCTCTTAATCTCCACCCTTCATTCTTGAGGCAATTGATTTAAACGAAGTTCTTCCCTTGCTCAAGGCCCCTGAATTTTTGAGTAATCTTAGATCTCTTTCATTTTTAGACTAATCTTAATAATTTGAATTCTTAGCTTTAACTCTCATTTCTTAGCTTAGCTTCATTTCTAGCTTAATCTTGCATTACTAATCTAGTTCCTTTCTTGCATTACTTCATAGATTTAGCTCTTGCATTCTCCTTCTAGATTACTAACTGCTTGCATACATTATTAGCTTAATCTCTCACTGCAGCTTGCACTCTTGCATTCTTAGCTTCTTTATTATCTTTGAATCTTCCATTTTAGAGTAGTCAAGTCACTAATCCTTCATGCTAATTTGATGAGCATCATGAGAAGGACTAAACTCACTTCAACTAGGAAGCTATGAGCCACTTCTTGGAGTGTCCTCTTCCATGGGTTTCTCTCAAGATTAATGGTTCATATAAGTGTGTCACACTTTTGATCACACACCCACTCCTGTATTCAATCAGTTCTTTTGGAGAGAAGAGTCATACATTGTGTATTATCACTAGTCAAATCAAGCAAAAAGGACTGGGCACCTTTCCAACTCACCTCTCAACTCAGTGAGATAACAACACAAGTGGAGGCATAAATCATGCTTAACACTCGCAACTCAATGTGGACAACAACAAATTTACAACGATCCAAGTCATAACTTTTTCTGGTGATTTTAGTCAACCAACTCATGCACAATGACATCACATTGGGCCAACTAAGACCACACTTCCTTCACGTTGGACTAGCTCGGCTTGGAATAGTGGCTCCAACCTTTGTAATGCGGTCTATAGAGGGTAAAATCTCCCAATCCGCATTCAAACTGCAGTCACCATTTTCTGCCCTCAACTATTTCATCAGACAAGCTCGACTAAAATCCGACTTAAAGAAGACCTAACCTGCCTTCTCCCATTGCGACTTGTTTTCTCCTAGCTATAGCTTGGTGAGTTTGAGGCTTGACGAATCTGTAGTTTTATGAGTCTAAGACATGGATTGACAACTCAAACAATGATAGTCGAATACCAAATAGACACATGGAAATCTTAATCAAGCCACATCAACAACCATCTATACACGTCACATGACCTTTTCCTGACACAACGCGGATGTGACATGTGCCAATATTTCCATATCAAACTGACACATCTCCTTTCATCCATGTCATCACTCTAGTCAAATGCCACATCATCAAAACCATATATGCACAGTCAACATCCAGTCATCCTTTGTTTGGCCTTTTTTGCCACGTATTCAAATTTACAATGCTATAATTGATGGTCGTTTAACCGCAAAAAAATAGTATTTTTTTTGTGATGGCCATTTGATCATCAAATTTAGCCTAGAATTTTTCTAACATCATCGAGGGTTTAAATTTTCTACCCCCCTCACCATTTATAGTTTTGATTTTTCAATCCAACTTTGGAGGCCCATATCTTTCTCATTTGACTCCTTTTTTAAAGATTTTTTTTTTTATTTTGGGTAGAATCTCCTAAATTTTTCAGTCGTGCAACTAGTTTCTAATTTTAGTGGATAGTGTTTTCCAAAATCTTAGTTTTTGGTGACTGTACCTATCCAATCCTTGATTTTTTAACTTTAGAGGTTTCGTTCGAGCTCATATGGACACATTTTCAAGTGCCATTTTTTTGAAAGTGCATTATTTTTTGTCTAATTTCTACATATGCTATCAATTTGTAGCTATTGAGGGTGGACATATCACTTTCAACATTTGGTCTATTTTGGCCTATTTTGGAACTTATAACTGATTGAATCCTTGAGTGATCTTTTGTCCTAATTGTTTGAGTATTTTATAGCTTTGTAATCATTAAAATCATTGTACAATAAAATATGTGCAAACATGTACAACAATAAGAGGACGATGACATGATAAGAGCACTAAAGGTGGATATCACACATTAAGTGGAATGAGATAAAAACTATCATCACCTAAAGTGGAATTCTCCTACACCTTGTGCTAAAATAAGATGCAAACTCCTAGGTGTCTATAATGAAAACTACTATTTAATGCATTATCCTAAGTAAGCTTGAGTAAAGTGTAATTAGAATTAATTAATTATACTAACAACCCCTTAGGGGAATGCATTTAAACTCCTAATGCTAGATGATAATGCAAGATGGGTCCTAGATACTAGACCATATTAGGTACCCGTGTACAATATGAAAGTGAAAAATCAATGCAATGCAATCTCTCATTAAAAGAGGAGATAAAACCTCATGGGAAAAACTCTCCTCCAAAAAGAGAGATGAAAACAAACAAGATGCATGGATGGATGGAGTAATCAAGACCTTCACAGTATGAAATACATCATGCATATACAATCAAGTATCCCTCCATAGGAAGGAAACAAGGGGACATGATATCCCCCCCATAATGAACAATATCCTGCAAGTTTTGTAAGTGCTTGAAGGTAAAACATAGTCCAATACGTGAAAACAACATTTCTCACCTTAGGAAGAAGATAGGCCAACATGTACAATAATTTGTTGATCTCATTTTTTCATGTGAGAAGTGCATCATGGCTAAAATCATGGAATATACAATCCATCCAACAGTTATACATTTTACTAGGGATAATTATGAGTCACTGACAAAAGGCATCATCACATATTGTAGATAGCTAAAAATATTGCCTCATCTTTATGGACTCATTCCTCAACCAAAGTCCAAGTTGAAAAAAATTAGCTTTGTATGAAAGGAATTTCAACATCAAGGGATTGATTACTTATAGCATCAATACATCTTCCTTCCCTAAATTCAAATCCAAGCTAGAAGGTATTGAGCGCCTATGCACATGGTGGACCATTATTTGGGAGAATCTTGGAGATCCACATATTCCTCCATTCCCATATGACCTAGTTGCAGATTGTTTCATTCCACTTGATGATGCAGATAACATTCCCTCTGATGAGCACACCTTAAGTGAGATTGAATGTCTTGCGTTCCTTAATAGTTATGATGATTTAAAGGCTCAATGTGCAACTTATGCTTCTCCAGTTGAGATAACTTCTATTCTTGCTCCTGATGATGCTCGTATTCCTACAACTATGGATGCTTGTGATTCAGTGCAACATGATATTCCTTGTCTTCTAGATATAGTTCCATGGGATGAATTCTTGACAAAAATTGCAAGTTTATTTGTGGAGTCCTACATTAAAGATTTGGGAGACACTATTGATTAAATCCATCTTATTTTTTATGAGGATGATCCTTCTTTAGTTATTATGAAGGAACACTCTGACCCTCATCTTCATTCTCCACTTGATCTATCTTTCGATTCTGACATGATTATGGATCCTTTGATAAGATATTTGGAGGAGGTCACTTTATCTTCAAAGAAGTCATTTGAGTCTTTGGAGATCAACCTTCAAGAGTCTCTACCTTCACTTGATATGTCACATTGCATGGTTCAGGTTGATGATACTTATGTGTTGGAGACTCCTATTCTATTTCCTGAGACATCATACATTTTGAGGTTTCTACCTGTTATGGAATCTGGATCGTCCTATAGAGAATATATGTGAGTGCTGTAGTGAAATAGATTACCATTGTGATTGATCTTTTCACCAGCCATGGATATATATTTATATCTTTTGAATAGTCACGTCCTGAAGAGTCATGACCATATAATAATATAATATGACAATTATGGTAATAACCATAATTGTCTACTATAACCATAATTAACACTAATATATATACCATATTATATAATACATAAATATAAATCACAATTCTTCATTAACAATAATATATATATATATATATATATATATATATATATATATATATATATATATATATATATATATATATATATATATATATATATATATATATATACACACGAATGAAGCTATATCTTAACACTCCCTCTTAGTGAGTGAGTATTAAATACCAAAAGTCTATCATGACATCCGCCACTTCGGGACACACAAGTTAATGTAGTCTCGTCATGAAAATAGACTTGAATATCATGATCTCCGCACAATCGGGACACACAATTAAGTAGTCTATCATGATATGGTTTCGTTATTACACATCCAGTAATAACAAGAGTCAAGATCTCCGCACAGTCGAGACACACAATTAAGTAGTCTATCTTGACACTTTGGTTAACCATTTACAAGATCGTCACCTTGAAATGTTAACCCACACACAAATGATCATTTTCACACAATATTGCAATATAATTTTTTTATATATTTATTCATGAATAAAAAACTCTGACTCATCTAGAGAGTGGAAACCAAGACTTCCACCTTAGAATTGTCTATCAGTCATGACAATTTAAAACCAACAACTCAATGTTGTCTAGCCATGATAAGGTTATTACACAACAAGTAATAACATAGTATTCAAGATACCTTCTTTTCACCTAACAAGGCTTTATTCCTCAACATACCAAGGTTATTTGAAGGTACACAATCTTCTTTCTAGCAAGATGCTTGGTAAGAGTATTGGTTGTTTGTTCTTTAGTGAGGATGTACCTCCATTGAATTACATTTGTTTGCACGATCTCATAGTCTTGGTGAATTCTGAGATTACAAAGTATACACCATCTTGACATGTTATACTCCCTCTGAATTTGTATGACCAAGATCCTAGGGTGCCAACTTAATTTGATTTTCTAGCTTCTTTTTCTGACATATAACCTTCTCACATGGTAATAACCATAATTGTCTACTATAATTTCTTGATTACTAGAGAACCAACAAAACATGGTCTACTCCCTCTGAATCAAGATCCTCGAATGTCACTAATGTAGATCTTTAACTTCTCCATCTGTCACGAAGGCATACCCTATTTATATACTCAATTTGGTGTCACTACAGGACGTCATTTCCTACTTTCCTTCCTGAGAGAACCAATACAAATAATCTGAATAGTCATAAGGTTACATCGGCTAGCATAAGATGCATTTTGATCTTTTCTAAGGCCACAATATTAACACTCCCTCTTGGACTTGAGAGAAGATAATAAAGACCTCTAGTATTCTATCCATGTGCATCTCATCGGTGATTCTATCCACAAGTTCCCACTATTATAATCTCATATTTGTTTTACCTTCCTTCTTAGTCACAAGTTAACTGAATTGTACATGCTCCCTCTGAAGCTCAAGCTCATCAACTTCTTGACCTCATGAAAATGTCAGACTTTCTCTGAATCTGAATTTCATATGCTTTCATCCTAAAAAATGTGTCAGAGATAGACTACGAATAATTCATAAGGCTAAACTATCTCAAGCATAAAAATGATAGAAGCATACAACATTTATTATTTAATCAATTACAAACTGCAAATTTAAATAAAACATGAATTACTTATCTTTTATAAAATTTCAAGTGTTTCCTTTCGTAAGGTGAGCCCATTAATACGATACTCGTACCCATCATACTTGATATCAATATATCTCGCAAGAATTGAGGATGTGTCAACTTCTCTTCATACTTAAGTTAATACATCCTGCCAAATTCTTTCATATCCTTGTAATGTTTTGTATATATCTCCTCACAAATGCATACACTTTCCTTCACCTATTTATATATATATATATATGTACTTATAAGCTCGGTGAACAGATTGTATTCCCTTTGATCTGTTCTTCTTAGTTCTACTCGTTCACTTTTCTTTGCAATTCCAAACCTTCTATAAATATATACTTCCTAGTATTCAGTGTTGTTCCTCCTGTAGAATAACACTAATGCTATCTGGCAAGTCTCCCTCGATCCATAAATCTTACTTGTGGACAAATAAGTTTATGGATTTGCAATGGATCATTGTTTTTACATAATGAATGCAGTATATCCTGAGGTTAAGATGTGACTTGTCATTTTTGTCTGAATCTAAATTTAATATCTATGTGTACTCCCCCAATGTATATAAATCTTGTCTGAAGGTCAAGTTCTGAAATCCATATATATATATATTGTATCACTGATGTAAACATTGACCTTAAATATAGTATAGGAATCTTGTATTATGCAATTCCAAAGAATGCTGCTATCTATTCCGTGTATATGCCAATGGTCTTATTTGATGTGATACCCAACTCGGCAGGTTATATGCCTTACCAACTTGATAATGACAATTTTATCGTGCTGGTCCTATTCAGGTTTCCTAAACTGAATAATCATCTTAATATCTTAAGAGTCAACAATTATCGTGGCCTTTATTGAGTTTGCAGACCACAATCGAATGTTCTCCCCTTGTATTCAAGCAAGAGTCTGGTCTGTCTCTGATCGATGCGCTATGTACATGCACTAGGTATGCCCGAGTTTAACTCTAGAAGAAATAATCAAACTATCAAGCATAAATGAATTATCTCAAATTTAATATTGCCTCCCAACTTATTCACAAATTTTATTTAATGAAATGTCCCGAAGCAATCCTCCTTACTTCATGTCGATATCGTAGATGTCCTTTTAACTAGGTTGATCATAGTCAATCCTTATGTTGGCTCAGAGATACAATAACCCTTAAACAATAATAACTTGTATTCGATAGCTCTCTCAATGTTGTTTCTTAAATGCTTATCGATAGACGTTGACCGCTAGTAATCATATATCCCTTTTGCATTCTCAAACTTCATGGACAATTTGAACAAATGATATCGCAATTTGGTGACGGACTTTAATTAGTCTTCTAACAATGTATATCTTCAAATTGTATGCAACTTGGTGCGTGTATGTATATTTGTTGCACTTGTTGTATCAAAGGATTGTCGCACTCTCACTCCAAGCCCCCTGCCTTTATCACATGCTGAGTATATTCCATTAAGGTCGATGTTATGTGCGGATAAGCCACTGGAAATAAATTGAATATGTAATTCTCTCCTGACTCCGCTGCTAGTCTTAAGATTATCGTTCATCTCTCGATATCCTTCTCAATTGATTTGTATGGTCTTCTAGATTGAGTCAGGCAGATGTGGGCTCGATAATCTATCAGCAAACTCCCTATGTGCATGGACTGGCATATGGTTTTGAAGACTTTGTTCTTGTGCCATCTGTTATTTTGGTAATGTCATTGTTGAACAAATTTTCTTATTTCCTGGATAACCCCTCTTCCTCTTCTCACGAAAATGCTCTGGTGTTCTGAGTATAAAAACCAACTTCCACTAGTACTTCTTGTTCCACGCTTTTCCTTCCATACATGCGGTCTATGAATGTATATCCATCCCTTATTTCTCTGTTTTAAGTCTCTTATAGGTTAGGCTCTGATACCATGTTATGGAATCTGGATCGTCCTATAGAGAATATATGTGAGTGTTGTAGTGAAATAGATTACCATTGTGATTGATCTTTTCACCAGCCATGGATATATATTTATATCTTTTGAATAGTCACGTCTTGAAGAGTCATGACCATATAATAATATAATATGACAATTATGGTAATAACCATAATTGTCTACTATAACCATAATTAACACTAATATATATACCATATTATATAATACATAAATATAAATCACAATTCTTCATTAACAATAATATATATATATATATATATATATATATATATATATACATATATATATATATATATGTATATATATATATATACACACATATATATATATATGTATATATATATATATACACACATATATATATATATGTATATATATATATATATATATATATATATATATATATATATATATATATATATATATACGAATGAAGCTATATCTTAACACTACCTACAGATTGGGGAGGATTCATTGATACACCTATGACATTGTTTCTTCATAAGGGGAACAATATTCAGTTTTCATGATCTTGGAGCATCTACCATTGGTGTATCTTCTACATTGAAGGGGGGATACTTTGTCCCTCTTCCTACTTCCTATTTAGAGGAGACATATTTATCTTTCGATCTTGTGCACAATTAGTTATCATTGGTTCCTTTCTTATCACCTTCTATTAGGTATTTTCATGATTGGTTAGTGGAATTTTCATTAACCAAAGACATGGTGGCACATGTGAAGATTTTAGATACATATTCATACTTCATTTGGATTCCCCTTCCTTCTTCCTATCCACAATGTGAAGCCTTCTTAAATTTTTACTTGGTCTATCTTCTTCCTAAGGGGAGAAATGTTGTTTGCAAGTATTGGACTATGTTTTGCCTTCAATAACTTACCAAACTTGCATGATATTGTTAATTATGGGGGGGATATCATGTCCCCTTGTTTCCTTCCTATGGGGGGGTACTTGATTGTATATACATGATGTATGTCGTATTGGGAGGGTCTTGAGTACTCCATCAATCCATGCATCCTGTTTGTTTTCATCTCTCTTTTTGGAGGAGAGTTTTTCCCATGAGGTTTTCTCTCTTTCTCTGCTTTATGAGAGATTGCATTGCATTGATTTGCACTTTCATATTGTACAGGGGTTCTTAATATGGCCTAGTATGTAGGACCCATCTTGCATTGTCATCTATCATTAGGAGTTTAAGTGCATTCCCCTAAGTTGCACTTAAGAGGCAGTGTTAGTGTAATTAATTAATTATAATTACACTTTACTCAATCTTACTTAGGATAATGCATTAAATGTTAGTTTGCATTGTAGACACCTAGGAGTTTGCATCTTATTTTAGCATGTGGTGTACGAGAATTCCACTTTAGGTGATGATAGTTGTTATCTCATTCCACTTTATGTGTGATATCCACCTTTAGTGCTCTTATCATGTTATCATCCTCTCATTATTGTACATGTTTGCACATATTTCATTGTACAATGGAGGATAATCCACCTTTGGTGGACATGTGATTCCACCCAGTGTCGGTGATAGGCTATCTCTTGCATATCTCCTACGTATCATGCATTGTCCATATATTCAGACATATCTACATTGTAATCAATGGGTATTATTCCTGTATTATTGATCATTATTTAATCCAATCAATTAAGGATCATGTCATTTTCATATCTCTCTTATGCTATCCTTTGAGCTTCTAGATCTTAGCATTTTCATTCATTGCCTTAGGAAAATTCTTACTTGGTATCAAAGCTTGATCCAAATTCTTAAAATAATATGAACATTCATGAAATCTTCTAACATTATGGAAACATAAAAACTTTCACCATATTTCTTTGTGAATGATGACTTAAATTCTACGCATGCACTGATTGCCCCAAACTCATTTTTTGTCACCCCCTCCAATACCCACCAAGTACCTCCCCCCCCCCCCCCAACCCTTTTCATTTATAAACCCCCTCCCTCTATTTAGGCAATCTATTACCCCTTTTTTCCCATTTTAAACTTCCCAATATGATGTGTGTGGTATAGTATTACCCCTTTAGTGAAGACCCCATGCATACAAGCAAGGTCTCTCTAGAAGAGGGTTGTAGGTAACAGTATCGGGCATAACATGGATAGGTATAGGTAAGGTAACATGACCTATCATAACATGAAAATTTATAATACCTATCATATCTCTTGCAACATTATCAAAGAAATAGATATTAAAAGGATCAAATTTAATCAAGGAGGGATCCACATTAATCTCATGCAAAAACTCAATGCTATAAACATCAAGGCTAGATCCATTATCAACCAAATTTTTTCTAATGATATTATTATTAAGAATGAAAATCATGACAGGATCATATCAATGTTGCAATTCAAACAAAGGTAATTCATCTTGAGAAAATACAATTTCAGCCTTAGGTTTGGTTATGTTCATGCATTCCAATAAAGAAGTCATATCATTAGGTTGCCCAAGTGGATGCATATTCATATTTTTTAAAGAATTTTTTAACATTTCATGATATGTAGATGAATTTTGAATACTCTAAAAGGGATATATTGAAAAGAGTAGCACAAATCTGCTCAAGAAGGTCATATTTCTTTCCAAGATTTTGAGGAAGATGAGGTATAAAAGACATCACTAGTTTAGAAGTAGGAAAAGAGAGAAGAATGATTGGATTGGTAGGTTGTCTGTTATTTCCGATGTTATATGTGTGGGAAACCGCTTTGAAATCTTGGGTGATTTTTTTGGAAAAAGTCAAGGGACTCTTGGTTTTTTGTTTGACAATCATCAAAGGTTTACTAAAAGTTTGAAAGTTTGAGAAATCACTACAATCCTAGACAAAAATTTTGGGCATGTTTGTGGGTTGAGGATTGTCTTGGCGAAGATGAAAAACAATCTTATATTTATCATTATCATTAGTGTAACCATTCACATAGATCATATTAATCAATCTATGGAAGAGGGATGGTTTATGAGACGTAATAGAAGAGTTAATAGTCACCAAGGGCCTCATAAAACTATATCTAACAAAACAAAATCAAAAGTAAAATGCATTCACGTTGGGTTCACCATAATGTGGGGGACAAAAATCAAGAAGGGTCAAACTAGGCTCTAAGATCCCTTTCTCCAAACTGCATTGTAATTTTAGACCATCAAGAGACAAATATGGTTGACCAACTCCAATGTATAAGGTGGTCAACTTATTATCTATGCCCTTTGGGTCACTATTCCTTTGTTTCTTAGGAATGAGAGATGTAAGGTATTGGACTCAGGAATCAATTATGTAAAACACTATGGATAGTAAATCTCAGATTTGAAATATAGAACCAAAATGATAATGAAGTGGAATTTTGCCCCTGAATGTGACATCCAAGACTTGTTTTGTTGAGGTAGAGTGAACCAGATACATGAACATAATGAGCTTCCAAATCCGATCTCCCATACATATATTTGACTATCCTGTAAATCTGATCCATTTCTTATTGGCAAGGATGACGTGGGATGAGAAGAGTAGCTAGACTCACCCCTATCTATTGGATTCACCCATGTCACTACAACTAGGTTTTAAATTTTTGCAGTCAAAATTTGATCTTTGCACTTGTATCTACATGTGCAAGAGAGAATGCGAGTGTGTGGCTATAGGTGATTGCCTTAGTCAACCCCTCATTTTGGTGATTCCCACCTCCATGAATAGCCAAGATAGTAAATAGTGTTAATGATATATAGCTTATATCGGATTAATTCTATCAAGTGTCAAATTATTTATATATATATTAATAATGTAATATATATATATATATATATATATATATATATATATATATATATATATATATAGAGAGAGAGAGAGAGAGAGTAAATTAATATTATTATTAATATTCTTATATATTTATATCAAAGATGACCAATTAATATTGGTTTTATTAATCATGTATTGATATCGAATTGTATTGGTTAAACATTCATTCTATAAACATCGATTAACATCAGTTATAATTAACATTGCATACCGATTGAGTATCAGTTGTATTATGTACCAATTGAGTATTAAGTTTAATGAATCTCGATGAGCATCAAGTATCATGAACAACGATTAAGCATCGGGTATAATCAAAGCCTATTATCATTGTTTATGAATCGATGTGTATGCATATCGTGAGGAGGCATGTCTATCTATTGACATGTCTCCACATGGAGACATGTCTATCTATTGACATGTCTCCCCATATATATATCCAATCTTGGATCGAATGAAGATACGCATATACAACAATCAATGCAAGTCTCATTCATATGATTAGTAGTTCAAGTATTATAGATCAAGAATTTTCACATATATATAAATTGGATATAATTATGTTATATCCACATTGTGCATTTTCATATAGAATTGAAATACCATCATTGTATAAACCTTAAGAATATCAACTTCATATACTACTACAAATCTGCAAGAAGAAAATCATTTAGTAGATATATAGATAAAAGTAAGAAAACTAAAATTACATCTATATCTCTCACATTATCAATCTGATCAAAATTTAACATGGTACCTAAGCAGGTTTGAGAAATAATCAAGATCGGATTCTTAAATCTATATAGTTCGTTAGAAATCTTATACTTGCAAAATGATGAATGGAATCAGACTTGACAATAAACTTGAAGGTGCTTTAAATTTTGAAGCTTGGAAACTGTGAATGATGCTAATACTAAGAAAGCATGATTTAAAAACAATCGTAGAAAATCCTCCTAAATCTAATGAGAATTACGAGAAAAGTAAATGGGAAAAGGACAATACTAGAGCAATGAAATTATTAGTAGACAGAGTAAAAGATCATCTACTACCTATTATCACAAAGTTAGACTCTACATATGATATGTTCAAAGCCTTGGAAAATATGTTTGAAATCAACAACACTAGCATGATTCTTACTAGTCTCATGGGAAAACTTTAGACAAGGAATAAGTGCTCATTCTAAACTCCCCAAATTTGATCAAATAAAACCTGACTGCATTCAAGAAGAGTGTAATCTAATATCTAGAGGAATTGGTATGGAATCCACAAATGAAGACTTTCAGATTCTTACCACTAATTTGAAAAGGAAAAAGGGAAAGGATTCATATAATAAAAGGTCATTCAAGAAACAAAGAGTCTACTAAAAAATGCAATGTTATAGATGTGACACCTATGGCCACATTGCAGCAAAATATCTTAACAGACTCAAACATCAAGCTTCCTTTGCTGAAGTCGGTATTTCAAACTTGGATTCAGAGAAATTCGTATTCTAAAGAACTTCAAAATAACTCAAAATTTTTGAAATACTGGATTGAGAGGAAGTTCACAATTCTTTACCAACCTATTGTGAAAACAAAGGTGGAACACTTCATAGGTAAACTTGGTATGTTGTAATTACTGAGAAGAGTCTTAGGATATTTGATTATTGTACTAGAATGAATTACTTTAATTAATAAGTGTAAATTCATGACTATATGGGCCCTATGTACATTATGAGGAAGTGACGACATCCAAATGATTATCACTTGTATTTGCAGAATTTATTGAAACATGATGATCTTACAATAACTTAAATTTTCTTTTATGATGGATTCTTATGATGTCTAAGCAGATCATGATAGACTATATCTTGCATGGTGGATTAATTTCCTTAAACAGACCATGAATATAATGTTCATATGGTAAGTATCATTGAGGATACATGTGCACATACCTTATGAACATTTTCAGTACTTGGTGAATATCATGTGACTTGATATTCTGGGGCCATTACTCCTGATATCATGAGATGATATCTTAAGTGTGAGCATCTTTTGGTCAAAGATATTCTTAATCATGCAATCTTGATATTACATTGAGGTAATATCTCTTCCACACCTTATGTGGACATGCTTCATCATTATGTGATTATCCTCCCTAGCTAAGAGGGAGTGTTAATGATATATAGCTTCTGTCGGATAAATATATATATATATATATATATATCAAAGATGAACAATTAATATTGGTTTTATTAATCATGTATTGATACTAAATTGTATTGGTTAAACATCCATTCTATAAACATTGATGAACATCAGTTATGATTAACATTGCATACCGATTGTGTATCAATTGTATTATGTACCGATTGATTATTAAGTTTAATCAATCTTGATGAGTATCGATAATCATGAACAACGATTAAGCATCAGGTATAATGAAAGATGATTATCATTGTTTATGAATTGATGTGTATGCATATTGTGAGGATGCATGTAAATAGAGAGACATGTTTCCATGTGGAGACATGTCTATCTATTGACATGTCTCCCCATATATATCCGATCTTGGATCGAATGAAAATAAGCATATACAACAATCAATGCAAGTCTCATTCATACGATTAGCGGTTCAAGTATTATAGATCAAGAATTTTCACATATATATAAATTTGATATAATTCTATTATATTCACATTATGTATTTTCATATAGACTTGAAATACCATCATTGTATAAACCTTAAGAAGATCAAATTCATATAGTACTACAAGTCTACAAGAAGAAAATCATTTAGTGGATATATAGATAAAAGTAAGAAAATTAAAATTGCATCTATATCTCTCATATTATCAATCTGATCAAAATTTAACAAATAGGAATGTGTGTTCTTTGAAATCTTAAGCTCATCTAAGATTTCTATGAGCTAATATGTATGTAATAATAAAATATTTACCCTAGTATGTTAGAGTAAAACCCCAATATGAGATTATGATACAATTTACTTAAAATTATATAATTGAACTCAAATTTAAAGCTTGAATGTGTTGATTTGAGAGGAGTACAAGTCAATCATCATTTGGTGATCTCCTAGTCATCTTAATGATCCCTTGACAACTTCATGTTCATGGATGTAGTTGAATAATTGATGTAGAAAATATACTTGAATCTTCACACTTGTTGCTATATCTTCACTTCATAGGATGACTTCAAATTGCTAAGCTAATCCTTTCCAATTACTTTAATCTTTTTCCTCTAGTTCTTGTTCTTTCTTTGATGCTAGATGCAAATGAAGTGAGATAACTTTTATTTTATAGGCCTTCCAAGCTTTTTGGGGTGTAAAACTCGAAGGAGGTCAACTTTGAATCTAGAATCCTACCTAAAATAAAAATAAAAATAAAAATAAAAATTTGCACCCAATTTAGCATGACAAGGGGAACTTTGAATGACAGGGGTGCAAAAAGTGCACCCCTCTCCATCCAGGTCACCCTTGTCGAGGCAACATGGCCCAACCTTTAATCAGAGCTCAATATGATAATAAGGATTCATAAAATGTATGCCAAATTGGGGTATGATAAGTTGAATCGTATAAAATAGGCCATTTATGGTAATAGGGCCCATTTATGTAAACAATAGAGAGATTAGAATTAAAGGGACAACCATTATTGAAGGGGTCCTCATAGAAATTTGTGATATTACATTAATAGACTCGTGTTTTTAAATTTATTATTAATTAAATGCATTATGAAGTCCTATAATGTATGCTATAATGAAACATGGTAAAATGAGTGCTAACAAGCATGGAATTATACACATTAGCAAGGTGCTTACTATTTATGATGCTAGAACTAGTAAGATGACAATATATAATTTCAATGTGTCCAGTCAACAAGGACTTGCAAAAACAACAGTATAAGACTACTACTCAAATTAATTTCCAACATGAGTAGTTTTAATGTAGCTATATCTTCCATTCAATTCATAGTTGGTGGTTGTTTAGGATGTATTGATAATTAACCTTGTTCAAATAGAATCTTTCTCTTCAACTTGTCTTTTTGATGGGTCTCAATCTTGTGAGTTGTGCTTGGATATTGATATATTGGGCAATATTTTTATGATATTTAAGATTATTTTAGAAAATTGAGGGTTATCATTTGAAAATAGATGTCAACTAGAGAATTTATAATATGTACTCCATAAGGATAAATTGTATGAAAGAAGTTGTATCTCTGCTAGATAAAAATTAGTTAGGCTTTAAAATTAGCTCAACTTAGATTTCCATATATAAGCAATAAGGGCCATATACTTGGACTTAAATAAAGGGAAATGGCACTTAGAGCTCCATTGTAATTGAATAGCAATGAGAGTTAGTGCAACTAGTCAAGTTTGTTATTGCTAGAATTAAGAGTAGCTAGATTGACATCAGACAATCAATATTATGAATTGTGGAAATATAATTTTTAACACGATCTATGGGACCACATTAAATCTTAATCAAGATAATAGATATAAGACAAACATAAGGATTATCATAATGCAATGTGAAAGAGAAAATTCTATGGCATATTCATGACAAGGCAAAGTATGGATAGCCAAAAACTAACTGTAGTGATACCTAATGGTGAATCAACAATATTGTAACATAGTTACATAAACCTTAGTATAGGGAGTGTTGATCCCTAAGTTTTGTTGTCTATTAGTGTCTTACACTTTGTCATTTTCTAGGAAATGTTGGTCGGTCATCACTGCGACCGAGTCATCATGTATAGGCCGAGTCATGTATATTGTACATTTACCAAGCAGTAGTTATTGCCGAGTAAGACAGTGGTCACCGAGTACTTCAGTGTTAACCGAGTCAATTTATGTTGAGTTATGTAAAGATGTCAGTGTCGAGCAACAAGGTATGAAGAACAGTAAGTGTCGAGTGCCAGAGATATCAAATGTCGAGCAAGTCAGATTTGACATATGTGTTTGTTATGGCACAAACACTTAGGTAAACCGTTTTGGCCGACATCTATATTACATTTATTGTTTGTTGAGGAAATCACAGAGGTGATTATGCTTTAGAATTGTAATCATTAATCCCTATGTAATTCATGGAACCAATCAAAATTAGGGAATGGTTAAGCGACATAAGTAGACAATCCAAATCGTAGATCTCAAATTGTGGAGATAATCAATTGTTTATATAAGATGAGATCTTAACCCTAAAACATATTATGATAGGAGCATGAGTATGAAGGAGATCTCATAATTGCAAAGCAGAAAAGTGCTTTGATTATTAGAAACAGAGTTCGGTGACTAAGCAGGGCAGTGAAGGACATAACATAGACATATTTGATAGAGGAGATCAAACTTATAGTGTAAGGAGAAGATCTGTAATCAACATCATGGTACAAACCGAAGGATCAGGTAGTGAGACATTCTAACAGGTGAATCAAAGTAAATCTCTTAACATAGTGGTTTTAACAGACCTTAGTAAATCTCTTAACCGAGTGCTTACTTAGTTGTAAGTTTTCAAATCCTTTTGCAAGGTAGATTGTACAAGTCTCAAAGCTTTTAACATGGCAGACCCCTCATAGGGTAGATCATCTTTTATAATCAAACTTTTAGCCCTAACAAGCAAACTTTAATACTGCAGTAGTGAAGATTTGTGGGTGTCATCCCCACCCCAGTTTTACCTTTCAAGGGTTTCTGGGTAACCAAAATCATTGTGTTATGTTTATTTTCATGGATGATGATTAGGATAATAGGTCTGTTACAGTGTTAAGTTTGATGTTTACGCTATGCAAGTTTGTTTATGTCAAAATGTATAAATTGGTTGATATATGATTCACCCTCTCCTCTCAGTATCTCACTTTCCCTAATAGATTTCCAACAATTGGTATCAGAGCTTAGTCTCTTAAAGAAGTCTAACCACTTGTGAGTCAAAGATCTTGAGATGGAGGTTCATAAGTTGGGAAAGATCATAGAGAATCATAAAATTGACATTCATCTTGCATTACAACAACTTGAAGCAGCTAGAAGTGAACTGAAGAAATCCCTAAGCAGAAGAAGAGAAATAGCAATACAACAAAATTAAATTCAATATCAAGAAGAGGATACTACAGGACTATTTGATAATGGAAACTTTGCAGAAAGTGACAAAGTCATAAAAGAACTGCTAGAGAAAAACAACATACTGAATGAGGACATCAGAAATCTGAATAGAGAACAATAAATACAATCAATAAGACTCTGTGAAGTTGAACAAAAAAAAAAGTTGAAGAAGACAGGACAATGGCCGAAGAAGATAAAAGACAAATATCAATGAGACTTGATGAAAGGACATGCAACATGCAAAGACTGACAAACAATCAACTGGACATGGTAAATCAATTGCTACTTGTTAATCAAGAATTGGGCAGGAAAGATGTGGAAATTACAAATCCAAGATCAGAAAATAGTCAACTAAGGGATGAACTAAGATTTGAAAAGGAGATCAATGAAAGGATGAACAAGCCTAATGAAGCTATAAGATACTTTGAAGAACTATTAAGGTCACCTAGAAGATCTAGTGATACATCTAGACTTGGACATGATGAGCACTTATCATCCACTAAGGAAGGAGAATCATCAAAAAGTGGAGAACAGAGGAATGCAAAGCCAAAGAACAATAAGCCTACATGCCATCATTGTGGAGAGCTAGGACACACAACCAACATCTGCAGAAGCAAACATGGTAAGTCTGATCCTAAACCAAAGTTCAATGGATATTGTTTTAACTGTAAAAAACATGGACATCAGGAACATGAATGCAGGACAAAGAACAATAATCCACCTACCTCACCTAGATGTTCAAGGACATTGTTTCAACAGTTAGAAATACGGACATAGAGCATATGAGTGTAGATCCAAAGCTAAGTGGACATCCAATGAACAAACTAAGGCACCTAAGAAGGGTAATACAGACAATTGGGACTACAATACATGGTATAGTTGTCATTACTGTGGAAAATATGGTCACATTGGAGCAAACTGTTTAAAGACACATTTCAGAGGTAAATCTAAGAGTTGGATGAATGGAAGTATGGTATGCTATAAATGCAAAAATATTGGTCACTTAATGAAAGACTACAGAGCACATATATCCAGCAATGAACAAAGCAAGAATGAAGAAACTACTGAGAAGATGAGAGCTCAAATGAACAAGACATGGAAGAAGAAAGAGGAAGCAAGCAATAGTGGAGTCAGTGAACTTGAGGTCATCCAATCTGATGGATCAGGCGATCACACTACTTTGAACTAAGCAAAGAAGGTATGCCTGGAACTGAATCTTATAATGTTTTATTTTACATCAATTCCTAACACTTGTTAAGATAAGGTCCATATCTACATAGATTAAGATGAATTAGGACAGATTTGAGTAAAGAGCTATATTGTATATTTGATGTTGAGTATCAGTATTTTAGCCTATAGTGACCAAGTCACTAGTGTTTGTCAAGTTCCTGTGATAGCCAAGATGTGATGTACACAGAGCTGTAACCGAATGGTTGTATCAACCGAGCTTATGTTAACCAAGTTGACATAGATTTCTGAGACAACTGTATCTCACCTAGAAAGTGTACAAATCATTAATGAAGCCCTAATCCGACCGTTTGAAGTCTATAAAGCGGGAAGTTGCCATTTATTTTCATTTCACCAATGATTTGAGAACTTTTCAGAGTGATTAGTGCTAAGCGTGATTTGCAAAAATCTTCACAGCGTGCTGTCGGAAAATATCAAAGAACTAATTGTGCAAGGTATTTTACCAAGTTATTTATTTCAGAAATTAAATCCTTAAGTTTGAATAAATGGAATCTTCTTCATCAACTATAGTTAAGAAGCAAGGGAAGGAAGTTCTTAATGTTCAATTGGTAAGGAATGGTGCATGCAAGCCTTAGAAGTTTTAGGTCGTTCTGGAGAGTGCAATTATGGGAGATTTAACTGGAGCCCTATTGTCTATCCCTCAAAAGGTTTTGATGATCAATGACATTTGATCATGCTACATGTGTAAGATCAAGGAAATCGAAGATTATGAGCTTAGGGAAGCATATGATAAACTATGCAGCAACGGGGTATTGAAGTCGGAACACCAGAAGGTTGTCGAGCGAGGGTTACTGCATGCTCTCAATTTTCTGCAAAATTTCAAAGTTGAATGGATCAAGATTGTATTGAGCCGTGTTCACGACATGAAAATTTGGCTGGAGGATGGACCAGTCCAAATTACCAAAGAAATGATTCATCGAGTAACTAGATACCTTAGACTCACTGGAAAGAAGACAATGAGATGTCAGAGTAAAGAGGAAATTCAAGGAAACACCCAAGCAATGTGGAACAAACAAGGAATGACTATTTCAACTATCACAAAACCTGAAATAGATTTTACAGTGAGGGTGATAGCTCATAAGTTTTATCAGTCTAGTCGGTTGGATAGTGTCCCATGAATGGAAGTGGACCAAGCTTGGAAGATAGTAAAGAAGGATCATACATATGACCTTACCGAGCTCCAAATGACAAAGCTTGCTGAGAACCTTACATCCATCCGGAAAGCAAATAATTCTATGTGTAAGTTCGGTTCTTTACTTGTCTGTCTATTTTTCTACATACAGAAAAGTTTTCCTACCGTTGGAGGTGTAGAATGGGATAAGAATAGACCTGTCACAATATAGATTAGTGAGTTTATTGGTCAAATGAGTGAAAATTTTGAGAATGTCATGGAAAGTTATTTTGTTGAATTCAAGAAGAAAATGAGGAAAAGAAGCAGAATCCATGTATTATTAGTGGATAAGCACTACAAAAATATATGTTTTCTAGTTGATACAGATTTCACATATGCACAAGCAGTCATAATGAGGGTATCATGGCTAATGCCATTACCTTATGAGGTAAATATAGATGAGACAACAACAACAATCACAACCCTATTAGCTGAGGAAGTTGATAAAAAGGCCACACATTTTGGAACATATGAGGAAGCTAAGGCTAAGATAACCATGGGATTAAAATCTGCTACCATGGAGAGGGAAAAAAAAAATAGTAAAAAACATAGAGAAAATGTTAGGAGACGAAGAGGTAGATGCACCTCTTGCATTGACTCAGGGATTAGGAGAGGATGAGTCTAGTGAGTCAGAAGAAAGTGATGAAGAGGAGAATGTGGTAGTGAAGAAAGGAAAGAAGGCATCAGTTGCCGAGTCTACCAAGAAACAAGTACAGAAACCTAAGCCCATTTCCTCACCAGTACTTAGACCGAGAACTAGAGCATCTTCCACCGTTATAGCTATCGAGCCACAAAAGAAGACCACTGCATTAGGGAAAAGAAAACTAGTTCAGGCTAAGGCAGTTTCGATCCATATAAGGAAGAAACCAAGAAGAAAGCTTATCTTGGAAAAGGATGATGAGGAAACTGATAGTGATGAGGAAGTAAAGAAGAAGGCTCCATCACAGAAGAAATCATTGACTGTGGATGAAATATGCCACAACATTAAGAGCACTACTAGACTAGCAGACTTTAAACAAATAAGATTTGAGAAACTAAGTATTGAGGACAAGGAGAGAGTAGAACAAGCTATGCTTGAGATGCTTTGTATATTCAAGATGATACCACTTCAATTGGGAAACTTGATTCCTGATGAATTATACCAGAGGATAGCTCATAAATGGGAATATGCCTTAACGACTGAGAAGAAAATCAGGGAGATCACTCTTGCTCAAGTCATGCCTGACTTATCCCCTACATACATTCAGCAGTATATGGAGCAGTATAGGAATAGATTTGTACCCAAGCTCCACGCATACTCCATCCTTCAACACAAGGTTGAAGATATTATACAACAAAGTATAAGGTTATGGAAGATACTTTTTGGTCTTTTAGTTGATAAGAGTGCACAACAGAGTGCAAGCACATCCAAGGAAGTAGAATTGGACAATAAGGAGGATGTCAGTGAACAACAAGTTCAAAAGGCATTAGATCATAAGGCTGAAGAGAGAAAGAAATAGGATGAGATAACTATTGTAGATATCACTAAGGACACTCCAATGAAAACTCACATATTGACCAAGGAAGAAATTCAGCAGCATATTCAAGCCGAGGCAACCAAGGACAAATCTATATCGAGCATCAATCTGATACTATTACAAGTGCAAGATTATCCATGGATTGTGAACACATCAACTATTGATAATACCCTAGCAAGTCCATAGTCACAATTGATCAGCTAGTCTCCTTAAGTGCTAATGTCGAGAAACATGACAAGTCGACAATCAAATTAAAGCCTACATCTGCTGAGGAGATAAGCAAAGAGAAAGCAGAACGGTCTGCATTGGTAATAGTAAGTCCTCGTGTGGAGGAGAAGGAAAAGGAAAAGATGGAAAAAGAGAAAGAGCGGGACACTAAAGAGCCTAAGGAACAAGAGGCAATAAAAGCTCTTATACAGATGTCGAGTGGAACCTCACCTAGGAATAAGTCACAAAAGAAGAAGGATAAATCTCCTGCTACACAGGTGACACTCAAAGGTTATAGTGATTCCTAAGTGGGACACTGATAACTTGACCTACGAACAAATGCAAATCTTGCAAGATCTACTGAAGAAGAAGAGTAAACAGGAAGAAATGAGAAGGGAACATCAACAAAAGTAGGTACTTCATGAGATAAAAGGTATTTTTTATAATCAACATCACAGTGCAAACCGAAGGATCAGGTACTGAGACATTCTAACAGGTGAATCAGAGTAAATTTCTTAGCAGAGTGGTTTTAACAGACCTTAGTAAATCTCTTAACCGAGTGCTTACTTAGTTGTAAGTTTTCAAATCCTTTTGCAAGGTAGATTGTATAAGTCTCAAAGCTCTTAACAGGGTAGATCATATTTTATGATCAAACTTGTAGCCCTAATAGGAAAACTTTAATACTGCATTAGTGAAAATTTGTGGGTGTCATCCCCACCCCAGTTTTACCTTTCAAAGGTTTCTAGGTAACCAAAATCATTGTGTTATGTTTATTTTCATGGACGATGATTAGGATACTAGATATGTTACAATGTTAAGTTTGATGCTTATGCTATGCAAGTTTGTTTATGTCAAAATGTATATATTGGTTGATATCCGATTCACACCCCCGCCCCCCCCCCCCCCCCCTCAGTATCTCACTTTCCCTAATAGATTTCCAACAGGGAGAAGATCACAGTCATGGCCCAAAAATTTATGAAAATAATGATGGGTTATTCATACAAGAGAGAGTTTGAAGATGATAGAGCCACTTAAATGATAAATATTATTTTTGTGGAAGAAGAAAATCTAGTGAAAAGGCACAAAGAATAAGGAAAAAACAACCAATAAAAGATGATGATGGTTATATAAACTTGTGAAATGGAAGTGGGTATCCAAGAATATATATTCTAGATAAATAACAGAAGATGGTGATAATGTTAACCTTGCATAATGATATCATGATAGTTATTAAAGAAACTTGTACGAGTAAAAACAATAGCATGTGTTCATTGAAATGTGCTTAAGTGGCCTATTTTTCTTAAAATACTTGAGCATAATGATAAATAGGATCACTAGTAGATTGCAAAACTCTAAAGGCCTCCAAAACAATACCCTAATATGAATTCAAATTTTAAAATATGTGAAAAACTTTGACACAAATCTACTCACTATTTGAAGATTCCTTTGCACGACAACAGATGGTCAAATGCCACTAAGAATCTGCCCAATATAATTTTAAGAAATGATCATTGATGCAAGTCTTGCCCTTTAATTGAATAATTTGTATCCACCCGGAGTGTCAAGATGAATCTTGAAGATTCCAACCACGATGCAATGGTAGTTATTGATATGCATTGATGTGATGAAGAAAACCTATTGAACGGGATGAATAACTAAGAGGGGGGGTGAATAAGTTATGCAAAAACTCTTTTCATAAACTTACCATTCAGATAATTAAAATAGATAAGAACATGAAAGTGTATAAACAACAAACACCAGAATTAACGTAGAAACCCAAGATGGGGAAAACCAAAAAGAAACTAATTCTCATGGATATAGCACCTCTTAAGGTGACACCAGTTAAGATGATTTTTACAAAGGCTCATTGTCAGTTTTCTCACTATAGGTAAGGCTCATTGTCAGTTGGGCTAACTACCCTAAAGTAATAAGGCTCACTACCAATACACAAATAATTGATTACAAAAAAGGTCTTACGAATAAAATGTGAATTGATAATGTTGCATCTGTACATGCATGAAATAGTTCCAGTTAATATCACAACAACAAATATTTGCAGCAAATCTAGTTAGAGATCTTCTTCCAAACTTCAATTAACTTCTACAAAAAATGAATACTACTTTATGTCACTTTCTTTTTCTTTTCCGTCACTTTTAACCTTCACACTTCTTTCTCAAACACTTTTTCCACCAAGCATTCATTCACATAACCATGCTCGCATCATATTACCTTCAACATATATACACTCATTCCTTTGTATCTGAAAAGGTTTTTATATAAATACACATTTGTTGAACCATAAACATATATCGACCTAGCAAAACATTTCGGCTTGAATACAAAAATATCTTGAGATATACAATAACAATTAATACACTAGCGTCGTACCGAAAAGACAAGTCGCACATATGAGAAATACATACCACGCTACGATGGGACCTAAAGATAGGTCATACATGAGATAAGCATGTTACATAGCACAAACACTGAAAGATAAATATATTTTGGGGCTGATGGGAATGCCACAACTAAGACCATGTCTTGATCACCTCAAAATTCAACACCAAGGGATAGCACTGAGTAACATCTATCCAAAACTAAATACAACTGACATAATAAAAATGTTTTGACGTACTGCATGAATTATGGATAGCAAGGATACCTAGAAAGAACTTTGAACATAGCAGTCAATGATAACCATTCAATCTTCATGATTTTGAACCCACTAAATACTATATATATACCAAAAATATATACCACCATTACTAGAAAAAGGATAACCATCCACAAAATATGTTACCATACAATAATACATAGGATAGATCAATTTTGTAGATCACCTAGAGCACAACCATCTGGTACATAGGTTTTGACATCAATGACACCAATGCCAACAAAAACATCTTAAATATCTCCCCCTTTGGCATTGATGACAAAACAACAAAAATAGAAAAATCCCAAAACATCCAAAAACTCCCCCTAAGTTAAGTAGTTTCATTTTTAGTTCAGTTTTTCTTCTAGATTTTCTCCCTCTTTTTTCCAACAATGGAAAAGGGCCAAATAACATATTTTTGCAATTTAGATTAAAATAAAAATCTTCACAAGAAAATTTTTCTTGTACCTTTCTTTTATAATTGGAAGATTCTTCTTCCAAGCATCCACAACACAACTCATCCAAGAACACAAGCTATGATATTGAACCAACAGATCAAATGATGATAACCATTTCGAAGATCGATACTAACATTCATAATCCTCTACATTAGAAAGAATTCTAGAAAGATATTCTAACCGAACCTCAACATTGTCCTTCAACAACCATAAATTCTTCACCAAATCTTCCCTTTGTCTCTAGACATACATCAACTTAGATTATGATTCACCAACTCTTATTCTTTGTTTTGCACCCTTATCTTTGAAGAAATAAATATCATTCAACTCAAACTCAATACTTTCACTCTTCTGAAATTATCACGAGTAGTAGGCCACTCGAGACAATACCAATGAATATCAGACATCTCTTTTAAGCATTTTCTTATCTTACCAATATGTTTAGATAACTTATGTTTTGTATTATCACATTTTCTCTATATCACACCCTTGAACTCATGTCCTTCAAAACTTTCTCGTAACAACCTTCCCTCAATAATTTTCATCAGATCATTTGGTAATACATTAGAAATACCAAAAACAATAGCACCTTTATTGAGAAAATGACCCATTAACACATTTTCAATTTTAGTCCTAGTATTTGAAGATAAGGCAACCCACATTTAACCAACCCTATCCAATTAACTGTCTTCCAACATCATATGAATCACATCCGAATCAATAAAGCCTGGTTCAAATGGAGACGTGTCATCCTTTTCCTTCTCTTCTTCTTCCTCTGATAAAGTAATGATTTATTTTCCTTATCTTCCTTATCTTGGGTTTCAGAGGAGAAACGCCAATTACAATCTTCAATTATTTCTTGTCAGAGGAGGAGCCCTCCTCATAAACAACAGGGATGTTAGACCTCCATTTCATATTTTCTCTACCTGAAAACGACCTCAAAAAATATAATACCAAACACATAACTAGAGATCCAAATTGGAAGGCATAACATTCAACTAATGACATTCTAACATTTTCAAACAAATTATTCAATATTAAACTACATAAATAAAACTGCACACATTCCTTTACCATCTTATATGCCAAATATATAGCTATAACAAATTTAGCGCCTTCATGATTGTAGAAATAGATTTTATATGTAATGTCATATGCAACATACGTCACAACCAAATTGACAAGGGTATTTATCGATAGAGCACAAGGTTCTTTTTTGATGCTAGTAAGCTCTTGCACTTCCTTATACTTAACCATCTTCTTCCCTAGAAGGTCTCCAATACTACACAAACCAATGATAACCTCAATCACTTCCTTTGTAGCCACATAGGGTTTGTCCAATATTAGACTTTCATCCTTGAAATATAGACTCAACAAGAATAAAATTGACTACTCTACAAACAATGGAAATTCTCCCCATAATTCCATACCCAAAGTACAAAAATGTTGCAACTCATTAGCTTTTAACCCTAATTCTATTTGCCTTATCTTCTCATGATCAAACTCTTCCAATTCAACTCTTTTCAACATCTGTAGAAAAAATTTACTAGATTCACAAACAATCAAATTGGATTCCATCTTTGCACTTGACCTAGATTTTCAAATCCTAAATAGCTCTGCAAGTTCTTCATTTTCTCTTTTTGCAAATAGTGACAAATGATTTGAAATTTTACCTTTTTAACCTTAACTCCTCATAATTGCTTTTGTTGCCAAAAATTTTATATCAATGATGTAATCACATCAATCAACCAAACAAAACATTATATACCTCATTAGTTGAAGCATACCGTAGATACACCAGATGCAACCAATATCACTTTAGAGAGGAACCAATAGATTTAGCATTTTCAACACTCTCGCTGAGCCAAAGAATGGGCTCAGTTTAAGGAAGAGAAGCATCGAGATCCAGTGCCACAAAATTGTCTTCACCAAATTTCTTATTTTTCCACACCATGTCTGTCCTCTGAGACTTGTGCCTAAACCTATAACATTCTTATCATTTCTAGACTTTTCCAGAGCTACAACAAATCTGCATTTGTTCGCATAATGACCAAGTTTACCACATTTGAAACATTTTACATTCCTCTATCGTGATCTTACTGATTGAACCCTAGATCAACACAAATTAGCCTTGTGAACATATTTATGACATGCATAGCAATTACCATGAAATATATTATCCATCCCATTCATCTTAATCAGATTAGATACTTGTCTTTTGCATTGATTTTCCTTATGACCGAACTTGTGACAGTTAAAACATTGAATATTTTGTTATTTTCTATTATTGCATTCTATAGCCTTATGTCTAAAATTCTTTCATAGAAAACAATGACCATTAAATGATAAATACCTTTGAGCATTTGGTTGCTTGACCGAAGGTCTTTTTGTAGGTGTTCTTGAATTCTAGACATTGCTTGTTACCTCAGACTTTGCTTCAGCTACAACTTCCTCTTCTTTGCCTTTCTCCTTCTGATCTGAACATTCATCAATGAAACCTAGTCCTTCCTTATCCTTGTGACTTTTCTGCAAGGACAAAAGTTGATCCAAATTAGTGTTATTCTCACAAAATTTTGCTTCAAATATCAACTTCCTTAATTCATGATCTAGCTTCTCATTTTCATCAATCTTCTACTTGATAATATCTTTGAGATTTTCTTTAGTTTTCTTCCATTCTTTCATCTTTTGTTTGATAGTATCTTTAAGATCTCCTTCGGTCTTCTTCCATTCTTCCATTTTCTCCTTGATGTTGTTCTTAAGAAATTATTTAGTATTTTTGCAACCATCCAGTTATAGTTTTAGATTTGCCACATTCATTCTTATAGCTCCTGGCTCACCTCTTTGTGTCTTTAAATTTCCAAATCTGCTCCCTAAACTTAGAGATACAAGTATTAGCTTCCTTGATATTTTATTTCAATTTCTCATTTTCAGATTCAATTTTTTTCATGCCGTCTAACATTATTTGTAAATATTCATCATTGTAGTAATCTCCTGCCATCTGTTCAAACTATCAAGATCTCCCTCAAGCAGTTAAGCTATATCTACAAGGGACCAAGCTTTGAAACCAATTGTGGAATAGATTGAATAAATGAGAGGGGGTGAATCAATTATTCCAAAACTCTTTTTGCAAACTTAATTAATCTGGAGATATCTTAAACCATTTAGATGATTAAAATAGATAAAAACATGAAAGTTCATAAATAGCAAACACCATAACACTAGAATTAGCATAGAAACCCAAGATGGGAAAAACCTGCGAAGAAACTAATTCTCACAGATATAGCACTAGTTAAGGTGATTTTTACAAAGGCTCACTACCAGTTTTCTCACTACAAGTAAGGTTCACTATCGATTGGGCTAACTGCCCTAAAATAATAAGGCTCACTACCAATACAAAAATTACTTATTACAAAAAGGTCTTATAGATAAAATGTGAATTGATAATGTTGCATCTGCATATGCATGAATTGGTTCTGGTTAATATTACAACAACAACTATCTATAGCGAATCTGGTTAGAGATCATCTTCCATCCTTCAACAAACTTCTGCAAAACTAAATACTCCTTTGTCTCACTATCTTTTTTCTACCTTCACTTTCATCCTTCACACTTCTTTCTTGCAAACTTCACCACCAAATATTCATTCACATAACCATGCTCACATCATATTGCCTTCAGCATATACATACTCATTCCTCTGAATCCAAAAAGGTGTTCTATATAAATACATATCTGTTGAACCATAAACATATGTTGGCCTGGAAAAATACGTCGCCTTAAATACAAAACTTATATTGAGATATACAATAAAGATTAACATGCTAGTGTCGAACCTAAAATATAGGTCACACATATGAGAAATCCATACCACACAACCTTAGGACTCAAAGATATGTCATACATAAGATAAGCATGTTACATAGCACAAACACCAAAAGACAAATATATTCTAGGGCCGACAAGAATGCCACAACCAAAACCATGTCTCGACCACCACAAAATTCAACACCAACCAAGGGATAGCACTGAGTGATTTTAGGATGGTACATTTAGCCTCAACTTTTAGGAGTATGAGTTTACCTCGTGCTCATTATAAAGTAGAAGAAAGAGAGAAATATGTACAAAGGAAAAATTGCAAAGAGATAAAACTTCACAAAGTTTAAGGACACAAGCCCCCCCAAAAAGGATTTTAACTTGGACAACCACATGCAAGAGTACACAAAAACAAACAAAAATATCAAAGGAAAACAAAAAGCAAAAAAATAAAAGACACCAGCAAAAAAAGGGTTAGTACTAAAAACTAAACTCCAAATCAACTAGTTTAAGAGACCTCGACAATGAAAATGTCACAACTGCTAGCATCATACTAAAAAAGCCATTGCAAAATCATAGGTGGTCCCATGGAAAGGTTGAGATCATCCTCAGAGATTAGAAAAGACCCCTTTGTCTAACACAGTAGCAAAGCTAAGAGATCATGAAGTAGGAAAAGAAAAGGGTCGTGAATGATATAGGCTAGAAATCTTTGTTATGCTAGGAGATCCATGAGTGAGAGAGGAGGGGGAAATAGTCTAGAAAGTTGTGGTAGTTCAACCCATCAAAGAGAGGGCATTGCATGGAAAGATGAAGTTGATGGTCTAGTGCATGCTAGTCAACCCATCTACTCTAGTGATGCACAAGGGCACAAAAAGGGGAACACTCAAGGGTGCACAAAAGGAAGGCTCAAGGATGCAAAGGGAATTCTTAGGGGCATGCAAAGGTGACACTGAAGGGCGCATAGGAAATGCTCATGGGCATGAAAAGGGATCACTTAGGCGTGCATATGGAATGCTTAGGGGCATGCAAAGAGGATTCACAGGGGCACACAAAAGGAACTTGTCATTTAATACATAAGGAGGCTACATATGCCCCCCTCATTAAGAGGGTAGCATAAAGCTATGATGAAATCTTAAGGATTATCAGAACGAGGATATCCACCTTTAACAAGAAGGAGAAATCCTTTTAGAAACAATGTACGCATAACCTTAGTGAAAGAGGCATGGCTCTTTTTAAAGCGAAGGAAAGATAGTTGTGTAAAAGATATCTTGTAACATATGTATAGGGATCCTTAAGAGGAAGAGATCTTCATTTCAAGACATCTACCCTAAAAGGAGTTCTTGAACAAAAATAATGTCTTTGAGAAAGAGAGGGGAAGGAGAACAATAATTCACCTTTTTCACCACCTCCCCACTCTATTGCTAGATAGGAAAAAGGAATTCTTGATGAAGGATGACACAATTTCAGACCCCGAGTAAGGGGTTTGTTTATGATGGATTTGTAATTGTAAAAAAGGAAGAGGTTGTGCTCAATGACACACACCTCTTGTAAAAGAGAGAATCCCTAATGCAAATAAACAATTTTGTGTAAGATTAGACATCACATGATAAACAAACACCACCTCATCGAGGAAAGTAGATCCTTTGGAACAAGGGAAAACCTTGCCCTCAATGATAAAGGAAAGGGACAACAAATTACTTTCTATGTGATTAGATCAGGAACAACGACATAATTAAAAATAGGCCTTGCTCCCCAAGTGTGAGGACAAGGGAAGGGATCTATTATGGTGTTTGCAAAGAATGATTGAATATGAAAGCATAGCATCTTATAAAACAA
The DNA here is from genome assembly GCA_027943335.1 of Chamaecyparis obtusa. NCBI lineage: Eukaryota > Viridiplantae > Streptophyta > Pinopsida > Cupressales > Cupressaceae > Chamaecyparis > Chamaecyparis obtusa. Next base: position 905,015 of record BSBK01000293.1, on the reverse strand, counting down.
AGATCCCCCAATAAAGTGGACTACTTTATGATTTACATGATGTGGAAAAACATAGTAGTAAAATTGAATGCTAGTGTATGATTTTTGTAATATTTAGAAAGAGTATAATATCTATTGTAATAGGAATTACACCTTTATCTACTAAATGTTGAACAAATCTTCTAAAATGAGTGCAATAAGAAAGAGAGTGAGTATTACTATAATGATAACGAGAGTGAGAGGAAGTTTATCAAGCTCCTCTCTTGTGGTTGGTTTAAGAGAAGATGATCTAGGACACACCAATGTAGTATTATTAGAAGGATTACTAGTATCATCGTTAAGTGACGCAAGGGAAGAGACCTTAGGGGCCAAATGATGGCACACCCTATAGATCCAACCTTGCTCAACAACACGTGGAAGCAACAACACAGTGAGAGAGAGAAAGCAGTACCATTGATATATTAACTTCATTCAAATGGATTCATATATGTCGGGCTGTAAGGCCTTCCTGATTACGGCCATATATTACAATGAAATACAGAAGTCCTCAAACATGCGAGGATCTACAAACAATCTTGATTCTACTATCTTGTCTCTAAACTAAAACTAACTCCCTAAACTCTAACCAAACAACTATACTTATACAAGAGGCTACCAAACTGAGTCGGCCTTCAGATCCACCATCAACGGAAGGAACGGTCAGATCTGGGACCACATGCTTCCCAATGATGGATACCAACATTAAATCCGCAACCCATAATCAATGCACAAGTCAACCTCAATAGAAACTCAAAATAAACTACTCGGTAAGCAAGGATGACCGAGCAACAAATAAGCATCGTCGAGTGCCAGAGAAACAACCGACCGCCCAGGAGATAACCAACCACACTCGGTAACCAAAGGAAACCGACCAACTCGGTCAAAGAAGGAATCGAGCAACACATACAAACTTCAAAATCTTTTTGGTGACACAGGATTGCCAAGGACCGAAGATGCTCCTGCATCATTAAGCGAGGTGGTAAGGTTGGTTGTGACACTATTATGATTTTCGACAAAGAATTTTATGAAATTAACATAATCCATGCATCTTATTAGGATTTTTATGATTAAATTCCATGAAATGTGAACAAAATTCTTGAGAATGATCTAAATGGAGGAAGAATGTTGGAAATTCGTATGATGCCATAGGCAAGAAAAACATGAAGGAAAGTAAGCAACATGAAATGAAAGAAAGTATTATCTACTTCATGTGATTGATAAATGGAAGTAAGGAGAAATGTGATAACATGAGAGATAACAAGCCAATCTAACTTAGTGAATTCCATAATGAAAATGAAATCTACCCAAATTACAACTAGGAATGAATATGAGAGATGGAAACAAATGAGATCAAGGCACCAAACCGACTGAGTGGAATGTCATGTGTCCAGTTCACCAAAATGTTATATAAGAAATGAGGCTCTCTAGTTCAAATGGGAAACTAATGATCCTTGGGCCTATTTCCTATTTTGCATTGGAAGGAAGATGACTTACTAGGCTCAAGAAGGCTTAAGTGTTGAGAAGGTGCAATGGTCCTTCGCTTTAATTGAGGCTTCTTATACAAGGATGATAATGCAAGATTTAGGGATAAGAAGATGGATTTCATAATGCACAAATATATAGAGAGCAGATACTAGACCAATTATGTTACTTGAAATAAAATCCAAAGGTTGTAACTAACCTACAAATTTAATTTGATGTTGTTTTTGAGAGACTATGGTGACTTTGTCGAATTGCTTCCGAGACTAGGTCAATGACAATAACACTAATTGCACTAGTTCCATGCACTTTCTAACAATTTCAATTGCAAACAGTAGTCGAGGTCTTGTAATTTCTAAATCAGATCCTAAAACAAGCACCACCTATTGCTACATGTAGAAAAGAGAGAGAATGTTGTGTAGAGAAGGGTTTTCCGCAATCAAACCCTTGTTGAGAAATCTACCTTGAATTGGAAATGAAATGTGCTTGAAAGGAAAGTATGTTGATGTAAAGTAGAAACTAGATTTGAAACACGAATTACCTTATACCTTGATGATGCAATGTTTCTTTGAATGTAATCACAAGTGTTAATGATATAGTTTTAACTCCACACAAAACTCTAAAATGAAATCATGAAAGACAAGCCTTGCACCATGGATGTTGTAGTTTTCCACAATGCTTGATGGATAGAGAGAGAATAATGACTTGAAGACTTAAATGTTTGAATGATTGGTGAAAGGATGATTATGCTGTGATTTTCTTCCTTGATCGTGGTCTCCTCTAGTTGGACTTCAATGAGGGAGAGAAAATTGCTACTATGCAGAAGATTTCCTTGGAGTGTTTGGAATGATGGATATCTTAATATTGCTCTTGAGGTTTTCTTATGCTTGCTTGTAGACCTTATGAATGCTTGCTAACATGTATGCTTCTTATGATCTCCAAGTTTCTCATATACCCCTCGCAAACATTTCAAAGCTCAAAACTCGAAGAGGGCTAATGGGAATTTGGATTTCTCACTCAACTGTTGAGACCAACCTCTGTTTCAAATTTCAGAGTAAACATCAGGGAATAGGATAATTGGGTATTCCCCCCAAAAAAAAAAATACAAAAGTTGGTCAGGGGGTCTCAATTAAAGAGGGGGTGTCAGAATGAAAAGTGGAATTGGGGTTGGAGTACCAAAAATTAATGCACGAGCTGATACATGCTTAAATGGGGCCGGACTAAATGGAGAATTACATAGTGATGCAATTTTATGATGGTACATATAGTATCCTTATCATATGTGCTAACTTAAAAGGCTTAGTCTTTTCTACTCAATGTTGTCCATTTGTATTCTTAAGATTGTCTTTGTTGTTGGCCAACTCAAGAGAGACTAGTATATTATGCATTGATGATGTTCTAAGTTCTCATTAATATATATATAAAGCTCATGTGGCAAAGAACTTATATTCTTTTAGGCTTCTTGGTACATATTTCTAGATCCAAATTGAACAACCAACAAAGTCTTGATTTCATACCACATACACCTTAAATAGACATTTTCCACATCATCTACTCACCATATTTCTTAGTACATAGTTGTAGATTCAAATTTATCAATGCATAATATGTTTCCAAATTCAAGGTAGAGTAAGAAAATACGGTAAAATGAGATGGGATTTGTGATGACTAATTGATGATTAGAATTTGATTGAAAACCTATAAAACAAAAAGAAGCTAAAATAGAATATATTTGGGCTTGTTTCAAGATTGCTCTTATATGCATGGATTATCTTGCATCACATTGCCACACAATTTAAGCACAATTATGTTCTATTCAAATACCTATATGTAAATAGTTACATGTTAAGCTAGTAAAATGAAAAACTAGTAGTGACGTTCGAGGGTGGGAACATACTTCTTAGCAAGTCCTGAGCAAAACGCTCAGAGCCACCTTTTTAATATTTATTTATAAACCTTTTTTGATTGGATACTGCATTTAATTAAAAAGTCATCCAACTAAAAGCTATTAGATTGGACAAATTTTGTTGGCCTAAAATGTGACATAGTTTTTGCACTTTTACCTAATAATTTCACTTTTAAAATGTTGAGTTTTTTATTGTTGGAAAAATAGAGACAAAATATTTTAAAAGTACACATAAAATAAGTAAATAGTCACCTTTCAAATCTAAGAAAATATTTCCAAATCATAATGAACAAGTATTAGCTATTACCTTTACCACTATAACTAAATGACGAGAAGTATAATTTATTCAAATAAAAATAATTAAGAATAAACTAAACTAAGCATCAACATTTATGATACAAGACAAAATATAATGACTAGACAATACCAAAAAATAGAAAAATGAAATATAGTGTAGGTCTACAAGGAATCAAGGAAACTATGATTTTATCCTTGAGTGTTCAATTAGAATATAAAAGAGAAATGATTATAAATGGATGGATGGATGGATGGATCAAGGGATAGATAGATAGGAATTTGGAGAACAAATCATAGAATTGAAATGCTGGAAAGCAAAGGAAACACAAAATGAAATGTATGCATCTAAAAATTGTAAGTGCAGAAAGGATTACAGGTAACTAAAACTTTAAACTAGGTGCTTTGTGATGAAATTAATGTGGTAGCAGCTAAATAGGCACTTTTCTAGGTGTTTGACATTTTTGAAAATTTGTTTGTATGAATATTTCAATCGTCTGATAGTTTTTTTACTACTCTGAAATAACAGTCCTAAAATTGGTATGATTCCAAAATTTCTAATATTAAATGCTAGGGAAAATTATGTTTAGAGGTGTGAAGCGATGAATGTTTCAAATGGTTTGAAACAACAATCCTAAAATTGGTATGATTCCAAAATTTCTAATATTAAATGCTAGGGAAAATTATGTTTAGAGGTGTGAGGTGATGAATGTTTCAAATGGTCTGAAACAACCACCATGTCACTACAAACTATCAACACAAAACCGTTTAACGACAACATTTCCAAGGGTAAGACTTGTTTCCAGATTGAAAGCCAACCCATAGTTAAAGAAGAAGATTTTGTATTTGTCAACAATATGACAGTTGTAGTGGCAATGCCATTTACAAGGCTAGTTAGAAAGGAAATTATAGCAATTTTTGGATCAAGTTATGTGGAAGATTTTAGCATCAACGTTACATATCACACTCTATGATCCATCATCAGGATGAAGCGAGCCAAAAGAATCATAATAGATGCGAAGTTGCAAACTTGAGTATAAAAAGTAAGGGAGGCACGTGGTTCAAGAGAATAGAAAGAGTAACAAAAAAAGACTAAAATTTTAAAAATAAAGACAGAAAAAGAAAAAGAAACACTAAATGAAAAAATCAAACAATAAAGAGAAGATAAAGCAAAGAAACAAAAAGGAGATACATTGATAAAAAAAAATGAAAAAGGAGGTAATGAACACCAAGAAAATTAATATATAGAGAGAGATTCTTGACATTATGTGTATGCGAAAAGAAATGAGGTATTTAGATTTCAATTTTTTTGTGCCAACATGACGCAAATGGAATGGCACACCATTTTGACTGACTGTACATGCATGAAGAATGTGGAGTGAGAACGCAGCAATACAAAAGGAACGGATCCAACATAGCTCTTTATATAGGGGGGGCTCATTTTTAAAAGACGAACTGTAGTAAACAGCAAAAAAAAAATCTTTTTATATACGGTTGATTGAAAGGAAGACTGAATTAATATTCTTTACATCCAAAATAATCGTCCTACATATATTCCGTTATGCAAGGAAATAAGGAAATTGCTGTTTTTACCAGCGAATTTGGTGGTGGGAAGGGAAAATTGTCGATGGTAAATCAGAATAATTAATTGTTTGACAGTTTGTCATCCCATTTTGATGATCTGAAAATTATTGATTGGTTTAAGAGAATGGTATATGGGGGTGAGGCAGATTTTCACTCTCAAGCCCACAATTTGTTAAAATACGTGCCAATAGAGCAGCAGCTGATTCTCTTAGCTCCTCCAAAAATATGAAAGTGTCCTATGTTAGACCAGACCTAAGACCTAGATTGACCTATTTTCCCTACTAGTATTAGCAGACCCTGATTTGTATGAAAAGCTTTTACCAGACACATATCAATGATATCACTAGAAGCATGAAATCAAAATTCCTCCTTACAAATTTTCCACACAGAATGAAATACAAACTGCAGATCACACAGCACAAGAGAAAAAGACCTAGGTACTGAACAGATTCATAGAAAACTATTTATTCATTCATCCAATACAAATAAGGAAAAATCAACCACACTAATGGAAAATGGATGTGTTGTCTCTGAGGAATTGAGAAATCCTTGGTGCCGTGCCTAAGGATTATGGTGTTCTTTTTCCGTTTTTAAGAGTGCTGTGTTAAAACCAGCAGTGTATCTTTGTTCTGACACGATGAGTAAACGCAGTCTAATATGAAGGTTCTTGAAATGAATTGGGAACTGGAGTTTATAATTGAAGAAAAAGATAGTGTTCCAGGACAGTTATGGAAGGTGAGAAGCTTGTGGTAATGTTCTGAGAGTGAGTTGTTTTTCTGAGTAAATCAAGCAGATATACGAATTCATTCTGAGTGTGGAGTTTTGAACTATAGCAGCATATCTGAATTGATGAAAATATCATGAAGACATTTTTTTAAACAATTTGGTGAGATTTCTTGCTGTTGATAGTGATTCATTGGTTCTGTAACAGAAGAATTACATACACAAGGAGGTCATTACAGCTATGAGTTTGCTTGATATTATTCGTTGAAGCTGCGTATGATAAAGAGGAGTTAGATCAGTGACAGTGATTTCTGAGTTTCATTTTGAGTTGATACTCTAACTGGAGTTAGTGCTTCAGTTACTCGAAGTTGATTGCATAAATTAACAACTCTTTAAACATATCTCAAAACTTGTCATTTTCACACATTAATCTTAGGATCAACGTGGCCAAAAATATATTTTGTTGCATCTCTTGTGTAGACTATGACTGTTTTAAAATTCATTTTTTCTTCATGAGATACTTGTTATTGTGTCTGCTCATCTTGCTTGATGATATGTTGTCCTCTAGTGCTGTCTCTTGGCTAACGCTTCCAGCTGCTGTACATTTGCCCTTAAAAGCCCCTTGTCTTCTTGCTACATGGCACTCTTCATGAAGCAACATTCTAATGTCTTCCTACTCTCAATACCTTAGCCTCGCGTAGGTTCTCTTCAAGGTTTCCTCCTTGTAGCCACTGCTGTTATAATGAGACTACCACACCATATTTCAAGATTATTTTGGCACCCTGAAGCATTGTCATTCTCAAAGTACTATCATTGCTCAACAGTCATATGGCTGTCATTACTTGCATCATACCACTAATTAACTGTATTTCCCACCCTTGATTCAAGCATTATTGCTAGAAATTCCCTACATGGCTGTCCTTCAGTCTTCTATGTTGCCATTGACATAGTGCACTAACTTAGAAAGAACAATTGATGAAAATCTTTTGTATCCCGCTGACCCTAATCTATTCTTAGTCCTTTAACTGTAGGATATGATCCCCTTTGTGCTATACCATAACTGAAATTATCAACATATATTTGACTTTGTTACTGCTCTCTCCCAAACATAATTCTTTCATACTTAAATAACCTCAAGGCTATCTCCTTTGCTCTTATGGTACTTCTTGCAGTCATTCCTTGATTTTCCATTGGCAAATTTGCCATAATCATTTCCACACACTGTCATTTATCAAAAGACATGCATCATCTCAGGAAGGTTCTTCAAGTAGTACCATGCATGTTTGAGGACTGTCACCTTGCGAACATGTACACATGCAAGTTTATGGGTTGTCCTCTTAATCCCTGTAGGTTACTCATGTTTGAAATCTTGTGAACTGCAACTTTTATCTCTGCATTATCTAGTCTATGAAAACCCCGAGACTCTCATTTGCTGTTTCAGCCATGGATGACTGTCATCTTCATATCATTAGCTTTGTAGGACTAGCATCTTGTGGATTATACCATCCATCTTTTACAAAGCTTGAAGTCTTCTCTTCTGTTCTTCAGGACAGTCATGAATGATGATTATTTACAACTTTCTATTCTTCATTGAACCCTCCACACATGATGGGGCACCCTATCATTTGATATATACCTGGTGAGATAGTGAACAGTGAAACTCTTTAATGCTTGACAAGGACAGTCTTTGTAGTTTGTACAATGCAAAATAAAGCAATGGATAACAAGGTTGCTCTTTCTTACAAATCTCTATAACATGACTATTTCAGCCTGACATACCCATCCTTTGGCTCGCCATGTTACTAGCAAATAGGAGCCTGCCATTTTCACGCTCTTGTTTCTCAATAATGTGTCTGCATGAAATGCCACAACAAGTTACTGTCACTGCTCCATTCTTCTTCCACAGCAAATTTCACTTGGCATGCCTCTATACATGTCCTTCTTCACATTCGTAAGACTCTCATCTATGCATTCATTTCCTTTTACTAAGCTCATCCTATGATACTTTTGAACACATACTCCTACCCACATGATTTCTTCCTTGTAAATAAACTGTCATTTGTTCCTTGTTGAATGTTTCTGTTCATGTTTCATTGTTTATACTCATTTTCTTTTGATGGAAACATTGCCCACTATAATGCCATAGCTGCTCCTCTTTTACTCACTTTCTTAGCTTTGAGTGTGATCATGGTTGTCTTCTTTGATATCATGTAACAAAGCCATGGCTTTCACAAGCTTTCACAAACCCTTATGCCTTTCCTCAAACCCACTTATCACATCTCGGTTTTCTTGTCACTGAAACCCTCACTCCACATAAATTTAAGCAACATCATTCAATCATTTACATTTGACACAATGATATTACTGCTGTGATATACGTTGTTTTTCTTTGAACCATATGATACTCTAGACCTTCAAGACTAACATCTAGGGGTATCCATTAAGTATTCAAAAGAAACTTTTATGAGCTAATAGAGACCCGATTCAAGGATTTTAAATATCTCTCATCTTTGAAAACTTCAGACAGACTTGAAAACTTTAGTAGAGCTGAAATCCTTGACAGAAGGGCATACCTGGCAAGAGATGAGGAAAAGAAAGCATGGATTCAGCAATGTGGATGGAAAGTCTACAAACTCCTGGAAGTTTTCCAACATCCCATGCAATATACCAGCATTATCTCTTCTTCGATGCCCAAACTGGAGCAGTCGTTCACTAACAAACAGCAAAACCCCACACTCTTTCAACGTGGGCAACATAACCTTCCTCTGGGTGCCTTAAATCTCTGTTTGATGGCTGCCACATGTCTATTCTCCACCCAAAAAATTTTAACGTGCCATGAATGCCCGTGCAATTGAAGACTCCTCCAACTGTAAAGAAACAAAAGTCCTATTTTTCTCATGGGATATTAATGTGGAGACTTTAAGAAAATTTGTCTTTACGAGGATTAATCTTTTGCTTTACTCTTTGAGTGTTTATGATACTAAAAAATAGATGACTTCATCACGGCATTTACATTTTCAAGGTTCAAAAAACTTACATTTCCCTTATTGAACTAGAACTACAAAAAATGTTGCCCTAAACCTTTTGAAAAGCATTTGTTTGATATTTTGTGCCAAAATGGTGCAAAATATATTAATAATAGCTTGGTGTATCCTGCTACAAGTCATATATATGTCCTTCACTGTTGTTGTATCCCTCTCCACTGTAAATAACAGTGACCATTCTTTTTACTGTCATGATCATGTATTATTACTACCTTCTTGAGTGGTACTCATGCTGTCCCTCTCATTACTCTTTGTCACTGTTCTAGAGTTGCATTTTCATTAATGAAAATGGTTTATCAAAAGTGAATGCAAACTGTGAAGAGACTCCTTAAAACCTTCTGAATAACCTCCACTTTGTTTGAAACTGCCTTGTCTTTGGATGATCTACAAACAATCCCAGCCCCTGTGGATCATAGCATGTCCATGTAACTCTTTTGCTTCTACTGTCCATAGTGTATTCACTGCTCTCCATTCAATATGTTAGTGCTTAAATTTATATGGAGTGAGGGTTTCAGCCAAATGACCTGAGATTGAATGATGTCAGTGATTAAATTTATGTGGAGGAGGGTTTCAACCAAAAGGGTTTTCTTAACAGTGATAGCTTAAATGTCAGTGATTAAATTTATGTGGAGTGAGGGTTTCAGCCAAAAGGGTTTTCTTGTTTCTGAACTTCATGACAGATATTTCCTTTTCAATAACAATTTCATGACAAATCTAGTATCTGTTTTTCATGGGACAGTAAATTATTACAGCGGTTCCCTATTCTTCAAATGTCTGTCCTCTTTGCTCTTTAACAGTGTCTTAATCATCACTCTTTTGTAACAGTGCTCTTCATGAGATTCTTCAACCATTTCTCTGCTATAAGACATGACAATTAAGAAATCCCTTAATGACTGTCCTTGACTCTTTTATGAAACCCTTGTCTTTGTTAAGGCTTCCAAGCTTCATGACTTATTGTTTTCACTGTCATGGTCCAATGTGACAGTCCCAACCGGTGCTGAGAGGGGAAAGGTGAATCAGCACCTATAAAACTTCTTCTAATAAATCTGATGAAGTATACTTATAATTGTAAGCTAAACAAATTCAAGCATAAAATAACATCAAGCAATCAATCACACAGAGACACCAGATTTATCACGTGGAAACTCAAATCGGGTGAAAATCACGGTGTGACGAGACCTCACAAATTCTACACTCTTTTGAAGTGCGCCCTGTTAGGAGCCTTCCTTGTTAAAGAATTACAGCCCGCTATTAGATACGACCCGGTTAAGGGATTTGATACAATAAGGCTGGTTAGTGTCTGCTTGGTTAGAGGACTTAGAACACCTAAAAAGATGTCACCCGATTAAAAAATTTAATACAAGAGCCATGTTAAACTCCACCCAAAATACTGGGATTTAGCTATTGTAATTATTAGAAAACAATAGAGGGTTTTGACCTTTTACAAATGGCTTTGCATAGCCTGATAAGATCTTTATTATACTCAACTGAGAAACATCACCAATCACCGTTGGTGTATTCTCCTTTTCTGTTGTGCTTCTCTGCACACTCTTCTCTCTCTTCTTTTTTCTATTCACCCTAGCTTCTTCAACGTACAAGTTCACTCTTTGCTTCGGCAGAATGAGGGCAAACTATATTCTTAACAAGCAGAAGAATATATAGAGTCCTTGCCCTAATTGCACCTCTCATGCATGACCTAATTACAGATCCCCTTCGGATACATCACTCGGTGGAATATTAGTTCACTGAAGTAACATCCGATGCATGCCCTTGCTTTATCTGCTTTATGAAGAAAACAATAGATTTGTGACAAGCGTCATTCCTTCGCATGAGATAACTCCATGTTTTAAAGCCACAAACTCCGGCTTTAAAACCTTCAAACACGCCTTGCACCGATCATCATGTTAACTTAAAGTCTTTCGGATTTAGTGCAGTAAATCCCGGTCAAGGAGTTGTTTTAACAGATAGTTGACTATGACTTCCCCAGTTTATCTTACCATAACGAAGTCTTCACTTGATCGGTTAAGATCCTTGTGTTGTGAACAGGTAGGAGTTTTAACCTGTCACCTTTCCTTCCTCTGCTTACCGGTTGCACCGTTTCCTCGATTGCATAGTATACACCGGTTGTATCCGTTCCTCAGTTGAATCCTTTCTTTGGTTGTATCCTCTCCTCAGTTGCTGAGGCACTTTGCTTAGTGACTGGTTGTTCTTAATGAGCAGATATAGTCTTTTCTTTTTTGCATAGTGTCACCGGTTGCCAAACCAGCGTTTTTACATATAAATCCATCACTGGTGTTCTCCTTAGATCTTTAGATCTTAGATTAAGATGACAAACACCTCTTTCCTCTTTTGCCAATCAATGACAATATTTAATTGTCGTGTACCGGTAGTAAGCTTATAGGTTGCCATCTCTTAATGCCAACACAATGATCCTAACAGTCTTATTCATATCACTGTCATTCATAATAGTGATTGATTTGTCACTATTGCATATTATAACAATGTCTTTTAACACTCTTCTATTTTTGTTCATGCTCTATTTGCTTTAAGATCATGACATATTGATCTCTCTCACTCACTGTTTTATGTATGCTGTTTGTACTGCTAATTGGATCACTGTTTCATAGTAAAGCACTGTGACAGTCAATGTCACTGCTTTTTGCATTGTAATCACTATTTCTAAGCATTCCTTGTAGATATCACTGTCTTTACAACAGTCCATATCTCATGCTCCAGGACAGGGGTCATGTCTTAAACTTTTCAAGTTGTGATGATCAACTTCTCCATGACTAGGATCTGTCCCTTTAACTTCCTCCTCCAATGTGACTTTTGAAAGAGTGGGTATATCTCATATAAAACCACGAATGTCTCTCCTAAAACAGTGAATGCAACTATGTGACAGCCAAAAGACCTGATAGAACAGTCAAAGATGCTATGGAAATAATGAAAACCTCAGGAACAAAGAAAGACCTCCAAAAGACAGTGATTGATCCTTTCATAGGACAGTCAACAGTTGTTGATTTGTGAAACTTTTACACACTTTGTCTCCTTTTGTGCCTTATAACAGTGCATAAATCCTGCCCATGACAGTGGTTTTCGAACTTTTGCATCACTGTGTTCTACTCTGTAATGTCCCCTTTTAGGACTTGGATATGATATCCCCCTAGATTTTTGCCAAGTTTTTCTATTACTTGGAGATCCTTGTCAACAATTCAGACCTAGATCTATTGCAATTGTTGCTGATTTGTTTGTATTGTAGTGGTTCATTATTCTTGTTCAATGCATAGGAACATAGATACTCAATAAGTAATATACTTTAATCGTAGATAGAGTAGGTTTCAGTTCATATAATTGACAAGAAAACTCTCACATGTCTTGCCTCTTACGTCTACCACCAAAAACTGAAGCTACTCGGATATTGTCTTGACTGGGACTAAACCACAATGCTCAAATATATTCAGTCTTCAGATTTTCAACGTGATGAAATATTGGAGTTAGAATTTCACTGACATCAATTAAATCCCTTGCCATGAGTTTCATTAGACACATAGATACCGAAAATCAAAAAAATATTTGTGTGTGAAACAAGTTATAAATTTGCAAAAGCCTGTGTGATCTGTTATGTTTGATTCTACTTATTAATCCTCCATCAATGCAAGCAGAAGACAAGGAATTTATTTGACTATCCTCCAGTCATTAACAATGCCAAGCACTTTTTCATCACCTTCAATTCGCAATGTCTTCTCCATCTCGTATAACCTCTTATGCTTATTTAGCAACATTTACCTGACTCCAAACACAGCTCGTTATATAATCCACCCACAATATGAATCAATCTATGACCTATATGAATAACATGTTTATGATGATTCTTCAATTTCGTAGGTGGTGGTTGAGATAGCAACAATATTTTAGGGAAATCACAAATGAAGCGATTGTATCCCAATATCAATGTGTATGATGCATCCCCGATGACTACTCCCTCTATATCCTCCATGGTGTCATTGTCCTGTCTTTTTAACTCCTATTCCCTGTACGCACTCTATCCTTGCCGCAGTCATCTTAAGTTGAGACCCTAGACTTGGTCATGACTTTTAGTCATCAATGTTGATATTATGGCCTTTACAACAAATATCTCATGCATTGGATAAAGACTAAGTTACCAGGGTTCGCCCTAGACCCCTCCGAACTAGCCCGGGTGCGAACTGGTTCGTGGTCCAGGTCCAGTTCGCCTGTGGGTCCGAGCAGGGTTCGGATTTTCAGACCTAGTTCGAACTAGTGGTCCGGACTTTCGAACCTGAGCGGACCATGGCAAAAAAATGCGAACCCAGAACAAACTTGGTCGAACTTTGCCTCTCGGACGTCACTTAAGTGATGGAATTTGCAAAATTTTAATTTTTTTTGGCGTCCACAACCCTAAAAGTTCGTTATGAAAGCCTAATTTGTGCTTCTCTTTATCATTTGTTGTGTGCAAGTAGACTATTTGACTTCAGCAAGAGCAAAAGAGCAAGTTCTTGATTGTGCAAAGAGGAGTTGGAAGATTCTTCAAGATTGGTTTGTGAACTTTCTTCTAGAGTTTGTGCCTCATACGTACACCTTTGCAAGCTTACAATGAGTAGAGGTAAGTTATTGTTTCATTTGTTTTTTGTTTTTGTTTAAGTCTTTTAATTTTTTCATTTCTCTTTCATTCTTCATAAGACATTAGCCATTTTTTCAATAATTTTTCATTCTCTTGCTTTTAAACTTTAAAGTTTTAAGTTTTATATTGAATAATGAATATGTATACAATTTGAAATTTCTTCCCATAGGAAAAGAAACTACAATGGCATCTACCTCATCCTTGGTAAGCAATACCAAACAAAGAATAGAACCCAACTCTAATCCTCCTTTGTGGAAACATGTTGATATTATAAAAGTCCTTCCTGGAGGTGGTGCATTCTGTTGGAAATGTAGGGGTTGTGATGTAGAAAGAAATAGCTCATATTTTCGTGTAGTAGGCCATTTGTGTGGATACTCTGGTAGAGGAGTCAAGAAATGCCCTGGAAAAAGAGGTGTACCTATACCCAATAAAACTGTACTAAAATATATTCAAGAGCATTAGGCAGCAGAAGAGAGAGAAGAACGTAGGCAAATTTCAACTGATGGCATTTGCAATAGAGGTAAAAGTAAAAAAAAAGCAAGGGTAACACAACCCCCCACAGATGTTGTGATAGAAGACCACCCCTTTTTTACTACCACAGCTACCCATGAGCTTGAAAAAGAACCCCTTGGCCTTACACAAAAGAAAGGGACCACTAAAAACTGCATTTCAAAATCAAAGTCGAGAAATTGCCGACATTGATGTGGGAAGATGCTTGTTTGCAAATGGGTTATCTTTTAATGTTGTTCGCTCTCCATATTGGAGACAAATGTTGAGAAGTGTCAATGAAGCTCCAAGAGGGTATCAAGGCCCCGGTTTTGAAAAAATACGAACCACCTTTTTGGATAATGAGGTCAAGTGGATTGATGATCAATTGAAGCCCATAAAGGATTCATGGATCGAGACAAGGGTAATAATTGTTTCAGATGTGAGGAAAGATGCTAGAAACCATCCCTTGATCAATGTCCTAGCGGTGTCCCCTAAAGGGGCAATGTTTTTGAAAGCAGTGGATTGTGAGGGACAAGTAAAAGATGGGCAATTTATTGCTAATATTCTCATCTCTTCCATTGAACAAGTGGGTGCTAGTAATGTTGTCAAAGTCATAACAGACAACACAAAGAATTGTAGAGCTGTTGGTTTGTTGGTTGAAGAGCGATATCAGCATATCTTTTGGACACCATGTTCAGTCCATTCACTCAATCTTATGCTACAAAGATTGGAAACACAATTGGGTGGATCAAGGAGGTGTATGCAGAGGCTGAGGACATCTAGATGTTCATCACAAACCATCACATGACTCAAGGAATATTCAGAATGTTCTCACGTTTGGAGTTACTGAAGGTAAGTGAATTTAAAAAAAATTAGTATCTTACAATTTCTGATTTTTATTTTTTTTATTGTGTAATGTGTATTCTTTTATAAAGCATGTATCTAATAGTTGTATTTTTTTGCTCTAATTTATGTTACAGGTTGCTGAAACTCGTTTTGCATCAAATTTAATCGTCTTGAGACGACTTGTGCAAGTGAAAAAGGCACTTTGCAATATGGTAGTCAGCAACAATTGGGCTATATGGAAGCAAAGCAACAGTGAGAGGGCAGCTTCAATAAAGAGAAGGATATTGGATGACATATGGTGGGAATGTGTGGAATATATCATTAAGTTCACCGAGCCCATTATGAGCATGCTTAGGTACGCTGACATGGATAGGCCTTACCTTAGAGAGATCTATGATGGCATAAATTCAACGCTTGAGAAGATCAAGCAAATTGTAAATGAAAAAGAGCAAGATCCCGAAGAGACCCTTTTCAAACAATTGCAAACAATTATTGTAGAACGGTGGAACAAAATGACCACACCTTTAAATTTGCTTGCCTATGCATTGATGCTCAAATATTATAGCAACCAATATCTTGATCTACCAAGAAGGCTACCACCCTATAGAGATTTAGAAGTGTCTGATGGATACAAGGCAGCATTTGAAAGACTCTTTCCTGATGATGATATGAGAGATATGATTATGGATGAGTTCATAGAGTTTGTGAATGCAAGAGGTCTAAGTAATGATGCTCTTCGTCATCGGTTTAGGAAGGATGCTCATAGTTGGTGGCACCTCCATGGCCAAAGATTCCAAACATTGCAGCCCCTTGCAATAAAAATCATATCACAAGTTTTATTTTTAATTTACTTGATCTTCATGACTAGCAAGTAATTTTTATAATTTTATTTTAATTGCTTACCTTGTCTTGTCTTCATAGGTTGCTAGTTCATTTGCATCGGAAAGAAATTGTAGCACATATTTTTTCATCCACTCAGTGAAGCACAAAAGATTGCAATCAAAAAAAGCAGAGAACTTGGTATTTGTGCATTACAACTTGCGTCTTCTCTCACACAAGACTAAAGAATACAAAAAAAGGGGACATGAAGAGGTGGGATGTAAATGCAGAGGTTGCGGACTTGGATGCTTCCACTTCTCGGCTTTCACTAGATGATTTTGCAGATTTTGATGCCAATACTATTGTTGCTACTGCTGATCCCATTGGCCTTAGCTCTATTGCTAAGTCAACTAATGTTGAAGATAAAGATGAAGATGAAGATGAAGAGGAAGATGAAGATTAATACTGATTTTTAATTCATTAGTTGAACTTGAAAGTTTGAATTTTGAAACAATGATACTTGAACAGTTGAACTTGATGTTATGATAATTTTAGTTTTAATGTTTTGAATCTTTGATGTTGAACTTGAAGTATATGATGGTATGATCACGATTCATGATGCTATGATTATAAGTTTATGGTGTTTTTGTTGTTTAAATATTGTTTTTATGATACTATGTGACATTCTAATTTTAACTCATGCTTTTAGCCTTCATAAATATGTATATATATATTTTTAAAAAAATCTTACATATTTTTTCGAACCCAAACCCAAACCCCTTTTCAAAATTTTGTCGAACTTGCGAACCGGTTCTTCGAACCCTAACTTCGAACCAAACTCGAACCGGTAACTTAGGATAAAGACATTAAATATAGTGTATATATTTATCATTATAATTCGATATATAAATAATAATATTAAATATAAGAGATATTTAATATCCATTGTTTATTAAATAAATCGATTATATATGATTTATGGTTTAATTTAAAGAACAATTAATCAGGGCCCAAAGTCAACCCCTTGGGATATAATGTCTTATCCAAGTCGGCCTCTTGAGGAGGCTCTCCAAGCACATATAAAAGAAGAACGATTCTTGGAGTATAAATATCAAAAACATAACATATTGTCTCCTTCCAAGAATCGATCAAGTCAGCGAATTGGAGCAGAGATCATATATGAGCAGCAGCGAAACTCATTGGCATTAATGATCTAGAAGTGCGAAATCTGACCTAGGAGGAGCGATCTAACAGCAAATCTCAAGGCAGATCTAAGGGAATTAGAGTCTGATCCAAGGTCATAGAAAAGTACAGATTGGTGGGCATCTTGGAAGCCCTAGGTGGGCTGACTTGGCACATTCATCTTGGAGAGTTTGAAGGCACTAATTTGAAGACCAATTCAGAACAACAATCCGGGTACTATCTCGCTTTGTTCTCAATCATTTCTTTATTTCCCGTGCTTAGTGTTCAAAGATCTCTATAGTTTCATCATTCCTAGGTAAATCTGGAAAATATTAACAATCTAGTATATTTGTTTATTCGATACTCAAAATAGATTTTAATATATGTAGTTATTATTATTTATAACTATATTTTAATATTATTATTTAATTATATTGTGATTATTTATTACTTAATTTATTAATGTTGATGTGAGTTTTGTACCACTACATAACATATAGCAATTGAAATATTTGATGTAGTGGTACAAAACTCACATCAACATTATTTGGCGCTAGAAGGAGGGCCTGATTGTGTTTATTTGGGAATTTGTTAATATTCAACCATGATGAAGAATGGGGCTTCCTCAGCCACGACAGCCTAAGGACAATTGGCAATCTCACCAAGACAACATTATCTTGACATTCCATTCCCTCGCTTGGAACCAAAGGGTGAACGGCCAGGAATACTTGCACATTGCTGACATCTTGGACCAAGAAGAAGAGAAAGCTCAAAAAATCGAAAGAGAGGTTCAAGAAAGATTGGAGCGTGAGAGGAGAGATTGAAGAGGGGTTGTTGATATTTAAACATGGTGAAAGATGGTGCTTCAGCCTAGAAACGTTGTGCCTGTCTTACAGCCTAATCTTGGATTTGAAAACGATCAAGAGGATATTATTTCTGGATTGAATTCATTGGCTTGGAGAGTTAAGAGAAGTGCCCCTGAGTATATGCGAGTGACTTTTGTATTGGAGGAAGAAGAACAAAAGGCGGAAAGAATTGAGAGAGAAGCTCAAAGGGAGTTCGAGCATCAAAGAGAACTTGAAAGGAAACGTGAGGAAGAAAGAAGAGTATAGTAGTTACCTTTGAAAGGTGGTCAAGGTGGAAGTGCAAGTAAGCATTGAATGTCAAAAAGGGAACAAGTAGAAAAGATCCAAAGAGAGAGAGAAGTTCATAGACTAGCTCAGCTCATCCTTGAAGAAGGGCCAGTTTGGGAGGGTCAAATCTATTGAATTGTGATCAAGCTGGATAAGAGAATTGGATCTTTCTCTCCCGAAAGGTTTGAGAAATTGCAATCGGATAAGAAGCAAAGGGTACTAAGGTCTACACCACACCAAGAGGAGGACTTGGTTGAATTGCAATTCCATAAGAAAGGAAGAAATCATTGGGTAGCTAATACTGCAAGTATAGCAAGTTCCTCAAGCAGCCCACCTCAAGTTCACAAAGCTTTAGGTACACCAACCCTAGTAGCTCAGTCAAACCAGGTTCAAGCTAGTCAAGTTGCAATGGCTCATCAGCCCCCACCACCACCGCAACAACAGCCTCCATGGATTCAGCACAACGCCTCACCCATCTCGTTTCAACAGTACCATGACCTGCCCAAGAATCCTGCTGGATTTTGCTCCAAGTTCTTTGTCAATGACCCTAATCGTACAGCTGAAGAGCATATTAAAGTATTTGAAGATGCATTGTGCAACAGAAGGATTCAACATGAAGATGTAGCATGTAGGCTTTTTCCTTACTCATTGACAGAAGAGCCCTACTATTGGTTTGTCAATTTGCCGGTGTCATCCATAACAGGGTGGATTCAACTCAGAGATGCCTTTATAGGAAAATTTGGCATGCCTACCACACCTTTGGAGTTGCATAGGTTGTTTGTGGATATCAGGAGACAAGACAAAGAATCAATTAGTTCCTTTAACAATCGTTTCCACAAAGCTTACACTAGACTACAAGCTCCTTACACAATTCCGGAGGCTGGTGCTTTGGAAGCTTACTACAGTGCTTTAGATAGTCAGACCGCTATGTTTACAAGGATGGCAAGCCCTCGCCCTACAACACTGAATGAGGCCTATGCTAAAGCAATTGAAATAGGGAAGCAGTTAGGTCAACAAGGATTGGAACCCCAAGGGGCTAGATATCCCAACAATCCCATCCCACGGCTTCCACATCAGACGCCCACAAATCAGCTCGTGGTGCATCCAGGACCACCATTGTCTCAAGCGCCACCATCGATGCCAGTTTATCTGCAGGGTGCAAGTTCATCTACAAGAACACAAGAGGAGAAGGATGAAATGAGGGAATTGATCGAGCAAGTTAAAAAGTTGTCTACTGAGGTCACTTATTTGAGAAATCAGAATAATCAACTCCAGTCCACCCAAAGAAACAATCAAGGAAATTACCAAGGGAACAATTATCAGAGTGGAAATCATCAAGGAGGGTATCCAAGAAATAACTATGATGGAGGATACCAGAGGAGCTATCAAGACCGAGATTATCAAAGAAATAATCAAGGCGGTGGTTATCAAAGGAATAATCAAAACAACAACCATCAAGGCGGTAGTCAATCACAAGAACAAGGGTATAACAATCAATCTGGTCAGAAGAAGACATGGAACACTGGCCCAAATAATGGAAATGTGGTGTCGCCACTAGATAGTCAGGCCCCAACAGACAGTAGGCCAGTTGAAAGAATATTTTTGGCTGAGTCCGCCTTGTCCCAATATTGTAGATTCCATGAGACTGATCAACATTCAGAGTTAGGATGTGCTGAGTTCAAAAGGGCATCTAATCTATTCCAGAAAGTGGTGGACGAATCTATGAATCAAGAAGAGATTAAAGTCACGGGATATGAGATTGTTCCATCCCCAAGTTATCCAGAGTGCCTGACTTTTCAGGAGGTTGCATTTCCACCAGAATTTGAGGCTTATGAAGAACAACAAGGGAGATTCCCTCCCGAGTCAGCTAACGGACCAATAAGTGAAGTAATAGATGAAAATGGATATATTAGTGGAACAGACTTTTCTTTCCCACCATTGGGTGATTCTGTTTTAGTTCAAGGAACAGGCGGGAATCAAACATTTCAACAACCAGCAAGTAATGTAAGGTTTTATCAAAGGAATCATAACAACAAGAGGAATGATGGACCCTTCACATCCTCAGTGCCTCCTAACAATTTTAATACTCCTCCACATCCCAATGCGAGTAATGTACCAAATCCTCCAAGGGATGCTCCCGAATACAGACAAGGGAATCACAATCAGGGTAATGGACAACAGAATCCTCAGCAAAATATACAACAAAATAATCAAAATGTTCAAGGGTCACAAGGAGGTGCTGTGACATCACAAGAAGTTAATAGAGGAAGGATGGTGAACAATTCAGTGAATAATGAGGAGTTGAAGAGACTTGGACAGAGTGTGACAGAGGAGATGAAGAAGATCAAAGTTAGTCTCCCTTTGTTCGAATTATTGAAGGTGACAGAGATTAGGGATACTTTTCTTAATAGCTTGAAGGATAACAGGTCACAAGGGCCTCACACTCCAAGCGCAGCATCACCTAGCCAAACAACTCATGCGGCAGGGAGGCCTCCTCCCAATCCAGTACATGTAATACAGGATGTTCCATGTGGGAACACAACAAATTCATCTCAAGGGATTTCACATGATGAAGTAAGGAATTCTATACAGGAGGTTACATATGGAGATATCAGTAATTTCAATAGACAGTCGGAGCCTCGACCGGTCCTTATAGCTCAGAGATTACCGCCAGTAACGCAACAAACTCAAGAGAGTCAGGATTCAGCAAAGAATAAAGAGACAGTACAGATAGAAGAAGCGGTTCAACCAACAGACTTTGGAACAAAACCTAAGCAAGTGCACAAAACACAAGTGGTATTTTATCAGGGGAAGGATGAGCCAGCTCCATTTTTACTATCAGTAAGAATTTTTGGGAAGCTTCTCCATAATTGTTTGATAGATTCAGGAGCTTCAAGCAATGTCATGCCTTTGGCTATTTGTAGAAGATTAGGAATCACACCTTTGAATTCAAACAAGAAGGTTACTCAATTGGATAAAACTGAGGTCCCAGTAGTGGGTGAATTACATAACATACACATGCAGTTGGCATCTGATCCAAGGATGGAACATATGGTCGATATTTCAGTGGTGGATGTCGCTGATTCTTATGGTTTAATTCTAGGAAGGGATTGGTCCAGAAGACTGAATGGATACATGGCAACTGACTTTTCCCATATGTGGCTCCCATGGAGAGGGTTAGCCAACCAAATCAAGATCGAAAGTACCCCAAGATTGAGATTGACAGTTACTGAATATGGGGAACCTAATGAAGTGTTGTTTGCAGATGCAGGCATGGGCGTCTATAAGCCTAAGAAAGTAGAAGTGTTGACCTTGAATATCGTTAGTGAAGCAACGGAGTCAACGGAAATGCTGGTTGAGTCAGATCCTGACTCCTCATCCGATGAGGGTGAGGGGATGTTTGAGAGTTTTAGAAATTTTGTGTTGAGAAATGTTCAACAGGGTGTAGAGTTGGGTAATAGGACATCAGTGAGAGACTTATTGCTACCCAACTGGTGTAGGATCCACAATGCCTATCATTCAGAACTATCCTGCTCTTTGTGTAGGGTTGCATTAGAGCAAGTGGAGTTGAGAGTCCCAGGAGCTTTGAAGCAAGTTGAACAATGTGGAAAGCAAAGGATCGAGATTTCACAAGTCGAGGAAGCAGAAAGTAGTAAGATGGGTGAAGCAAGGAATCAAACCACACCACCTAACTCAGAAGTGGTGAAGAATGAAGAATTGAACAAGACTAAGAATTCACAAAAGCACCTACCAGAAAGTGATGGAGTATGGACGTTAAGATTTGATGGATCCAAAACTAAGCAAGGAGCTGGAGCCGGATTTGAGTTAGTCAGCCCAACAGGGGAAACATATTTGGCAGCACATAGATTACAATTTCCATGCACCAACAACATGGCAGAGTATGAAGCCTTAATTCTAGGCCTGTTATGTGCTATTAAAAAGGGTGCTAAGATACTCCATGTGCTTGGAGATTCGTATTTGGTGACTGAACAAGTGAAGCAAAAGTTTACTTGCCATGATAAGAGATTGAAAAGATATAGAAACAGAGTGTGGGACTTGACAGAAGACTTTGATGCCTTTAATATCAAGTTTAGCTACAGAGCAAATAATCAAGTGGCTAACGCACTCGCGCAAGCTGCAAGCTCACTAGCACCAATCAAGTTGGAAGGATTGAAGAAATTTAAAGTCGAGTTGGCCTCCGTCCCATCAGTACCGGACAATGTCAAGAACTTCCAAGTATTTGAAAACGATAAACACATTCTTAAGTTCTTGACCAATTCAGATGTCTTCACGGCGCAAATCATTGATGGGGAAATAGATGAAGAAGCAGAACTCAATCCGGAAGAAATTATGAACTTAAAGACAAATACCATCCCGAGGGGAATGATTGAACTGGAAAGAATATTTGACTTCGATCAGTTCAATAAGGTATCATATCAACCTACAGGGGGTGATGAGTGCGAAAGGGTGAATATTGGAACAGAGGATAGTCCTAGGATTGTCCACATTGGAAAAATTTGTACACCCAAGGAGAAAGCTGATATACTGAATTTGATGAGAGAATTCCCAGATGTGATTGCTTGGGGGTATGAAGATTTGAAGACATATGACCCTTCTATCATTACGCATACAATCCCATTGAAAGAAGGGAGTAAACCATTTAGACAGCGGCAGAGACCTGTCAATCCTTTGCTTGAACCATTAATTTTCCAGGAAGTGAAGAAGCTGTTAAACGCACGGATCATCTTCCCAGTGAGGCACTCAACGTGGGTCGCCAATCTTGTCCCTGTCAGAAAGAAAAGTGGGGAAATAAGGCTATGCGTTGATTTCAGAAATTTGAATAGAGCATCAGAGAAGGATAACTATCCATTGCCATCACTAGATGAAGTTTTGCAAGTGGTAAATGGAGCACAAATGATGACGTTTATGGATGGGTATTCAGGATACAACCAAGTGATAGTGGAAGAAGAAGATAGATTGAAGACGGCTTTCACCACGAAGTGGGGAACTTTTGCGTACAGGAGGATGCCTTTTGGCCTAATCAACGCTGGTGCAACATTTCAGAGGGCCATGGATTATGCCTTTAAGGATTTAAAAGATAAGTGCATCATCATCTACATGGATGATATCACGGTATTTTCGAAAAATAGGGAGGATCACATTTTGGATTTGAGAAAAGTTTTTACAAGATGCAGAAAGTTTGGGGTTTCTTTGAATCCAAAGAAGTGCATGTTTGGAGTAACAGAAGGAAAACTTTTAGGACATGTAATTTCAGAAAAGGGAATCATGATAGATCCAGAGAGAGTAGAGGCTATTTCCAAGCTTGGCCTTCCAGCTAGCAAGAAAGAACTGAAGTCCTTCTTTGGGAAGATCAACTTTGTAAGAAAGTTCATATCAGCATTTGCAGAGATTGTAAAACCAATGAACGATATGTTGAAGAAGGATGCAAGGATGGATTGGACTCCAGCAGCGAAGAGAGCCTTTGAAGAGATAAAACAAGCTATTGTTAATGCACCAGTCCTAGTGAGTCCAGATTATGAGAGGCCATTCAACATATATTCTTTTGCCTCCGATCATGCCTGTGCAGCCATATTGACCCAGAAAAATGAAGAAGGTGAAGAACATCCGATTGCTTTCATGAGCGCACCCTTTCGAGAAGCAGAATTGAATTATCCAAATGTGGAGAAACAGGCTTATGCCTTGGTGAAAGCGATGAAGAAGTTCAGGCACTATATCTTGAGAAGCAAAATATATGCAATTGTGCCTGACATCGCAGTGAAGACCTTATTAATGCAAAGTGAACTTGGAGAAAGGAGAGGAAAGTGGGTCGCCACTATCCAAGAATATGATGTAGAAATTCAACCAATGAAATTGGTCAGAGGTCAACAGTTGGCACAAACAATGGCGTCAGAGGGACCAGGACTTGTTCAGCAAGTATTTGAGTTGGAGGATGTGCGTCCTGATGAATGGTATCAGGACATTGTTAATTATTTGTTGAATCACCGATGCCCATCACATTTGAATCCAGTACAAAAGCGGGCATTAAAGTTCAAGAGCAAGAGGTATATGTTACAAGGAGCAGTGTTGTATAAACAAAATCATGAGGGAATATACTTAAGGTGTGTTGGGAAAGAAGAAGCCAGAAATATTTTGGAGCACTTTCATGATAAGTGGGGAACCGGACACGGATCAGATTTGGCCACAGCACATTGGATACTAAGAGCGGGATATTATTGGCCAACCCTATTCAAAGATACTCATGAACATGTGAAGACTTGTCATATTTGCCAAATTTCGGCAAAGAGGGAGAGGAATCCTGCCATGCCTTTACAACCAGTCACCGAGGTGAGGCCTTTCGCAATGTGGGGACTTGATTTCATTGGTCCCATCAACCCATCTTCCTCAGCACAACACAGGTATATTCTAACCGCGACTGACTACTGTACTCGGTGGTCAGAAGCTCGAGCTTTTAAGAATTGCACTGCTGAAATCGTCATAAAGTTTCTAGAAGAGAGAATCACTACAAGGTTTGGATGTCCTTCGGCTTTTGTATGTGATAATGGTTCTGCTTTCATTTCCTTGAAGTTTCACAATTGGGCTTTTGATCATGGGATTGTTTTAAAATTTTCATCAGGATACTATCCCCAGGGAAACGGCCTAGCTGAGTCTACAAACAAAAACCTTTTGACTGTGATTAGAAAACTTCTGAAGAGGAACCCAAGGGATTGGCACACTCAGCTGAGGTATGCTTTGTGGGCAGATAGAACGAGAGTTAAAGAGTCCATAGGAATTTCTCCCTACCATCTAGTTTATGGACAGGATCCTGTGTTCCCTATTCAACTAAAAATCCCAACCTTGAAGTTTATACAAGAGTACTATGATGAGAATGAAGATAGAGTCCAAATCAGGTTGACTCAATTGATGCAATTAGACGAGAAGAGGGATGAAGCCCTAGAGAAGTTTGCAAAACATCAAGGGGTAGTGAAACGTTGGTTCGATAGAAGATCGCAAAACAAGGCCTTCAGGATCTCTGATTTGGTCTTATATTGGGACAAAGCCCATGAAAAGAAAGGACAACATGGCAAATTTGATAAACTATGGAAGGGTCCTTTCCAAATCGCTGAAATCATCGGGGATAATGCATTTAAGCTCAAGACACTCACTGGTGAGGATGTCCCGTTGCCTGTCAACGGGCAATTCCTCAAGCATTATTTCCAAGCTTAGGACTCCATCTGGAGCCCTTGTCTGTAAATAGTAGTTTAGTTCGCTTTCAGTTGTTAGTGTAGTTTGCTTTCTGTTCTTAGAGTAGAGTTTGTCTTGGACCATTTGGCCCAAGGGTTGGAGTAGTTTCCTTTCGGTTGTTTAGTTTAGGTGTTTGAGGGAGCTCAGTGCTTATGTTGCACCAAGTCAGTTGACTTGGGATCTTTTAGCTTCCCTTTGTTTTGAGAGCAGTTTTGGTTTTGGAGCTTCACAGTGCAAAGGTGGTCCAGGTTATCACTCGTGGGCGAGTTGTGAAATTTCACACTTTTGGTGACAAAACAGGAGTTCGTCTTGCTCATTTCTTGAATATATTTGACAAGGTTCGGAGATTTTAAGGGCGTGCTTAGTCGTTGGTCTATGGTAGGACTTGTACTAAATTTGGGTTAGACTCGATAGTGGTTCTTGAGTTGCTTCTGACATGATTACAACATTTTACACTCACACTTAATTGCTCTGAGTTCTTGGTGTTTCAAAGTGAAGTTGGACTTAGTGAAAATCATACACCTGCTTCAGCGCCACTGTGGTCTTCCAAACCCTCCGCAGACTTCATTGCCTGCAAGCCAAACAAAAGAATTGGTTAAAAAAAAGAAAAGAATTATCATGAAAAATGAAAAATATAAAAAAAATGAAAAGTAATATCAGAGTGAGAATAACAGATGAAAATTGGCTCTGAGGGCGTGCAATCATCTCTACCGGTGCTATAAAAATAATCACTAAAGGTAGAACCGTGATTGTGGTGCCACAGCGATAACTCCGTCGGGGCTATGGACGCCTGACCGGCAGCGGGGCTCTATCCAGGCTGCTTTTGGAGTAAGGATATTATAATAGCTAAGTCTAATGGATCCGAGAGATTATCAAGTTCTTGTTGAGCGGGGAATAAATCACTTGCACACACGTGAGTAACTTACGGTCACGGCGCTCAATTTCAACTTAAGAGCTCTTTCCCGGGTTGAGCGCTTGTCTTTAAGTAGGTGTTCGAATGAGTTATCTTAAAATTTTCGTTCTAAGTTATTTCATTCTTGAAATGTTCAGGAACATTTCACCAGTGGAGTCGCCAGATGTTGTGAGTTTTTTTTTTTTTTTTACAACATCGCCCCATCCATGGGGACCCCCCTAATTTTTTTTTCGACCCTTTCAGACTTGGACGTTTCGGCCTTGCCCAGTCCTCTTGATTTTGATTGCCTGGCAAGTTCAAGGGGTGCAGTGTAATGTGTTTGGAAATGCATTTGATTTTAGATCGAAATTTTAGTATTGGTTTAAACTTAAAGGTCTTGATGATGTGATGATTTTGAATTGAAATTTTTTAATGTTATCTTGAAATGAAAAAATGGGGTTGAGATTTATTTGGTTATTTGAAAATGATTTGTGGCCTTCAAAATTTTTGGCATTTTGGCAATTCAATTTATTATTTGTTGTGGCCAATTTCAAATTTTGTTTGGACAATGAATGATATTTTTGAAATACAAGAAAATCTGGAACGAACTGTTGAATTTTCGAAATCCATGTGTTGCCATGAAATTTTGAAATTTTTTTAGATACTTGTTGATCATTTCAATATGCGTTGAATGTTGTGTCAAGGAAAAATAAATAAAAAATCTAATGCTTGGACCTGTTTTTGGCCATGCCTTGTCATTTTCGAATTAATATTTAAATGTTTTCATGCTACAAAATCGAAAAATTGTATTGAAAGCTGCTAGGTCGGCCTCCATTTCGGCATTTTTAGAGGGCATTAAATGATTGCAATTTCAAAAGGTTGAGTTTAAATAAATTAAGGGCAGGTCGTCCCTTATTTTCCATTCGCATTTAATATTTCTTTCTTCTTTTGTTTTGGTGTAGGGTCGGCCCTAGAATTAGGAGGCTCCAGGGCGGCTATATAGGAGAGGCTGCCTCCCTCCTCTCCTCACTCCACCATTCATTCCTCAAGCAGCGCAACAACAAGGCAGAGCAGGGTGCGAAATACTTAAGACAGGAAGCAGCGACATCCACCAGAGGAAGCAGTGAAACACATTATAACAGTGCAGTCCGAACTCAAGATAGTACAGGCCCGAGTTTGGGAGCAGAAAATAAAGAAAGGTGCGAGCTGGAGCAGAGATAGGGCAGTCTCAAAGAGCCCAGGCTCCCGAATTTGGTAGAAGAGCAGGCCCGAGTTAGTGGCAGCCTGTTTGGGGGCAATTTTGTATAGCAGACCCGAATTTGAGAGGAGCAGGCCCTGGTCATTTGAGAGGCGAAATTAGTAACAGGCAGGCCTGTAGAGGCCCGAAACTAGCCTTGTATAGGGGCTCCCGAATTCATACCGAGAGCAGACTTTAGGGGGCGGCAGACCTAGTCTGATGTAAGACATCAGATAGTGAATTTTGTGAAGTGAAAAGGGGTGAATTGGTGAGATGATTTCTGAATTGAGTGATGAAGTTGTTTTTTTATTTCGAGGATTTGAGGTCCAAGTTTGTTAGGGGTGATTTGATTAGGAGCAAGGTGTTGTAGCCTGGATAATTCTCAAAGGGGATCTCAGATTAGAATTCAGGAGTGTAATTTGGTCTTTTAATCTATTTTCCTTAGTTGTTTTGTCTTTTGGTCACACGATTGTTTGGGTGACGGAGACAAGTTTTGTTGAGAGATTGTAAGATTGGTTCATTAAGCAGATTTCTCGATTGTCGTGATTGGATTTTTCCCCTTTCTTGCTTGCTATGAATCACTCCATAGCGGATGCTAGTACGAGCAAGAATCCCATGGGGACTAATACCAAAATAGCTGACAAGGAAGATATGATGCCCAAGACCATCTTCTTCTCGAAACTTAAACGAGTCCGAGACACTAACATCGGTACCATTGACATGACGCAACTGAGGGATAGGTTGAGGAGAGGCCAATCCCCTATGGCAAGGAAGGTATACAAGTCTGGAATTGTGCAAGCCGCCGCTTTCCCTCCTACCTTGCCTTGTCCAGAACTAATCATGGAGTGTGCTTCCCGATTTGATATTACATCCAAGTCTATCGTCTTTGATGAGGGTAGGAGAATGTTGGCTAACATTGGGAATCAAGTGATTGAGGAGACATTCGGTATACCCAAACAGAAAGGAATGATAGTAGTTTTGATGAATCAAGCAAGCAGGTTCTTTCAGGATAGTCAAGATACCTACTTTGCTTTACTCAAGCAAAATTGGTTACATGAAGGAAAGAAGGGAGTTACCAAGGCATCAAAACTCACCAGGTCAGATTTTAAGTCAGAATATGGGGACCTCATCGTCCTCCTCAATCGGATCATGGGCTCTGCCCAGGGTGTGCATTTTGAGACTTGGATGTACTATTTTATTGAAGGCATTGAGAAAGGAAAGGAAAGGTTTGATTGGGCAAAAATCATAAGTGAAAATTTGGAGTTGCAGCTCAGGACGGCGCAGATTCAGAAGCGATTCCACATGGGGTCCTACCTCTTTTATTTGATCGCAAGATTATATGAGCATCCTGGACTTAAGGCTAGAGGGATAGTTGGCAATGGACCCGGACAGTATTTGGTGCATGAGTGCTACCCACAGCTTCATTTGCACAACACCAAGGATTACAAGATATTTTATGATGCCTTCGCCATGAGGATGGTAAGGATACTGCAAGGAGCACCTGCTAGGAGGCTCTCACCAGAGGCAGAAGCAAAAGTCAAGAAGTTTGGGAGTTGGTTCATTCAGTTTCCTCAATTCACTTATATTCGGGTGGCTGGGTGTACAACTTGTCCCAAGAGGCTTCCACGGTACCCGCCCGATAGGATAGTTTTGTTGGAGTTGGCTAGGCAACTTGAGCAGTATGACAAAATGATGAAACAGAGGGGTGAGCCAGGGGTTACCTTCTCTCTCATGATAGGCAATGAGAGTTGTCCCAATTCTACCGCCTTTGCAGCTGCAGGAGAGGAATTAGAACAATATCACTTGGCTTGGTATAAGGCAAGACAAGGATTCGATCCCCAGGGTCTAATCAAGATAGCTCGAGGAGAAACATTCAGGCATATCCCTACTTTGGAGGATTTTTGGGCCAATGCACAGGATGACTTTCATGTGAGGAAGCTGGCTTTCTCGAGGTTATCAGTAGACATGATGAGGGCATGCAAATGGAAGAATTTCAATATTCCAGATCAGTTGGAAGAAGATGAAGATGTGCTAAGAGAAGATTATAATACAGTGGAAGAAGCAGAGTTGGACCCGGTAAATTGGAATGATCATCAAGATCCATCTTTAGAGGCAATTAACAGAACAGTTGAGCTACATACTGAGTGGTGGTATAACAAGAAGCTTGGGCAGTTACAAAGTCGGAAGGTACGCCTTACATATGAGAAGATGAAGCAACCGGAGGAGGCTCCTACAAGGTCAGTTGGAACTCAAGGTGGTAATAGTGGTCAGAAACCGCAGCAAGTGGTTAAGAATAAGAGGAGTTTGGAAGTTGAAAAGAATAAGAAACATCTTGAGCCTCAAACAAAGAAGCAAAGTACAGTGCGATCAAGAGAAAGTGTAGCTGGGGCTCGGGGCCAAGAGGTGGATATAGGAAATCAAGGTGCGGCAGTGGAGGTGAGCTCTAGTTCAGAGTCAAGTGGATATAGTTATAGTACGGAGTACTCTCCTCTTTCAGAGAATCAAGTTAATAAAGATATGGCAGCCACTAGTGAGGAGGGGGATAGGCCTATTGATATTGAAGCTCCGTCGGATGAGGATGGCAACCAGGTGCTCAAGGCCGTCGGTAAAGGTGTGTTACCTGAACCAAATCCCGATGTGGGGAAATGCATTGCTCCACGTTGGTTAAAACAGATGCTGATGCCAAGGGGTGAAGTTATGGCCATCCGGACAGTCGAGGATATTCAAGGGTTAGCGGAAAAAGAAGGTGATGTCGAACAGAGACAGATGGCAGGAACAGTGGCAAAAGTAATCAGAGACTGCAGTGATGGTCACCGAAGGGTTCAAATTGCAGTTCCAAAGGTTAACAAGACAATGGGTGAAATTGTAGCCCAGGATTATGAGATAGTGGAACACAACATGGGTAGAGTCACGGATGATATGGAGTGTGTGGAGGTACAAGAGGGCCTTGCTTCGATAAGGGAGAGGTTGAGAATAGCAAATGAAAGAAATGCACAGTTGGAGTTTGAGAACAAGTATTGGAGAGACAGTCAGCCTATCCAACAGGTGCATCCGACCGCTCTTCCACAGTGCAGTGAGAACGGCCAAGAAGTAATATCCGTCCAGGAACAAGGAACTAGAAATTGGATCAGTCGTACAATTCAGGAGGGGCGAAGATTCATGCCTGCCTTTATCTCTACTTTCAGGTCATTGGTGTCACTCAGGGACAAATTCAGAACATTTGAAGGAATGTGGAGGGATTTCCTTCCAATTCGTGACTTGGCCATTCCTCGATTACATGCAGCTTTGGAGCTATCAGAGGGATCCTTGGTGAGGGCCAATGTGATTAACGAAGGAGGAAGGAGTATTATGGAGTCTTGGTATGTTACCATGACTAACAGATTGAGATTACTTGAGGAAATACAGGATGAAATGGCACAACACAGTCCAAGCATCGACACTCTCATTTCAAGCATGTTGGGCGATGCGGGGATTGCGCTTGATTTTGAAGACATCAAAGAGGAGGATTGTAATGAGACAGAATTTGGGTCAAGATTGGACGAGTTAGGGAAGGTTGTCATTAGAGAAAAACAGTTGGACCTCCTTGCCTCTCTCAAGGCCTTGATCGAGTTCACCAAGGATGATGAAGAGGAGAATAAGAAGATACTGCAGGCAGCAGAGAACATGGTGAGCATAGCAGAGCGCAGGATGAGGCATACACCTTGCCCTCCCATAGAGGAAATCAACAACGTGTTAGCTAAGTTCATTACTTATGCTAAAAAGATGAAAGAAAAGAATAGAATCGTATTAGAAGATCATTTGATGTAAGCCCAAGTGGCAAGTTTTCCTTTCTCTTTGGGTGGGGTAGGTGTCTGATTTTGATTGGCTACCATTTTGGTGCCTTCTTATTGGTTACCACTTTTCTTTTTTCTCATTGGTCCATTGATGAGGTGGCGTCTTCTCACTGGCCGGTGAGGTGATAACCCTAATTAGGGTTTCTAGGATTCAATCTGGATCGTTGGTTTTGCCTCTTAATCTTGGCCATTCATTGTAATTTTGAGCCTCTATATAAGGCCATGTACTCTCATTTGTAAAGGGTTGAAGAAAATTGTTGCTAATATAATACCAAAATTGCTTCTCTTATCATTGTTGTTTCTTGCATGGTGATTAAGAACACTTGGTGTTATTGCATGGTTTCTACTTCCAATTGTTAGAGATAGATTTCATTTCAATTGAGTTGTTAAAGTAGATTTTATTTTCAAGCAAGTGTTAAAGGAAGAGTAGTGATAGATGGTTAATTGCATGGTG
The DNA here is from genome assembly GCA_027943335.1 of Chamaecyparis obtusa. Classification (NCBI taxonomy): domain Eukaryota; kingdom Viridiplantae; phylum Streptophyta; class Pinopsida; order Cupressales; family Cupressaceae; genus Chamaecyparis; species Chamaecyparis obtusa. Next base: position 873,201 of record BSBK01000293.1, on the reverse strand, counting down.
ATATTGGTAGATGTTTGATAGGGATCCTATACTAGGCCACTAGCATCTTGGCGGCTTGTCAAGGAGCCTTGTGTGGTAATCTAGTCTTCTTTCCTTAGAATCATTGCACCTGTGGAGGTAACACCGCTGGCATGTCTTCATTAGGTTGATCCCCGTCCATTTGCCGATTTTTCCATCCTTAGGGGTAGAGGTAATCAGTAACTTAGTAGTTGAAGTTGAGAATTAGAAGTTGGAAAGTGAAGTTTGAGAGCTTGGAAAGAGCAAAATTGAAAGTGATATAAACTGAGATATCATTTGAAAAGGTTGTGAAAGTTAGAAATCTTATCACCATCATAGTAGAAGTTGAGATATTTCCAGATAGACAACGTAAGCCCGCCGAAGTGATTACCAGCAAATCACATTTAAGACTGAGTTAGTATCCACAGGTGTAAGGAACCTTGGAGTATTCTTATATACTTTTCAAGAGAGGATTGAGTGTTTGGTACGCCGTATCAAATATTTCAATTGCTATATGTTATGTAGTGGTACAAAACTCACATCAACAATTAATAATATATTATATTTGATAATTATATTATAATATTAATATTATATCATAATTTATTGATTGATATATTTATCATTAATATATTCATTTGTTAATATATAATATTATATTAATTATATATATTTAGATATATATATATATATGTATATATATAATAATTCATTCATTAATCTATTATTTATATATATAATTACATTTATAATTTATTATTATTATTCTTTATTTAATAAAACTCATATTGTTTAATTATTTTTTACTACTAAATCCTATTTCAAAACAAGGACATCACATACTCTATCAATGAAGGGTCTAAGGACAATATTGCATCTTCTTGAACAGAAAACTTCTTCATATACCAGCAATGAATATCCAAAAACAGAAACTCTCCAAAAGAAATGAAAATGACATCTTATACAATGCATCCTTGTTGATGTTTTATGTAGCTATGGTGAGGGTCATAAAGTGTTGACACGATGGACCACTACATATTCTGGTTGATCATCCTCACTAGCTAAGAGGGAGTGTTAATGTTTGTAGCTTCAGTCCTATGATCATTTAGAATACATATAATATAAGTTGATTAATAATAATATATGCTATATTATTATTAATCATATGAAATTTAATATTTAATATTAATCTATTATATTATTCTAAATTAATAATTGATTGATGAAACATTATAAGATTAATCAAATTATAATGAATAGACATGTCCCATGAAGGGACATGTCTCTCCTAGCCTCATTCCCAATATAAATGAAAGAGAGATTGTTGCATTTGAAAAACACATACTATTTTACAATCTAGGAAGTGCTATTACATTTGCAGCGATCTTAAAATTTCAACATGATATCAGAGCCAGATTGGAAATGTAGAAGATAGATATACAATCGATATTCAAACCAGACATGGAGCCATAGTAAGTTTGCACAGTAAGGCACGTCATCCTTTGCATGTTGATATAAATTGAATTCACTGAGAATAGTCGGTCGGTGAGCCCATTGGAGCAGAGCATTTCTCCTTGTGCGCAGATGTTTCAGATTCATCTCTAAGGCATCAAGAGCATCCATTGGTATCGAATTTGTTTCTCCAGACATTCGACCAACTGCATAATAGAGGCGATAGTATTGGAGGAGACATACATTCAATTTAGTAGCACAATGGTTTGTTTGTTCATTCATCGCACTTAGGTTCAGGCTTGGAATTACAACCTCCGTGAGTTGGAGTTCTCGCAGTGAGCTAGGATCTCAGAGCTGGGTGGGCTCGGAGATCTGAGTGTCCGCGTTGATATTCCTGCATTGGGTGTGTTGGAGATTAGACTGTGAGAAGCAGGATAGAGTGTACACTGAGCGCAGAGGACGTTGACAAGGGTTGATCTTCGTTGTGCAACACAAGGTCAATGTCTGCAGGAGCGGATCTGATCATAGGCAATGCAGAAATCTCCATCTCTAGTGCATTGCCTCTGTTGTAGTGAGGTTGGGTCTAATGTCTTCTACGATGCCTCCTATGTCACAAGGCTGGGTCAAATGTTTGCAATGCTGCTGGTGAGGCAACAATGTGTGACTGTCTGCTCGTCTGCAAACAGTGCATTGACAAGTCCAATGTTTGCCATGGGAGGCAACTGCATTTACTAAAGAAATGAGTCTCCATAAAGAATAATCTGAGTTGTTTTGAGTGGAAATAACTAGATCGTCTCTTCTAAGAGAAGCTCTAAATGTACAGAATGTCAAGGAGCCAAATTGTCAAAGACAAGCTCTCGATTCTAAGTTACACTACAGATAAACTCACAGCTTGAGGCGGCGGAAAAGAAAGTATTAGTAAAGAAGACTGAGGGCCTAAGAATATGAAAATACGTACTTGTGAGATGATTCTGAATGGTTGAGTCCCACTGGATTTTATTTTTGTAGAAATGCGACGGCTTCCTAACTTTGTCAACTCGGGGGAGAGAGACAATCATCTGGCTAGCACATTGAAAACATTGGGATGAATGTAATGACTAATAACTATCAACTGCCTACAACGGTAACACATTGTATCTATAAGAAGACGCTTCACATTAATAAATAAAACAAGCATTGACTATTGCCTATGGAGGTCTAAAGATTTTCAAGCCATCATCAATTGGTTGGTTTGCTGAACACCTGTGACGAGTGCCCTGAATATATTGATGTCAACTTCTTGTGACATATATATTACATCATAACGAAATTATTTGATATGGGCCTTGGAGTTGCTAAATCACTGAATCACATTCTATTGAAGACATAATCATATCTTGGATCAACACAGTGCAATGAATGCATAAGATATCTTATTGGATATACAAGGAATGGTGACACTGTAAACACTGTCGCATAATGAAATTTTGGAGTAAATAGAAGATTGAGACACTATGCAAAATGACTATCCATTGATGACTCATCAAATGGATCAATCCTAAGACTCCATATTGAGAGAGCTAATTTTTTAAGGAGAACATGGAAACTTGAAGAGACAAATGCATCAATACTATTGTGAGAATGTCATCTTTAAGATTATGTGAATCTGAGTCCATTACCAACATAGTGGATTTGGTTTCTTGAGTCTCTTAATTGTCATGAGTGGAAAGAATCTCTTGGTCGCCAAACACTATATATTATACGGTTCAAAGCTTTGGTTAATGTCAAGCAGTTTGTATAGGCATTTACTAGAAACATAGCATATGGGAATCAAGTTGTAACAGGGGCATTAAATGACGAGGTGTGCTCAACTGCTTGTCGTAAGTTTGCTGCGAATAGCCCAGAAGTATCATATGTATATAGAGATAAGTATTTCATGCCCTTGAATAATGTTCATAAATTTTAGTCATTAATTTATGTTATAACATTGAGATAATAAATCTTGTATGCTTCTATCATTGTTATTTCCCTTCAAGAAAGTTTAGTTTTATAAACTATTTGTAATCTCCATCTGAAATGCCTTCATGACATGATGAAGAAGCATAAGAGATTACATTCAAGGGAGAAAGATCATGATGTTTGTTGTCATGGGATTGAGTTGATGACTGAAAATGTTTCTTCGAAGAGGAGGGAATAAATTCAGAAGGATTCTGACATTTTATTAGAAGCAACCTTGGATGAGAAGGTCAAGAGGTTGATGCATGTACTTGAAACTTCAAATGGAAGCTAGATTATCATGAATGTTTGGTGTTGCCAAGCCTGGGGATAAATCCACAGTTTATTACATTCACTCATGTTACTATAGAATCAGACAAGTACATTTGTGTACAAGAAACTACTCCTACAAATAATGTTATGATCAAAATTTCAACATGGTACAAGATGATGAGAGTCTCTTGGAGCAAGATATTTTCATGATTGGGGCCATGTATGTTTCGTAACAGAGAGAGCTACTAGAGGATCTCCCAAAAATTGATTTTCAAGGATCTAAATCATTCTGATTTAGAAGGGCATGCCATATCGAGATGGTTTCCCTAGTGACCAAGAAACTATAAAAAGCCAAATGATTGTGATTCAAGTGATGTAGTTCCATGTATAAGGGCTAGAAGGCTTTTATGTAGATATCTAGGTCATGATAACCCAGATAGATGGATAAGTTGTTGGATCAAAGGGCATTCAAGAAAAGAGTTTGATGCAGACTAAAGAACAAAGACACAACTTGCTGGCAGAAGGTTGATATTAGATTTAGAGGGAGTCTGATAGTTCATCTAAAAGCAACCTAGGACGAGGTCATGAGTTTGTTGCAAGACCTTAAAATTTAAAGAGAGCATCTAGAGGATCTAATTCGTTCTGATCTCCAAGGAATTTGGTCATATTGGTTCAACAATGGAGATGGTTTTTGCAATCAGAGGACTATGATCATGAGATTGAGTCCCATGTGTGTTGGTTGAAATGTCTTTATGCTAACTCCTACATAACTTGGGGTTCACCAAGAGTGATGTATACTATATAAGAGTTATAGTACATAAGTATGCTATTCAAGATACATTATCACCACAAAACAAATGGCTGATATTCTCACTAAGTTTCTTGCTAGAGAGAAGGTTGTGTACTTTCAAGATAAATTTGGTATGTTGGAGAATGAAGCCTTAGATGAAAGGGAGTTTCAACGTCTGTGATCTATTATTTTATATGTTATTGCATTCTTCTCTTTGAGAGAGAAGTCTAAGGTGAAAGCCCTTGTTTCCACCCTCTAGGATGAGACATGGTGGATCCACCCTCTGAGATGAGTCAAGGTGGATGTCATGTATGTGACTCCATGACTTATGGGCCCTCCTGTGAACATTGGAGAAAGGTGACGACTTTTCGAGATGAAGACTTGTATATGATTGATGTTGTGAGGTGACGACTTTGCAACATCTTCATCATGATGGATATCGTGTGACTTGATATTTGTGGACATGTCATGATGGTTAGGATCTCTTAGACATCATGGTAGATATCATAAGGCTAATATCATTAAATAAACCATATATGATTTAGAGATCTTCATGGTGGATATTATGTGACATAATATTCGTGGACATGCCATGATACAATATCCATATGGTAGACATTATGTGACTTAATGTCAATGCACATACCATAACTAAGATATATAAGGAGAATGTAATGTTCTTGAGTATATTATATCCTTTAGTATCACGAGTTAGGTGATACTTCATATCATGAGTTATGTGATATGTGATACTCTGTATCACGAGTTACGTGATACCTCATTCACGAGTTATGTGATATGTGATACTGTATATCACGAGTTAGGTGATATTTCATATCACAAGTTATGTGATTACTTAGTATAACATATTGATTAGACCGTATGAGACATGTCACATAGAATGTCTCTACGTAAACTTAGTATCCATATGGCAGACATCATGAGACGTGATGTCATTTCACATACCATGGATATTTATGAGCTATGGTGAATATCGCATGACTTGATATTCCTGCACATACCATATCTCCTAATATAACAGTGAGGTGATATCTTCTCTCTTTCAAAATTAATGGATTTATTGTGACTTGCATCTTGATGGATTTTATCTTCTCTAGCTAAGAGGGAGTGTTGATGTTTTATGTAGTTATGGTGAGGGTCATAAGTGTTGACACGGTGGACCACTACATATTCTGGTTGATCATCCTCCCTAGCTAAGAGGGAGTGTTAATGTTTGTAGCTTCACTCCTATGATTATTTAGAATACATATAATATAAGCTGATTAATAATAATATATGTTATATTATTATTAATCATATGAAATTTAATATTTAATATTTAATATTAATCTATTATATTATTCTAAATTAATAATTGATTGATGAACCATTATAAGATTAATCAAATTAGAATGAATAGACATGTCCCATGAAGGGACATGTCTCTCTTAGCCTCATTCCCAATATAAATGAAAGAGAGATTGTTGCATTTGAAAAACACATACTATTTTACAATCTAGGCAGTGCTATTACATTTGCAGCAATCTTAAAATTTGAACAATCCCAATGCATGGGAAATGAGTAATCTCATGAAAACAATGAATAGACTTGGTAAAACAGTAAAAACTCTATGTATCCTACTCAAAAAATCTTGAAGAAACATAAACGTCTGAAACAAACACTAATCTCATGAAAATCTCTAGCAGAACATTGATAAACAGGAGTAAAGCTCTAGAAAAATAGTGAAATTTCCTTGAAGATTGATGAAAACGCTTGGAGCCACAAAATAAAAGATGAATGCATTAGGTCCCGTGAGTTTTCTTAAACCCTACCACTTTCTGAAAAAAACTTCATGTCAATTGTTGTTCTTAGTTGCAAAATTGTCTTCCATTCCTTTGACATCTTCTGTTCACTAGTGTAAATTTGTCATTTGTCACTAGATACTCGTTGCTTTCATTACATAACTTGTTGTTCCATTGCACAGATCTATTGTTCATTGATGAAAGACCACTGCTCTTGCTTCAAACTCTTCTATTTAAATCGGAACGGGAAATAATGGAGCTGAAGTATATATTGGAATTTAATGTTTTAGAAACAAAATTGTCATATAGCGCATAAAAATGAAGAATTATGAAGCAGTTATACGAGAAGTGAAAATTTTATCCAACGTAGATTCATATATTAATGTTATTGGTCATTATGGTTGTGCAAAAAATAATTTTTATATTGCATTGGAGAAATGTGATTGTACTTTAAGAGATTTTGTCACTGTTCGAACAAAATTAATATTTGAACAAAAAAAATTACAAAATTTAATAGATGTGGACGAAAGAAAAAAATTTCAATGTATTAAAGATTTTTGTCAGCGTAATGATATACAAATGTTGAACAAGAGGTTCCATATGAGGATCCCTACAGATCACACATTGAGATTAAAGTTAGTTGGAACAACATTAATATTTTTATAATTATTATATGATTTCTATTAAGTTTACTAATAGATTGATTTTTTTCCTATTAGGTTATTTTTAAAAGCTTTTAACTTTTCAGTTTTCAAATAAAAGACACTAATGGAATTTTTTAATTCAATGCAAGGTCATTTTGCATGGTATTTCTTCTAAACATGAACAAAAAATTCTATCACAGAGATTTGACTTCTAAGAATATTTTGTTAAAGTTTGATAAAAATAATCTATGCGTAAAAATTTATGATTTTAGTATAAATAATCTAATTAAATATGATTCCAACTTCAACTACAAAACCATTAATTCCAACTTCAACTTCAATTTATGATTTTAGTATTTAATAATCTAATTAAATTGGAATCATATTTAATTGGATTACTTATACTAAAATAAAATAAAAATGCGCATAGATCATTTTTATCAAAACTTCAACAAAATATTCTGAGAACTCAAATTTTTGTGATAGATATTTTGTTCATGTTTAAAAGAAAATATCATGCAGCACTAAAGAAAAATATCTCATTATTGTCTTTTATTTGAAAACTAAAAAAGGTAAAGACTTCAACAAATAACCTAACAAAAAAAAATTAATTAATTATTAAACTTAAGAAAAATCATATAATAAATATAAAAATACTAATATACTAATATTGTTCCAACTAACCTCAGCAATTTCAATATGCAACTTGTAGGGATCCTCACAGCGAACCTCTTTTTGTTCAGCATTTGTATATTATTATGCTGACATAAATCTTTAATACATTGGAATTTTTCAATTTCTTCTATCTTTTGTTTCATCTTGTAATTTTTTTGTTCAAACATGAATTTTGTCTGAACAGTGACAATCTTCTAAAGTGCAATCGCATTTCTCTAATGCAATATAAAGATACTTTGTCTTTCACATAGCTATAATGGCTAATAACATTAGTATGAGAATCTACTTTAGATAAAGTTTTTACTTCTCGTATGGCTATATCATAAACCTTCATTTTTATGCGTTTTATGACAATTTTGTCTCTAAAACAATAAATTTCAATATTTACTATAGCTCCATTATTTCCTCTTTTGATCTGTTGTGGTGTCCTTCATCTAATTCAAACTGCTTTCATATACAATCAATCATGATCCAAGAATTGTGCGAAAAGTATCTACAAAAAATATAATAGATCAGTTAAAAAAATGTACCAATCTAGAGGTGATTGTTACTTTTTTGAAAAGAAAAGAAGCACACAATAAAACTAATTGATATATAGAGTGTAGAAATCTCAATGTCTTCATTTTAATGTGTACATAGGTAATCAATTTCACTTATAGAAATGTACCAATCTAGAGGTGATTGTTGCCTTTTTGAAAAGAAAAGAAGCACACAATAAAACTAATTGATGAATAGAGTGTAGAAATCTCAATGTCTTCATTTTAACGTGTACATAGGTAAACAATTTCACTTATAGAACAAGTGTTAACAGTTAACCAATTAGTTGGTTTAGGGAATGCATTAATTTTTAAATTGTAAACCTAAGTTTTGTATTTTTTTTGTATTCACATATTTCATTTATATTCCTTGAAATTATATTATTAATGTTATCCAATTCGGTCCCTAGGCCTTAATTGTATTTAAAGCTCAAGTTTTACCTTGGTTTTACATTTGGTCATATTCTTGGGATGGTTTCACTCCCAATTATAGTCTTTCATTTTAATGGCCCTAGGTGTAGGATAGGTTTTCCTTGTTTCAAAAAAGATTCATATTCTTAGAGACTTTAAGAGTGCATTTAAATATGTCAAAAAGGCTTTTATTACATATCCAAAATGTCAAATGTGTCAATACTATGCTTTTATTTCCTTGTAAAAGCTAATTTGAGAGCAAAAAGATGAAGAGGTCACATGTTTCTCTTATGGGAAGGAGTTTTAGTTTTCCTTTTGTTCGATCGAAGCCCAAACTCATGGTCAAAGGAGAGTGGAAAGAGAAAGCAAGCCCTGGATTCATGCCTTGGTCTTTCAGAGAGTGGAAAGAGAAATCAAGCCCTAGATTCATGCCTTGGTCTTTCATGGCTGCTGAAAGCAATGTAGGTTCAAGAAGAACAACAGCAAATTCAATGCTACATAAGATCCATAAAAAGGGGAAAGGTTTCAAGACTAAGAGCAAGTGAAAAGAGAGGATCCACGTGGTTTTAATGAGAACAAGCAGTCTCAAGGAGAAATATAGCAATCATGATGAATAATGGCAGAGTTTCAAGCAAGAGCAGTGGTCTTTCATCAATGAACAACAAATATGGCCAAAGGAACAAGTTATGCAATGAAAGCAGCGAGTATCTAGTGAAGATGAGCAGATTTACAATAGTGAACAGTAGATATCAAAGGAACGGAAGGCAATTTTGCAACTAAGAAGCAGTTGACATGGAGTTTCTTCAGAAAGAGGTAGGGTTTAAGAAAACTCACGGGATCTAATGCATTCATCTATTCTTTTGTGGTTTCAAGCATTTTTATCAATCTTCAAGGAAGTATCATTATTTTTCTAGAGCTTTGTTGATGTTCCTCAAATGTCTTGCCAGAAATTTTGATGAGATTAGTGTTTGTTTTCAGACGTTTATATTTCTTCAAGAGTTTTTGACTAGGATACATCGAGTTTTTATTGTTTTGCTGAGTCTATTCACCGTTTTCATGAGAATACTTTCATTGTCCATGCATTGGGATGCATTATATAATATGTCTTTTTTATTTCTTTTGGAGAGTTTCTCTGTTTTTGGAGATTCATCACTGGTATATGAAGAAGTTTTATCTTCAAGAAGGTGCAATATTATCTTAAGACCTTCATTGATAGAGTAGAACAGTGATGCAAAAGTTTGAAAACCACTGTCATTGGCAGGATTTATGCACTATTATAAGGAACGCAAGGAGACAGAGTATAAAAGTTTAAGAGATCAACAACTATTGACTGTCCTATGAAAGGATCAATCACTGCCTTCTGGAGGTCTTTCTCTGTTCCTGAGGTTTTCATTATTTTCATAGCATCTTCGACTATTCTATCAGCTCTTTTGGCTGTCACATAGTTGCATTCACTGTTCTAGGAGAAACATTCATGGTTTTATATGAGACATACCCACTCTTTGGAGAGTCACGTTGGAGGAGGAAGTTAAAGGGACAGATCCTGGTCATGTAGAAGTTGATCGTCACAACTTGAAAACCTTAAGACATTACTGCTGTCCTGGAGCATGACATATGGACTGTTGTAAAGACAGTGATATCTACAAGGAATGCTTAGAGATGGTAATTACAATACAAAAAACAGTGACATCCACTATCACAGTGCTTTACTATGAAACAGTGATCCAATTAGCAATAAAGACAGCATACATAAAACAATGAGTGAGAGAGATCAATATGTCATGATCTTAGTGCATATAAAGCATGAAGAGAAATAGAAGAGTGTTAAAAGACATCGCATAATATGCAAGACAATGAAAAATCACTATTATGAATGACAGTGATACAAATAAGACCGTTACAGGATCATAGGACCATGACAGTGAAAACAAGGAGTCGTGAAGCTTGGAAGCCCTAACAAATACAAGGGTTTCATAAAAGAGTCAAGGACAGTCATTAACAGATTTCTTAATTGCCATGTCTTATAGCAGAGAAATGCTTGAAGAATCTCATGAAGAGAAACTGTTACAAAAGAGTGATGATGAAGACACTATTCAAGAGCAAAGAGGGCAGACATTTGAAGAATAGGGAACCACTGTAATAAGTCACTGTCCCATGAAAAGCCGAGACTAGATTTCAGTTTTTTTTAACACCACACTCATCTTCGAACCCTTGTCAACTATCCAAAAAAAAAACCCATTTCAAATACAATGTGAGAATAATATCAACACAACTCTAAATACTTTGAACTAAACTTGGCATTACACAATCATTTTTTATTCCATTTCTGAATGTGACACCCATGTCTAAATCTCTCAGACGTTTTTATAAACACAAAGGATAATCATCATAGTATAAAAACGGTTTTGCAGACAAGGATAAGCAAAACTTCTGAAGATGATTGAAACAAATTCACGTATACTTTCAAAATAATTTAGCTATACATAGCAGGTCCCCTGAAAGAATATTTCCAACATGTGCCAATTAATTATCTGCTACATGCACACCTTCAAAAAAAAACAAGCCTTTTAGGATGCAAGAGATGACATGGCAAGTGAATTACTTGGCACAAACAAGGAGACAAAGAGTCAGCTAAAGCACACAACCAACTAGCTCAACCAAGCACCCAAACATCTCAAGCAACCAAGCAACTCAAGTGATCCAATTCAACCAGTCTCAAAAACTAACAAGAAGACAAGCAACTAGCTGACAAGCAGCTCAAGCTCGTCAAGCAGTTCAAACCAATTCTCTGAAATTTATAGAACCTTGATCATCAACATCTGACATCAATGACAACACACTCAACACAAATAAATCTTTTTCTTCACTTTTACTAGGTTTTTGAGGTGTAGCAGCGTACAAATTGCATTGTAATGAGACATGAATATAATATAGAACACAAATAAAAAACCATAGGGCAATTGATGGAACCCTAGAAACCCGCACATGTAGAAGTAAGGAGCATACATAATAAGAGTTTATAGAAATCTTCAACTCCAGATAGAGACTATAATTATTTAAGTAATGGTGAACACTGTAAAAAGGTTTTAAGGGCAGCCATTATAGGGCAAAACCATGTACAAAGAACAGACATCAAAAAACACAAGTTAAAAAGCCTAGTGAACTTCAGTCCCTACCCATTACTTACAATAAAAAAGGCAAACAAAAAACAAGTGCAACATTGTCACACAAGCCTTAAGCAATGCAAACCCTAATCCAGCTGAAATATGATAGGCGGCAATGCTATAAGACAGCTCCTCAAAAATGATTGCATAACATTGCAAAGGCATCAAATAGTACAAATTTAAATGCATTTTCAGGTCCAAGACGAAAATTCAACAATCTCAAACAGAATCAACCGCAAGTTTTACACTAAAACTCCAAAAATCTATGTAAGCATGGCTGGATATAGAAGCAAATATATTTTTCATTGATTACTTTTTGTCATAATAGAAAGAAAACACAACAAGAAAGAGTAATGCCATTATTAATAGCTTTTAGAAAAGGTTGTCTCAGAAGTGACACTAAGTGAAGAACCTTTGCACTTTGGACACTTAGAGACTTGACCAGGGACCATGAAATACATTAAACATGTGTGACACCCAACAAGCTTCATGGCAGACTAAATTTATTCCGTAGCAATATCATCATTAATTACGATTCCAAATTTAACAGTTTTTGAGGTAGATGAATTCATTGTGAGATCTAGTCTCTCTTCTTCTTCTTCATTAGAACTGAATTTTGAATGCTCCTAGATTAAAAAGACCTCAGAACATGTTTCGGTTGCTTCTTCTGCCAATGTCGAATTCTGCTTCATTCAGCTCGCAATAAACAAAAAGTAGGCTTTCAGCTACTTAGTACCAAATGAGTTTGCACAATAAAAGAAAATGCAAAATGTCGCACCACAGACAAGGCAGGTGAAAACATGATTCTTGAGGAGTGAACTAATTGCAAAACAGAACAGTCAAAACATAAGTCTTAGGAAGGGACCAATAATTTAGATAAAGCATTGTGATGTCAACACTTACCTAAAAATAAAAATATTCTAATTTGTTTTCTATCAATCATCTTAAAACAAGTATGAGAAATTAATTTGATCTTATTGTTCTCTTGATTTCAATATGGTGTGTGTTCTAGAGAAACGTAGTAGTGGCATTGGTCTACATTAATGATTTTATCTCTAAATTTGTTAAAATTATTAAGTTTATAGTATATACCACATCAAAAATGGTACAAATGGTAGTTAGGTAAATGTGCTAAAGACTGACTCATATAGTTCTGTAGGGTTATGTCAAATTGGTGTATGGTCACATATTTTGAGTTCAATTCTTTTTTAGATGTTATTTAAAAACATTTTAAATTATTTTCAAATTTTCAAAAAAATATTTTCACTAATTTTTTGTTACTAGATATGAGAGATTATTGTGATTAGATTGAATTGTTTAATAGACCAAACATGTATTGTTGTAATTTCTTGTGCATTTAATTATTATTGATAAATATTAAAATTGTATGATATATTTACTATGACAATATTAATATGTTGATTTTAAGATAAGTAATTAAACTCGTGGATGGAAATCTCCTTATCAAATCAAGGGAGAGGAAATAGACACATTTAACTTTGGATGCATCATTTTCTACTGCCTTACAAGGGGACATCATCCTTTTCATCATATTTCAACAAGTCAAAACAGAAAATCTCGACCATCATTATATCTCGACCATTAGTCACATTCCAGAGGCCCATGACATTGTAAATTCACATCTACTGTTTTCAAAGGTAAGGGATTTCTTATAGGATTTATTATAAAAATGTATTTGAATATATAAATATAAGAATTTTATTGTGCAATTTGTTATTTCAGGCCTAAACTACATGACATCGAGGTACATCCATTTTTTTGGATCTCATATAAGCGTATACATTTTCTTCACATTGCAAGTGATTGGGTAGAATTGGAAAAGCGCACTGGAAATGCACAAATCCTTGATAGTAATAGGATTTAAATCTGCTAAAAACAAGTTTTTCCAGGTGGCTGGGACAATATAATAGATCAAAGGATAACAACTCATATTAATTCCCAATGCGGACATACATATGTATATACTTGTGTGAACTACTTAGAGCTTTCCAAAATCTATATTGTCATTATATAGATCACCCTCCATCTATACAAGTATAAAATAATCTGAGAGAAATAAATTAAAATTTTAAAAACTATAATTAGATGACATTCTTAAAAGATAATAATATTTAGTAAAATAGTTATAAATTTAGTTATTTTATAACTTAAATATCTTTTCCAAAAAATAAATTTTAATATCCGAATGTATGACAGGCTTTCTTCAGTAGCAGACCTGATGAAATATTGGGGTACTTCCAAGATAACTTTTCGAATTTATATTTTGAAGTTTTCAAGATTATGAGGTCTCATTGCTTCCAAGAAGACGCTTTTAATGATTTTGTAAACTAATTAAGAAACAAGTTGGTTACTACTTTAGATTCATAAATAATAGACATCTTTCTTTGAAATATGAGCAACAATTTTGAAAAATAGCAAGTTTTATGAAATTTTAAAACAATTCTTATAACTGCAGGCTAAGTCACAAGGTTCGCCGAATTTCACGCTTGAAGTTCGAAATTCAGCGAACATTTAAAATAGGTATGAAATTCGCCAAATTCATATCTAAATTCATACGGAGAAAATGCTAGGTTTTTAATCAGACTATATCTACGCACGACATTTTCAGAAGGGGTTTCTTACAGGTTTTTAAAGCTAGGCTTAAACTTCTTCCACCGCCAATTCACATAGCTCGTCGCCTGCGAACAGCTATATAATGCATTTCATTTTGAGGTGTGTGACGAAAGTTGAGGAAAGGGTTAGAGGGACGAGCCACGAGCAACACATCCTTTGGCGCGAATTTCTTCAATGGAGTTTCTTTGAACACGAAGTTCTTCTATGCAGATTTCTACTACAAATTTCATGCATTTACTTTGGCTTGCCGTGCTTTATAACATTTTAATTATGTATGATTACTTTAAAAACAAATTTAATATTTCTTTTATTTTTATTAAAATTTTATTAAAAATTAGCATTTAATAGATTTAAATTTAATGTTATGTATTTTTTTAATTATTAAATTATCATTTAATAGATTCACATTGAATGTTATTTTATTTTTATTTTTAGTATTAATCTTTAATAATTAAAATTTAATATATAATATATTTTAATTTTATGGATTTTTTTTTATAAATTAATTCTATATGGCGAATTTAGTGTCGAATTTTTTCCAATTTTTTTCTCATCAAACTTAATCCGAATTTTATTGTTGCCAAACTCGAACTCGAACCTTGTGACTTAGACTGCAAGTACAAACATCTACTCCTATATTCATTTCTCAATAGTATAAACATTTTTTCTATGCCCTCACTGCAATTTATATATTTCTCAATATTCTGTAGCAGACGCATTTTACCAAACAAATAGTTCAAGTGCCTTGTCAGTGCTTTGATATATTTCTTTGATGTGTGCCAGAATGGTTGCATCTGTCGCATCTAACAGGTTTCTGTGTAGAGAAGATGTTGGTAGTACAATTATAGGTTCTACTAAATCAAATTCATAAGGGTAACCCATCTATATTCTTTAATTGTAAAGATTGGTCTAAATGATTTTTATGTTATTTATTGTAAATGTTTTCCTTCGTTTTACAATAATGTCCTCCTGATCTTTTCAACATTATTTTCTGCCAATCGCTTTTCTGCAAGTTTCTAAAGTTCTTTCGAACAAATGCATTTCATGAACATCCTGTAAACCTGGCATTACATGAGATATGTTTTGATCACATCTGTGCAGCAAAGCTTTTGTGCAATCTCTGTATTAAACACAAACATTTTTAAAAAAAATTGATGCCTCTTCTCAATTTTTAATATCTTCCCTGGGGACAAGATGCACATTGTGTTGGCAGGTGATACTCCAGTCTCACCGCAGTTCACAGGCGTGGTGGAAAAAAAATGAAAATCATATCAATCTTGAAATTCATCACCATGCTGTGTGTGCCTCCATATGCAGAGTTCTTGTTAGCCTATTTATAAATCGCATGTAATATCCCCGAATAGGATATTTTCTAAAATTCTGACTTTTCCACTAATTTCTGATTTTCTAATATTGCGTGTAGCAGAAGAAAATGAACATAATATCAATCTTGAAATTCATTGCCATGCTGTGTGCCTCCATATGCAGAGTTCTTGTTAGCTTATTTATAGATGGCATGAGCTGTTTACTATTTAGTTTAAGTTTAATTAACAGACGTTTTGTAGTGCATATGTCAGTTTGAAATAGTTGTGTGATGCATGATTGTTGCCAAGAACTGAGGCTGCAACCTCTATAAAAACTGCCGAATATAATGTGTCTGATAGACCGCAAAATGTAATCAATCAATTCCAAACAGTTGAAATCAAGATTTTGTTTGTGACCAAAAGATTGCAGTTTTGTGGTTTTTTTCTGTATTTTAAGAATTCGCACATCATGCAAGTCTTCTTGTCACAATGAAAAAATATTTTTTCCCAAGATTGCTAGCTAGTAATCCACCCACAAATTAATAGCATTATTTCAATCCTTTCTCTTCAGTTTTATGCAATCATTGACATTCGAATTAACTATTGTTTCTACAAATGCGAGCTTTCCCTTCATTTGAAGCTCTGTGAAGAGCAGTCCTTCCTATCATATCTGACAAACTCTTATTTACTTTGCTCATCTACCTGCGTCGCAAATTTTGTGCAATCTCTGTAGGCCTATTTCAAAACTCCCACTTGGCAGAAGAAAGGATGCTATGAATTTGGATTTACATCTGCCAACAAATTCAGGCCTCTATTTGCATTTTATATACACATCTATAAGGGCACTTGCAAACAGCAACATCTAAAAACAAGGGCTGCATTGGAGCGTAAGCGTAACAATGTTGATGTTGTTGGGTGCTTGATTATGAAATCTGTGGATGTATGCAGTTGCCAGGCTGTGTAAAATATCCATAAAATAACTATAATAACCGCGTCATTTAAAGGTCAAATACATGATAGCAAAACATGTTCACTGCAGAGGCTCAAATATCCAAATGTCATAGAGCTTTGGACTAATAGCCCAAGTGTGATTGAGAAGTGTTGTAAAATTTATAATAAATCTTAAATTATATATTCGTATAGGATTTCTACAGGATATTTAGATAATATTAGTATAAGTTAAAAAAAACTTTGTTTCAAATGTTTAAAATGTAACAAGCACCAAGAGAAGTTTGTGAAGAGGATTACAAAGAAATCATTTGCCATAACCACAATTTAAAAATTGTGGTCACTGTACACCATTTTCTCCTGGACCAACTTTGAAACACATTGATGTTTGATCTTCTTCCTGAAAACTTCTTAATGAGGGAGTTCTCAAGGTTTAAAGCAGCGTTCATTTCTTATGAATAAACCATTCCAAAGAAAAGGCATAGATGAAGCTGACTTAACTGAAACCTCTTTAGCCCAAGACTGTATGTCTGCCCGTTCACCATAGGGTTAAACAAAGTATGATGGTTACTTGAATTCTAGAATGATAATGCTTTTGACAATAACTGTATATAGAACAATGTTGGAGAGCAATTTGCATGCCTTGAGCTGCTACCATTGAAATGATGCAAATGGGTATCCAGTTATCTCAATCTGTAATCCACTAGTTCCTTATTCCTCCGTTTTACCATCAAATCATTATGTTACCCATCATCAGTCTTCCTCAGCTTTACTTAAAGCACAACAAATTGTCCAAATATTTAATATTTGTGATAGCTTTACTCTGCTATTTTTTTGAAAATAATGTGAAGCACATTAGAGGACAAGTATAAAGGCCGTCTATTGTGGTCTCTAAGTTAATGAGCAATTTGATAGAGTCATCAAAGAACAAGGAAAGCACTTCTTCCACAAAATGAGGATTGTTTTTGTCCAGTGGCTACTTCAGCTGACTATATTGCTCATCCAGAAATCCCTACAACAGAACCCAGATAA
This sequence comes from Chamaecyparis obtusa, assembly GCA_027943335.1. Taxonomy (NCBI): domain Eukaryota; kingdom Viridiplantae; phylum Streptophyta; class Pinopsida; order Cupressales; family Cupressaceae; genus Chamaecyparis; species Chamaecyparis obtusa. The sequence continues at coordinate 855,565 of BSBK01000293.1, read as the reverse complement.
GTTTTACTGTGTTTTTCTATCAAAGTAGAAGATAGGTCACAAACTATCAGTATTCAAAACCTCATACAGGCAGGAAGAGAGAGTAAAAGGATTAAGAATTATTAGAACTAAAAGCTGGGAACCCTCACGCCCATCATTCCTCTACAATTGAAATATTTTGCTCAATCTAGATTGACTCCCAAGTGGAATTTTTTTTGATTGACTGTAAGTTGTGAATATAATATGTTTTATGTGATTTCCCCAACTAATAGAGGATTTGCAATCTAATTAGAAGCCATGGAGTCTAATTAAATCAAGGCTATAATCGTGATTGTTATGTGGAAGCAATATTGACGTGAATGTAATTATTTACTGTGCAAATATATCAGCTATAGTCCCAAATAATCATGGGCCCACTTCCTCATATAGGCACTGAGGACTTATATTGGCGTAGGCAAAGATTGAAATTAAACATTGAATGTGATATCCCATCATTATTGAGTATTGAAGGTTGAATATTGTGCAGTTCAGACATTTGCATGAGCCATGTCCAATGAAGAATTAATGGCAGAGAAGCCCGTGAAGGAAGTAATACTCGCAGGTCATCATCGGATTCACATTCCCTGTGCATTTGATTATAGTGTATATGTTGCCGAGCATATAGAAATTTATCGCGTCAGGCACATTCTACATTGTGGTGCTATTTGGGGGAAGCAACGGAAAGAAACCATGACATGAGTGAAGAGTGTTCGCGCTCAGATAAAGACAAAGCCTCTTGACTGATAACATCATCGTGGCCGGGCATACATTGACGACAGAGCTTACAACAAAGGTAGCTTGTCTTTAGGCTCTCATAATAATGAGAGCCAGGTTACAATCACTGTATTTCCTAACAACAAATACATCTGTGTATCTGACAAAGTCTATGTCAGATGAATTGAAAGAGGATGGTAACATCGACAGTCACAACAGACGATGATAGGTGTTGATCTGAATAAGAAGCCACATCATTTATTGATAAAGAAAGCGGCAGAAATTTGATTTAAAAGGCTATGTTTGATAATTATATGCAACAGTTTCTTCTATTGGTTGGCACAACTCATTATGAAAGTCAGGAATGTTATTTGGTATAATTCTTGACACATATCTAATTGTAGTACCGAACTTGATTCATAGATGACTGTTCCCCACGAATTGTTGTGTCCGATGTCATGGAATTTAGGAAGTGATAACAGCAATAACGTTGAAAGGAGGTTTATAAAATAATGAGATAAGTATTTTTTATTATTATATCTTGAGAACTACCTTTATTTACTTCTTGTAGTTAATCTCTTATTTGTATTTATAGATGTACTGTAAGAGCTATTTGCCTTGATTTTTTCCAGAGATGCTCTTGCAGGAAAAAGAAGATTGATATCAGATTTAGAGGGACTTTGACACTTCAAAGGCAACATTGGATGAGGAGCTCAAAAGATTGATATTCAGAGGGAGCCTGCAAATCCACATTTGTGACTGCATGATTTTAATGGGTCTGCCCCGTGTACATCATGAGGAAGTGACGACTTCCAAATGATTATCACTTGTATCTATATAAGTTATTTAAAGGTGACGGTCTTACAATAACTTAATCTTCTATTATGATGGATAACTTATGGTGTCTAAGCAGAGCATGATAGATTATATCTTGCATGGTGCATTAATTTCCTTAAACAGACCATGAAAATAATGTTTCTATGGTAAGTATTATTGAGGACACGTGTGTACATACCTTATGAACATTTTTGAGTATTTGGTGAATATCACGCGACTTGATATTCCGAGGCCATTACTCGGAGTACTTGGTGGATATCAGCGACTTGATATTCTGAGGCCATTACTCATGATATCATGAAATGATATGTAATAGTGAATATCTTCTAATCAAGGATATTCTTAAACTTGCCATTACTTGATCTAATCAAGTGTTTATCCTCCCTAGCTAAGTGGGAGTATTAATAAATTGTAGCTTTAGTCCTTATGTTACCGTGAGGTAACAGTTGTACCTTGTGTTGTTTGGATAGAAATCATCCTCCCTAGCTAAGAGGGAGTGTTAATCATTGTAGCATCGATCAGATGATTCCAATAGATAAAAATCAAATGTTTGAATGACCTATCAACCTCAAACATTTGATATCTATCCTACACGAATATTATCATGGAGCATTAGTATATATATATATATATATATATATATATCACATTATTAATTATGATAATAAGAAAATGTTATTGATAACTAATGAGAGTTAAAGAGACATGTCTCTACGGAGACATGCCTCTTAATATCATATACATATGCATCGAGAAGGTAACTTGAAACACACAGAAAATCTATAAGTGTTATTACAAGTTACTGCAATGACAAACCTCCAACTTTAACAAGCTTTCATAATATACCTCCACCTAGCATCAATCTTCTTGAATAATGTATCAGGTATCATTTTATGTAGCTCACTAGGCCCTCTGCAGAATTTGTGCATGGTGTATATGACAGCTTCTTCAATCTTTTTCTTATCCTCATCATTAAATTTATCATACCAACCACTTACCTTAGTGATGCTTCTATATTCTCTAACTTCTTCAGCTATGTTGTCTGATGTATTAGATCTCCTAGTCACTGGTTTGACTGATTTCTCAATTGTCGTGCCTACAACCTTTGATTTTTTACCACTGGCCCTCAATTGTGTTTGCTCTTGTTAGATTCAGTTTTAGCTTCTTCTTCCTCTATTGTATCTTTCTCCTTACTCTTTCTTTTTGTCTCTTTGTAGCCATGACTTACACCCTTCTTTCTCTTGTAAGTTCTTTGTACAATTTCAAGTGTCTTCTCCTTTTCCTTAACCACTAATGCTTCAGACTAAATTGATGTTTGCCTCCTTGATTATGTTCTTGTAACAAGGGAAGGAGTTTCCTTTATCACTGTAGAACTTCTAGTTGTTCTTCTTGTAGCCTTACCGGTTGTAGAAGATACAACCTCTACCTCTACTTCTTCTCCGGCAATACTAGAAGTACCAACTTCCTCACTTACAAACTTCTTCCTTATCTTATCCATCATTTCTTTGGTAATGTTACTCTTTTTTGCTAGGTCGTCAACTCTTTTCCTCACTCTTCTCTCTATCACTGATTCCATTAGCTGTGAGTTTATTTTCAAATAGGTTTCTTCATAAGTTCCAAACCTAGGAGTACTTGCATCAATCAGTTTGGACAGTAACTCATCAGCATGGAGTGATAAGATATCACCATCAACCTCATATCCCATCGGTAGAGCCCAAGAAGTTCTTGGTTGTACCACCTGCATTTTGCATGTATCGGTATCCACAATAAAGCATATATCTTCCTTGTATTTTTCTACAATACCGGTTGGGATCCTTTCCCTCTCATGCATTTGTTTCTAAGAATCTTTGAAATAACCCCACATGGCACTAGTAAAGTTATTTCCTAACATCCTTATGCATTCCCTAATCTACACTACTACCGATTTGTTGGTTGACCACTAAACATTACTGACACCAGGGAAATGATTTTGCAAATAGAAAAATATACATACCAGGACTGAACCATATTTGAAAACTTGTTTCTTATCCTTCTTGATTCTCTCCATGTTCACAAAGAACTAACTTCTCATGACCTCACATAGGTCGTACCATGCATTGTCCTTCACCACCCAATATGCAGCATGAATTCCACCACCGAGCACATTGTTCAATTGGCTCGACTGATATACTTTTTAATCGATTACCATAGATACAAACTTGACCTCGATATCTTCGATATCATTGATTGTCATAGATTGATAATCTTGTCTTGACTTCGTTAGACATGTAACTCCATCTGCAGGGATCGTCCTCAAAATAAGTAAACTACTGATCACACATAAATCAGCAACTGCATGAATGATCTCCTTAGTTATCTTGTACGGCCTATTCAACCAGATAAATTGATCGTGCACTTGACTAAACACATATCTGATCCATTCAACTTCGAGATCGTAGGGTAGCTCAACAATATAGGTGAAACCTTTATCTGTCAAATGCTTGTGTTCACCCTTCAATCCAGAGTCATTAAACAATTCGATATATGCATTGAAAATAGCATTGGAACAAAGATCTTCAACCTTAAAATGGATAAATGATCTTATGTCTTCGGCCAACAACACACCATGGGGTATCAAAGATAAAGCACCTACAGGGTCATTCTCTACGGAGTTCATAGGATGCAACTTAAAAACTGGCCTTGGTTCCTCAGTAATTTCAACCAATACAAGAGTGTCCATAATGCCAACAATAATTTGCTAACAGCTCGTAGAATGCAATGTGACAAATGACCTTTTCTTTTCTACTTTTAGAACATTGCACTCAATGCAATGGTCAAATAGTACCATTAACCGCTTGCAACCGGTTAGAACATCAAATGGTCACAATTTCATAAAAAACATTATGCGGTCGCATAGAATCATATGAAATATAAGATTAGTCATCAAATTCATCCAAAACATCAATCAATAGGCATCTAAATATGCTGATAAAACTTACCGCGCACACAATTTAGGGGATCGGTTATAGATCTTACTTGATTTGCTCCCCCTAAACCAATAGTATTAACTTAACCTAATGATGAATTCTCCACATCCAATTGGTTTCCTTGATGATTAGGTCTCAAAGGGTTGGGGCTATATGGCCTTTGATTGTTGATTCTAGTCATTCATTAGCATTATGTCCATACTTATTGCAATGATAACAATTACCATGAAAAAAATTAGGTCTACCATTGAAACCTTCAAATCTACCATAAAGATTTCATGATCTAGCAACAAGTGCATTAGGTCCACTAGGTCCAATAGGTCTAAACCTACATACATTAGTAGTGTGACCTTCCTTGTGACAATTGAAACATATTGGTCTTTAATTCCTCTTACTAGCTTTGTTGTTGATCACCTTAGGTGCTGACTTGTCTTCTTTTGCATCGATCTTCTTTGTACCGGATGACTCATCGACTTCAAATTTTGAAAACCCTAAACCTTATTTCTCGTTGTTTCTCCTTTGGTTTGAGCGTTGTTCATCAACTTTAGCAAAACTCTTATTGAACTGATCCAACAAGTTTGTTGTTGCTTTTAGTTCTCCTTTCAGCTTTTCATTCTCATCCCTCAAATTCTCATTTTCTCTTAGGACATTGGTATTTTCTAAATTAGTATCATGTAGTTGTTCATTCAAAATAACTTCTTGTTCAGATCTGAATAGTTCTTCCATCTTTTCTTTATGGTGTCATCTTTGGCTTTGAGAGCATCATCTACAACCCTCCTAGCTTCATCTACAACTTTCTTTGCATCTATCTCTTAACCCATTTTCACTGAGAAGCTTCCCAACTCCCTCTGCATGTTCTTCGTTTCTTGCTTCAGCTTGTCCATCTCCCTATGCATATGCTTGTCCTTAAGTAACTGCTCATTCTCTTGAGACAAGGCTTCTAGGGCTGCTTCAAATTTCTCATATCCACTTTGTTCAAATAGGAATTTAATTAGGTCTTGACTATTATTCATCTGTTGAACCAGTTCTTGTCTTTTAGTCCTAGATTTGTTCAACCAATCTTTGAGTTTCTCAATCATGCCTTCAACCCCTGTAAGTTGTCTTCTATAGGATTTTATGTCTTCCTCAAAGATCTCTCCCAAGATAATAGGCTTCTTATAGGAAACTGTGCTCTGATACCAATTATTAGATATAGGAGACACTGAGAGGGGGGTTGAATCAATGTAAACAAGAAATGAACCAATTCAACCAATAATCTGATTATGCTTTTAAACAACTCCCATACAATCACACATGCAAATATAACTATGCAATAGAAGTAAAGTAATTTAAGCATCCATAAAGCATTACACATAACACCACTATTTTTTATCGTGGAAACCCTTGTAAGGGGGTGAAAACCATTGGGAGATGATACCCACAAATCGCTTCACTGCAGATAAAAGAGTTGCCCTGTTATGAGCTTGAAATACCCTGTCAAGGGTTTACCCAATTAGAAGTGACTAGTACCTTGTTAGAAGTACCAAAATATCTGTTAGGATCTACCTCGCAAGAGGATTTACAACTCCAATTAAGAAGTCACCATGTTAAAGGATTTATACAAAAAACCTATTAAAGTCCACCCAATTGAGGGATTTAAATTGCTAACCTATTAGAGTTAGCCTTGAGTAATAAACTCAAATAGTCGATCTGTAAATGGCACTGCTTGCCTGACAGATCCACTGTAATCTTTGATCTTTGGTGCACTGTATTGCCTTTGTCTCTAATCACAACACCCAAACTCATGATTGCAACCCTAAATCATGTGATTTAGTCCACCTTTATACTAATGTTCTTAAATCGGCTAAGACTTGGAAAACATTTTACAAGTTGGTCCACCAAATTGACCAAACTTGTGGAAAACCATGCCAAACATACATAACATGTCGGCCCAAAATATATTAATCAAAACATATTGACATGTCAGCCCAAAAATCAACCGCCTTGATCATCTGACCATTAGGAACCAATTAATAGCACAACCAGTTCACTCTTATCACATCACCAAAATACTAACTCACCCAAATCATTGAGTTATCGGTTGCGATTGTAGCATTGTAGTTATCTGACCTTGGTAAACCACCAGGAACAATCGCACCTTCCAAAATGTCATCCATCTCGATCGCCAGGCAAAACAGTCTATGTTATTACCTTCTTGTTCACTGGTCAAAACAATTAGCATAATCTATCTTTACCTATGCATCTAGTCGATCGGTATCTACAACCTATTCATCAAATCCGATAGAATTGATAGAGTTGATAGAGTTATCATCAATGACAAACTCATAAACATCATTACTCTACATCTCAACCCAAAATTCCATCATAATGCCAACAAGCCTTACCTCCATTAATACTTAACCGCACATGCACAATAAAGAAGTAAATAACAAGCTAGAACTCCCATCCACCCATGTTACATTTAGAATCTGGAGTATAGAACTAACAATAGTGTTGCTCTAAAGTGGATTATAATGTGATTGGGGGCTTGGGGGCTATATTAGGGGGTTGGATGCCCTCACACTATTATAATTCCCTCCCACCTGTGCATGAATGATCCAACCTATTGTGTTTGTTTCTGATTCAAAATTTCGTTATCAAAGGAGAAAATATAAGAAAAAAAAATTCTAGTATTGACATCTTTAAAATTGATTTTACTAACGGTGTGGCTAACAACATGCCTTATTATTGACATGCTGCATTATTAATATACTTATTATTAAATTGCAACATGCATTATTATTGACCACCGCTATTTGCATTCTAGAATGTAATTATGCATAATTTGAAATTAAAGGTTCTAATATATCAACACTGAATTACTCCATTCCATTTAAATTTATTATTACGATTTCATAAGTATAATTTGTTATTAATTTAAAATTGATATTTAATACCTTTAATATTATATCATAACCTTCGTTAACTAAATAGTATACCAGTACAATGTAATTCTTTTTAAATATATTACTACTTAATATCATTTAACCAACATTATAATGATAATTAATCATTATCAATGATTAACAATATCAGATTTCAACAATATTACTTCATATTTTGCTTTCCATTCCTACACTCTCATCTTGAGGATGGATCACGGAGTGTGATCCATAATGTTGATGCTAAAAAAAGCGCACACAATCAAATCCAAAAACTAGCATATATTATCAATGATATCTTATAATGTAACTTTAAATGATACAAAGGTTTAATAATATATTTAAATATTCAAATAATCTAAGGTATTGATACATACACAAGAAAATCAAACAAAGGTTCAAAAATCAAGGGAAGGTACAATCATACAAAAGAACATAAATAGATAACAATTAGCTTATTCTCTAAATAAACAACTTTTTGACATTAAATGTCTGTACATAATTGATGACCCTCTACTCAAAATATTTGGTGATTGATTCCTAATCATGTTGGTCGTTAACACAAGCCTATTCTTGTTCATCGCTTAACATGTCTAATCATTTCTTATTAGAAATGTCATGCAATTTAACACTTGGTTTATCACAGAGACATTCAAATCTTATTTATTTTCTTAACCCTACAAATAATGTAACTTCAATAATTACTTGCCTCCCACTATAACTATCTACAGTATTAAAATGGTTCGCCTAATAAATGTTACCACATAATTTAAATCTTCCACCCAAAGTTCTCGTTATCACTCACACTATAACATTATTATATAATTGGAAATTAACATTCACGTCTTCAAGAAACTAAAAGTGTCATAGAAATAAATAAATTTATGCTATCTAGACCCATTGAATCATTTAAAAATATAATTACCTTCTCATCGCCAGATTTATTTTGTTCCACTCACTTCCTTCAAATCTTCTCACCGTGATAAGGTTGGTGGAGTATCAAAGAAAAAAGGATCTATCACGGAAATTTGACTCCTGAGGATATTCCGTTGAAGTTTGATAAAAATTATCTATGCGCAAAAATTTATGATTTCAGTATAAGTAATTCAATTAAATATGATTCCAACTTCAACTACAAAAATATTGATAAGGTGTTTTTATTCTTTTTTTTATACTTATTTATTATTTCTGCTTATTTTGGATCGCGAACTTGTTTTAATTGTTTGTTGAGTTAATAGATCAATAGTGTAAAATCTTTCCTTTCCTAAATCTTACTAAAGATAATGCTTGAAACATAAATTGGTGTGATGTGATTTTCACTAATCACATTTCAAAGTTCATGGAACAATTATTATCAATAATTACAAATTCTAAAACATAGTTCATTTCAAGGGTACACAGAGATTAACTACTCGCCAAAAACTCAATGCACAACTGGTCGAGTTTTTGTCAAAGACTCACTAAGTATTTTTTGCGAGTAAAAGTCGTAACTACTCACCAAGGAAAAAAACTCACAACTTTTTAACCACTCGCTGAGTTTTCAATGAGTAGTCCATCTATGTGTGTACCCTTTGGGTATAGAACGATGTTTCAAAATTTGTAATTATTGCTAATAGTTGTACCATGACATGTGATTGTTGAAACTTACATCATACTAATTTATGTTTCATGCATTATCTTTAGTAGAATTCGGGAAAAAAAAAGTTTTGGACTACTGACCTACTAACTCAACAAATAATTAAAATAGGTTAGCGATCCAAAATAAGCAAAAATAATAAATAATTATTAAGAAAAGAATAAAATCACCTTACCAATGTTTTTGTAGTTGAAATTAGAATCATATTTAATTAGATTACTTATACTAAAATCAAAAATCTTTGCACATAAATAATTTTTATCATACTTCAACAAAACATTCATAGTAGTCAAATATCTATGATAGATATTTTGTTCATATTTACAAGAAATACCATGCAGAATGGCCCTACATTGAAGAAAAAATCTCATTGGTGTCTTTTATTTGAAAACTAAAAAAGCTAGACTTCTGAAAATAACTCAATAAGAAGTAAAATCAATCTATTAATAAATACAAGGCAAGTAAACCAGCTTGCAGAATGTCACCCACCCATCTAGGAAGGACACATGACCACTATAGGAAAACGAAAAAAAATTCCTACCATTTTCTATCTCACCAAAATGATTTTTCCTAGATTTAGGACAGGAAAAGGTGAAAAATTGCCAAGTAAATAACACGAGCCAATCAGAAATTAGAACAAAGCAAAAATAATCAAATAATATAGTGGAATTCCAACCTATCATAGGATAAAACACTGCACATGATTCTTGAGGAGTGAACTAATTGCAAAACAGCACACTGAAAACATAAGTCTTAGGCAGGGACTAATAATTTAGATAAAGCATTGTGATGTCAACACTTATCTAAAAATAAAAATATTCTAATTTGTTTTCTATCAATCATCTTAAATCAAGTATGGGAAATTAATTTGATCTTATTGTTCTCTTGATTTCTCTTGATTTCAATATAGTGTGTTCTGGAGAAACGTAGTAGTGGCAATGGTCTACATTAAAGATTTTATCTCTAATTAAAATTGTTATGTTTATAGTATATACCACAGCAAAACTAGTACAAATGTGGTAAGGATTGAATCGTATGGTTCTGTAAGGTTATGTCAAATTGGTGTATGGTCAGATATTTTGAGTTCAATTCTTTTTAAGATGTTATTAAAAAGTATTTTAAATATTTTTCAAATTTTCAAAAAAATATTTAAATTAATTTTTGTTATTAGATATGAGAGATTATTGTGATTCGATTTAATTGTTTAATAGATCAAACATGTATTGTTGTAGTTTCTTGTGTATTTAATTATTATTGATAAATGTTAAAATTGTATGATATATTTACTATGACAATATTAATATGTTGATTTGATGATAGGTAATGAAACTCATGGATGGAAAGCTCCTTATCAAATCAAGTGAGAGGAAATAGACACATTTAACTTTGGACGCATCATTTTCTACTGCCTTACAGGGGGAGACCATCCTTTTGGTTATATTTCAACAAGTCAAAATGGAATAAAAATTGGCCATCATTAGATCTCGACCATTAGTCATATTCCTGAGGCCCATGGGATTGTAAATTCACTTCTACAGGCTTCTCAAAGGTAAGAGATTTATTATAAAAACCCATTTAAATATATAAATATACAAATTTTATCGTGCAAATTGTCATTCCAAACCTAAACTACATGATATCAAGGTACATCCATTTTTTTTGGATCTCAGAGAAGCGTATACATTTTCTTCACATTGCAAGTGATTCGGTAGAATTGGAAAAGAGTACCGAGATTGATTACTGAGAATGCACAACAATCTCTGGTAGTAAAACGATTTAAATCTGTTAAAAAACAAGTTTTTCCATGTGACTGGGACAATATAATAGATCAAAGGATAACAACTCATATTAATTCCCAACAAGGACATACATATGTATATAATGACTTATGTGAACTGCTTAGAGCTTTCCAAAATCTATATTGTCATTATATAGATCACCCTCCATCTATACAAGTATGTAATAATATGAGAGATAAATTAAAATTTTAAAAAATATAATTAAATGACATTTTTAAAAGATAATAATATTTAGTAAAATAGTTATAAATTTAGTTATTTTATAGTTTAAATATCTTTTCCCAAGAATAATTTTTAATATCTGAATGTATGACAGGCTTTCTTCGGTAGCAGACCTGATGGAATATTGGGGTACTTCAGAGATAACTTTCTGAATTTATTTTTTGAAGATTTCAAGATTATGAGGTCTCATTGCTTCCAAGAAAACGCTTTCAATGATTTTGTAAAATAAATTAAGAAACAAGTTGGTTACTACTTCTGATTAATAAATAATAGACATCTTTCTTTGAAATGTTAGCAGCAGTTGCCAATCGCTTTTCTGAAAGTTTCTAAAGTTCTTTCAAACAAATGCATTTCATGGAAATCCTGTAATTCTGGCATTGCATGAGATATGTTTTGATCACATCTGCACATCGAAGCTTTTGTGCAATCTCTGTATTAAACACAAACATTATTAAAAAACATTTGATGCCTCTTATCAATTTTTAATCTCTTCCATGGGGACAAGATGCACATCGTGTTGGCAGGTGATGCTCCAGTCTCGCCACAGTTCACAGGCGTAGTGGAATATAATGAAAATCATATCAATCTTGAAATTCATATGCAGACTTATTGCTAGCCTATTTATAAATCGCATGTAATATCCCCAAAGAGGATATTGTCTAAAATTCTGACGTTTCCACTAATTTCTGATTTTCTAATATTGCTTGTAGTGGAAGAAGATGAACTCATATCGATCTTGAAATTCATTGCCATGCTGTGTGTGCCTCCATATGCAGAGTTCTTGTTAGCTTATTTATAGATTGCATGAGCTGTTTACAATATTTAGTTCAAGTTTAATTAACAGACATTTTGTAGTGCATATGTCAGTTTGAAATAGTTGTGCGATGCATGATTATTGCCAAGAACTGAAGATGCAACCTCTATAAAAACTGCCTATTATAATGTGTCTGATAGACCGTAAAATGTAATCGATCAATTCCAAACAGTTGAAATCAAGATTTTGTGTGTCCAAAAGATTGCAGTTTTGTGTTTGTTTTTATTAATGATTATAGCTTCAGTCGGATAAACGAGATCATTCATATATATATATATATATATGAACATTATATTATATATTTTGAATGATACATTAATCGACCGAAACATAACATAAGGTGGCAAAGTCGACAAAGGTTATTATGCATTATAATCATCTTTGTTGAAAGGCTGCCTCCACTCTAAGGTGGCGGGCAGACCATTGTGGAGTCACCTCCACGATGGGCGTGACTCCATGAGGAGTCACGACCATCGTGGAGGTGACTCCACAATGGGCTGCATATAATCATATATATATGCGCACTGTTATGTCTTGCTGAGAACTAATAACAACAGCGACATAATTAAAACAGTGTTCTTTGTATTCTCAGCAATACATAACATTGACATATTTAGTGATCATTTTCTCAGCGATAAAATCATAGTATCTTCGTACTACTTCAGTTTAGTATTAATTCAAACAAAATATATGATGATATATATAGATTAGAAGATATTAACACTGAGTTTAGAATAATATTAAATCAATAGCAATATATATATTCAGTTGTAAAACAAGTATTAAATCTGATCAAAGTTTAACATGGTATCAGAGCAGGCATAAAATAAAAGATCCAGATCAGATTTGTAAAAAGACTTCTCATATATATATTCGAATACCATATTCAAAATGGTGAATGGAATGAGATTAGAGGATCGTCTTGCAGGTGCATCAAACTATGTGGCATGGAAATTACGAATAATGGTCACACTAAAAGAGCATAAACTAACACCCATAATAGAAAAATCCGAGCCTGAACAAAACGGAAAAGATGAACAGATTAAATGGGATAAGGACAACACCAAGGCAATGAAATTGCTAGTAGACAGAGTTAAAGATCATGACTATCATCATAAAATTAGAAACCGCATATGAGATGTTTGATGCACTAAGAGATATGTATGAAATTAACAATACAAGCAGAGCGCTTACTCTCAAGAGTCAACTCCATCAAATAAAGATGAAACAAGGAGAGACCATCACCTCCTACTTCATGAGAATTACAGAATTAAGAAACCAACTCTCCACTATCAGTCACTCTTTTGATAGTAAGGAATTAACAATGACTGCACTTAATGGACTTCCCCTTTCATGGGAATCTTTCATTCAAGGAGTAAGTGCTCGAACTAAAATTCCTAAATTTGATCGATTTCCAAGAAGAGTCTCAATTATCAATCAAAGGGATCAATACAAATACTTCAAAAGAAATCTCCAAAGTACTTAATACAGAATCACACAAAAGGAAAAAGAAGACTAACTTCAAAAGGAAAAGAGGAAATGAATCAATTAAGAAACCAATATACAAGCATAGAGACCTATCAAAAGTACATTGTTACAAATGTGACAAATTTGGTCACCTTGCTCGAAAGTGTCCTGAAAGAAATAAGGCACAAGCCTCTTTTGCCCAAGTCAATGATATAAAGGAGAATATGAATTCAGAGAAACTTGTTTTCTACTCCGCCTTATCAAGTCAAGTTTCAAACAATCGTAGCACCTAGGTTGTTGACAGTGGGGCCTCTCGACATATCACAGGATTCAAAGAACATCTAGACACTATAGAAGGATGCCCTAAACAAGAAGTTACAATTGGAGATGATGCTGATTATCTAGTAATGGGTATTGGGACCTGCACCATATATCTAGAATCCGGGATATCTCTACAACTTACTAGTGTTCTATTTGTACCTGGCATAAAAAGAAACTTAGTTTCTATTTCAGCGCTAGAAGACAAGGGACATAGAATCACCTTCATGGACGGGAAGATCTTAGCTTGGCCTAAGAACTCAAATATAAAGAATGCTCTCACTATTGGGGTTAGAGATGGAACCCTATACAAATTATGTACCCTTTCTCATCAAGCCCTAATTCATACATCAAATGAAAGTGAACTATGGCATAGAAGACTAGGGCACTATCATTTCCGTGGTTTAACCTCTTTAGAGAAAATGGTTACGGGACTACCTAAACTAAGATCTGGTCATATTGGAGCTTGTAAAGGCTGTGCATTAGGAAAGAATACTTAAAATACTTTTCATCATAGTGAAAGTAAAACCAAGGATGTACTAGAACTTATTCACTCTGATCTATGTGGCCCTATGTCTGTTCCCTCTATTGGAGGATATTTGTATTACATTATTTTTGTAGATGATTACTCTAGGAAGACCTAGATATATTTTCTAAAATGTAAAGAGTCAGAAGAAATTCTTATGAAATTCAAAGAATCCAACGCTCTAGTAGCAAACCTATCAGGTAAGAGTATTAAAATATTCAGAACAGACAATGGTAAAGAATATACTTCAGAGGTATTTCAACGTTTTTGTAGGCATGTTGGGATCAAGAGGGAGTTCACTATTCCATACAACCCACAACAAAATGGGGTTGCAGAGAGAAAGAACATGACGATGGTAGAATCTACTAAAGCTATGATGCATGATCAAAACTTAGAAACTCATCTTTGAGCTGAAGCCTCTAACATTGTTGTATATGTTCAAAACAGATGCTCTCACTCTTATCTTGAAAATAAAGTTCCTGAAGAAGCATTCACTGGAAATAAACCTAATGTAAGTCACTTGAGAGCTTTTGGGTATCCTGTTTACATTCACATTCCTAAAGAGAAAAGATCTAAATTAGAACCTTCAGGAAAGAAAGGAATCTTTGTTGGATATGGTGAAAATTCAAAAGCCTATAGAATCAACATTCCAGGACAAAGAAATATTGAGTTAAGTAGAGATGTAATATTTGAAGAGGACATTGCACTCAAAAGATCCAAGGAAGACAATAATGATTCTCTAGAAGATCCTTCTCCTGAGATTTAGAAGAATCAAGAAGTTGAAGACAATGAACTTTTAGATGTTACTAATGAACATGAAGTAGGAAAGAAAAGACCTGTTTGGGCTAGAAAGGTTATTGAAGAAGGTGAGAAATATGCTGCTCCAAATGGGGCTATTAGGGAAAACAAAAGACCTCATAAATTATCTAGTTATGTTGCACTTATAAGGGAACTTCTAAATTCAGAACCCTCAAACCTGAAAGAAGCTCTTCAACATCAAACCTGGAAGGATGCCATGACAGAAGAGTATAATTCTATCTTACAAAATGATGTATGGGATATTGTACCTAGACCCATAAACAAATCAATTGTCTCCTCAAAGTGGTTATTCAAAATTAAACATGCAGTAGATGGAAGTATTGATAAATACAAGACAAGATTTGTTGCAAGAAGGTTCTCTCAAAAGGAAGGCATTGACTATGAAGACACGTTTGCTCCAATTGCAAGATATACCTCTGTGAGAACAGTTATTGCCATTGTCGCTGCCAAAAGTTGGAAAATTCATCAGATGGATGTAAAGACTGCCTTTCTGAATGGTGTGATTGAGGAAGAAGTATATCTAGAGCAACCAAAAGGATTCATAATACACAATCAACAAACTCATGTTCGCAAACTAAAGAAGGTATTGTACGGGCTTAAACAAGCACCTCGAGAATGGTATGAAAGGATAGATCATTATCTATCTAAACTTGGCTTCTCTAAAAATGATGCAAACCCAAACCTCTAATTTAAAGTGGTAAAAGGGGATATGTTGATTTTGATTCTTTATGTAGATGATTTGCTAATAACAGGAGAAGATTACCTAATTATTAAGTGTAAAGAAGATCTTGCAATTTGAGATGAAAGAATTAGGACTACTACATTACTTCATAGGCTTAGCAGTTTGGCAACATGCTAATGAGATTCTTCTAAATCAAGGAAAATATACTTTAGACATTCTAAAAAGATTCGGAATGATGGATTGTAAGTCTATGTCCACCCCCATGGAAACAAATCTACTTAAACTAAAAGAAGCATCAAGTTCAGAAACTGCAGATTCCACTCTTTACAGGCAGATTATTGGGTCTCTGATGTACTTAGTAAATCCCAGACCAAACATTTGTTATGCAATTAATGCACTCAGTCAGTTCATGTGTGAACCAAAACAAATTCATATGGTAGCAACTAAGCACATACTAAGGTATGTTCAAGCACAATAAGTCTTGGACTCAGGTACAAAAATGTAGATTTACAATTACATGGTTTCATTGATTCAGATTGGGCCGGAAGCACTATGGATCAGAAAAATACCTTTGGGTGTTGTTTTAGTCCGGGTTCTGCAATGATATCCTGGTTTAGTAGGAAACAATCCTCAGTTGCTCAAAGTTCCACAAAAGTAGACTACATCGCTTCATCAATGAGAGCACACGAAGCAGTTCGGTTGAGAAAACTTATTTTTGGTTTGTTTGGAGAATCTCTAAAACCTAATATTATTCATTGCGATAATCAGAGTTGTATAAAGCTCTCCTTAAACCCAGTATTTCACAACAAGTCCAAGCATATTGAGATAGCTTATCACTATATTAGAGATATGGTGGAAAAGAATGTTATTGAATTGAAATATATCAATACAGAGGAACAATCAGCTAACATTCTCGCCAAGGCTCTAACAAAGACAAAGGTAGAGTACTTTAGAGGTAAACTTGGTATGATTGTAATTTCTAAGAACTTATCTTAGTAACTTTTGATTATTGTACTAATAAAACATTCTTTGTTATAAGTGTTATTTCATAACCATGTATTCTTTGTGTATATCATAAGGAAGTGACGAACTCCAAATGATTTCCACTTGTTGTTGTAGAAATTGTTACAAGGTGACGATCTTATAATAACTTATTCATCTATTGTGATAAATATCATGAAAATGATATTTTCATGATAGTTTATATTCTGTAAATCAATATGAACTAGAAAGTACAAGTTAAACTACTTACAAGTTCTATTGTATGGATATATCATGTCTATATGGTAAGTATCAGATATGTGATACTAGTGCACATATCATACTAGACATCTTGAGTACTTGGTGAATATCATGGACTTGATATTTGGAAACCATTACTCTAAGTACTTGGTGAGTACCATGGATTTGATACTTGGAGACCATTACTCATGATAATCATTTTTGAGCACTTGGTGAATATCTTGTGAGTTGATATTTGGAGACCATTGCTCTGAGTATTTGGTGAGTATCATGGACTTGATACTTGAAAACCATTGCTTGTGATATCAGTAAAATGATATAAACATTAGAATCATTATCTATACTCACATATTACATTGAGGTAATATTTTTTATCCTCCCTAGCTAAGAGGGAGTGTTAATGATTATAGCTTCGGTCGGATAAACGAGATCATTCATATATGATTATATATATATATAAAAACATTATATTATATATTTTGAATGATACATTAATCGACCGAAACATAACATAAGGTGGCAAAGTCGACAAAGGTTATTATGCATTATAATCATCTTTGTTGAAAGGCTGCCTCCACTCTAAGGTGGCGAGCAGACCATTGTGGAGTCACCTCCACGATGGGTGTGACTTCATGAGGAGTCACGACCATCGTGGAGGTGACTCCACCATGGGCTGCGTATCATCATATATATATGTGCACTGTTATGTCTTGCTGAGAAATAATAACAACAGCAACATAATTAAAACAGTCTTCTTTGTATTCTCAGCAATACATAACAGTGACATATTCAGTGATCATTTTCTCAGTGATAAATTCATAGTATATTCGTACTACTTCAGTTTAGTATTAATTCATACAAATCAATAAATGATGATATATATAGATTAGAAGATATTAACACTGAGTTTAGAATAATATCAAATCAATAGCAATATATATATTCAGTTGTAAAACAAGTATTAAATCTGATCAAAGTTTAACAGTTTTCTGTATTTTAAGAATTCACACATCATGTAAGTCTTCTTGTCACAATGAAAAAATATTTTTTTCCAAGATTGCTAGCTAGTAATCCACCCACAAATTAATAGTATTATTTAAATCCTTTCTCTTCAGTTTTATGCAACCTTTGACATTCAAATTAACTATTGTTTCTACAAATGCGAACTTTCCCTTCATTTGAAGCTCTGTGAAGAGCAGTCCTTCCTATCATATCTGACAAACTCTTATAAGCTTTGCTCATCATACCTGCGTAGCAAATTTTGTACAATCTCTGTAGGCCTATTTCAAAACTCCCACTTGGCTGAAGAAAACTATGCTATGAATTTGAATTTGAGCAAAAGGTGTTCACTGCAGAGGCTCAGATTTCCATATGTCATAGAGCTTTGGACTAATAGTCTGTGATTGAGAAGTGTTCTAAAATTTATAATAAATCTTAAATTATTTATTTGTATAAAATTTCTACAGGATAATTATTTATTTGTATAAGATTTCTACAGGATATTTAAGATAATATTAGTACAAGTTAAAAAAAAATCTTGGTTTCAAATGTTTAAAATGTAACAAGCACCAAGAGAAGTTTGTGAAGAGGATTAGAAAGAAATCATTTGCCATAACCACAATTTAAAAATTGTAGTCACTGTACACCATTTTCTCCTGGCCCAACTTCGAAACACATTGATGTTTGATCTTCTTCCTTAATGAGGGACATCTCAAGGTTTAAAGCAGCTTTCATTTCTTATGAATAAACCATTCCAAAGAAAAGGCATACATGAAGCTGACTTAACTGAAACCTCTTTAGCCCAAGACTGTATGTATCTCCTGACCGTTCAGCATAAGGTTAAACAATAGTATGATGGTTACTTGTTTGGCAACAACTATATATAGAACAATGTTGGAGAGCGATTTGCATGCCTTGAGCTGCTACCATTGAAAAGATGCAAATGGGCATCCAGTTATCTCAATCTGTAATCCACTAGTTCCTTATTCCTGTGTTTTATCATTAAATCATTATGCTACCCATCATCAGTCTTCCCCAGCTTTACTGAAAGCACAACAAATTATCCAAGTATTTAATACCTGTTATAGCTTAACTCTGCTATTTTTTTTAAAATAATGCGAAGCATATTAGAGGACAAGTATAATGGCTGTCTATTGTGGTCTCTAAGTTAATGAGCAATTTCAGAGAATCATCAAAGAACAAGGAAAGCACTTCTTCCACAAAACAAGGATTGCTTTTGTCCAGTGGCTACTTCAGCTGACTATATTGCTCATCCAGAAATCCCTACTACAGAGCCCAGATAAGTTTTACTGTGTTTTTCTATCAAAGTAGAAGATAGATCACAAACTATGAGTATTCAAAAACTCATACAAGCAGGAAGAGAAAGTAAAAGGATTAAGAATTAGTAGAACTAAAAGCTAGGAACCCTCACACCCACCATTCCTCCACAATTGAAATATTTTGGTCAATCTAGATTGAGTCCCAAGTGGAATTTTTTTTTATTGACTGTAAGTTGTGAATATAATATGTTTTATGTGATGTCCCAGATTAATAGATGGGTCAGCCAGCCTTACCTAATGTTGTGAGGTTTTCACACCATCAACCCATTGCAAATGGGGAGCCCCTCTTTTCGCCTTGGTGGTTAGTCATAATTGGTAGGTGTTAGTTTTAGGATAGATTAGTAGCATTTCTAGAGGTCTTGCAAGCCATTGGAAAACCAAGTTTTGGGTGAGGTAAGGTTTGAGTCAGGTGATTTTAGTCAGAACATCAAAGTTCAAATCCTTAGTCAATTTGTGGTATTCGAACCTTAGGAAGAGAGTGGGGGTGATTTGCATAGCATAATCCAATCATAGAAAGGACATAGCATTTTAGTTCAATCTCATGTGCAAGGAAGAAAAGAACGAAATTTGGGATTGAGAACGATCAAGTAGGGCATGAAATTTATGAAGTTTGGGCAAGGATCAAAAGCAATTCTATACTTTGTACATTTTGAGGGTGATCAGGTCAAGCCCAAGGACTTGACAAATTCCGACTTGCCTTGATGAGTTTGAGCCCAAGGAGTGAGCGTTTTCCACTCAAGGTAAGACTTTGAGCCCTAAGGCACTACAATTTCCACCTTGAGATGTTTTGATCGAGGCCAATGCATGGGCATTTTCCACCCTTGGTTCATGAAGGATCCCAACACTTAGTCATTTTCCACTCACCTCATGAAGGATCGGGCCCACCATCCATGCATTTTCCATGTAAGACATTGAGACCAATGAATGATCAAAATCTGCTCAAGTCAAGTATTGACCAAGCCCAAGAGATGGGTGATTTCCGCCCTACCTCCATGCATCACGCCCAATGCATGGGTGATTTCCACCCAGCAATAGTGCATGCACCCAACCCAAGGGCATTTCCGCCCAAGGATCTAATGCACCAGCCTAAGGCTTGATTTCCGCTCAGCCTATAGGGCAGCCCAAAGACCGTGCATATTCCACTCCATGTCAATGGGCATTCAAATTCGATCAAGGAGGAGCTATCCAAGTCGGCCATAAGGAGAAAATCCATCATTAATGCAAAGTGGGAATTATTGATTAATTGTGAACAAACATTTAATGAGGTCGGCCCTATTGGAAAACAAGGCAAGTTTGATTTTGATTTAATTTGTTTAAAAAAAGGCAAGCGGCCTAAACCAAAGAGACACCTCCCTTGCCCAATCACCTATATAAGTTGGGTGTTGAAATGAATTTCAACACCCAACTCTAACCTGATCATACAAGCAGATCAGATCGACTTCTATAAACAGCGAACTGCACTGAATAAACCAAGTTTGTGGAAGACATTGAGCATTATTCAAAATCAGATCTGGAAAAACATTAAAATCAAGGCCAATCGATAGTGCAAACCCAGATTTTATCAAAAGAAATCAGGTTAACAGGTGCAAATTGCAGATTCATGGTAAAATGTCAAAACCTGAAAGCGAACCAAGCCTTCTAGGAGTTCAAAATATTTCCAGATCTGAGTTACAAACTCAGAATTTGGTTGCACTGAGTAAGGTATATGATGTCAAAGGGCTGTGAATACATTTTAAAAGAGGAATTTGAATTTGATAGGGGGTGTGATTAAATTGTTTAAATTTGAAGTTATCATTCAGCCTAGAAGCAAGTAGATATAATCAGGTTTTGAATTCAACGAATGTTCATATTAACTATCTAGGGAGGGTGTTGCCATCATGAGTTTTGATTTCTTAAGCACTAACCCTTTGATTTGATTTGAAATGAAATATGAAGTACAAATATTTGACAAATGGTGTTGTATTGCAGATCAAGGGTGGTAAGGTGCAGGGTGGTTCAAGTGCGAGCATATCTTCAACATCGAGAACAACATGGAGACCTCGAGCATCACCAAACCACAAGTTGTTCATCAAGTGAGCAAGGTGCTTCCAAGTTGAAGATTAAGTCAAGATGCAAATCCAAGTTCAAGTTCTCGTCACCAAGATGGAGTTGACAAAGCCAAGTTGTACAAAAGAAATGAACAAGTCTACAAGCGGAGAAGATCATCACAAACTTGAATTTCCTTCGCAAATCCAAGTTCAGTTAGAAAGATTCAACAATATGAAGCACCTACATCACTTGTACAAGAGCAAGATCAAGGCAAGATACCAATGCAAGCAAGTTCAAAGACATATCAATGAAAAGATTTCAAGATGTAAAGGATAGAGAAGACTTCATAAAGATGAAGCAATTTGGGAATATGAGCCACTACAATCAATTGAAAACTTAATAATGTTGAGTATCAAGAGATATTTCTTCATCTCCAAGGAGTTGATGAAGTGTACAAAATAAGCATCTTAAGGTGGCACTCATTCATCTTCAACCAATCAAAAGAATCCAGCTACATGTGTCCAAACTCATCCAATCAAATCATTCCAAGTGTACATGTGGAGTCCACCTAATGTTTCTACCTAACCTATTTTCTCATTGGTCCATAAAGCAATGTAAATTTCTTATTGGTCCACATAATGATGCTTTTATGTAATTGGATAAGCATTTAATACTTGTAGCTCGTACTTACATTAGGGTTGTGTTGGCTTAATCATGGCCATTGATTTCAAATCAGCCTATTGTTGGTGTTTCAAAACGGCTTATGCTCTTAGGCTGCCAATATACCTTCAGACAGATTTTAGGGCTGGTTAGTTCCAAAATGTAAAAGTATCTTAAGGTAGTTGGACCAACTGTAGGGACAGGACTGCCCTCTTCACTTTTGGCTCTGCAAAACCAAGACGGATGTACCTAACCCAGTGAAAATTATATCTTATACAACACCAAGACTGGATTCATTTAACAGATGATAGCAAGAAAGTACTAAATGCCAACCTAACATTCATTGACTCTCCATTTGCTATGGGAAAACAAAACTCCTCAACCAAAGATTTAAAACTTAAAAAGGTTCTTAATTTTAATGTTGTGATTGCAACAACTTTAATCAATGTGTGTTAGCGAGAGATTTACTCATTTAGGCCAGTGCCTCATCCATTGGGCAAGATTTCTTAAACACAAAAGATGCAAAGACCAGATACCATCTGAGATTCATAGTCATAAATACATCTACCACAATCCTTACTACTTACAAAGAATTCTTATGTAGACAAGGGTAAACTCATATCCCATCCAGAGCAATATTTAATCCAATTCTAGACCAGAACTCAGGAATAAAGACACATAAAAAGATATGTAATGAGCTAGAAAGCTCAAAATTCACTTAACTTGACATAGAGGAGAGAGAAGAATCAGATATTTGTATTAAGTATGATGAATCTTTTCTATGCATACAATCAGTCCTGAAAAATCAAGCTTGCAAACTATAGCTTAGACCTGCAACTTTTTATCTTTCATTAACAAGCACTGAAGCAAAAATATTACAACCCTGACTGAGAATAGGGTTCACTGAGCATGTCAGTTTAAACACCTAACTCCCAATGCCCTTGAATGATCATGACAAATCCTTTTATCTCCAGGATTGCAACAAGCAGCTGATCATTCAAAGCAAACATTTCAAATTCACCTAACCACATTCAAAACAGTGAATGCAGACAAGACAAGTTCTTAGCACAAGGCTGCCGAGATCAAAACAAATCATCAATCTAAGCAGCAAATCTGACCATGTACCCACCTTGAGGACAAAAATCATCACAAAACCCCTGTTAATTCCAGCTGCAGCAGAGAAGGCGTGACCCAGCTATCAATCTTTCCTCGGCAAAAGTTCCCCAGGATGCAAAATCAACTTGAAACGGCCATCAAGATCTGCCTCAAATTCTCACCTGCAACCGAGCTGGAAAATGACCAAAAATGGTCCGACATCATGGCTCTTTCGGCGCACTGTCTCTAACCTCATAGAAAACCCTCGAAAACATTCAAAACTAGCAATAACAGCTAACCAAGAGAATTTAAAATACAGCCGTCAATTCGTTTCTTTCATGGAAGAATCGGGCAGTCTACAAAAAATAATAAAACGGTCAACCGAGCCCCGACAAGTACTTAACTGTAAGTCAGCGGGAGGTTGCGCGACTAAAAGCATTCCCCAAGTCGCGAGACATTTCACAACTTAACCGCTACATCACGCGATCTGGCAATAATCGTGTTGTTGAGTCTCTGAGTGTTATCTTTAATCGTCGCGACCTGGCGACTAGCCGCTAGCTGGGTCGCCGAATGTTAGCTTTAACTACCGCGACCATGCGACCTCATAAGCCTTTAATCTTTATCTGGCGAATCAGCGACTATAGTCTATCTCTCAGTCACTGAAGCCTTTCTTTCCTTCCCGTGACTTAATATTAACCACACGATCTTGATATGACGGTAATCGCTAAGTCTTAGAATAAAAGAGATGACATCTTTATCCAGCGATTAAGAGACAACCGTTAGATCAAAACCCTTAAGAACAAATCTGACGGTAGTCGCTGAATCGCAGAACATTAAGCTGATGTTGACTTTTCTCAGGAGATCTGGCGACTGAAGAGAAATATACTTGTTTATTCTTCTTGGAGACTTGGCGACTAACCGGAGACAAGTAAAGCGCACATGCTTATTAAAAATTTTAAGTGACCCGATAAAGTAACGGAAGAATAGAAAGCTGCTAGGTCAAAATAGGGCTTTTCTGGATTTTTGAAGCATACAAAGGAATTTTTTGCCCTAGCACTAAGGGTTTTTTGCAATTTTGATCAAATTTGAACCCTAAAGATATGAAAAATTGCAGAGGGATTCAACACAAAACCAGGAAGACATCAAAAACTCCAAAATTTCGGGAGGGAACAACTAAAACAGAGAAAAATCACCAACACCTATGTCATTCATTGTACTTGGAGCAAGTATATAAGCCTTGCTCAAATTATTTGTAAGCACTGATTTGTGGAGATTTTTGCTAATATATTGCCAAAATTATTCATTCTTCATTATTATTATCATGGTTAATGTTTGTGAAGTTTTGGAGTATTGCATTGTTTCTACATTCCTTTACTTAAAGTAGGGTTTTTATTTATGTTGAATAGAAGTAGAAATAGATGAATGGAAGATATTGTTGATTGGTGAATCATAGTGAAACTAGTGTCCATACCTTTTGACACTTGTTGATTGCGAGTATCGTTGTAAGGTTAGTCTAGGCCTTATTGCAAGCATTTAACTTCAATTGGACACATTCATTTAGATTGCGCTATCATTGGGTATTTAAATAAGTGTTGAGAATATGAAATCATCCACGCATCCTTAGAAGCAAGCACTCTCCTTTGCGTAGTTGATTTAGCGAAGCAAGGATAGGTTAAAGTCTCACCTCACCATCAATCGTCTTTTACATTGTTACAGTTAGCCTAGTTTTCTAAACCCAATTCTATTTGCAATTTGTTTCATTAGAAGTAGTTGAAGAACCATCAATGCTAAACCATTCGCATTTGCAAAGTTGATGTTCATTGAATGAACAAAGTTGATGTTCATTGAATGAACAACATAAGTCCCCAAGTGATTACCAGCAAATCACATCACAAAACTGAGTTTAAGTCCACAATAAGAAGAAAACTTGAGGATCACACAATTGTATACATTGTTTAACATCTAAGCTTCATTATTCAAGAGAGGATTAGATATTTGGTGTTTCATTCTGGAATACCAAGTGTTTCATCTTGCATGTCAAAGTGGTCAAAAAACTCACATCAACACCTATGATAATAAATATAATTATTATTAAACATTAATTATTAAGTAATTGAATAAGTTGGTTCGGCCGACCTTATGCAAGAGCATCTTGGGTTTCATGGCAATCTTGCATCAACCAAAAACATTAGTTTCTTGTTTTCCAGTTTGTACAGTCTTTGAGTTTCTTGATGTGTTCCTCTAGTTTGGATCAATTGTTGTTGTGCACCTCATGGAGTGTTCATGGAATCATGTTACACCTTTTCCTAGGTTTGCACCTCGATTGGTTTCTTCGCATATGAGATACCTTGGATTCTTGGCAGGACTTAACTATTCTTCATGTTTCGTAGTCAATTTGTGTTTTTCCGATCTTACAAAGAATTTTCCGAATCGGCGAAGCTTCGTGGCTCATTTCTCAATATTGCTACACCTGTGGCCTACCTACTTGTGGGATCGCACCTCATGTTTCATCTATTTGTGGGAGATCCTTATGATTTAGGTTTTCATCTATATTTGTAATACATTTTCCTGTTCTGGGAGAATGTAATCTTTCTCAAGCCGACTTGATGCTTGCAAAGACTTATAAGTTGTCGTAATTGACCCTTAGAGGGCTCGATGATAGTTCGAGATAATAAGATAACCTCTTGAAGGTCAGAAGATACGATTTCCTTTGTATAATTAAGCTTGTATGCCTCACATGTAAGACTGCATGTTGTAGAACATTTTGTAATGATTTTCTGATTATGTGAAGGTTGATCTTGCTTGTCTCTCATTTGGTCCTGGATGTTTCTATTGTGTCACTCTTGCTCCAAGGATTGGACAAATCTCATTGAGGTCCCTCTTGTCCTTGGCTGCACCAAGTGGTATCAAAGCAAGTTTTTGTTCCTTGTGAAAGTGATCTTTATTTCCAATTGTTGCGGGGTCGCAACGGGAAGATTTGACCCACAATTGTAGAGGACTTGCACAAGATGGTTCATGGAAGGAGAACTGCAAATCCAACCGTGATGGACATGTTGAGATAAATTGCAGCTAGGCTAGAAGTTGTGGAAACAACCCAAAGAAGAGGTCGCCATATTGATGGTGTAAGGATGAAGAAGTTGAGGAAGAAGCACCAGAACTTGATCATGGAGATAACAGACTCCTAAGAGCCATAACCTGAGTGAATGCAAAACCCCATTTTAATCCACCTAACTATGATGGCAAGTTAGATTTAGATGAATTTCTTGATTGGATCACAAACATGGAAAAGTACTCTGAATTTGAGGGAACATGTGACGATAAGGTCAAATATGCCTGCAAAAAGTTGTGAGGCCATGCATCCTTATGGTGGGATCATTTGCAGATTGATAGACAAAGAAGAGGCAAGGAGAAAATCAAGTCATGGGATAGGATGGTGAACAAGTTGAAGGCCAAGTTCTAACCTGTTGATTATCAAGTAAGTTTATTTAGGAAATTGCAAAACCTAAAGCAAAAGGATCTTAGTGTGAAAGAGTATACTCAGGAATTTTACAAATTGGATATCAGATCTGGCCATAGATAATGATGTTGAGAGGGTTGCAAAGTATCTTAATGGTTTGAGGACATCTATTCAAAATGAGATTAGTTTGGTCAAATTGTTGAGTGTAGAAGAAGCTTATCAGTATGCCCTAAAAGCTGAAGAAAAATTGAACAAAGGCAAAGAGGAAGAGGTGGAAGATTTTAGAGACGGAGAACATTTGTTGGTGGGGGAAGAACTTCTACAAATCAGAGCAAAGGAAAGGCAGAAATCAAGGAAGAGAGTACATACCGAAGGGATGACAAAAAATTTCACAGAGGTAGTGGATCAAATAGCTATAGGAGAGATGATAGAAGAGTGTTTAGAGGAACCTGTTTCAAATGTGGACACCAAGCTTTTGAATGCACTCAAGCTAGTTCAAGTAAGAAGATAGAGAATAAAGGTAGATCTACTTATGTGGAGGAAGAACCTACTGAATCTTTAAATCAACTACAAGATGAAAAAGCCCTAATGGTAAGAAGAGCCCTATGTCATGAGGAGATGGATCAAGAACAGTTTTTGAGGAAGAGTGTGTTCAAGACAAGATGCAAAGTTCAAGGAAATGTTGCAAAGTGATCATTGACAGTGGTAGTTCAAATAATCTAGCCTTCAAGGAGTTGATGAACAAGTTAAAGTTGTCAAGATTGAAGCATCTGAAACCCTATCAGATTGCATGGATAAAGGATGACCATAAGGTACTAGTAAGTGAGCAATGCCTAGTAGAAATTAAAGATTGGAAATTATCATGATGAAGTTCTTTGTGATATTATGCCTATGGATGTGTGTCATATCTTGTTGGGTAGACCATGGCAGAATGATAGACAAGCTTTGCATGATGGGAGGAGAAATAGGTATACTATTGATAAGTAGGAGATATTTTCCACAGCAAGTCAAATTGTGATATTGCTATCAAGATTTAACTGTGTAGTTATTTTGAGTCAAACACATTGACCCATGATTCATGAGTAGTGGTTCACCGAACCCATCTCTCATGAGAATGAAATGGAACACTTAGCACTCATTGGATCTAGGTGATGCTCACAGAGGTGAAGCACCGGGACTTCCCAGGAGGTCACCCATCCCAGTACTACTCCAGCTCGAGCGCGCTTAACTACGGAGTTTCCTCCATGGTTAAACCCACTCTACTTGCATCCTCATTTGCAAAACCTTCACCAAGTGTTGCGCCTTATGAACCATTCATTAGAAAGCCCCTTAAGCTCATCAATTGATAAGTAGGAGATATTTTCCACAGCAAGTCAAATTGTGATATTGCTATCAGGATTTAACTGTGTAATTTTTTTGAGTCAAACACCTAGATCCAATGAGTGCTAAGTGTTCCATTTCATTCTCATGAGAGATGGGTTCGGTGAACCACTACTCATGAATCATGGGTCAATGTGTTTGACTCAAAAAAACTACACAGTTAAATCCTGATAGCAATATCACAATTTGACTTGCTGTGGAAAATATCTCCTACTTATCAATTGATGAGCTTAAGGGGCTTTCTAATGAATGGTTCATAAGGCGCAACACTTGGTGAAGGTTTTGCAAATGAGGATGCAAGTAGAGTGGGTTTAACCATGGAGGAAACTCCGTAGTTAAGCGCGCTCGAGCTGGAGTAGTACTGGGATGGGTGACCTCCCGGGAAGTCTCGGTGATTCACCTCTGTGAGTATCACCTAGAAATGAATGCTAAGTGTTCCATTTCATTCTCATGAGAGATGGGTTCGGTGAACCACTACTCATGAATCATGGGTCAATGTGTTTGACTCAAAATAACTACACAGTTAAATCCTGATAGAAATATCACAAGGTATACTATTGTTGCAAATGGGATGAAACAAGAGTTGTTGCCTTTGATAGAGAATCATAAGAGTGAGATTTTTACCAATGTTAAGAGTTTATTTGTTTGAAAGAAGAAAGCTCTTGGATGGTTTGAAAAGTGATAGTATGTGTTATATTTTGATTCCTAAGAAACCTGATTTAGGATCAGAAGAGGGACAACCTAAGTGTAAGAATTTGCCTACGGGAAAAAATGAAATGCCAAGATCTAGAAGCTTAATAGGTAGCACAAACAAGAGAGACAAGATAATATGATCAAATGAATAACTCAATAATGATCAAATAATAATGGATACATACAATGTAGATGTGCCTGAATATATAGGCAATGTATGAGAACTAGGAGATATGCAAGTGATAGCCTATCAACCACACTAAGTGTAATCACATGTCCACCAAAGGTGGATCATCCTCCATTGTACAATGAAGTATGTGCAAACATCTAATACAATGAGAGGATGATAATGTGATAAGAGCGCTAAAGGTGGATCTCACACAAAGTGGAATGGGATAACAACTAACTCCACCTAAAGAGGAATTCTCCTACACCATGTGCTAAAATGAAATGCAAACTCCTAGGTGTCTCAATGACAAAATAATATGAAATGCATTATCCTAAGGAAACTTAAGTAAAGTGTAATTAGGAATATTTAATTACACCAACACTAAGGAAATAAAAGAGTTGTTCAAAGAGTATGAAAATATAATCTCAAACAATGTACCTGATGGATTGCCACCTCTAAGGAGTATTAGTCATTGCATGGATCTAATTCTGAGAGCTAGTTTGCCAAACAAAGCAGCACACCAAATGACACTAGCAGAGAATGAGGAGTTGAATAGACAAGTGCAAGAACTATTGAGGAAAGGTTTGATCAGAGAGAGTTTGAGTCCTTGCGCAGTACCTGCAGTATTAGCACCTAAGAAAAATGGAGAGTGGAGAATGTGTATTGATTCTAGAGCAATCAACTGAATCACAGTGAAGTATCCTGCAATATTAGCACCTAAGAAGAATGGAGAGTGGAGAATGTGTACTGATTCTAGAGCAATCAACTGAATCACAGTGAAGTATAGGTTTTCTTTGCCTAGAATGGATGATATAAAGGATTGCTTGAGTGGAGATAAGTATTTCACAAAGTTTGATTTGAAGAGTGGATATCATCATATCATAATCAGAGAAGAAGATGAGTGGAAGACTGCATTCAAGACAAATGAAAGATTGTATGAGTGGCTAGTATTTTTTTGGGGTTGACCAATGCACCTAGTACTTTCATGAGGTTAATGAATGAGGTATTGAAGAAATTCTTGGGTAAGTTTGTGATGTCTATCTTGATGACATTCTAATTTTCAATAAGAGAAGGGAGGATCATTTGTTGCATCTGAGACGAGTGTTGCAGAGATTAAGGGAAGAAAAGTTGTTTATAAACATCAACAAGTGTTCTTTAATGAAAAAGGAGATAGTGCATTTGAGATTTGTGATGTAGGGAGGTTTGTTCAGAGTTGTAGAATTTGTCAAATTGCTAAAGGAAGTAGAGAAAATACTGGATTGTATACACCGTTGACAGTGCCAACTAGACCTTGGGAAGACATTAGCATGGATTTCATGTTAATGTTTTGTAGCAGCAAAAGACATCATTCTTACCTGTGATGAGCCTGTTGTCTTCGTTGTTGATGCTCTATTGTTCTCAAGCTTGTCCAGTTCAATTTTGTTGATCAAAGTTATCATTATATGGTTCCTTCGTTTGTGTTGCTATTTAAGTTTGATCACTCTGTTCTCTTTATTCTTCTGCAATAGTCTATCGTGGAACCTAGTTGTCTCATCACTACTAGCTCAGATGCCTTCGTGTTCGTCTCGTGGTCATTATATTTAAGACATTGTATATTTTGAAGATGAATCGGCTATTCTTCATAACCGTCACCGGCCATGTAATTAAGGTTGAATTGCAAGTGTCGTCGGTGATTATGGTCAGCCGGTACTCGTGTGCCTACCGTGAATGATCAAGTTATGTTCATTTTAATCTCTCATTGATGCTCATTGATTATTCTTTATGTTTTGTCGAAGGACCAATGGAATTAGAGACCATGTGGCTTCTCTAGATTGCGGGAATACAAAACAACAACTTGAGTAACTGTCATCGCTTCTTCTCCTTTCTTCGAGCCTTTGTCCTTGGGTATTCTTCAGTATGTACATTTTGAAAAAGTTTGTCTAGTGAGAAAGATTATTACGAGATGATTCAAGTTGAAAGAGGATTGATCATCACTAGTGAAATTTTATGTATCTTCTACAGACATTATTTGTAATTGATTTGTGTTTGATCATTTAGTGTGTCAATCATTGTTGATATTGTAAAAAAAGCATACTACTGTAAGATTGTTAAGAGTTAACAATCCATGTCTAGTTCTATCTTCTGATTAAGCTTGAGAGTACTGTATTCAATTTTGAACATTCAATAAAGGATCTATTTTTTTGGGTGTGGCTGGGTTTTTCCCTTGGGCTAGAGGGTTTTCCCAGAATAAACTATTGTGTTTTTTTTTCTATTCGTAAGTGAGTTGAGTTTTTTATTATTTTATCTTTGTTTTTTGGTTCAAAATTTAACGTTTCATGCTTGGGTTACCGAGGACACAAAGAGGTAATAATTCTATATTTGTGGTAGTGGATAGATTTTCCAAAATGTCACATTTCATACCTTGTAAGAAGACTATGGATGCCATACATGTAGCAAATTTGTTTTTCAGAGATGTTGTGAGATTGCATGAGTTATCTAGGAGCATAGTTTCAAACAGAGATACAAAATTTGTTGGATACTTTTGGAGAACACTTTGGAAGAAGATGAAGATTGATTTGAAGTTTATTTCTATATTTCATCCATAGACAGATGGAAAAACAAAGGTAGTAAATGGGAGTTTAGGAAACTTGTTGAGGTGTTTGGTTGGTGAGAAGTCTAGGAATTGGAATTTAGTCCTAGCACAAGCAAAGTTTGCATATAATAATTCAACGAATAGGAGAACAGGGAAGACACCATTTGAGATAGTTACAAGGATGAATCAGAAGTATAAGGAGCGAGCAGATGAAAAGAGATGTAAGGAATTTTAGGTAGGAGACGAAGTGATGGTATACTTGAAGAAGGGTCGATTTCCTGTTGGGACATATAACAAGCTGAAAATGAGGAAGTTTAGACCGTGTAAGATCTTGAGGAGATTTGATTCAGAGAATACATATGAAGTTGATTTACCGGATTACATGAAAATATCACCTATATTGAATGTTGCAGACTTGTATGAGTATCAAGAAGCAGATTTAGGTGAGAATGATGGAGCAGATGTTGAGCAGCAATATCCTAAGAAGCAGAGGGATGAGATAGAAGAGATTTTGGATACAAAAAATTGGTAGAAGCACTAGAAGTAAACAGTATAGAGAATATCTTGTCAAATGGAAGGACAAGTTAGTGGAAGATTCTTCGTGGATTTCTTAGGCTGAGGTGAATCATCTTGGTTTTCCTCTAGCCCCAACAAAGTGAGAGGATCACTTTTCAATAACCCCAGGTGTCAGATGCATGAGCATCTTGGGTTTCATGGCAATCTTGCATCAACCAAAAATATTAGTTTCTTGTTTTCCAGTTTGTACAATCTCTGAGTTTCTTGATGTGTTTCTTTAATTTTGATCAGTTGTTATTGCACACCTCATGATGTGTTCCTGGAATCATATTACACCTCCTAAGTTGGCACCTCGATTAGTTTCTCCGCATATGAGATATCTTGGACTCTTGGCAGGACTTAACTGTTCATGTTTCACGGCCAGTTTGTGTTTTTCCGATCTCGCAAATGATTTTCCCGATCAGCGAAGCTTCATGGCTCATTTGTCCATGTTGCTACACCTGTGGCCGACCTACTTGTGGGATCACACGTCATGTTTCATCTATCTGTGGGAGATCCTTATGATTTAGGTCCTAACCTATATTTGTAATACGTTTTCCTATTTTGGGGGAATGTAATCTTTTTCAAGTCGACTTAATGCTTGTGAAGGCTTTATAAACTGTTGTAATTGACCCTTAGAGGGCCTGGGAGTAGTTCAGGATAATAAGATAACCTCTTGAAGGTCACAAGATAGGACTTCCTTTGTATAATCAGGCCAGTATGCCTGGCATGTAAGACTGCATGTTGCAGAACATTTTGTAATGATTTTCTGATAATGCAAAGGTTGGCCTTGCTTGTCTCTCATTTGTTCCTGGTTGTTTCCGTTGTGTTAATCTTGCGGCAAGGATTGGACAGATCTCATTGAGGTCCCTCCTGTCCTTGGCTGCACCATGACCCAACCTAAAGCTGACTTTGATGAATATTATATTTAATAAATAATTTTGTGTTGTATGAGGCCGACTTGCAAGGCTTATTCCTCCTTTGCCTGGGTTGACCTGTTTGGATAATTCCTACAAGGGAAGGAGGTGATTCCATTTGAAGGCATCACGAAATTGAGCTTGTTTATCCCTGCTTAGGTTGTGCCTAATCTGAGATGAAAACCTCAGCACTAGTCTTTAAAGGTAGAATGAAAACTCTACCTGTATTGCATCAGTCCAAGAATTGCTGGAACTTTGTAACTAAGCAATAATGATGGTGTAGAACCTACTGGACTAAAGGTGGAATGCACATCTCATGCTAATATAGTGTGAACAATGTCTATTGGTCAGAATCTAGTCATTACAACACTGTGGCAGTCTTATTGAAATTGAATCTACAGTCAGAACTTGTTGGCAGTCTTCAATCCATTACAGTAGTACTCAGAAAATTGTTGTAAGTCCCTGGAAGGGCACCGGAGGATCAGTATATAATTAAGGTGCACTTGCTATTGTCTTATAATTTATATTCCACATGTTTGTTGTCAGAATATTCTTATGTGCTTTGCAATCTGTGAATCAATTATTCATTCTCAGTTCTGATTTATTCAATGAAGGATCTTGT
Source organism: Chamaecyparis obtusa (assembly GCA_027943335.1). Lineage (NCBI taxonomy): Eukaryota > Viridiplantae > Streptophyta > Pinopsida > Cupressales > Cupressaceae > Chamaecyparis > Chamaecyparis obtusa. The sequence goes on along the minus strand of BSBK01000293.1, from coordinate 822,097 downwards.
GCAACTGGAACAGATCTCAGACAAGTAGGATTTTGTGCCATCTTGTAGATCACTAGGGCAAATAGACTAATTTTAAAAGCATTATTTGGTTTGAACATGACAATCATGTACATGGAATGAGAATGATGAAATTATAGTAAACGAGATATGGTCTGAACCTGGTGTTTGAATCTGATTATTATTTCTAAGTTGATTATGATCTGAGCCATTAAATCTGAATTGCACATATATGTTTTATTTTCCTCAAATCTGAAGAATATTATAATTTATTTCAAAATTTGTTGTCCCATAAGCTAGTATATTTCATTTTAAGCATAAAAAGATGACAAAAATCAAATACCTATTGCATTATTCTTCTAGATCAAGAGTTTGATCATCCTACTGGACCTAGCATCATGGAAACTCAAAAGATGAAAGTTCAAATACATAGCTATTCTGCTTTTTCTAATTATCAACAAATATCACCTGAATCTCGAGAAGGATTTGATTGCGTCCAGTTGTTGCAATTATTGTGAAAGAGTTCAAAGCTGCAAGTAGTTTACTTGTTTTATTGCCACTATTCTCAGCATTAATAGAGACTCCTGCCATGCAAATTACATATTACTCATATACAACAATGCAACTCTATATGTATACATATTTTGAATATATTATTTACAGGATGTATTTAAAAATTTATTCTTGAGTACAAGAGATCAAACAATTGATAATTTGATATAAATAATAAGATACATTTTTTTCTAGAGCTTAATGATGTTTAGCAATTGGAATCAGCAAGTGATATAATTCAACTCACACAATCAAAGCAAAACTTTCCAAACTACAATAAAAGAAGGAAAACAACAATATATCGAGCACAATTTTGCAGTTGATACTTATTCCTTGACCATCAACCAAAAAGTGGGTATCTTCATGATTCTTGGACAATATATCGATAAAAACAGCTTTCTCTAACCCTGACATCAGTAAAATGTAAGGATTCGGATGTATATATCATCCACAGCTGAAGTTCGTTTGAATTCATTGTTCACTTGTAGCTCTAATCAATCTTAAAGCAACTGTGTTCTAAAAAAACTTGCTTTCCACTGTCTTATCTCAAGGTATTTGTGATTCCAAAAAAAAACAGTTTTGTTACAATGATGAAAAGGGGAAGCAAGATAATGGATGTACGCTAAATAAACTCACAAATTGCAGCTGTAGTTCGACGGCCGCTAATGGCCTCTCCTTAACACGCCATACACGTTAAACACAGGCAAAACATAAATTAAGACGAAACCAAAAACTACAATAAATGACCCAGTATCTAATCAAGACATCAAGACAGCAAGAGAACAGTTTCCACAGGAAAAAAAAAAAAGTGGACTGAAACCGCCTGCGCAAATTCTGCCCTGTGAAAATAATTAATAAATAAATAAATTGAAGATGGAGGATAACGCAAAGCTGATAAGCAATAATATTGCACCATTTACCAGCTCTAAAAAACCAGCCACCAGCTGAAATCCACCCTAAAACAAAGTTCTACCCTCGCCGGCCATGAAAACTCCTTGCACTCAAGAAAGCCCCATTTCTGCACTAACAAAACACAATAATCTTCCAAAAACTACACCGCTTTGGTCCCAAAAGGTGCTGCATTTGCAGTTGCTTTTTACAGTGTCAGAAATTTTTACGAAGCTTCTCTTAAGGTTTGGCAAACCAGAAAAAAAAATCTCTGGCAAAAATAATTACGCAGTTAGATTTAAAAGAAAGACATACTCACCTTGGGCGGAAGCCAACCAATGCATAGTGATCTGTTGAAGTGCTCTGGGCTTGGCCACAATTGTTGAAAGTTCATTTGAAATGCCTTTGTGCCCTATTTTATAACTTCATGCTACACTGATGCACATTTATTTCATTGAAAAGAACTTTCTGTATGCATTCTTTGCTCCCACATACCCTTGACATGCAGGGCACTGGTCTTTGAAACCCCACAACTGAGTAAAAATATAAGAAAGCCTGCAGCCTCATGGAAAGATGGTAAACACAATAGATGTTCTTTGGTACTAAAAAACAAAGAGAGAGAAGATGTGTTTAAATAGCGTCCCCTCTACCAATTAGGCTGGGTTCTATGTAAGGGCTTGTTGAAAAATGGAGCCGGGGCTGAGGTTTTTTTTGGGTCTTATGGAAGGTAGTTTCCTAAAACTAGCAAAATTGCACCTAGGTCTTATGGAAGGTAGTTTCCTAAAAAGAAATTAGAAACTTCCAAGCAAATGCAACCAGTAGGCCACCTTTGCCTGTGTTTTGGGATTCTGATAGAATGCAGATTTAATTTCTGACATTCATCAAATAATATTCATGAAGTAATTTCTTTTCAGATATCCTAGTTCGCTAAAGTACGACAGACATGCATGTAAAAATACAAAATGCACAATATCCTTTTGGCAAAACAATTGGTGGTCTTCAACAACCAGATCTGAGTCTTTTGGCTGACTATATTTTCTTGTGGAAAATTTGAAAATTTATGAAAGAGTGCACTAAACAATACGCCAATAGAGCAGAACAATAAAATTGCACTCTCTTAAATTATCAACTACTATTTCATGTCAGCTTCTCCAGCAGCTATCATTTTTTAGACCCATTCAATTATTATACAGATTTTAGCTGAACAATGCGAAATGTGATCAAGTGTTTGTCATTTTTAAAATAACTACCACCCAATGATCCTTATGCCGCACATGCAGACCTCGCACATCATCTTGTAACAGTATGGTGAGACCCCCATGATCAGAATGGCGATCTGAAGACCCTCTTTGAAGACAGTTTCTATGTAAGTTGGCTGCAGTCCCAAGCTTTCAGATATGGTTGTCATTAATTTCAAAGCCAATTTCCTGATTTAAGTATTGTTCAGCAACCTCTCTACTTTCATAAACACTACAATTTAATGAGCCAGTCGAACAAAAGGGTTTACAAGACTTACTATAACTTAACCAAAAGAAAATGAGATTTCACACTGAATTACTGCTTAGGCTCCTCTGGCGTAGGATCCCCTTTGTGTATTGCTACTTAGCTAGTTTAAGGTGGGTCTCTAGTTTGGATTTGATATTGAGTTACAAGGTTTTTTGTGTTTGAGCTTTGAAATAAACTCTTAATAATGGCTCTGTTGTGGTTCATTCTCTCCAACACTTCCAATAACCTAGTACTTCGAACAGGATAGCCTACGATAAGGGTTTTTGTTACAAAAATTCAATTGGAAGTTAGTTTATCAGCCTAGGCCGGTTTGACCAAGATACAAGAACCTAATATCTAAACAACAGAAGCCGAAAATTTAAATTTGGGTTGCCCTAGATTTTTTTGATACAATTGATCAATCCTTAGATATGGATGACCAATGCTAATGTGGTTTCGGGTTAACTGATGAGATATACTTGGCGGTATGCAGAGTCCTTCGGGCTCTCAGTTTGGTGTTGTTAATTAGAATTCAAATAATTTTTTTGTGTGTGGGAACCAGTCAATCATTGAATGCCCAAGTATCAAAAGCTTTCTATGATTTGTTTTGTTGTTTTAAGTTTTTTACTATATAATAAAAATATTAGGAAGACAAGGCTCAAGTTAACATTCAGGATATCTTGCAAAATTTTCATTAGCGGTTTGTTTGGGTAACCATTCATAAACAACTACATTTGCAACTGCACTCCTCAATCCAATACCTGTTGTCACCTTTCCTATGCCTTGTTTCTCTGTAATGAAGGGTTTGAAGATCAGCAAAAATAGCAAAGCTTGAACTACTTTGTATCTATGCTCCACGGAGTTTCGGGAACGGGGACGTGTTTCCGGTACGGGTACGGCTCGGAGCTAAATTTTAGGGGACGGCTTAAAAAATAGGGAAATTTTTATATAGAGAGAGAGAGAATTCAAATATGCGTATCATAACATTGATCACTAATAACCCATTCACCATAGACATTTTAGAAACTCAATACAATGAATACATAGCAAATTAACAAGATTCAAATACTTTCATTGTAAAAATATGGCGTATATATAGTAAAATTGCCCAAAGACTCCAAATTTCATGCATGAGATCAAAATGACATAAAGAGAAGTCCAACTTGCAACTCAGAATTGAAAGCTTTGTTGCTGATCCTCTTTCTTCTTCTTCTTAACAAGAATGAATCAAATGAAGAAATGAAAGAGAGTTAGGCTTTTTAACATCCAAAATAGGGTTTAGTATTTTTTATTTGATATTAGAGTCCACGTGGGGCCTGCCCATAACCAAAACAAAAATTTAAAATGCAATTTTAAGACTGGCAGATTTTTTTTTCAAGCTGGGCAATAGGGGACGGATTTGGGTACCGGGGACAGTCGGAGGACGGCCCAACCGTGCCCAACTGTTCCCAGTACCCAAATCTGTCCCCAAGTTTCCAAACCTTCTCATTTTTTCATTTAGGAAATGTCCCCGATTTGGGACCAAAAAGGGAACGGTTAGGGGACGTTGAAATTGCGTCCCCGGTATGAAACGGGGATGGGAACGGGGTTCCATGCCAGGGGATGCGGAACACTGCTTTGTAATTATCTGTTAGCGTAACTTTGTAATTATCTGTTAGCGTAAAGTCTCGTTCTTACGGTTGGAAGTCATCTGAGCATTAATCTGGGTATTGTTACTGACTTTCTGATTTTTGCAGATTTCATCAGATTTATATCATAGGATGCAAGCATTTTTTTTTGTGGGCATGGATTCAGATTAAATTTGAAACCATGGGGTATGGTAAGATGTCTTTGAATATAATATACATTTAGAGTACATTTCTATAGGTTCAGAGAACGGGTAGTTAAATTCTCACTCTCTATCCAGCCTGAGGAATTAGCTTTTCACAGAAATACCTAATTAATAATCTCTGCCATTCTCAGAGTTGTCATCCTCTAATTCTGGGAATACTAATCAAACCATTCTCATTCCTTCTTAATTTGTTGTACAACAGGGTATATACCCAACAGAGTGCTACTTGGTCAAGTTACTTCAAATTAAAAAATATTCCCAACAATTTCAGTCAGACATAATTTATGTGAAGACTTTGTCCTCTGCACAGGATCTCAGCATAGAACAGATTACTTCAAATAAAAATAATTTGAGGCACATATACAAACAAGGGAGTGATTATAAAAGGCCAAACAAGGAACTTATAAAATATATATGTGCAGTTCACTTGTATGCATGTTCTAAAATCCAACTTCAGTATTATATTATGCTATGGACTGGGCTATATAGGATAAATGTAGAATGTAAGGTAATGCATATCATGTTTCAAGTTAATGAGCGTAAAAAAGGTTGTTTGTAGCTAGATTGACGGTTTAGAAAGGTTGATTATAGAAACAGGAAACATGCGCCATGGTAGGGTTGTAACAGAAGCACAGCCACCAAATTTTATCGTATCATTGTCTTAACCTCAAACCCTATGTTATCGGAAATCTTACACTGTGAATAACCCATTAACTAATTATAAAAGATTATTCATACACTTGTCTGTATCTCTGTACAAATATATCTCTCTATCACGATGAGCATCACTCGTGAATGAGCCGGCATTAATTTAAATGCCCGGAAACAATTGAAATCCTTTTTGACACTCAATTATCTGAACACAACCGACCATATCCCTCCAAATATGTAGTTTTCTAATGAAATATGAAGTTCTATTATCAACAAGCCGAAAGAGCTAGAGAGAAGAGGATAAAGAGATAGAGATAGAAACCTTTAAAATGACAGAATTAACTGGAAGACATATCATTATCATCTTGGAAATGGAAAAGAGATGAGGCTTTTCAATGGACACAAGGCAACCAATCAATCTAGATACGGAATGCCCCACATAAATGCAGGATGCAAACTGTAACTCCTCAAGGATGGCTAGCATATCATAAGTGTACCCACGAAGTGTAGAATATCTACCGAACTATGAGCGAGTATAGTCACCTCCTTGCCTGAACCCAATACATGAACATTATGAGCTTCCACTAAATACATGTTTTCTTTCTTGCCCTGTAGGGAAGCTCACACCAACAAAATACTGGTGGTTGTTTGAGAATTTCATGGTGATTCTTTCAGTTGAGCCTTTCCCGCAGGTGCTCCACCAAGTCCTGCATAATTCCGATGGAGCGCAATGTTTCTTTGGCGATGCAAAAGCTAATGCTCGTCAAAACCAGAAGCAAGCCCCAAAAAAGCGTGGTAACATAGAATGTAGTAATTGCAGGTTACGCACAGAATGGATATCCAGAGGACGTTCCAAAAATAGATCCAGCCCCAACATAGCCCATTTGCATCTTTTCACCGAATAAAATATTAAAAGAAAATAATGACGAAATTCTTCATAAGCAGATCACTGAAAACATTTTCAACACTAAAACTCTAAAAGAAAACGTAGATTTCAATTCATTGCTAACACCTTAAATTAAAATTTCAACTTTCAATACAGAAAACAAAAGTATTCCTAAAGCGCCATGGTTATTGCCTGGGAAATGAAATTGCCTCCAAGATTTACACACACCATACTCCACTCCGTGCCATCTCTTGCTCAATTTCTCTTCTTGTTTGACTTGTTGTCCGCGAATTGCAGGTACCCGGTTTTCCTCTACAATCTTTATCTCCCTGATCGTTAACCCTATAAACATTTGCCATATTTCATACAAACCCTAATCCTTAAACAAAATCAGACTGAGAAAGAAAGAAACTCGAGGAATTTCTTTTCAGTGGCAATATTGAAGAATAATAGTTTCATACTTGGACAAACTCTCAAGTGACCGAGAGATCACACCATACTTGCCACCGCATGCATAACATGGAAGCACACACCAGCTACGTGAACTGTTCGAAAAATGCCAACTTGCCCATTCACGGTTTTTTTAAGAGGCACATTCCCCGCACCGCTTTCCTGTTTTGCTACGTTTAACTGCTGGAAAGTCTGAACCAACCGCCGGGAATCTCCCGTGGAGTAAGCCTATCGGCTTAATAATTCTGATACAAATAGTATATTTGCAATTTGTGTTTAATTTGACACAATGTAAACTTAATTTATATTGAAAGTATTTAAAGACCTTTTAATTTATTGTTTTGGGATAGGTATCTAAGCAATTTTAGTATAATGTAGCTGGATATAAATGAAATGCAAACAGATAATCAACATAAAAAGGGGGATAAAGATAGAGATAGAGATAGAAATGAACATAAAAAGTCGGAGTTAAAGAGGTAGGAGGGAGAAGGAAAGATATTGAAAGATACAGATGGGAGATAGAGTGATACAGAGATAAAGATATAAGAAGATATAATGGAAAGTGTAAGAGAGATAGAGTAGATAAAAAGACTAACAAATAGAAAGTGGAGAGATAAAGACAAGTTGGAAAGAGAGGAAGAGAGAGAAAGGGAAGAGAGGGAGATAAAAGTTTAAGATATAATTGTTATATAGTAATGCAAATTATGAAATCTTAGAACCTGCAGCGGACTGCTATAAAAGTTGGGAAGGCGTGGAATGGAAGCAAAAGAATGGAAGAGTAATCAAGCTAATTTGCAAAACGTGACATCTTCACTCAAGTCATTTCCATGTCTGTGGAGAACATTAATATTACTTTTCTTTTCCATTGCTTGTTATGATGATCATAATACAACTCCTATCCAAGAATGATATACAATTGCAACGATAGTTCCAGTGGATATCAAAATCTATATATTTGTAGCAAGGGTTTTGTTTACAACATTGCAAGGGGTATGCAGGAGAAACCACACAGTTAGCTGGAAAACCTATAGCAACCAGAGTTTTGAAAGAGTTCTAGGTAATGGATCAAAATTTCTTGTTAGTGACATAGTGATTATGCAGATTAAGCCTAGAATACTTGTAAATATTATAATTTTTTTAAGCCTACAGTGGATCCAAAATATATTTATCTCAAAAGACCTATACAATAGCTTGGGAGCATTCCAATCATAAAACCCATGAGTAGGATCATATTTGTATTAGTTTTGTAAACTTATAACCTTTTTTTAATTTTTGGTTGTGATGCAATATTTATTTTGCAGGATGAAAATGATTTTATTGCTTGAGTAATGCCAAAATCTAAATTTGAGATGTGCAGAGTAGACGATTCAAAGGTTGTAATTTTCAAAGGTGGGGAGGGCATTGAGTTGAATAGGAGTGGTATCTGTTATTTTATATCAAGGATTTCTAATAGTTGTAAATTGAGGTTAAAAATGAAGATAAGTGTGGTGGGAGGATTTGTGATAAGGAATCAAAGTTTAAGAAATGGAGGATCTAGGCACAACGACAACGTGCCTCGATGGAAGTGGAGGAAGTCCTAAAAAATTCAAGGCTAAAATCAAGCACGACGGGCCACATCCAAACTCAAGGAATAATGAAAAAGGTACAAGCATAGGTGGGAAAAAATACACAAATGACGTGAACAGTTACAAAATAGTGAAAAGGCGCTCGAAAACATTGAATGACTGTATAGACTTGAATCATCTTGCATGTCCTTTTCTAGCATTAAATCATAAATAGACAAACTCAACCAAAATCATTTCATATATAAAATGCCTTCAACATAAAAAGTGGTATATTTTTTGGCAAGCAATTATGTTGTACACAATTATTAGGTTTCATTACCAATATGTTCCTAAATTTTAAAATGATTATGAACATCATTGATTATTTAGTAGAAAGTCATCTAAATCTAGTTGAGTTTAAATCAAATAACTTGCAAAAGGATCTTGATGAAATCTAGTATGTAAAGAAAGTACCTAAGGTCTTTCATGTCCTTCAAAGAAAAATCTCTTGCATCAAGAGAAATATGCCAAGAATTATATTGTACCAATAACCAGTGATAATAATATTTGATTCTTGTTACTTAGATTCTATAGGAAATACATGACTAATTCTTACATTTGTAAATTTCAATCATCTTTTTTTTTTTAAAAAAGCTTATTTTGTAATTGGCTTATTCATTGAGGTTTTGAAGTACACAATTGTTTTATGAAAAATGTTGCGTAGATCCATGTTGGCAAGGGGAAAATCTTATCAATAAATATGATATGATATGATCTAATGACATCATAGACCGTATAATTGATTAAGTAGGATCAATGTATTTAACTTTAAACCATAAGAATACAAAAATTGAGTAACATGTAGAATGTGCACGTGTAGAAATCTAATTATCATAATATTAGTTATCTAAATACCTTAATAAGTTGAAAATAAAAAAGCACTCTATTTATTAATTGGTCTATACAAAAAAAAATTAAAAAAATTAGTAGTACATTTTGATCTTTTAATAGAAGTTGATGAGTTTAATTGACGCTTTCATGTTTGCTCAAAAGTATACAAAAAATGTAATCCAACTATTAAATTGTACATATCTTACAAATAATATATAAAATTATGACAAGAGATATACTTTTCTCATGTTTCATTTATTTTTGTTGTTTCAGTTAACTTGTATAACATATCAAAACACGTGACATATTTTATATGATTTTATAATATAAGTTCTACTAAAACATATAAATAACATATTTTATAGTATATATAATTTTATTTTATGAGGACTCATAAAGTGTTGTAAATTTTGGAAAATATCCACCCTTATCAATATAAAAAAATAAAATAAATTTTTTTAATATTAGTTGAAAAATAAATATATATTATTTTAAATATAATATAATATTAATGAATTAATAATTTTTTTAAATGATAATTTCTATATAAAATAATATAGCTAAATAAGTAAAAGATAATATCTTCACAATAAATAACTTTAGATGTGCAATATATAATGTTGAGGAGTAAAAGCATTAGCATGGTCTAAATGTGATCAATAAGTTAAACTCCAAAATTATATAATAAATTGTGACATTAATATCAATAATATAGTTAGTTCAAACCTAAAATCAATTATATTCCATTATAAATATCTAAGAATGAAAAGCCAAAAACTAATACCTTTAATCATAATTATCGATTAATTAAAATTCAAAATCTAATATATTTATTAAAAATAATAAATAATCAAATTTTAAAATTCAATAAATTTATATTATAAATATTGATTAAATAAAATTTAAAAATCAATAATTTGACTTATAATTTCAAATTCAAAACCTCATACATACTTTTTTCTCCAATATTAATAAACTTTGAATTCTAGAAGAAAGTGACATGTTAACGAAAAGTTTAATAGGAATTAATGTCTGTGAAAATAATGAATACCATATAAACAATTTATGTATTTACAAATTAATTATGATTTGAATGTGTTATGTTGCTTCTTTGAACTGCACTGGCGAACAACTATGTTGCATTTTGAAAAGGAAACATGTGCAAATATTTTCTTCCATTACCTAGGTAGTGCAGTGTTTGCGTTAAGAAGAAAAGAGAGAATAAATCGATGGACATATCATGGGGGAAACTGTCAGAAATTGTTGAAAAAAAAAGATGAGAATGATGAAAAGTGAGAGACACATTTGTACGAACCAAACAGACAATGTAGATGTGTTTTTTTAACTCATTTATTTCACATATGAAACGCCTTCGGCGTAAAAATAGAGTTCAAGTTCTTTGATGAATTTTATAATCTAATATTTTTTAAAAATTTAACCTCCAAAATTTAAAAAGTTGGTGGTCTAATGAAAGCATGTCTTTGTTAATCTAGGTTTTGGCTATCTAGGCACGAAATTAGTTTTTTTTTGTATAATTTTTAATAACTTTTGGGGAAAAAAAATACTAAGTGGTCCCTTCGTATGACCAATTAAATTCATGGTTGTATAGTTGCTGCCTATATTCTATAATCTATGCATAATAAAACTAGCACTTGCACCCAAAGGAGGTGCAAGGGTATCTCGATAGGTGTTTGATTTGAAAGCATAAATGAAGTTTTACATAATAGAAGAAAGTTTATAAAACTGTTTGTCTACAAACATGTATAATTGTATAAGGTAGTCTTGTACACGGTAGCATCCATTTTGGATTAATTAAAGTTGTAGCAGTGTAAACAGGCATAACATAGCATTCAAATGCGTGGAAACACATTAAAAAAAATATTTTATTTGTGTTGGTTAACAATTTTTTCCTTTATAAACTTTTCAATAAGATCTGAAAAATATGACTCTATATACCACTTTAAGTTAGGAAAATAATCTGTTAATAACAGTTTGGGAATATCATGAGACTATTCCCTCTGCATTAAGGTACAACTCCCTCGAAAATATTTTATCAATCAACACATGAAACTTAACCAAGTAACTAAGAATAATACTTTTAACCGAAAAGTATCAAAAGGGATTGGCATTCATCCATAAACATGATATGAACCCATAAATAGATATTCATTCAACAAATAACAATCTGATCAAGTCAACAAACTTGTCACAATTCTTCCAAGACAATGAACTATTTAAAATTTCCACTTAACCACATTTCCTAGTTTGAAACACAACATGGAAATATTACAATGACAAATGAACTCCAACAGAAGAAGCATTTATCCACTCAAAATGAACACATTTTAGAGTTGTAACATTCTTTAATTAACCACCAGATTAAAACATGTTTCAATACACACAAAAATTAAGTGTCTTTCCAGAATCCCAAATAACAAGTGTTAACTACGAATGTATTAAAATTTGGTCGACCCTTACTAAGTCATAATAAGCCACATATATAACCCCGTGGGCATAACTGTAAAAAGATTAAGTTTTTGAAACTAACTCCACTAAGGAGTAAAGTAAAAAACTTTGACTAACAACAATACCCTGAGTAAAATAAGAAATAACCATGAATGGTTATGTTGTGGCTAATATCCTGAGACTTATATTGTGACTAATATTTTAGGACCACATTCAATAATGTGGTGGGGTCGTAGATGACGAGGACTTGCTCTGTGTCGATAATGTGCCATGTTGTTTTCTCCACTCTAGATGTTCAATCGAGAAGTTCACCATGATCTAGTGACTGGAAACTCCAATGTGCACAATCCTCTATTTCTAGACTTTCTTCTCCTTCTGTACCTATGCAACTTTATTTTTATGTGTCTCTAGGTGATCAAGGCAGATTATCAGCATAGATTATATTTTGGAAATTTTAGAGAAGTCTTCTACAGCCAAAGTCTTGACCTCTTTGATTCCTTGAACTCTCTCTTTGAAGGACTTGACCATTTCCTCTGGCTTATGTACTATTTGCCCATCTTCCTTAAAAAGTTGAACCTCAATACACCTAAGGTCATCACTCATTACTCAAGCTAAGGCAATGAGCTCCTTCAAAATATTGGTAGACTCCTCTATTCCTTGTTCAATGGTCAACTTTCTCCATTCCAAATGCTCTTGTGAAACATAAAGGACTTCATCATCAAATCCTTCAACAATATTTTCAACTAAAAATTTCATTATCCCATACTTATGAACATCCATCATTTGAGCTACCATAGTTGTCCATAGGACTCTCTCTTTGTCTCACAAGGCTATTTCTGCTTCTAGACTGGCTTTAGCAGCAGTAGCTTCCTCATAAATTTTACCTAGAGCATCAATTTACTATGTTCCTATTTTGACAACTAAATCCAACCAATCAGCACATGCCTCAAAAATTGCTCGATTACATTACATTTGATCTTTCATTTGATGGTTATCGGGCAATTTAGGATCAAACATTAGAAAAAGTTGAGAGATGGACACGAGATCAGGATTACAGATGGAATGGATTTACTCTTCCATCTATCTAAGGGATAATTTCATTTCCCTCTTGTCCTTTTCATCTTTCCAAGTCCTTGTGATCATTTTCTTCATAGAGGACTCCATATGCTTGACATCGACAACTCGAGTGGCCACCCCAAGGTCCACCCTTTCTATTTTGAAATCCTTGATTGTCACCTCATTAGAATCCTTATCAGTTGTTGGAATCGCCACTTCTATAATCCATCGCCTCATCTTGTCATTTGTATCAACCATTGCCTCAACTTTGGGTCTCTTGGTTTTTACTTCCCACCTTAGGCACTCGCTAACCATATCATTGTTCAATAGTGAGATTGGCACCACACTTCATTTCCTATTAATGGAAGTTTCAAGCCATTTGGGTGTGCTCAATGGATTTTTAACAAGGGGTGTTTACAATGTAGTTGAATCAATTGCTAAAGTGTTATCAATAGAGTGGACATCTTTTGGTTCTTCCCTTCTTATTTCAACATCATTGGTATCCATGTCATCAGTTTCTTGATTTTCCATCATTGCAAGGACCTCTTCAGTTGAATCTAAGTCCATAAAATCTCTGTAACTCAAGGTTTTCTTTATTCTTTTACTTCTCGAACGCGTAGATCTTATAGGGGAATAAGCCATGGTTGTTGGTTTGACCTTCTTAGATGGGCTCTTTTTAGACTTGATTGCACCTGCAAGATCAAGATTAACTGATGTGTCAAAAGAAAATTATTTAACCTGAGGAGCAAATACACCTTGCGGCTCTTCACAGGATTTGGCTTCTTTCATTCATAGTTTTTCCAATCTAAATTCTCTCAACCACCTCTCTTATCTCCTTATTACGTTGAATGTTATGGTTTGTATACTATCTTCCTCCTTCTTGCTCCAATCTATTTCAGGAAAAGGTTTTGCATGCACTCTATTTGGGAATGCTTGATCCAATACTTCATTTTCATCTTTTTCTTCAACCCCTTTTATATTAATGGGAAGCTTCATACTAATGATATGTTTCAAGGTGAAACGAGACCATAATCTTTCGCACTTCAAACTTGTCTTCACAATCTTCCCAATAGTCTTCTAGTTGAGGACTATGACTAAAACCTTCCTTCATGCCCAGGTAAGATTGTGCAAATCTTTTACTATCAAATTTGGGTCAAGCAATATAAGTTTTGAAGTTATATTTCTTAATATTTGTTCCCAAATTTAGGGCATCATAACTAGTTTTATAGCAATAATGACCCATCTCAATGGGAAAAGTTACTTTTAAAGGATTCTTTCCTTTTAAGCATTTAACCACTTCTTTAGATAACCTCTTGTTCAATCTTCCTTGTAGTTCAAAAACTAGTCAGGAGAAGAACACGTCATTTACTCTGTTAAAATTCTCTGAGCACTTTTGTAGCCACAAGAGTGGATAGTACTCATAAATCTTCATCTCCAAAACCAAAGGTTCATGGGGTAAGCCAACCCATTCCTTGGTACATGCCAACAAATAGAAAATAAAAGAGGACATATAAAAGCCTCGCATCCTGACAAAATTTGATAAGCCTTCATGTAATCTCTCTACTATGAGCTCACCCCAATCTAAGAACTTTTTCCGTTTCAACAACACCTAGAGGTAGAAGAACATCCAATCTTCCCAAAGAAATGTATGTTGATTTCCATTCACCCTATTCAGCAGAATCACTAAATCTCAAACTTTCGGTATGAAATACTCGCAGGTGAGGGGATAGGGGAGTTGTGAACCACTCTTTTGTATTTTAAGAAGACAACTTCTTGCAATTGCACTTTTATACTCCTTCCTTTCTGAAAAATAGGAATGAGATTTTCCTATGGTCCAAGATTCATAAGCCTCCTTATTAGGTATTCCCATGGCGGCCATTATGGTTCCTCTATCTATTCTTACTAACACTTCCCTATAAATAGTATGGATATATATCTTATCCATGCCATACCTATTCATACATTCTAGCACTAGCTCAGGGAAAGGAGCTACAATGGGGAAAGTTGTTGCCTCAATTAAACCACTCTGGTTCACCATATCTGCAACTGAGCTCTCCTTAGGGTTTTGAGCCTTTCTAAAATATCTTCTATAGTTACCTATAAAAGGAGTCTATCCCTCATTTCTATAATTGAACTTATAAGGCTAGAAGAAGGCCCTATTTTTGGTATGGAGGGCCTATTATGCATCATTCTAGTACCCACATAATTCTAGAAAATAAAACAAATAAATTTGAATAGGTAACTTCAAATTACTACACTTCAACAAATTGTTGAATCAACAAGGTCAAGGTTTTAATAGACTCACCAGAATTCATCAAATTTGCCACCTTGTTGAGCAATTGTAATTACCTTCATCGATTTTCTGCTCCATTGGATTTGAAATGACTTAGCCAAGAAACAAAGAGATGTAATCCTTTATTAGTAGAAAGTGGAAGATTTTCCCAAATTTTTGGCACGTTTAAACATTTACAATCCCCACATAGATTAATGATGAATTGACATTGAATCTGACACCTCATTAATTAACTGTCATTTCAAACCACTTGGGCTAGTCATTTTAAACCACTTGGGCTTGATGTTTAATGATTATCTTTTCCAAAAATAATATTTTAAGCTTTGAGGTTCCCCAAATATTCCCCATATGTACTCCTCTTATTTACTTATCTGGCCATCCAATGCTCCAATCTCATTATATGTAGATGTTGAACTTTGAATTTTAAACTTTGAACCGAAAGAGGTTCAAGCTCAAATTGAATGAAATGGACTAGACTCATGACTCACAACAAGACGTGACAAGTGCTACACATAATTACATTATGAGTTGTCATTAGTGTCACACATATAGTTGGTAAGGATGAAAATAGACTAGTCAGTCAAAATACTAAGTATAGTAACCGAGAAAAAGCACAAGGATGACAAAGTAACCGAGCACATACACCGATCCATATGATTACCGAGCACATCGAGTACAGTTATAACTAAGCATTCATATTTATCGAGCATCAACATTTTATTGAGATAGAAATGCAGTATTTACCGAGTAATATAGGAATGACATAGAAGTTTGGAATGGCACTAAAAACAAGGCAAACGGTTTATACCGAGCTAGAAAATGGTTTACATAAATCAAGGTAAAGATTTATTGGAGATGTAATAATTGACTGGTGATTATATCTATGTAGTATTGATTTAGGTCATTCACATGGATCGTAGATCTAATGTTTTCTAAATGATTCTATAACCCTAATAAGGTCAAATAATTATGATACAAGAATTGTCAAGATTTCAGTTTGTATAATCACACATGAGAAGTAGCCACCTACATGAGACATTTGAAGATCAGACAAGGTTATGATGTTAAGGTTTTGAACAAGTATTCAGAATTGAATCAGAAGTAGACCAGAGGCTATCGAGCAATATTTGAAGGACAAATCTATTACATAAAGGTGATATCAGTTAAGGGCTAAGAAGATCTAAAATTCAACAAAGTAATTTATTACATCTAGATCAAATTTACTGTTAATTTATAACAATTATGGCAGACAAAATCTCTTAACATAGTAGACCTAGCCGTCTTTTGTAAATCTCTTAACTGAGTGTACACTTAATAGTGTTTCTTAAATCCTCTAACAATGTAGATCTTAACAGGTCTTAAATGTTACTCCTAATAGGGTAAGATCATTAGAAGTGATCAATATTATAAGCCCTAACAGGCAAACTTTATTATTGCAGCAATGAAGCTTTGTGGGTGTCATCCCCACCATATTTTTTACCTTCAAACAAGGTTTTATGCAATACCAAAATACATGTGTCAAGTGTATGAAGTTTCATGAACTTTTACTTGTTAGGTTAGAAGAATTTTATATTTTAGTTATGTTTTTTATTAAGGTAACATCAGGTTTTGAAGCGACCTCGAAACCCTTTAACAAAGATTACAAAAGATAAGCAATGAAGACCGAAGGACAACAGACTATCCCACGAAGGGATAGTCCCCAAAAGGGACACTTCCCAAATTTTCAATAGACATAATCACAAAAAAAACAAGAGACCAAGACAAAAAATGAAAATCCCGCAGCAAAACAGGGGCAAAAAAAACTCCAGCAGTAGAATCGGGACAGAGTCTTCAAGAAGCACTTTGACTCCACCAACTGGCTCTGCATGGTCGTGATAGATTCTTTCATGTTCATTATTTCCTAGACCTCTATCTTAGTCTTCTTCCTAGTAGTAGATCTTGTTCTGGTCCCCGGACCCATTTGTTGATTGGGATCATTCATGTCTTTTTTCTTAGTCGTTGTGTCCTTGTTGTTACCTTCCAACACACTGCTTAGCGACTTCAAGTTATCTAGACTAGTTTTCATACCAACATTGGATAGGGTTAGCATATTTTTAAGCATAGCTTCATTCTTGTTGATCTTGTCATTAACTGGAATCATAACTTTCTCCAAAGCTTTGCTAATTATTTCCTCCAACTTAGTAGAGTCTTTCATACCTTTGTCAAAAACCTCCTCTTTACCTTTGTTAGCAGCACCTTCCTTCCTAATGTTATCGATGGTTTCCTCTAGCATAATATTCCTTGTCTCCAGCTTGATACACCTATTCTTCAGCTCAACCAGGTCATTTTGGACCCATTTGTCAAGGTTATAACTGTAGATAGACTTGTTCTTGACAAGTTGAAGAGCGGTCATGGAAACAACTCTCTTAACATGAGAATCCCTTTTCCTAAGATCTTCCTTAAGAGAACTGTGAAGATGTTTTTTAGAACTAATCTCACAGTCCTCATTATCATTATCCTCCATTACCCTGAGGTCCTCTTTACTGGAGTCATTATCAACGATGTTGATTTCCTCTTTACTACCCTCCTTTTCAATATCATGGACTTGGTTACCCACTCGCTCAGCCTCATGATTTCTACCCTCACTAGCAGTCAAAGTCTCTAGAATGTCCTTCTCCCTAATATCATCAGAATTGATGGTGTCTTCCTTAGACACTTTGGAAATCTCCTACTCGGTCCCAAAGTAGCCATCCACCGTGTTAATGATATTTTTAGCAACATCTTCAGGGTTCACCATTACCTCCTCTTCAACAGCATGGGTACTAGAAATGGCAGCTTTATTGTGATCTTTGATAGAGTCGACATCATCAATAGTAGCCTTTCAATAGTGTCCTTTTTCTCATTTTCTTATTTCACTACCTTAGCTTTATCCATTTCTTCGGCCATAACCTCCTAATTGTCTTTCGACCCTGAATCATCTTTGGTAGCCACATTTTCCTCTCTGAACCTAGAAGTATCTTTTCCTGAGGATTCTTTCTTTGCCTTCTGGTCCACCTTCGAGCCTATTAACTTAGTAGGTCAAAGGAGAAAGGGCTTTTTTGTGAGGCTATTTTATCTTCTTCTGAGAAGAGGTAGGGTTTTTCCTCTTCTTGTTGCTAACCTGGGAGGGGATGGGCTTAGGAATGTGGTCCCTGACGTAGTCAACAATAAGGAGAATAAGTTTGATGTGAAGAATAGGGTGATTCTTCATCTTGTATTCAATTATGCTCTGATTCAACGAGATCAAGAGAAAAAAAGGGAAAGAAACCCTCTTATCATGATGAAAATGATTAGCTAGGACAAAGTGATAATTGTAGACTCTAAAAAAATGGCCTTCAATGATAAAATACTCCATTATAACCCTTATAATAGAGCCCCATATATTCTCTATGTTATCCATATCAACATAATCATTCTTACCTTTTATGAACAGGGCACACTCTTCATCAGTAACATGGAACTCCTTATAAGCTCTATTGCCCACTTTTATCTCTTTTCAATATTGCATACCTTCGAGGGGGAGGCCAGTGATATCCACAAGGAGCTCTAGAGTAAAAACTAAACGACTTCCTAGCCAGGTTTACCATTCCCTTGTCCCATCCATCAGCAAAGGCTTTGGAGACCTCTTTGTCATGTCTGTGCAACCATTTAAGGAACTGGTGGACTCTCCCTTTTTTAGCTCACTCCAAACCTTCTTGTTATGCCTCCATTTACAGCCTGTCAGTTCTTCCCTTCTTAATTCACCACCCATTGTTAAAATATCACCCAACTCCTTATTCTCAGAGTGAGAGTTCTCCTTAAAATGCAGAGTTAAGAAAAACTGATCTCTTAAAACACTCTTAGGAAGGTAAATACGATGGTTTTGATTAGTATCCCTGATTGCGTGACAAATCTGGAGGTAGTGATAGGTATTAATGATTTGGCACTTATCCTTAAGATAAATCATAATTAGAGGTGAAATATAATACGTAGAAATGTACTTTGCATGAATCCATATCACCTTCAGCTTAATCAAAGAATTGCTTATATCATGATGTGTTCTCATTATTGACAGAGCATATGATTCCAACTTTTTGCCTTAAATGATCATAATTAATGAAAGAATTAACATCATCATTTATTTTAGTTGCACCACACCATTTCAGCATTCTGTCACTTCTTACCCCAAGATTTGCCAAACCATCAGCAACCTGATTAGTTTCTCGATAGTTATGTGAAACATGGAAAGAATCAAAGGATTGGGAAATTTTGCTAATTTTAGCAATAATATGCTCAATAGTCTAGGAGTGGGAATTTATTCCTTTGATATTATTAACTATATTTAGGGAATCTCCTTCTAGCCAAACATTTTTGCATCCTAATTCTTCCACCAGCATTATCACATTGAGTGCAGCCATAGCCTCAGCTCTGTGGTTCAATTGGATCCCCAATGGAGCCTCTATAGCTCCCAAACAATTCCCATTCCAATCTCTTATGACACCACCTCCCCCTGAGGCTCTTGGGTTACCTTTTGATGCACCATCAAAGTTCCCTTTGTTCCAGCCATTAGGGGGAGCTATCCAAACCAAGTTGGTTCTAGATAGATTAGCATGATGACTGGTAGAAGGAAAATTCTAGTTTTTAATATCATCAACAAAAAGACTACCCTTGAACTTCTTCTTACTATTAATAATAGCATTGATAAAGTTTTCCTCCAGCCCTCTGCAAATCTTGTTACCAATGACCTCTCACTACAACATTTGGGGTCGAATTTAGATGCCAATTTGTGACGCCACTACAATTTGTGTTTGTTTTTTGTGTTTTTTTTTGCAAGTGCCCATGACAGTGTCGTAATAGCGACCCTCACATCGTAATTGTGACACCCATTTGGTTATAAATAAAAAGAAAAAGAAAGTGTCATTTGTAATTTTTGTGAATTCGAACAGCTACCGCAAAGATGACACTACACTTTTGCATGGGGCAAAGAGGGCATTCAAGTTTGGCGTGCGTGAAGAGGCTGACACCATGTGGGAAGAGGGAACTAGCACTTGAGGTAGGCATTCAAGCTTTGTCTTCTCATTAACTTAATTTCATTTTGATGGCATTTATTGATTTAATGGCACGATATGAATGTTATTAGTGGCATTATTTACATCTTAGCATTTGGAATGCTCGATGACCCATGAGCTTTGAGAGCTAGGCCATCATTGCTATTACCTTCAAGGCATTATGTGAAGTGTTTGATTTCTCTTTATTTTTTTTGTTGTTGATATTCACTATGTGGTACTCCCTGTTTATGATCATTTCATGAGGAAATGTCTTGGTGGCTCGCGAGCTGCAAGCTAGGGCATCATACATTGTTTATGAGCTGGCTATTTAATACTGGCATTGTTTTCATCTTTTCATTTGGAATGCTTGATGACCCACAAGCTTTGAGAGCTAGGGCATCATTGCTATTACCTTCAAGGCATTGTGTGAAGTGTTTGATCTCTCTTTATTTGTTTTGTTGTTGATATTCACTTTGTGGTACTCCCCATTTATGATCATTTCATGAGGAAATGTCTTGATGGCTCGTGGGAAGCTAGGGCATCATACATTGTTCATGAGCTCACTGTTTAATACAGGCATTATTTACATCTTTTAATTTGGAATGCTTGATGACCTGCGAACTTTGAGAGCTAGGGCATCGTTTCTATTACCTTCAAGGCATTGTGTGAAGTGTTTGATCTCTCTTTATTTGTTTTGTTGTTGATATTCACTATGTGGTACTCCCTATTTATGATCATTTCATGAGGAAATGTCTTGATGGCTCGCAGGCTGCAAGCTAGGGAATCATACATTGTTCATGAGCTCAATATTTAATATTGGCATTATTCATGAGCTCACTGTTTACTATCTAGCATCATGCAAACATACATTAATACACTTACTATTTTGAATTTGAGCTCGGGCATCATGCAATGTTATTGTTGTCATTGCATGCTTGATGTTGTTGTGCACCATATATTGTTTTATACACTATTTATTTCATTGAGACCATGAGCTTGGCATTTGTAATGTATTTTCTGTTATTGGATCAATGCTACCATGTTGTTGAGTCTATGTATGGCTTGACTATGCACATGCATAATTGTAGATGAGGATCAGTAATATGGTGCCAAGCATTGCTTAGATCCTTTGGATCTAACCCCATCTTTTCCTTCCTTGTAGGTTTTGGATCATATAAGAGCATACTGGATTGAACCCCGGGTCAACACTTCATTACTTCAGGCAATGTCTGGTACCTTCATTATTTATGTTCATCCACTTATGTATGTTTGCATTCATTCATTTTCTTCTAAAAGTTGGCTATTGGTGACCATATAGGACCATTCTTGATGTTTTTGGGTCATTTGATGAAAATATGTAAATAGGGACATCAGTAATAAAATAGGGATATCTTAATAGGGATATATTAAGATTGATATCGTAAGTAAAAACATTACACAATGGCATTCAGATTAAGTACAATATGAATTCGCATGCCTTTAATTATGATACACTTTTAAAATTATCACTCATTGGTCATTTGACAATTCAAGATATAAGTATCATAATATAAATTGTTGTAAAAGGAAGAAACACATATTTATCATCATTTAATACAAAATATAAAAGTATCCCACAGACACACAATTGCTATTATAACAACCATCCTCTAATCCCATGGTGTGCTAGTCTCAAGGTAAGAACAATTTACTTAAGCCATCATATAAGTATCATCCTAAAGTTTAAATAGACATTGACTATGGATATACAACATTGAGCCATAATAAATTACAAAGTTTCACTGCAATTTCTATGTCCACTTACAATCATCCTACTACTTACACTCAATTTCTATGTCCACTTACAATAATAAATTACAGAGTTTCACTAAAATTTCTATGTCCACTTACAATAATAAATTACAGATTTTCACTACAATTTCTATGTCCACTACCATTAAAATATATCACTCCTCCTGTTATATAGGTATCCTTCTCATTAAGTGTTGCCATTAAAATATATCACTCCTCCTGTTAGATAATGTATATGGATACTTGTTTAAAACACCATACTTGTTGCTCTTAAATATTATTACCATTTCACTCAAATTTACATGACATTAAAGCCAAGCCCAAAATGTATACATACTTGTAAGTATAGGAGAAGCTGGATTCTGCAACTATTGAAAAAAAAACTATACCAGTAGAAGCTTTACGAGAAACTATACTTGTGCTTACCACACCATACCTCAGCATCATAATGCTTATCATTTTCAAGCTTCAATGAGGCTTCATACCACGCATTGTCCGCATATTTGTACACAACACTGATTTAGGATGGAGGTAAACTACATGTGTCATGTAAACAACATGGTTGAATGCAATCTCTTTTGCACGTTTTCAAGAGTTTTCCCACCAATACAAGCGTAAATAACGCATTGAACATAATCTACGAACACTGCATGGTATGAAGCCTCGCTGAAGCTTGAAATATATCACTCCTCATGTTATTGTCAAAATTAAATTTAAATATTTCTCAAAACATTTATTCTTATAGAATTAAGATATCCTTATCTCAATAAATAAAATAATCTTGCATAATAGCTTTTGAATCACATTAACACACACCCATGTTCTGTAGCATAGTTCATTTTAGAAGTGTATGGCTTGACTATGCACATGCATAATTGTAGATGAGGATCAGTAATAGGGTGCCAGACATTGCTCAGATCCTTTGGATCTAACCCCATATTTTCCTTCCTTGCAGGTTTTGGATCATACAAGAGCATATTGGATTGAAGCTTGGGTCAACACTTCATTACTTCATGCAATGTTTGGTACCTTCATTATTTATGTTCATCCACTTATGTATGTTTGCATTCATTCGTATTCTTCTGAAAGTTAATCTTTATGAGCTCAAATTCAAAATAGTAAGTGTATTATTTTATTATCGATGTCCCTATTTGATGTCCCTATTTTATTACTAAGGGCACTGACACTTGAGGTAGGCATTCGAGCTTTGTCTTCTCATTAACTCAATTTCATTTTGATGACTTTTATTAATTTAATGGCATGATATGAATATTATTAGTGGCATTGTTTACATCTTAGCATTTGGAATGCTCGATGACCTATGAGCTTTGAGAGCTAGGGCATCGTTACTATTACCTTCAAGGCATTGTGTGAAGTGTTTGATTTCTCTTTATTTGTTTTACTGTTGATATTCACTATGTGGTACTCCCTGTTTATGATCATTTCATGAGGAAATGTCTTGGTGGCTCGCGGGCTACAAGCTAGGGCATCATACATTGTTTATGAGCTGACTCTTTAATACTGGCATTGTTTTTATCTTTTCATTTGGAATGCTTGATGCCTCGTGAGCTTTGAGAGCTAGGACATCATTGCTTTTACCTTCAAGGAATTGTGTGAAGTGTTTGATCTCTCTTTATTTGTTTTGTTGTTGATATTCACTATGTGGTACTCCCCGTTTATGATCATTTCATGAGGAAATATCTTGATGGCTCGCGGGCTGCAAGGTAGGGCATCATACATTGTTCATGAGCTCACTGTTTAATATTGACATTGTTTACATCTTTTCATTTGGAATGCTTGATGACCCGCGAGCTTTGAGAGCTAGGGCATCATTTCTATTACCTTCAAGGAACTGTGTGAAGTGTTTGATCTCTCTTTATTTGTTTTATTGTTGATATTCACTATGTGGTACTCCCTATTTATGATCATTTCATGAGGAAATGTCTTGATGGCTCGCGGGCTGCAAGCTAGGGCATCATACATTGTTTATGAGCTCATTGTTTAATACTGGCATTGTTTACATCTTTTCATTTGGAATTCTTGATGACTCGCGAGCTTTGAGAGCTATAATATCATTGCTATTACCTTCAAGGCATTGTGTGCAGTGTTTGATCTCTCTTTATTTGTTTTGTTGTTGATATTCACTATGTGGTACTCCCCATTTATGATCATTTCATGAGGAAATGTCTTGATGGCTCGCAGGCTGCAAGCTAGGGCATCATATATTGTTCATGAGCTCATTTTTAATACTGTCATTGTTTACATCTTTTCATTTGGAATGCTTGATGGCCTGTGAGCTTTGAGAGCTAGGGCATCATTACTATTACCTTCAAGGCATTGTGTGAAGTGTTTGATCTCTCTTTATTTGTTTTGTTGTTGATATTCACTATGTGATACTCCCCGTTTATGATTATTTCAAGAGAAAATGTCTTGATGGCTCACGGGCTGCAAGCTAGGGCATCATACATTATTCATGAACTCACTGTTTAATACTGAAATTGTTCACAAGCTCATTGTTTAATATATGGCATCATGCAAACATACATGAATACACTTACTGTTTTGAATTTGAGCTCGGGCATCATGCAATGTTATTGTTGTCATTGCATGCTTGTTGTTGTTGTGCACCAATATTGTTTTATACACTATTTATTTCATTGAGACCATGAGCTTGGCATTTGTAATGTATTTTCTATTATTGGATCAATGCTACCATGTTGTTGAGTCTGTGTAAGACTTGCAAGGTTTTACCCAAAAATTTAGTAGTAATAAAATAGGGACATCAAATAGGGACATCAGTAATAAAATAATACACTTACTATTTTGAATTTGAGCTCAGGCATCATGCAATGTTATTGTTGTCATTGCATGCTTGCTACTTTTGTGCACCATAACAACAACAAGAATGCAATGTTGTGAAATTTTGGGATTAAATTAGTGAGTTTGTATACTTTCTCCATTTTAAACTAACCTATGACTTTAAAGGAGGAATTATGAAATATAGTTGTAGGTGGTTATCTCTTCTATAATGATGGAGGAGTAAAAGGTAATGATCAATGAGGTTGTTGCTATTAGATCATACATATATTAATACACTAACTATTTTGAATTTGAGTTTGGGCATGATCTATTGTTTTATAAACTGTTTATTTCATTGAGACTGTGAGCTTGGCATTTGTAATGTATTTCTTGTTATTGGATTAACATTTCCTCTTATTGGATTATTATCAGGAGTTTTCCCACCAATACAAGCATAAATAACACATTGAACGTAATCTACAAACATTGCGTGGTATGAAGTCTCGCTGAAGCTTGAAATATATCACTCCTCATGTTATTGTCAAAATTAAATTCAAATATTTCTCAAAACATTTATTCTTTTAGAATTAAGATATCCTTATCTCAATAAATAAAACAATCTTGCATAATAGCTTTTGAATCACATTAACACACACCCATGTTTTGTAGCATAGTTCATTTTAGAAGTGTATGGCTTGACTATGCACATGCATAATTGTAGATGAGGATCAGTAATAGGGTGTTGGGCATTGCTTAGATCCTTTGGATCTAACCCCATCTTTTTCTTCCTTGCAGGTTTTGGATCATACAAGAGCATACTGGATTGAACCCTGGGTCAATACTTCATTACTTCAAGCAATGTTTGGTACCTTCATTATTTATGTTCATCCACTTATGTATGTTTTCAATCATTCATATTCTTCTAAAAGTTGGCTATTAGTGACCATATAGGACCATTCTTGATATTTTTGGGTCATTTGATGAAAATATGGGACATCAGTAATAAAATAGGGATATCTTTATCTTTATGAGCTCAAATTCAAAATAGTAAGTGTATCATTTTATTATTGATGTCCCTATTGATGAGTTCAATTATTGCCTCAATTTTGTTATAGTTTTCATATTTTATTGATACTCTGACAAACATTTCCAAGTCATTTATGGTTTATACTTATATGAACTTATGCCAAGTACAACTAAAAGCCATTAAATCTATGGGTAGCTTGAAGTGATATGTTTTGTTGAATGTTATAAATATAATGCAGTATTTCATATAATTATTTCAATCTGTGTTCTAACATTTAAGTAGGATTTGAAATTGTTGACTTGCATATGTGTACGGAATGTTACTAACCTTTCAGGTAAACACGGAGCAGTGTGAGGACTGGTGCAATGGTATTAAAGAGGACCGTTAGAAGACCAAGCATGGCGGACAATCAGCTTAGTTCTGATGGATATGCCATGCTTTGAAGAAGCTATTGTTCTAGATAATATAGGGAATTTGTCAGGTGCTATATTTCCTCAGAACTATTATTCTGTTATTAGCAGTAATTGTATTATGTCGTGGTTGTTTTATCTCCTCCATGCTTGGCGAGGTTTAATGAGACTTTTATGTTATGTTTTTAATAAGTGTCAATCCTTGATATAAAGGGATTTTGACTGATTTAGGTAAGATGAAAAAAGATAGAATGATGCATTCAGTGTAGTGAAAGTTACTCTGTTCTATTTCCTTATGAGTTGTTCAACTGTTATGTAACCAATTAAGGAAGATTCAATGAAAGAGTGATTTTGGATTATTTCTTGTGTTGAGTAGTTAGCTGAAGCCAACCAAGGGGGACCACTTGGGAGGTGGATTAGATTGAGTTAGAATATATTTATTTTCTATACTTTTCCTATTTTCAAATAGAGTTGTTGTTTTGTTCCTGCAGCATATATTGTAGTTGTTCCTGCAACATTTACATAAACAGTATAGTGAATGTTTCAAGTTGATAGACATGCTTAGGTTCATTTTATAAGTTTTATGTAGTAATTCCATTCAATAGTTGAGAGTGTTTCCTTTCTTGCAGTAATAGTATAGATTCCTTTTATGCATTTATCTTCCTGCAACATAAGTGTTATGACTCTTAGAGGAACTTAGTGCACAAACTATGCTGTCCCATTTCAAGTCTACGTCCCCGGGTTAACATTCTAAATGCATCTCATGGTGGGGAAAGTAATCTTTAGTATGAGTATATCAATCGTAAGAGAGACAACGGCATGATTATTATGACCTATTGTGAGACTGTTCATTTTTGGCACCGTTGCCGGGGATGGTGTCAAACTAGGAACCTTAATGAGTCGTTTACTTTTTAGATTAGTTCCCTATTTTTGGTTAATACCAAGAAGTTGTGAGCTTGCTTCACAAGTCATCAACTTACTTGCATGCATCAAATAAGGTGAGATGTTCATGGCAAATTTCTACAAAAGGAACCTGTTAAATTGAAAGAAGAATTCGAGGAACTTGAGTTACCACTTCTTGACGCCAGTCCAAAGTTTGTTGCATCATCTTCAACAGAAGAAGAATAAACCCAAGAAATATTTGACCTCCAACATTTTGTAGAAATATTAGCTAGCTTCCATAATAATCCCAATCAAGAACCACCTGTTGCTCAAATCCTTCCAATCACTAATAATTTCCAGCCATAATTTCAGTATCCAACACCTCCAGTTATGGCAACTCCTACATTCCCATTTCCAATTCCAAGTCTTATTAACAATCCAAACCTCAAGAATATACCTTATTCAACACTCCCAAAGTTGTATGGCCTTATTACAGAGGATCCTGACACCTTTTTGTTTGAATTTGACATACCGTGTCAAAGTTTTGACTATAATATTGACAGTCATAAGCTTAACCTATTTCTAGTCACATTGAAGGAGTCAGCTCTCAAATGGTTCATGGGCCTAGGAGCGAATGTAGTAGCTAACTGGGATGGAATGAGAGATTTATTTCTAAGAAAGTATAAGGAATATTGTAAGGGAAGTGATTCAAAAGGAGACGATATCTTCTATATGACACAAAGGGAAGATGAAACATTAGAGGACTATATCTCACGCTTCTTATTTAGTTTACAAAAGAACCCTTAACATGCATTGTAGGAGGATTCAAACAAGATGATTTTTCTAAGAGGAGTGAATGAAAATAGTATTGAAGCTCTGGACCTCATGGCTAGAGGTGATATATCTCAGTCCTCTTGGGATGACCTTCAGAGGATTTGTATGAACTATTCTAGAGCAGCAGTCAAGAAAGGACGGAGATTCTGCTCAACATTGACTAAAGGAAGTAGCTCTGGTATTTCAAAGATGGAGATTTCAAATTTGTTGTCAGACTTCAAGCAAGACATCATCAATGATGTCACTACACACTTGGATACTTTAACCGCTAAGAAGAAACATGTAGACGTAGAGGTGCAACTGGCTAAATACTGCCCTCATTGCCACAAACAAAAGAAGGATTATCAATGCAAATTAGTCGCAAACCTGGAGAACCAACATCTTCCAACTAAATACTTGAAGATAGAAGGAGAGGATGAGCAAGTTTTATTTGTTGCTCAACGTCAGCCATGGGCCACAAGACAAGGTATGCCTCAAGACCCATTACAAGTTTCAAGTCCATATAATAATTAGTAGCAAAATTGGAATGTCCAAAGGCCTCGATAGTATAATCAACCCACTTGGAATAATGCTTGGCCAAAAAATCCACAAAATCAATGGTATCCCCCACAACAACCCCAATGGCCTCAATTTCCAAACCAATGGCAACAACCACAAGGGAATTGGTAGTCCACTAACCAGTGGAGAGGACCTTAGAAATGGCCAAATCCAAATCTTGGATATCCACCTCTACCTCCTCCAACAAATATACCTACAATAATGCCACCACCTCCAAATACAGGTCCTCAAAAGTAAACGCAACTTTGTACTCAACCTCAACCGAATCCCAAGAGTCAACAACCACAATAGCAAATGTATGCTATTGATGCTCAACAGTAACCTACCTATGCACTTGATATAGATGATATACAACTAAGATCAGGTACTACCTTGTCGACACCTGAACCACCCCTTATTACTAAAGTGCCAGACCTTCTTGTAGCATCAATACCTATTCTAGAGAATGATTTGCCAAATATTGTAGCATCAAAAAATGTTTACTACTCAACTAATGTTCAAACATCAGTCAAACCACCTTTTCCCCAAAGGCTCAGCATGGAAAAACCTGTACCAAAAGAAGATCAACCATTTGATATCCTTGACCAGTTAAAGAACATGCATGTCCAAATTCCCTTGTTTCAAGCAATAAAAGATGTTCCAATTTATGGAAAAGCAATTAAATAAGCTTGTCTTAAAAAGCCTGGGAGGAAGAAAAAGGATCCTACAATAGTTCATGTTTTAGGACAATTGCCTGATATCATGCTAGGAAAACTAGTAATTCCAAAATATTCAGATCCAAGGAGTCCAGTTGTGAATATTATCATTAATGGCCAGTTTGTCAAAAATGCATTAATTGACTTAGGTGCTGCCATTAATGTAATGACTAAGGATATTATGAATAAACTAAGCATTGAAGGATTAAGAGCTACTCCAACAATATTTCAATTAGAAGATAGATCTACTGTTACCCCTAATGGGATGATAAAAGACATAATAGTTGCCCTAGATTCTTGGGAGTACCCTGCCGATTTTATGATCCTCTCACCAAAGGTAAACCTTGCTGGGTACTCTGTTATTTTAGGATGACCATGGTTAGCAACACCTGATGCAAACATAAGTTGTAGATCAGGGAACATGACAATATCTGATGGGCAAGCCACTAAGAAGCTAGCATTGTATCCTCCAGCTCAACCACAGCCAGACTTGAGTACACCTATATGGCCAGATTTAGGAGATGGAGAAGAAGAACTGAATTCTATGGTCCAGCTCATGATGTTACATAGGCAATCTTTCCTGAAACTCCAAGAGGAAGATGAAGTCATTCAGAGCATTCTTAATAATGACTGTGTGGTAACCAAAGATATATCTGAAAGTTATGTGCTAGAGTTAAGTACATATGAAGATAATTTTGAAGATTGTATATTACCTTCAGAACCCAACATTATTTATCAATTGTTACCTAGTGAATTAAATACAAGTCCAATCCTTGAAGTGTCTATGCTCGACCTTACAACTACTATGGAACTTTCTAAAGGTCATAATCTACATGTGAATAATAAGCTGCCTCCCCAACAAATGGAGAAATTAACTAAACTATTACAAACACATGAGAAAGCATTTGCATGGGACTATGGGGATATGAAGGGATTAAGTCCTACACTATGTACTCACAGTATATATATCAATGAAGGAGTTCTACCCCTACGTCAACCTCAAAGAAGGATTAACCCAGCACTAAGAGAGATAGTCAAAACTGAACTTCAAAAGTTATTAGATGCTGGCTTTGTATATCCTATATCTAATAGTAAATGGGTATACCTTTGGTTATAGTGCTCAAAATGGGGGGCAAATGGAGAATCTGTGTGGATTACAGGGAGTTAAACAAAGCTACCAAGAAAGATCACTTCTCATTACCATTCATAGACCAAGTGCTTGATACTTGGGCCGGTAAGAAGTATTTTTCCTTTCTTGATGGATATAGTGGATACAATCAGATAACTATTGCTCCAGAGGACTAGGAGAAAACTACATTCACATGTCCATGGGGGACATATGCATACTCAGTTTTACCTTTTAGGTTGTGTAATGCTCCAGAAACATTTTAAAGAGCTGTGATTAGTATTTTTGCTGACATTTCACATGATTGTATGGAGATATATATGGATGACTTTACAGCATTTGGAGTGACATTTGAAGAGGCTTTGAAGAACCTTGAAAAGGTGCTAATCTAGTGCAAAGAGCATAATCTATCTCTTAACAATGAGAAATGCTTTATGATGATGCAAGGAGTGGTACTTGGGCATTTCATTTCAACAACAGGAATTCAAGTGGATCCAACTAAAGTTAAGGTAATACTTACACTACCTACTCCTACTAAACAAAAGGATGTAAGATCTTTTCTACGACATGTTGGATACTATAGATGGTTTATTCAAAATTTCAGCCAAATAGCTAGTCCTATGTACACATTGTTGACCAAAGAAGCTAAATTTAACTAGACACAAGCATGTGATAAATCTTTCCTACAGCTAAAGAAAATCCTAACAACTGCACCAGTCCTAAAAGGACCAGATTGGTCTATTCCATTCCACATCCATACAGATGCATCAGATTATGCCATAGGTGTTGTGCTAGGACAAAAGCCTACTAACCTTTAGAATGCAATCTACTACATTAGTAAAAGCCTCCATGGCCCTGAACTAAACTACACAATTATAGAAAAGGAACTCCTAGCTGTAGTTTATGCATTGAACAAATTTTGACACTATGTAACATGTTATCCTATTTTTATTCATACTAATCACTTAGCTACAAAATACCTAATGAACAAACCTACTATAATAGGAAGACTAGCAAGATGGTTGTTACTCTTGCAGGAATTTGACATAACAATTGTTGATAAGCCAGGCAAGGCAAATGTAGTTGTAGACTACTTGTCTAAAATTCAAAATGTTGATGAAGATACAACTCTAGTTGAAGATACATTTCCAAATGAACACCTATTCCATATAGCAGTCCAAAACCCATGGTATGTAGACATAGCCAATTATCTTGTAGCAAATAGGATGCCCCCACATTTTTCTCAAAAAGACAAGAAAAAGCTTGCAGAGAAAAGCTTTCAGTTTTCATGGATAGATAACAATCTATTTTACACTGGTCCAAATCAAATTATGAGAAGATGTGTGAGAGAAGATGAAGTATATGACATACTCCATGCATGTCATGATGAACCTTGTGGAGGTCACTTTGTAGCAAAGTGAGCACCCCTGAAAATCTTAACAACAAGATACTATTGGCCCACATTACACAAAGATGCAACCAGTTATACAAAGAAATGTGATAGATGTCAAAGGATGGGTCATCCAACGAAATCAGATGAGATGGCACTCAATCCATAAGTTTTAATGACACCATTTGATAAATGGGGTATGGACTTCATTGGACCAATAGATCCACCATCAAATGGAAAATCATACATATTGGTTTGTATAGATTATCTGACAGAGTGGGTAGAAGTTAAAGAAATACAGAATGCAAGAGATAAGAAAGTAGCTAAATTCTTGTATGAAGAAATATTTACAAGATATGGAGTCCCCAAAGAATTAGTTACAGACCAAGGAGTACAGTTCACATCAAATTTGATCACCAAGCTGATGAAAGTGTATAGCATATGACATTAGAAGTCTAGTCCTTATCACCCATAGGAAAATGGACAAGCAGAGGTGTCAAATAGAGAAATAGAAGCCATATTAACCAAAATAGTACAATTGCATCGCAAAGATTGGAGTAGTAGATTAACAGAAGTAGTCTGGGCTTACTGTACCACATGGAAGACAACAACTGGGTTCACACCATTTAAATTAGTGTATGGAAAAGCAACAATGTTGCCTATAGAGTTTGAACACAAAATATTATGCACAACACTTGAACTAAATATTAGTCTTCCTGTAGCACAAACAGAACGTCTCCTCCATCTCAACTCATTGGATGAAATGTGCAAGTTAGCATTGCAAAGAACAAAGCTCATCCAGAACCAGAGAAAAGAGATGGCATGATTCACATATCAAGAATAAGAAATTTCAAGTAGGAGATTAGGCTCTATTGTATGATTCTAGATTCAAGGAAATTCCAGGAAAACTACAAACAAGATGGCTCAGACCCTATGAAATCCAATATGTCTTTGACAATGGAGCAGTTCAGCTGACTGCACTTGATCCAATACAATTTAAGCTACTTGTCAATGGACACTGCTTGTGTTTGTATCACAAGCCTCAGACCAAAGAAGAATTCTTGCAACAGTTCAACAAGCACAGTTTCACAACACTTCAGGTTATAGTTCCTGCAACAGAAGGTGAAAGCCTTCCTCCTGCAACATCATAGTGAAATGCATCTGCCAACATTCATAATAAAAATTCATTTAATGAGGTATATTTCTTCATTCATTTTCTCTCTCTTCTTCTCACCAACTCATCCCATTCCTATTTCTACCACCCACTCAAACACCATATCACCCACTACTTCTATTTTTAAAAGCTTTCAATAAAATGCCACATCAACAATCTCATGCAAAAAATGGAATTGACACTCGCACTTTCTCGCATTTGTGTACGGTAATTAATGGCCAGGTACAAATTTATAACTCCTCACTTAATTTAGCACATAGGTTAAATTAATTATATCTAGTACTACATTATTTATATAACATAAGCGTTAAGCCGGTTTCCTAGCCTCGTGCTAAATCCATCAAGTGAGGACACTTGTTAAAATTTTGTAGGGGGCAGGGGAAGTGTACTACTTTCCAAGTGTCATTCCTAAACTACCCTAGTCATATCCCTGTCACATCAGTGTTGTACTTAGGCTACACTCTATTAATTCTTTTAATCCTACACATATTTGTCGTACTTTCAAATTTTGATTTCCTAAGCTTGACATGACTAAAAAGGACCATAATTAAATTACGAGATAACTCTCACTTAAGGTATTGATGTCCTTTGAAATTAATGACATTATTATTGATCATGTCAACTGTAATGGAGGTAATGTACGTGAAAATATCAACATTTTCAAGAATAGCAATTGGGATTTCTATAGAAGTTGAGAAATCCAACTTCACAGAACGCCAAGAACACCTGCATGCAAATAACCTATTGCTGAAAGGAAACCAAGAAGACAAAAAGAAAAGGCTTGGAAAATCTCAGCGGTGTGAGATAAATTGTATTCCAAGATCATGAAAAGGTTCAACCTATAAAGGAGAACAAAACCCTAAAACCTAAAAAAGCTAGGTTACACATTATAATTAATAAAGATATTAATTATAATGTACCTAAGAGATAGCTTAAGTAAAAAAGAGTAATGAAACTAACTAATTAATCTAACACCTCCCCTTAAGTGAAGCTTAGGAGGTAAGCTAACCTAGCACAGCTATGAAAGTAGGAAATGGGTCTCGGTAACAAGGCCTGATCAAGTACCCAATACAAGGAAATCTCTGTAAACTAGAGACAAAGGAGAAAACCTAGTGGGAAAAACTCCTCTCTAAAAAGAGATATAAAAGCAAGCAAAAGATAAAAAATGACTTCAAGAGACTCTCTCAAAGGCATAGGTACAATGCGTGTTGTCAACCCCCCCCCCCCCCCTTTTAGAAAGTAAAGATCCCCAAGATAAATAAGAGGGGGGGGGTGAATAAGTTATCTGATAATTTAACCATTCAACTACTTTAAACAATATAATTAATGTACTAATCAACCATAGAAAGATAACCATACACAATTGCAAAATAACACAAGATATGTTGACTAGGGAACCTCTTGAAAAGAGTAAACCCTGATGGGAATGATGCCCACAAAATGATGCACTAATATGAAAGTTCCTTGTTAGAGGATGGATCTTGTTAGGAGTCTTATGAAATAAATTCAATACATATAAATCCCTGTTAGGAGATTTTGAATCCCTGTTAAAAGATTCTAACCCGGTTAAGAGTTTATGGAAGATAGAAGGACCCACTGCCCAACAGCTTCAAGGCAAGATCTCTGAACCCACTGTCCAAAAGATCTTAGAATTATTCAATAGAATAATATGAAATATATTACCTCCTTCACACTGTGCCAAAACCGCACTCTTTGCTACACAAGATCACAATTCCAGATCTCTGTACTCACAAGTCTTCCTTCATCACTGAATTAGCTCTTTTCTTCACTTCATGCATATATTCGCATCTCAACCTTCACAATACATATTGCAAAAAGGAAAAAATTCCTTCTTATATACCAAACTCAAATAATTACAAATGATTCGGTCCTTAATTACAAAATAATAATTTCTACACGCTACACACAAAATTTCACATAAAACTGTCAGCTTCCAGATACTGTAACTTTCTCCAAACATATCTTCAAAGTTTGTGCTATGAACCACATCATCATTAATGAGTCTCCAACATCCCTTTAACTACACAAAATCAGATTCCATCCCAAGTAAGAGATATCCTTCGATTTCTGAAAATCGCTTCACAGAAACACTGTCTAAACACTGCTTTCACAAAAATGCTTATAACTCTTATGAATGAATGAATTTCTTTTTGTGCTATTAACCATAGGTTAATAACATACCATCAATTTCACAAAAGCCAATCTGCAATAAAATATGTGCCCAAAACAAAACTATACCTGCTTTCCTGCTGATATTCAGAATATCACTGTGTTGACATCAATGACAATCCAAGTCATGAATGCAATAACAACTGCTACAGAATGACTACCAAAATACTTTGCATTCATTCCTAACACCCCCCCCCTTGTGATAAAGGTTCAAGGCTCCAAAGCCCCCCCAGATTAAAAGAAACCCTGGATCAATGAACAAACCACCATGATGTCAATACAAAGGAGTGAAAGGCAATGAGCATTGAAGAGGTAACCTCGAAAGATGAGGTGTCACTGGAAGGCCAAGCTGATGCTCAAAGGAGTAGACATGAGGATCCTGAAAGGGAATCCCCAATGTAGGTGGTATGACAGGTGTGTTGAAATTGTCAGGAGAGAGGAGATGAGTGTCCTCTGTAGAATCCTCAACAACTGCACCTGGTGGCTCAATGAATGGAGCTGGAGGGTCTGGCAGTGCTGAAGAAGAGTCCTACTAAAGAGAAGAAACCCCAACAAGATGAGGTGAGGCAGTCATAGAAGTGGTCTCAGGAACAACACAGAGGTTCAAGTGACCTAACTATCCCACATGATGCTCTCGCGGAAGAGGAGAGTTGTGCTCCGATAATGGAGCTGGTGGACCAAAGTGTGAGAAGGTGTAGAGATAGGTTGAATGATCAACTATCCCTGTAGAAATAATGCCACCTGTCGCACTATCCTGGATGAAGATTGAATCTGGCATGAACTCAACTGTCTTCCCTGACCCACTGAGTGTAATATAATAAATCAAGAGAAGGTTTGTAGGCAGAGATGGACAAAACCTTTCCTGCAGACTATCATGACAGTGTTATTCCCCATGAGAATGTGAGGAATAGGAGAAGCCTCAAAAGAAGAGAAGATCTCTGGAGAAGATGCCATATGGTGAGAAGCACCAGAATCCAGTATCCAAGGGACCTGTGAAGGGGATGCAAAAAAAGCCCGTAATGCATGACCCTGTCCAAAATCCTATCCAAATGTTGAAGGTAAGGTAGAAGACTGAAAAGAAAACTCCTATGAGGTGGAAGAGGATGGAGAGGAAATAGTGCTCTTCTGAAGGAGAGCTTGCAAATCTACAATACGTTTCTCATAGCCATTAAATATCTTCTGAAAACAATGTGACTCATCATGAGGTCCCTTTTGATAATAGGAACATGTAGGGCTCTCAATCTTATGTTTCTCCTTCTTAGAAGAAGATGGTGGGCTAGTGGAGTGTTGAGAAGAGGAATCAAATGTCTACTTCAGCTTCGGCTTCTACTTTTGTGTATCCTGAGGTGTCTTGGCAAGCAATGCCTGTGACTATGAACCTGTAAGTGAATCCATCTAATTGAGCTTGGACTGCTCACAAATCAACCTATCATAGAAGGTCTCAAAAGAGGGCATAACATGTCATGCACCCAGTGCATCCATAGTGGAGTAGAAGGTAGAAGTGAAAATCTGATAAGGGCCATGAAGCTTTGAGAGTATAAGAAAGATACACTCATCATCTGACTTCATCTTTCTAGCAACTTGTAAAATAGATTGAAGAGACTTGAACTTCATCAAGAAGTCCTAAATGCTGGTGAATGATTCAGGTACCAAGGAGGTGAACTCTGCATCTATTTAGAGAACCCTAAACTAATTCATTATGCTAAACAAGGTGGAAAACTTGTTCCACATATCCCTGGGTGTGGTCAAACCATCCAGGTGGAACAACAACCCATCTAAAATGTTCATAGCAATGAGACCCATTGCCTCATCCATCCTGTTTCTCTACATAAGAGCCTCATAAGGCCTTTGAAGAACTGGTTGAGTCTCATCGAGACATGACCATAGCCCTTTTGCCATAGGCAATCTGGTCATCTATCCTTTCCAAGTGTCATAGTTGTGAGGTGTAAGGTTATTGACAGAAAAGTCTGCCATTGAGAGAATGAAGACAGAAGTAGAAGGGTCTTTTTGAACTAAAGTACAGAAAGTAAAGAGCACCCCCCCACAAAGTACAATATTATCCCTTGTGCACAACAAAGTACTATGAAAACACAAGAAACGGGAAAAAAACCTAAGTTTCAAAAGCAGGACAGGAGCACAAAAGAAGGGGTGTCTTTGACTTAAAAAACTAAAAATCAAATGGAAAAATCAAAATGTGAAACCTACATGAGAGTGATCGGCTTGGAAAGACCTTTTCGATGATATATCATATGTCGAATTTCGAGTCCATATGAGCCCTATAGGACCAAAAAAGCCTAGGTACCCCCAAAATGCAAGCTCCCTGGAAAAAACCAGGCATAGGAAAAAAATTGACGACCGTATGACCATCAAATGGTCGTTTGCCAAAAAAAATGGCTGGTTGCTAGAGAATTTGAAAAATCACCGAAAAACCCCACTGAATTTTTTTTTCGACAGATCATGTCAAGGTGACATCACCTGCTATGCCAAGTGGTGCGACAGCGGCCGACAGAGTGGAGGCTAAGCGGGGTGGCGTGGGGGCCGTGCGGGGGTGGCGCACTGGTTGCACTACTGCCTACGGTCAAACAACCCAAAAAATGCCTTTTTCTTTTTAAAAAAAAAAATTGCCTCGATTTTTGAGTCGTACGACCCTAGGAGAGAAAAAAATTCTCCCTGAGGTCACAGTGGCCGAAAATAACAAATTTTATATGGTTTTTAACTCTCCCTGAGGTCAAGAATACCAGAATAGGTAGCAGTAGGGAAGCTTTGATACCATGTAGAAGTTGAGAAATCCAACTTCACAGAATGCCAAGAACACCTGCATGCAAATAACGTGTTGCTGAAAGGAAACCAAGAAGACAAAAACCAAAGGCTTGGAAAATCTCAGTGGTGTGAGAGAAATTGTATTCCAAGATCATGAAAAAGTATTTACAAGGTTCAACCTATAAAGGAGAACAAAACCATAAAACCTAAAAAAGCTAGGTTGCACATTATAATTAATAAATATATTAATTATAATGTACCTAAGAGATAGCTTAAGTAAAAACGAGTAATGAAACTAACTAATTACTCTAACAATTTCAAAAAGAAAGCATTTGCAAAGTGTAGAGAAATTAAGGATTAGCATAAAATTGAAGCATTAAAGACTGGATTGTACATTGTTAAGATGGGTGGGTAATTATAGAGACATGAACCAGTTGTCCATGATATTTTGCTAGTAGATGTTGAGGCAGTTTGCGGGTTCAATGCATGCGGTTGGCTTGGTTATTTTTTTCAGCTGATAGATTTTAATGAGGAGGTTGTTGCATAATTCATGAGCACTTTTGAAGAAGGTCAAGCAACTATTTGGGGTCTGATAGTTGTGGCTACCGAAGAGAGAATTGCAGAAGTTATAAGGTTACCAGCTATTGGAGAACATTACCCAAACGAGCATGATGCAAGATCATCTCGAACACAATTCTCTGGGCCAGGTGATCCTCCACTTGAAATCACTAGGCAGGTGTACACACTAAATAGTGCACTTCTCTAAGTCATTACATCTAAGGGAATCCATGAATGGAAAACCTTAGAAAGTGACCTAGAGCTCCTTAGGAATGGAGTTGCAAGGATTTTAAGATTGCTCTCAGCTAGAGCTATAAAGCTTGTGACCTTGCTAGTCAACCACACAATGGGAGATTCAAATGAAGACAAGGGCAAGAATGCCAATATCCTCTAGAATCAATATGATAATATAATGTAACTAGATTAAGATGAATATGCAAGTATGCAACTAGCTATGGAAATGAAAGTACAAGTATTACAAAGCTTTCCTGGTTAAACTATGTGAGCTAATCTATAGCATAAAGGAAACTAAGCTAAATATGAAGCTAATAATGCCATGATAATGAAACTAAAATGCAAGAAATGAAACTAAGATAATATGTAAATGTAAAAGCTAAGAATGCTCCAAATCTTCAAAAGCTCCAAAGTGACCTAGAAAACCTGCAACATAACATTAGTATTCAAAAGATGCATATGAAAATGAAGAAGATAGCTCTTCTTTTATAGAAAATGAGAAGGAATGGACCATGGAGATTAAGAGGCAAAAGATTTAATCAAGGGTGGAGCTTGAAAGTGGGATCAATCCATGTGCACAAATATCCTCCAATGGGAAAATAAGAGTTGACTTTTGTGTCCATATGAGACAAAAAGTGCTTTTCTTCTTTTTATAAAATAAGAATAATG
This sequence comes from Chamaecyparis obtusa, assembly GCA_027943335.1. Lineage (NCBI taxonomy): Eukaryota > Viridiplantae > Streptophyta > Pinopsida > Cupressales > Cupressaceae > Chamaecyparis > Chamaecyparis obtusa. The sequence continues at coordinate 782,965 of BSBK01000293.1, read as the reverse complement.
CTTTATTTGTGCAACTTAGGATAAGAGGAAAAGGTGGGGGCTTTTTATTTAATAAAAGGGGAGGAAATATTCCTTTTAATTAAATAATGACTTAGGATAATATGGTTAATCCATGGGGTAAAATGGAATAAATGATAGAATTAGGATTTGATCAAGGAAATTGATATTGAACTGAAAATGTTGATTCAGGAAATTGATAAATTGTTGAATGGGGGCCCAAAGTCTAGGTGACCATTTTAGGGTGCATACATTTGCCCCTCTTTGACTAATGTGAGGTCGACTCAGGATCACATGTAGTCAAAGAATGGAATTGAAGTGTGAGATCGATTTGGGATCACAAAACAACGCAGATGTGTGTTCGATGGATGTGAACACATCAAGACAAGCATAAGCCGACAAAGATAAGTTGAAAGACAAGACGAACACCTGTTTAGCTAGGTGATACTCAAGTCTCAAAATAGGAGATAAGAATCTCAAGTTGATCTGATAGCTAAATCAAGGATTAAAGCTGATAGGTACTGCCCCCTCGGAATCGAAATTGAAATCAGGTAGAGGAGAAGTAGCAAACTGATAAAGTTGATCAAATCACTAGGAATCATAATCGAAGATGAATGACAATAGAATAACCATTAAGCAGTGAAGGTATGCCCTAGTTTGATTAGGTTTGACTGAGAAATATATGGGTTAAGGATGAAGTCAAACCGTAGAGAGATGGATCGAATGAAAGTGAATGAAAGACTAGGAGTTTGAAAGAGATGGGGATGAAGAAATAAAGATGCCCCAACAAAGATCGAAGGATCAGACCTCAAATGGTTAGCCAACTGCGTAGAAGAAGGGAAAATTTTGAAATGCAATTTTGACTATCAAGATGAACTCAGATTTTGATTTCAATCCTGAAAAATGGATCCAGGATGTCGAAATTAGCTAGGGGTGCAATTTTTGCGCAATTTTGAGGTGTTTTGAAAATTGGTCAAAAAAAGTCACAATGCTATAAAAGGGGGTAAAAAGGTCATTTTCAAAATCATTTGACTTATTGTGATTTGAGAATTTTGAGAGCTTAGAGAGAGAAAATGGCCCAGCAAGTAGTGGTTTCGGTCCACAGACATCAATTTGAGCGCGCCCGGTTGCACAACCGACCTCCACACTATGGTGCCCCAATATGTTTTCAAAAAAACTCACTTTATAGGTCATTTATGAGCATTAATGTCGATTTAAAACATGTTTTTAATGGTTTTCAAAATTTTCAATTTTTCTTCGTACGAAAAGTCATACGACACTTGCAAAGTATCGCACCCTTTGGGGGACAATGTCATGCGATACTTCGTGGGTCAATATAGTATCGCACCGGCATTAAGTCTAGTATCGCATGATACTAGATGAAATGTCGTGCGATGCTATGTGAAGTATCGCACTGCTATAGAAAAAAGTATCATACGATACGTTATCAAAAAATAGTATCGCACACTTTGAAAAATTGACATGTTGTAATGTTTTTTTTGAGCAAAATGACATGGGTTCTGACAATGTTTGCTTTTAAGATATTTTGTATTGATTTTATACATCCATCATGATATGTTCTGACATCTGGTTTGGGTTAAATGGCTTGCAGAAGAATCTTCCTACACTCCACATTAGAGCACCTCGAGTGTCAAGATTACGATGTGTCTGAGATCTGGATGATCCGGGAGAGGTAGATTTGAGAGCGATGGATTTTGGGTATTTATTGTAGATGCCCCATATTCGAGATGACCATGGGTTGTTGACTACGCTGGCCAAGAGATGGCACAATGAGCACAACACCTTTCACCTTCCTATTGGAGAGGCAACCAATAGTTTGGAGGATGCCTATTGGATCCTATGAGTTCCAAGTCACAAAGATCCTGTAAGTATAATCATCTTTAGAGATAGTCATAGATGTAAAGTTTCCATATAATAGAAACTGACATGATTGTTTGTTGGCACATGTATACTATGATCGGGATCCAACTGAGGGTCAGTATATTATACAAGACATGTTTCAGGATGTTACTATTGTGGATAGACACCTCAGCTGGGATAGGTTGATGGAGGAGTTTGGTAGAGATTTTCCAGTGCCTTGTATAGTTTGTTCTATTGTAGCACAGGCCCTTATTATTGACAGGAGTCAGAAGGGGTTTCCATTGGGCTGGGGTCGGTTAGTAGTGGATCTAATTACACACCCACGGTGGATGGCATGGGGGCCATCCATCCTGGCAGATATGTACCATGAGCTCCATGAGATAGTCTATCGTGATGGTAGGACATGGGCGTGTGGGGCCATTCTCACTTAGATATGGGCATGGGAGAACATCATTGTAGTGTAACCATGAGTCCATCCAAGGGAGCGTAGACACCCCTTCATCTATAGGTACACAAGGTTCCTATCACAACCACATAGTGGGGATGTGACATATTACAGGACGATATTGCATGAGCTTACCTCTTTTTAGTGGAGACCATACAGGGCATGTGAGTAGTGGGGTGATCGGTATGAGTTAGATTACATGCTATGTAGTTGGCCACTGGTAGGTCGACATGCAGATATTATGGAGAGGTTTGTTATTACTTATGTTTGGAGATAGTTTGGGTGCCAGTAGAGGGTACCCACCGAGACTACCACGTATTCTCGGGTTAGGGATGAGGAGGGCCAAGGTTGGCTGTCGATGCTGGATTACTAGCAGGTAGTATAGGATATAGCTATGATACGTCAGGAGCCATGGGACTACCTCCCAGACATGGCAGATGCAGGTGCTGATGCGGTGTACAGGGCAAAGTGAAGGAGATCCCCATTCCCTAGATTTACAGTACTTGATGCACAATTGACAACATAGGGAGATGATGGAGATGATGGAGATGGAGGGGATGGTGGAGGGAGAGGGAGAGGAGAGAGAGGACAAATCTCTTAATCAGGTGGCTAAAAATAGCCATGGGGATAGGGTTCAGTAGATGAGGGTGAGGAGGCAGTGAGGCCAACTCATCGATGGGTTGATGCAGGAGCAGAGCAACCTGCTAGAGGAGAGGACTTGAGAGCTCGGATCTAGACATTAGAGACAGAGATGTAGTAGTTATACATCACCATAGTAGTGAGGGATCAACAACTAGCTGATTTGAGGGCTGAGAGAGATCAACAACTGACTGATCTCAGGGCAGAGATAGCACACCGGGAGAAGGCGGCATAGGTGGACGCATTAGAGATCTGACAGGAGGCCATGAGAGCTGCATACTATCATGGACTCTATCTTTAGGTTGTTCTGGAGGGTTAGAGAGCACTGACATACTCTCAGAGGGTAGGGATGTCTGACATGGCACTTGATAGCAGTACCACCTCCACCACCACCTCCTCCACGGGATGGGGAGAGTCAGTCATAGGCTAGGATAGATGTTTAGACATTTGTTCATATCATGAGACTTTGATCTAGATTTTGGAGGATATCATATTGTATATTGTATCATGACATTTATATGAGATTTACTAGATTTGTGATGTATCTGTGTATTTGTCTCACTTGTGATGGATGTTTCAGTTTGATATTTTCTTGTCATATTGCTCAAAATGTATGTTTTTATGCTCATGTATGATCTCTCTCATAGATGTATGTGTAGTTCTCAGACTCATGTTGCTGAAAATGATCTCTTTAGGGTATAAATATGATGATAAGATTAACCCCTTGTGATGATAGGAAAAGGATGTGATGAAAAGACAAGGAGTGACAGACATGATCGAGAAGAAGTGAAAAGATGAGCGCAGTTGACCGACCAGTCCGCAAAAGATAAAAGAAGAGCTCTCTCCATATGAAAGATGAAAAACTGATCTAATATGAACCTAGAAATGCAAGCTACTATGAAAGTGGTTGACTTGCAAGGTCACAATGCCAATAGACATCTAATAATCATCATCGAGCTTTATTGGTAATGTCATAAGATCATACAATACTCACTAGTATGACTATGGTTATATGAATATGATCTATATCAGATAGGAATGTGAGAATCCCACCTAGGCACCAAAGACATGTAGGTCAAGATGACTAGTGTAGTGAGGTTCCCTAAGTTTTCTATAGCAAGATTATGCTTGCATCAGGACACATGAAGGTCAAGATGGCTATAAGCATGTACTTGCATAAAATAGTCAAGGATAATACCTTGTAGGTCCTAAGTATCAAGTTGATCAAGCATAAATGCTAATGACAGTTAGGACTAACAAAATATACCCACAAGCAGAGAAAGAAATAAAACATGTTCTCATGCCCCCAATCTTCTAGCTCAGCATCATCGAAAACAATTAGGGAGAGAACATTCATCAAAGAAATCATCATAGACAACACACAAAGAAATAAAGGCAAACAAGTCTCAGTGAGTTGAATGTTTAAGTGTGTGTGTGTAGGTCATAGAGTCAAACTTTGAGTATCACATCTGCTAGTGAGAAATATCGCATCATTCTAGACTGTGGGTAGGATATCTGATAAGTGTTGAGAAACACTTGACGCTAGGGTAGTGTTGAAAAACATAGGTGGGGTGGTGTTGAAAAACACCATTTGCAAAGTGTCCTAAAGACCAATGCATCCTAGAGACCAAAGCGAACAACACAGTTATGCCCCCTAGACACAGACAAAGACCCATTCCAAACCAAGGCAACAAGGTCAAGGTATGATGGAGAAAGGTTGAGTGTCGAGGACGCATGCTAAGAAATAGGGGTGCAAAGGCCTCAAGTAGCGCCTGTTTCTAGGTTTTCACCACTTGGATTTATTGCAAATTTTCTTTTTTTTTATGATTTTTTTTTGGGGGGGGGGATTTTTGCTACCAAGGCGCCTGTTTCCAAGTTTTCACCAAGGCACTTTTTCTATTGTTTTTTTTTTTTTTTAATAATTTTTGTATTTTTTCAGGACTTAATATGCTTTTTAGGATTTTTTCAGCATCATATATGAATGTTTTTGGAATTTTTTCAGGATCAATAAATATGTACAAAGGATGCCCCAAACATAATAGGCATTATAGGTAAAACTTCTTTAGGTGCAAAACATTGATAGGATCAGGGAGTTTCTCTCCCTTTTCATCAGATAGTAAGTAAGCACTTGTCCCAAAAGTAGCAGTAATAATGTAGGGTCCAAGCCAATTAGGTTCAAACTTGCCCTTTTGTCCTCTATTTTGTTGTTCCTTAAGATTTTCTCGTAGGACGAGATCTCCTACTTGGAATTCTTTAGGGCGTACCTTCTTGTTGAATGCTTTGGACATACGCTTTTGGTAAACCCTCATGTGATCAAATGATGCTTTACACTTTTCATCAAGAAGTTCTAGCTCTTGGAATCTCATGGCATGATAATCTTCATTTGTAACCAAACCTTTGAGAGTGCCTCTAAGTGAAGGGATCTCAACCTCTAAAGGTAACACTGCTTTAGCACCATAAGTAAGGGAAAAAGGAGTAGCCCCTGTGGGAGTATAAATACTCATTATGTAAGCCCATAAGGCTGGATTTATCTGAAGGTGCCAATCTCAACCATTCTATGAACTGTTCTATGGAGGATTTTGAGAATGATCTTATTTGAAGCCTTTGCTTGTCCATTTCCTTGTGGGAAGTAAATGGAGGACCAATGTTGTTTTATCTTGAATTTCTTGCAGAGGTGCTTAAGGTCCTTATTTTTAAACTAACCTCCATTATCAGTGATTATCTCTGAAGGCACACCATATCGATAGATGATATGGTTCAAAATAAACAAGGAAACTGTCTTCCCCGAAGCAATAGAAAGTGAAACAGCTTCTACCCATTTGGTAAAGTAGTCAATAGCAGTAATGATGAATTTATGTCCACCTGATGAGTTGGGATGAATCTACCCAATAAGGTCAAAGGCCCAGCACTGAAATGGCCAATGAGAAAGAAAAGGAATAAGCTCCCTACTTGGAGCATGAATCAGGTTTCCATGCTTCTAACACTTTTCGCATGATTTGGCAAAAGCTATGGCATCCATCTGCATTGTGGGCCAATAGTACCCAATCCTAAGCAACCTTCGGGCCATGGAAAGACCATTGGAATGTCCTCCACAAATGCCCTCATGAATGTCGGCTAACGCTTGGTTAGATCCCTCCTTTCCCAAGCACCTAAGAAGTGTCCCATCTAAACCCCTCCTATATAAATCACCAAAGATAAGAGTATGGAAAGAGGCATTACGGGTTAGGTTTCTTCTTTCAGAATGGTTAAATGTATCAGGAATGATGCCATCATAGAGATATGAGTAAATGGCACTGTAGCGGGATGACTCATGGCCAATAAGGGTACACACAACTTGGCTTTCTTGGGAGTCATAGATTGGGTAGTGTAGCTCTTCCACCAGGAATTCAAATCTGGACTCATGATATTCTAGTTGAAGAAGTGAAGCCAATGTAGCCATAGCGTCAGCTACTTTATACTCTACTCTAGGGATTTTTTGAAATGTAACAAAGGTGAAATATCAGTGCAATGAATCCACCATCTTCTTATAGGATATCAGTTTGTCATCTTTTGTTTGGTATGCCTAATTGACTTGGTTGATGATCAGTTGCGAATCCCCATAAATATGTAGCTTTGTAATTTCCCATTCTATTGCCATTTTTAGTCCATTTGCAAGGCCTCATATTTAGCAATGTTATTTGTACATAGAAATAATAGTTTGTAGGACTTAGGGATTGTGTACCCATGGGGAGAAATAAATAACACTCCAGCTCCTGAACCATGTTGCACGAAAGATCCATCAAAGAACATCTTCCATGTTCTTTTAGTCATGTACATTATGTGCTCATCTGGAAATTCAACTTGAATAGGCATGTTGTCTGGAATTGGAAAATCAACCAGTTGGTCTGTGATGGCTTGTCCTTTTATGGCTTTACGCTCAACATACTCTATGTCAAATTCTGATAAGACCATCATCCACTTAGCAAGTCTACCTTTGAGAGTAGCCTTACCAAGCAAATATTTGAGAGGATCAATCTTTGCAATGAGGTGAATTGTATGTGCAAGCATGTAGTGTCACAACTTTTGGGAAGCAAACACCACCGCAAGGCAAGATTTTTCAATACTAGTGTAATTAACCTCATAAGACACAAGAGTACGACTGATGTAATATATAGCTCTTTCTTTTCTAGTGTCATCAAGTTGAGCCAATAATGCCCCCAGAGAAGATTTTGTTGCTAAAACATATAATATGAGTAGTTTTCTTGGGATAGGAGGCATTAAGATTGGAGGATTGGCCAAGTACTTCTTGATTTGGTCCATGATTTTCTGACAATCCTCATTCCAGACACATTTAACCCCTTTATGCAATGTCTTATTAAAGGGTTGAGCTCTATTTGCTAGTTGTGAAATAAACCTCCTTATAGATTGAAGGCATCCTTGGAGACTCCTCATTTGACTGATGTTTTTGGGAGGCGACATATCCAATATTGCTTGAACTTTCTCTGGATCCACCTCTATTCCTTTGGCTAAAATAATAAATCCTATAATTTTTTCAGAGGTGACTCCAAATGCACACTTTTTGGGATTTAATCTCAATTGAAACTATTCCATATGATCTAAAATGACTTCTAGATCTCGTGGGTGTGTATCCCTTTTTTTAGATTTTTCCAAGGTGTCATCCACATAGTCTTCCATGTTCTTATGCATCAGGTCATGGAATATAGTTGTCATAGCTCTTTGGTAAGTAGCTCCTGCATTCTTTAATCCAAATGGCATGACGTTCCAACAATAGGTTCCCCACGCATAAGTGAATGTTGTCTTTTCCTGATCCTCAGGAGCTATCTTAATTTGGTTGTAGTTGAAAAACCCATCCATCAAAGAATAGATCTCATATCCCGCGGTCATGTCCACTATCATATCTATGTTTGGGAGTAGAAAATCATCCTTTGGGCATGCTTTGTTAAGGTCTTTAAAATCTGTGCAGACATGAATGGACTTGTCATGTTTTGAAACTTGTACAATGTTGGATATCCATTCGGCATAATCAATGGCTCTTATAAATCCTGCACTGAGGAGTGTTTCTAGTTCAACTTTGACGAGAAGAGCTATGTGAGGATGCATTTTCCTCAATTTCTATTTTACTAGTTTGATTCCTAGAGATATGGACAAATGATGCATAATGAGACTAGTGTCCAACCCTAGCATGTCTGAGTAAGTCCAAGCAAAATTAATCTTCTTTCTTTGTAGGAATTTGGTAGATGCCTCTTTTTCTTGTGTTGATAGAGATTGAGCCAAGTGCACAATTTGTGGAGCCTCTTCTGTATTCAGATTAACTAGCTGTGTGGGCTCAATAAGCACTGAGGACCTATCTTGAAAATAACTTGGAAGATGATCAAGTACCCCATCCTTAGGCACCTCGGAGAGGTTTTCACTGTCGGATACGTCCTTTATTTTTACTTTTTTAGGTTCTGACACCGCCACATAGTGATTTTTGCCATCAGAACCATTATTCTTTTTTTCTTTTCTTTTCATTTTTTGACTGAGGTACTTGATATCTAGTTCTGTCATGCTTGTAGTTAGTTCACTGGTGGAAGAGACTATGGGCTCAAGGGCATTTAGGTAGCATGCTATCTCATAGTCATTCTAGAAAGTTAGGAGCTGAGGCTCTTGATAGCGCTGAGACCAATCAATTAGGTGAAGATTGGCAAGGGGTAGATTAATGACAGGTTCAATGTTGTTGATACAGAAGGCATCATCTCTAGTGAGTGAAAAGTTAGGGCATGTCAAGTATCCCTCTAAGGTACCCAAATTAGGACTTATCCTACCAAACGAAGCATCGTCCACTAAAGCAATTTGCAGATTCGAATCCTCTAATCCTATGCATGACTTGTTAGCTACCTTGGTTTGGGAACTATATGTATGGACAACATCAACATCCAATAGTAGAGGAATCTGAGAGAGACTCCCATTCATATTCATGTGAATCTGTATCTGAATCCTGACTAGGATGTTTACACCATGCATGTTTTCAACGTCTAGATGTGGAGGCCCCAATGTCACCAAGGGTAACACCTTCTCTCATGCCATTTGTGTATTGGTGTTCTTGAATAGGATCCTCAACATGGTCTTCAATAGCGGACTCTTCTTATTCTATGTCTGAAGTTGTTGGATTGGTAACTGGAATATCAGAATCTCCCCAAAGGAGATTGGTGGAAGGGACCCAATCTTCACACCTATCTTGTTGATTTCACAAATTGGGTATGTAGCTTGATTCCTCATCACTATCCATCGTAGCTAGGATAGGAGTAGCTTTCTTGTTTTGACCTTCAAAACCTAGGCCAACCATTGTCTTAGATTTGCACCCAAAAAGAGCATGATCAAGTGGTTCAGCTTTAGCATCTAATCTGTGATTAAGAGGACCATGACCTGGATAACCCATATTTTTTTACCAAAGTGTATCCTCTCCCATAAGCCTTAGGAGAAGGGGAGAAATTTTCATTATGCTTATACTTTTCCTCTTTGTAGATCCAATCTCTAACAGCCACCTCTCTTTTTCATCCTGGATGGGCACTGGGGACTCTACAAATGTATCAAACAAAGTCATGGCTGAAGATGAAGGTCGCATCTCTTGTGAAGGTTTGCCATAGGACCTAGGTGAGACTGGAAATTTTGTAAAGGAGTCAATTTGATATCCTCCCATACCAAGGTCTATGGATTTGAACTTATTCTTGCACTATTCTAGAGTTGCATCAAAATTCTCTCCTTCTCTGTTGAGAGGGACATGAGTCCCTGCTGAAACTGCATTTACAGATAATGTGCTATCCCCAGGTATACAAACTTCGACTCTGTTATAGGGGAACTTAACACATTGGTGGTAGGTTAATGACACTACTTGCATGTCATGGATCCACGGTCTACTGAGCAGGATATTATATGCTAGAGGACCAGCATCAACAATTTGGAACAAAATGTCCTTTCCACAGGACCAATTCTGATAGGAAGGATGACTAACCCTTTAGAACTTCTCTCAGCCTCATCACAGGCTTTAATGGTAATTTTCTTCTGGGTATCAATAACTTGCTCAAAATAACCTAGAGTTTCCAAAAGACTCAAAGAATAAATGTTGAGCCCAGCACCCCCATCTATCAACACACGCCTGATATGGGTTTTAAGGATCATGACCTTAATGTGAAGGGAAAGATTATGTGGATGGCTCAAAGCTTTTTCATCTTCTTCTGAAATTGTTAGGTAATGTGGGCTAGCGAGGTGGTTAACTATGTTTTGGAATTAGTCAACATCGATGTTATTAGGGACATTTGCTCCACGCACAACATCCTCAAGGATACGCTTATGTCTTGGAGACAATTCTAAGAGTTCAAAAATTGAGATTTGTGCTGGCATTCTTTGTAACTGGTCAACAAAATTATAGCTCATTTCAGGGTTGACTACTGGTTTGGTGGTGACATTCTTAGATGTCACTTGCTTGGGTTTGGAATTGGGCCCTCTAATAACCACAAGACCTTGACTTTGGCTCCTAGTGACAATGTTAAGAGCTTGGGATGACCTTCGAGAGTGAGGACCTCTAAGCACAATCATGGGTTCTTCATCAAATATAGGAGGAGAATCAACATCATGATCATAAGGATCTCTACTTCCCATCATATTGACATTCTCATCCACAACTTCAAGCATACTGATAACATTTTTTGCAGACGTATATGTATAGTTGATTGCAGCCTTGCCATCTTTGGGTTTAGAGGTTTCCCCCTTATCATATTTGGGCAAAGGCTCCTTGAATGCTTTGTGGTCTGCATTAGTATTCAACCCATCAATTTGAAGTTTACCACTCTCAATTAGGTCTTGAATAAGATGCTTAAGTTTCCAGTAATGTTCTATGTCATGTCCAAGGCCATTGTGGAATTTGTAGAAAGATTTTCATTCCACCAATGTGGCTTAATGTCCGATATGCAAAAATTTGTTGGATCTTGTGGTTGTGCAAGGTTGTTGGCAATAAGCATCTTAAAAACATCCTCATAAGAGTCACTAAGCTTAGAGAATTGTTGCTTCTCCTTTCTGGGTTTATCTTGATATCTTTGTTTATGCTCTTGTTGGTTAGAGGATGTATTAAGCTTCATAGCTTGAACTGCACTAGATGAATGTAGGACACCTTGATCCTTTGGTTAAGAAGAGTCAACAACTCCGTCATTGACTACTTGTTTATTTTTATTCTAGTGTGAGTTCTTGCCTTTATCCTTATGAGAGTTGTTATTATTTTGATTATTGTTGTTATTGTTATGTTTAGCCAAAATACCTTGCTCTTTTAAGACATCCTCTATTCTACATGCGGTTTTGACCATGGTGTTGAATGAATCAAAGACCATCTTCCAAACCTCATACCACATCTTAGGGACCAAATTACTAACAATGATATCAATTCTTTCATGCTCGGGAATAGTCCTAGAATAACGAGAGCACAATCATCTCCATCTTTGTAAGAATGTAACAAAGGATTCCCCTTGATTCTGTTTCAAATTGCACAAATCTAGCATGGTGACTGATCTTGATAGGTTGTAGGAAAAATGTTGCACAAATCTGTGGACAAGTTCTTTAAATTTTTTGACGGGAGGGGTTATGTTGGTAAACCAGTCCATAGCTTGACCTTTTAGACTCCTTGGAAATAATCTCATCAGATAAGAGTCTTCGTGGTGGAATTCAAAACTCATGGTGTAGAACTGACGCACATGATCATGTGGGTCACCATTGCTGTCATATTTGTCATATTGAGGAAATTCAATCCTCTTAGGAAAATCCCTCATGCTCACACTCCTATCAAAAGGATTAGGATAAATAGAGTCAAGGTTGAAGGAACTCTTAGGAGCCATCATTTTCTCCATCATTTTCTTGATTTTCTTAATTTCCTCTTCTTGTGAGGGGCTCTATTTCTTGATTTTCCTATCCACATCAAAATTATAAGGGACCCTCACACCCTTGTTAATCAAGCTCTCTAGGAACTTATCTTTAGTTTGTTCAACATATTTCTCTACATATTGTTGAAAAAGAGGCTCTTGCTGCATTCTCATAAATTCTTGAGCCTCAAAACTTGCACTACTTCCTCCATGTTGAGAGCCATGATGAGCTCATTGGGAGGGTTGTCTTGAGTTCCTAGGAGGTGTCTATCTCCTATAGTGAGCATTTTGTGAAGTCCTTCCTCTAGGACTAGGAGATCTTGAGGGTGATCTTGAATACCTTCTGCCTCGTGGGGTTCTCGAGGAAGTAGATGGTGGAGAGTTGTTTCCACTGTTATTACCCCTATTGTTGAATTATGCATTGAGTTGTTGGGCTAGAAGCCTATCTTGTTCTTCTTGTGTGGCTCTTCTCTCTATGTCCAACAAGGCTCATTGCTCCTCCTCTAGGATCCTAAGTTTTTCTTCTTTTGCAGCTTGTTCATTTAAGAAGGCTTGTTTTTCTCACTCAATTCTCTTTAGTCTCTCACTTGTGTATCGTGAGGTGGTTCGAAGCAAAGAATTTGGTCTTGAGTGATTGAACAAGTTAGTTGCATTCACATGAGCATCACAAGATTGGTTGTTGTGGTCTTCATGTTGTGACCATTCATCTTGGTGAGCTCATCATGTATATTTTTTAGCTCTTTTATAGGCATCCAAATATCTGGTGTATAGGGGGTGACTCTGGTTGATTGTCATCAGAAGATTCCCCAAATAGTATGTTATCTCTATGCTTCTGAAATATGTCATCAAGAGTTTGATCCATTGTGTCTCTATCCTTTTTAGTCAAGGTGTAACTCATGTCCATATTTGATTGAGAAAGTGGTGGAGAGGTACTAAACTTACTAAGGATGCTCCTAGTCTCAAACCAAACTTTTGAAGTACTCCTAGGGGATTGATCAAATACGGGTTCCTTCCCCTTTCACTTTTGATGAATTTGGACTAGAGGTAATTGTTCAAAAACTACTTGAGGTCATTTTCCTTGGTCCACTTGGTATCTTCTTGTAATCGGCATGAAAGAAAAGACCCTTAGTGATAAAATGACCTTATGAATCATTGATTGTCAAACTAGGATAGTGAAAATATTCAATTGTCCAAAAGAGAAATGGTGAAATAGAAAGCTAACAAAAGGTATAAACCAACACTGCCATAGTGGTGCATAACAAAAGGATTTCAGTATCCTAGCACATATGGATCAGGAGGACAATTTACCCAAAATATATTGAAATTAAAATTATATGAAAATGGATTTGGACAAAAGAGTACTCAAACTCTCCAAGTGTGCAATCAAAGAATCTAAAGGTGAATCTTGTCAACAAGGATGATTCCTAACTTGTCAATGATAAGCAAGATCTTTGGTGGAGTCAAAAATTACTAACTCAAGATGTCTAGAGCCAAAAACCTAAGGTGCAAATAGGCTTTCAGCTGTAGAGTACAAAACCTACTAAAATCTGGTCAACCAAGGAAAGACTAAAAATTGCATAAACCAGGCAGACAGCAAAAAGACTATGTGCGACAGCTTCCAGGCAACTGGTGCGATAGTTTCTAAACAGGCGATATTTCTCATAGATATCGGGCGATAGTTTCCAGGCAGACCGCGCGATAAAATCCAAGCAAGCAATGTGACAATTTTGCAGGGATGAACTATCACATGATATTTCTCAGTATAGTGTGCGACACAGTTTCAAGATCATACGACTCTTAACCAGTGAATGCTAACAATCTCAGTTTTAAGGATAGTTTGGTCAAAATTTCAGTTTGAAGGTTGTTTTTTTTAATTTCAATCATAGTGACAGTAGTAAATAGACAAGTTTGCAAATAGTAGGGGATCAAACATGTCTTCAAACACTTGAAACAAGGGCAAAAGCAACCTTGCCAAGACAAGCAATTGTGATATCAAAATTGAAAAATCCTATGAATACTACCATGATGTTGAATATGCAAGAACGTTTACACGGGTATATCACAGCGAGAACACTTCAAGCACTTTCTATCCTAAAAAGACAATGGCTCAATACTTAACAACTTGGCCCACACTTGATGTCCCATTGCCTCACACAAAGTGGTTGCCCACAATAGATATTGGCTTTGTCATGGAAGTGCCAATGACACAACCAAAGGAACACAGATGGTGAGTAATCTTGGGGTGATTCGGGTTATTCCACTTGGATCAATCCTTGCACCAAGAAGCTAAGCAAAAAAATAGGGTGGCTTCTATCTATGGTTCTTAATAAGAGCTTTCATTCGTAGCACCTCTCTTGCTCCCCAAAGGGACTCCTTACCTTGCGGCAAGTAACAGACCTTGTGGCCACAAGAGTACCTTAAGCATTCTTGCTTGACATTTTCCTCATAGTCACAATCCCACAAGTTACTCACATAAAGCGAAGACAAGTACTACGTCTACCAAGGTTTTGTGTCCTTGATAGCCTTGAGTTTGTAGTGGGTCGAAATAGTCGGTAAAAAGCTTGTCCCCACTTGGGTCGTTCCTCTTGATTGCTCAAGAGCAGGCCCGCTAAAGGATCCTAGACTACACAAAGAGTGGATCAATTTTTAAGGTTCAAGGTTTTTGGTTCACCACAAGGGTGAAGAGCATACTCCCCTATCTTAAAAATTTCTCCCAAACACACCAAACAAAGATTCAATTACCCTCTTGCTTTCAACATCCAAAGATGGGTCAAGATTTCTGTTTCACCACAAGGGTGAAGAGCATACTCTCCTACCACCAAAGAATTCCTACAACAAGATATTATGTTCCTATGAAATGAAGCAACTAGTAAAATGCCACACTTGAAATGAAATAAATAACAAGCACACTTTTTTTTTTTTAATGCTTTTTGGGCAGCCCTACAAAAACTGTTAGTAGCCCTTGTGCATGCAATCTTTTGGAAAAATATTTAAGCAAGAGGCACCTACAACCACAACTTGTTAGCCCCACAATGGTTAGAAAAACCAAAATCCAAATGAAATCTGCAAATGAAATCTGCCTAACCACAACAAACTAAACCAGCAAGCTAATTAGATCAAAATTCAGCCAAAAAGAATTCCAAAACAACTCACTGCCAGGCATAGGCGATAGTACAGTTGCTAGAAATATCGTGCGACACTTTGCTGTATACAGCTGCGTCACTTTATCTCTGTGTGATAATTCTTGATACCTGCATGCGACAAAGAATAGAACAAGAGTGCGATATAATCTTCCAAAGCGTGTGATATTATAACTGGTAAAATATCGCATTGGTATGTAAGAAACTATCGTACGACACTAGAAAAATGTCGCACGATAATTATGTCAGAAAAAACCAGAGAGAAAATTTTGATGAAACAAGAAAATATTGATGAAAAAAATGACGAAAATGCAAAAAATGAAGGACAAAACAAGAATGCTCTACCCCATAGAGGGTGCCAAAAATGTACACACTAAATAGTGTGCTATAATTGTGTCACACTTCTATGAATCATTACATTCAAGAACACTCAATAGTGAGGTCTCAAAAAGTGATTCATAGCTCCCTAGGCATGGAATCACAAGGATATTATGATGCTCTCAGCTAGAGCTATAAAGCTTGTGACCTTGCTAGTCAACCACACAATGGGAGATTCAAATGAAGACAAGGGAAAGAATGCCAATATCCTCTAGAATCAATATGAGAATGTAATGCAACTAGATTAAGATGAACATGCAAGTATGCAACTAGCTATGGAAATGAAAGTACAAGTATTACAAAGCCTTCCTAGTTAAGCTATGTGAGCTAATCTATAGCATAAAGGAAACTAAGCTAAATATGAAGCTAATAATGCCATGATAATGAAACTAAGATGCAAGAAATGAAACTAAGATAATATGTAAATGTAAAAGCTAAGAATGCTCCAAATCTTCAAAAGCTCCAAAGTGACCTAGAAAACCTGCAGCATAACATTAGTATTCAAAAGATGCATATGAAAATGAAGAAGAGAGCTCTTCTTTTATAGGAATAGAGAAAGAATGGACCAAGGAGATTAAGAGGCAAAAGATTTAATCAAGGGTGGAGCTTGAAAGTGGGATCAATCCATGTGCACAAATATCCTCCAATGGGAAAATAAGAGTTGACTTTTGTGTCCATATGAGACAAAAAGTATTTTTCTTCTTTTTATAAAATAAGAATAATGCTTTATTTGTGCAAATTATGATAAGAGGAAAAGGCGGGGGCTTTTTATTTAATAAAAGGGGAGGAAATTTTCCTTTTAATTAAATAACAACTTAGGATAAGATGGTTAATCCATGGGGTAAAATCGAATAAATGATAGAATTAGGATTTGATCAAGGAAATTGATATTGAGCTGAAAATGTTGATTCAGGAAATTGATAAATTGTTGAATGGGGGCCCAAAGTCTAGGCCACCATTTTAAGGTGCATACAATAGGGTTATAGTATATTGTCTCTTCCACAACCATTTCGAGAGTTGGCTACACACATTATCAAGTATTTAACTTGTGAAGGAAGATTTTCGAACTTGCATGCCCACCATTTCAAGTTGCTTAACTGTATCAGGCATAATCTTTGAGTCAATATTTCCAATTTTCTTTATAACATGTTATACATTAGTGTCGAAGAAACGCAAAAGGGTAGTGAAAATTTTGCAAATTCCATAAGCCATCATGCCCTAATCTCTTAGGGATGTTTCTCCCATGTCTTGGGTAGAATTTGTCCAATTTAAGGCCTTGCAACCCCAAGTAAATCTTGTGGCCCAACCTCTAAAAGATGTAGTAGAACCTTCCAGTCCTACTGAAGAAGCAGCTATGAAAGAAAAAGAAGAACCAGAATTACCCCCTGAAAACCAACTTCCTGAACCTACTCCAGAGAGTAATGTACCCACTTCTTCCTCAAGAAAAGGAAAGCAGAAAATTGGTAAAGAGACACCTAATTTAGAAGGAGAAATTTCAAACCCTGCAATTCAAATTAAGAAAAGGAAACGGTTGAGTCCTACAAAGCCTATTCTTGTAGCACCTATTCCTGTAGCACATAAACAAAAAATGTCTCGCCAACCTAAAACTGCAATGGTTGAAGAGGCAACTGTGTGTAGAAGCCCTCGTATGCGAGGACAAGTATCTCCACCTTCTCCTCAAAACCCAAATGTTTCAACACCTAAACCTACTAAAGAACCCTATGTTCAATATATTCTTGATGACTCTCCTATGTAGGTAGAACCCCAACATATAGAGGAATCTCCTAATGAGCAAGAACCTAGCAGTGAAATACCACAGCAACATCAAGAAATACCACAGAATTATTAGGAAATGCCTGAGCCAAACCCTGATGTAATGCAAGAGAAAATTCTTGTGAATGTTCAATCTACTCCCCCTCAGAATCTTGTGTATTCTAATGCATCTATTATACCCTACCGAACAACGTAGTTTACTGACTACTTTCAACAGACTGCTAAGGAGAAGAAAAAGAAAGTTCAAATGCAAGAGTTCCCTGCATCAACAATCTAGTCTGTCCTCTTCCATTTATACAACCATTTTACTTTTCAGAAGACATGGTGGAAGAAGGAAAGAAATCAGATGCAAAGGGAAATGTTTGATAAGGATGAGGAAATTGAATCTCTCAAAGAGCAGTTAAAGAAACAAAAAGAGCAAATGAACAAGGCCTTAAAGCTAGCTGACCAAGTCATTGCTTGCAGACCACCACCTAGGGTATATGCTATCTACTTAAAAGAGCAATTTCTTTTGTTCCAACTTATGATGACAATCAAGGATATTGACTATGAATTCAAGTCAGCTCAAGTTTTTTATGGGATTTATTAGACTCTACCAACATGGCAACAAAATCTGTTATGTGAGCTTTATTTGCACAATTTTATTATCCCACATGAGACAGAGTGGAATCCTCTGCTTTATATAGGGGATATCCACCAAAGGGCCTTGATGTCATGGATGCATAATGAGAAAAACTATGATAGGCAACTGAACACCTACAGGGACCTTGAGAAATTTGAGCCTTTGCCATTAAGGGCTGAGTCAAATAAGCCTGATGTTCTTTTGAGGGATTGGCTTAATTTAACTTATGGGAGGCCAAATCCTGAGATTAGAGAGAAAGTGTTTGCATTAAGGGATAAGGTTTACAGAGACTATCAGAAATTGCCCAATTTTACAGTCCAAAGAGCTCTCTCAGGGGTAAGGAGCAAATGGAACAGGTTACCAGAAGCTTTCAAAAAAGCAGAGCCACATAGTCCAATTAACTATGAAGAAGCTATCCACAGAGTGGCTAAATACATGCAGTTAGGGTGACAACCTAGAAGGGAATTATGGATGCCCTTATCCTTACAGTCGCCTACTCTCTTTTGGACCTTATATGACATCAACACTTCCAGATTGGATTAGTTGGTTGAGGAGCATTAAGGAAGTCACTGGGAGCGCACAAGGGGATTCTACTACACCTTCAGAAGTGGAAAGAAGGGGAAGATGACCGTTGGTGATTTCAGGACCATAGCAAGGAAATACAATGCTTGAGGACAAGCATTCTATTAGTAGGGGTAGATGATGAGTCCAATTATTGCCTCAATTTTGTTATAGTCGTCATATTTTATTGATACTCTGACAAACATTTCCAAGACATTTATGGTTTATACTTATATGAACTTATGCCAAGTACAACTAAAAGCCATTAAATCTATGGGTAGCTTGAAGTGATATGTTTTGCTGATTGTTATAAATATAATGTAGTATTTCATATAATTATTTCAAGTTGTGTTCTAACATTTAAGTAGGAGTTGAAATTGTTGACTTGCATATGTGTACCGAATGTTACTAACCTTTTAGGTAAACAAGGAGCAATGTGAGGAGTGGCGCAATGGTATTAAAGAGGAGCGTTAGAAGACCAACCATGGTGGAGAATCAGCTTGGTTCCAACAAATATGTCATGCTTTGAAGAAGCTGTTGTTCCAGAAAATATAGGGGATTTGTCCTGCTATATTTCCTCATAACTATTATTCTGTTGTCAGCAGTAATTGTATTATGTCGTGGTTGTTTTATCTCCTCCATGCTTGGCGAGGTTTAATGAGACTTTTCTATTATGTTTTTAATAAGTGTCAATCCTTGATATAAAGGGATTTTGACTGATTT
The DNA here is from genome assembly GCA_027943335.1 of Chamaecyparis obtusa. Taxonomy (NCBI): domain Eukaryota; kingdom Viridiplantae; phylum Streptophyta; class Pinopsida; order Cupressales; family Cupressaceae; genus Chamaecyparis; species Chamaecyparis obtusa. The sequence continues at coordinate 763,921 of BSBK01000293.1, read as the reverse complement.
AGGTAAGATGAAAAAAAGATAGAATGATGCATTCAGTGTAGTGAAAGTTACTATGTTCTATTTCCTTATGAGTTGTTCAACTGTTATGTAACCAGTTAAGGAAGATTTAATGAAAGAGTGATTTTGGATTATTTCTTATGTTGAGTAGTTAGCTGAAGCCAACCAAGGGGGCCCACTTGGGAGGTGGATTAGATTAAGTTAGAATAGATTTATTTTCTATACTTTTCCTATTTTCAAATAGAGTTGTTATTTTGTTCCTACAACATATACTATAGTTGTTCCCGCAACATTTGCAGAAATAGTATAGTGAATGTTTCAAGTTGATAGACATGGTTAGGTTCATTTTATAAGTTTTTTGTAGTAATTCCATTCAGTAGTCAAGAGTGTTTCCTTTCCTGCAGCAATAATATATATTCCTTTTATGCATTTTATCTTCCTGCAACATAAGTGTTATGACTCTTAGAGGAACTTAGTGCACAAACTATGTTGTCCCATTTCAAGTCTACGTCCCTGGGTTGACATTCTAAATGCATTTCATGGTGGGGAAAGTAATCTTTAGTATGAGTATATCAATCCTAAGAGAGATAATGGCATGATTATTATGACCTATTGTGAGACTATTCACCTATTTTGAAGTGTTTGATTGTTTCTATTACCTTCAAGGTATTGTGTGAAGTGTTTGATCTCTCTTTATTTGTTTTGTTGTGCATATACCTTCTCTGATCAACTCTGATATGCATAGGTGATGAACATTCATATTTTCCTAAATAGTACTGTGAGCTTTCCTTCCAACACATGTACTATTGTGAAAATCATCACAAGTCCATTTGTTGCAGGAAAGCTCATAGTACACATGTATGGATGTCTGCATGTTTTTCACCTGTTCATATACCAAATGATGAATGCTCAATTGTTGTAATGGAAAAGCATGAGAACCATCCATATAGGACCTTCATTATTTATGTTCATCCACTTATGTATATTTGCATTCATTTATATTCTTCTGAAAGTTGGCTATTAGCGACCATATAGGACCATTCTTGATTTTTTTGGGTCATTTGATGAAAAATTGTAAATAGGGACATCAGTAATAAAATAGGGATTGTTGTCATTGAATTCTTGTTGTTGTTGTGCACCATATATTATTTTATACACTGTTTATTTCATTGAGACTGTGAGCTTGGTTTTTCTTTCAGAAGTGTATGGCTTGACTATGCACATGCATAATTGTAGATGAGGATCAATAATAGGATGTCATTCATTACTTAGATATTTTTTATCTAACCCCCATTTCTCTTTTCTTTGCAGGTTTTGGATCACACAGGGGCACACTAGATTCATTCGCGAGTCAAAAATTCATCACTTCAGGCAATGTCTAGCACCCTTATTATTTATGTTCATCCTCTTATGTATGCCTGTACTCTTGCATTTTCTTCTAAAAGTTGTTTTCCTTATATAGTATATATAAGTTATTTTTCATAGATATACATGTAATCTTTAGATACAAAAATTTCTTTTCCTTTACATGTATCTTTGCATGAAATGAACACAAATTAAACAAGATCATCTAGGACCATTCTTGATGTTTTTGGGTCATCAGTAATAAAATAGGCCATGTAAATGGTACCAGGCCAACCCAATCAGCCCAATAAAATGTGTCATGTTTATCTATGTTAAATACACTCGTTCACCATTTTGTTCTTCTGGTGCTCCTAATGAACATAGAGAGAGGCCAGAGAATCTTACAAGCCTAAAATGTCAGTATATCACTATATGGCCTCATAATTACTAAGCGAAAGGGGTTTTCTGATTCGAAAGACTTAGCAGCCTCCAGGGTCATTTTCTTTTCTGTTGCATTAACAAGACGTCTTCTAGAAACATTATGATTGTGCATCCCTCTGCTCATCTCTTTAGTTTTTGTTTTCGTAGATTTCACCATCTGACGTTCCTTTTTGGTAAGAGATGGATGTGAAAAAGATATTTCTATTTTTCATTCTAAGAAGATCCAGAGTGATTTTGAGTCACAAAGAAAATGCCCTGATCCTTCCATAAGTGCTATTCTGACAAGTTCTGATCACTTAACAAATAGAAAATTATCTATTGAGTTGAAAAGAAAATCAATAGAAGACACTGAAAATGAAGTGAAAAAACCTAAGGTTTCTTCTCAATATAAGTAAAATCCTTTCCCTCAATGAAAGATTGAAGTCTTTCCAAACTCGTTTCTCCCAAATTATGGGAAAATCTGAACTTACCATTTGAATAACCACAATTTTTTATTTGTATGTAGGCCATTCTTCCGAGAGTCATGAACATTTCCATCCATCGCTTAACGAAAAGGAATGTTAGATGGTGAAATCTATGAAAACAAAAATTGAAGAGATGAGCATAGGGATGCGTAGTCATAAATGTAGATATACGTGTAAGTATAGGAGAAGTTGGATTTTGCAACTATTGAAAAAAAAAAACTATACTAATAGTAGCTTATGAGAAACTATACTTTTGCTTACCACACCATACCTCAACATCATAATGCTTATCATTTTCAAGCTTCAATGAGGCTTCGTACCATGCAGCGTCTGTACATTTGTATGCAACATTGATTTGGGCTAGAGGTAAACTACATGTGTCATGTAAACAACATGGTTGAATTCAATCTCTTTTGTGCGTTTTCAAGAGTTTTCCCACTAATACAAGCATAAATAACACATTGAACGTAATCTATGAACACTACATGGTATGAAATCTCACTGAAGCTTGAAATATATCACTTCTCATGTTATTGTCAAAATTAAATTCAAATATTTCTCAAAACATTTATTCTTGTAGAATTAAGATATCCTTATCTCAATAATAAAATAATCTTGCATAATAGCTTTTGAATCACATTAACACACACCCATGTTCTGTAGCATAGTTCATTTTAGAAGTGTATGGATTGACTATGCACATGCATAATTGTAGATGAGGATCAGTAATAGGGTGCCAGACATTGCTTAGATCCTTTATATCTAACCCAATCTTTTCCTTCCTTGCAGGTTTTGGATCATACAAGAGCATTTTGGATTGAAGCCTAGGTCAACACTTCATTACTACAGGCAATGTTTGGTACCTTCATTATTTATGTTCATCCACTTATGTATGTTTGCATTCATTCATATTCTTCTGAAAGTTAATCTTTATGAGCTCAAATTCAAAATAGTAAGTGTATTATTTTATTACTGATGTCCCTATTTGATGTCCCTATTTTATTATTGAGGGCACTGGCACTTGAGGTGGGCATTCGAGCTTTGTCTTCTCATTAACTCAATTTCATTTTGATGACATTTGTTGATTTAATGACACAATATGAATGTTATTAGTGGCATTGTTTACATCTTAGCATTTGTAATGCTTAATGACCCACGAGCTTTGAGAGCTAGGGCATCATTGCTATTACCTTCAAGGCATTGTGTGAAGTGTTTGATTTCTCTTTATTTGTTTTGTTGTTGATATTCACTATGTGGTACTCCTTGTTTATGATAATTTCATGAGAAAATGTCATGGCGACTTGCAGGCTACAAGCTAGGGCATCATACATTGTTTATGAGCTGACTGTTTAATACTGGCATTGTTTTCATCTTTTCATTTGGAATGCTTGATGACCCGCAAGCTTTGAGAGCTAGGGCATCATTGCTATTACCTTCAGGGCACTGTGTGAAGTATTTGATCTCTCTTTATTTATTTTGATGTTGATATTCACTATGTGGTACTCCCCATTTATGATCATTTCATGAGGAAATGTCTTGATGGCTCGCGGGCTGCAAGCTATGGCATCATACATTGTTCATGAGCTCACTGTTTAATACTGGCATTGTTTACATCTTTTCATTTGGAATGCTTGATGACCTGCGAGCTTTGAGAGCTAGAGCATCATTTCTATTACATTCAAGGCATTGTGTGAAGTGTTTGATCTCTCTTTATTTGTTTTGTTGTTGATATTCACTATGTGGTACTCCCTGTTTATGATCATTTCATGAGGAAATATCTTGATGGCTTGCGGGCTCCAAGTTAGGGCATCATGCATTGTTTATGAGCTCATTATTTGAGCACCTCATATCCCTATTTGATTGGTTGGTAATCAAACAGTGAGCCCATAAATAATGCATGATGCCTGAGCTCAAATTCAAAATAGTAAGTGTATTATTTTATTAAGACTAAATATATTATTTTATTAAGATTTTATTAAGACAAAGTATTTTGGGTTAGTTTTATATTGTTTTATAAGATTTTATTAAGACTAAATATATGATGTAAACTCATAATTATACCTGATCTATATATACTTCAAAGGAGGAATTGTGAAATATAGTTGTAGGTAGTTATCTCTTCTATAATAATGGAGGAGTGAAAGGTAATGATCAATGAGGTTGTTGCTATTAGATCATACATTAACACACTTACTATTTTGAATTTGAGCTCAAGCATCATGCAATGTTATTGTTGTCATTGCATGCTTGCTGCTGTTGTGCACCATATATTATTTTATACACTGTTTATTTCATTGAGACTGTGAGCTTGGTTTTTCTTTCAGAAGTGTATGGCTTGGCTATGCACATGCATAATTGTAGATGAGGATCAATAATAGGATGTCATTCATTGCTTAGATATTTTTTTATCTATCCCCCATCTCTCTTTTCTTTACAGGTTCTAGATCACACAAGGGCACACTAGATTCATACCCAGGTCAAAAATTCATCACTTCAGGAAATGTCTGGCACCCTTATTATTTATGTTCATCCTCTTATGTATACCTGCACTCTTGCATTTTCTTCTGAAATTTATTTTCCTTGCATAGTATATACAAGTTATTTTTCATATATATATATATATACATGTAATCTTTAGATGCAAAAATTTCTTTTCCTTTACATGTATCTTTGCATGAAATGAACACAAATTAAACAAGATCATCTAATAATGAAAACTAGGGTATTGTAGTCCCTCATTTAGTAATTTTTTCCCCAAACCATGACAACAATAACATTGCATGATGCTCGAGCTCAAATTCAAAATAGTAAGTGTATTAATGTATGATCTAATAGGAACAACCTCATTGATCATTACCTTTCACTCCATCATTATAGAAGAGATAACTACCTACAACTAGGGCATCATGCATTGTTTATGAGCTCACTGTTTGAGCACCTCATGTCCTTATTTGATTGGCCAATGCTCAAACAATGAGCTCATAAATTGTGACACCCATTTGGTTATAAACAAAAAAGAAAGAAAAAGAAAGTGTCATTTGTAATTTGTAAATTTGAAAAGCTACCGCGAAGAGGGCATTCAAGTTTGGCGTGCGTGAAGAGGCTGACGCCGTGTGGGAAGAGGGCACTGGCACTTGAGGCAAGCTGCTACTGATGATGATGATGTTGCTACTGATGAGGATGATGATGCTACTGATGAGGATGAAGATGACGATGATGATGATGCTAATGCTGATGACGATGACAACACCAATAGTAGTGGTGATGATGTCATCGATGATGATGATCTTGATGATGAGATGGATGAAGAAGAATATCAATGACATGAATGAAATGTACACTTATGCCAGATGTTTGGCATGTTCTAATGATTGTTTTATATGTACTACTCTTATTCACCTTGTTTTATATGTCCTACTTATATATCTTTGATCTTTTGTTAAGAGAAATTTCATTCTAAAAGAGTGTATTTAATCTCTATACGCTTAAACAACCTCACTAGTTAAGACTGTTCTCATTTGTAGTAGGCATGACAAGAATCAAATCACTTGAAAGACACCAGTGTTTAGACATGCACAAATTAGTGACGTGATTAAGCAAATTACCTTTCTTTACAATTTCATGGTTGTCTTTGGTTTGTCATTTTAAGTGTCTAGTGATTTAAACCAAAGACTTCAACTTAGCCAAAAAATGTGCAAGTCTACATTAGTATGTTTCTTTTTATTGTAATTATAATTAGTATGAATGAACAAAATAATGACAATGCAATATTTGTGATAATGCAATATTTGTCAAAATAGAGTCGGTGACTTTGGTTAATGTGCCTATGTGTCAATGTGGTGTTGGCCCATGCATGTTGAAGACGTCATGCAAAACAAGTAATCCTGGGTGTCAATTTTGGGTTTGCCTAAATAGGAAAAAGGTTTGGATACGTAATTATATTTTATGTTTAAAAATAATGTGACAACTAATCATTTTATGAAGAATTGATGTACATTTGGTATGTTAGGGAAATACTGGATGTCAATACTTTTAGTGGGTCGATCAAACCACATTTACATCTACCCCATCTACATCTATACCTAATGTATGAAATGAGTGCAACTTGTGCAAGGCTCAAGAGGTAACTAGTGCCGCCAAGATTGCTTCAATGGTGAAAGCAGAAATCATATTTTTGCGATGCCTTCTTTGTGTAGTTTGTGCACTACTTTGTTGGGACCATATGCATAAATATGGTTAACAGAGGGCTATTGTAGATACTAATTTTTTTAAAAGAATTTCTAGTAGATACACATAAAGAACATGTACATAAACATGATAAATGAGAAACATAAATGTAGATATCACAACAGTTGACAAACATAAATGTAGGCATCATGGTCACAATTTTTTGGAGACACAACATAATTGAATGGTATACCCAAATGATGCAACACAACTATTAATCACTCCTCTGGTTCCAAGTTTACACTGTGGTAAACAAAATCCATAGATAAAAAATAAATTTAAAGAGCGGAGGAGAGAGAGAACGACCAAAGTAATACAGGTCCCTATATTATTTCAGTTGTTATCACTCTCCTCTTGCACTCTCTAAATTTATTCTTTATCTTTGAGTTTTGTTTACACATTGTAGACATGGAACTGGAGGATTAGTTGTGTTGCATCATCTGGGTATACCACTCAATTATGTTGTGTTTCCAAAAAATTGTGACCATGTTGCCTACATTTATGTTTCTCAGATGTTGTGTCCTAGGACCCCTTATGACCCTTTATGATCCCTAAGAATACATCTTAGAGATCTTAAAATTTCATAAAGGGTCGTAAGAGGCTCTTAGGAGGGGTCATATGAGCTTTCACTTTCACGTAGTTGGCCCTATTAAGTAGAGAATTTTAAACTATTCTCAAAACAAAGAGAAGCTCAATAATTTAAGATCTCAATCCACGTACGACAAATATATATCAATCCATCTCAATGGCTACCAAATCAATAGATCTCTATCAAGAACCCAGTTGCAAAGAAACACCATAGACCCCACTGTGAACCCACTGTGAAGAGGCATTCAATGTCTCATAAGTCACATCAAATGATCCACTTTTTATAATCTAAGTCTCTCAGCTCGGTTCACCAAGAAGAAGACTTCTCCCAAGTGATCACGGACACCATAGTGATCTACGAATCTCCAATGTGCAAGTTCTGCATGTTGCTCTCTCGACATCACACCTAACTCATTCGAAACTATGGCAAAAATGGTAGACGATCCCAGTGATATGTCACAACCTGATCTCAACAATGTAAAGAGTAGCTTGATTTTGTCTTCAAGTTGATCAATGCACAGTCTACTCAAACTCCAAGTCAAGTCACTGCTACACTCCATAGGAACAAAGCACATCAAATTTGTACCAAAGAAGTCAAAAAGTCACTCGAATCAAATCCAAATTCAATCAGGTCTACATATATCCCATGAACACATCAAGAAGAATGCATCTTTGATCATCGCACTAGCTTCTTGTGTTGGAGTCGTTGCTGTCACGAGTCTTAATTTGGTAGGATCCATTCAAAATCCAAGTCTCTAGACTCGACTCAATAATCCAAGACCCACTACCGAATCTACTGCAAAGTTATCTCTGAATGATCAATAACCAAATCATGAGTAGGAACCAGATCTGCAAGAACATCATTCTGAATCAACAAATATATATATATATATTTTTTAAAAATGATTGTCGTCATAACTATGAAGGCCTCACAACAGTGATGGTTATCTATCACAAACATCCAACATCCAGTCATTGCATTAACAACATCACTGTCAGAAAAAACCATAAATGATGGATATCCGTAAAAAATGTCCAATGCATATCTGTCGCATGTACAACATAGTCGTCATTACAAACCATAAATGATGGACATCCATCATAAGCTTCCGACAGATATCTGTTGCAATAATAGGATTTCTGTTGGCAAACAAGTTACAAATGACGGCTACCTGTCAGAATATTCTGACGGGTTGTCATCATTTGTATTTGTTGTGACGGATAGGCATCCCAATTGCGATGACCATAAATAGGTCCAACGATAGGTTCACTTTATTGGCACCCTCTTTTTGTGACAACCAAGGTTGTCATAATTACGATGCCTAATAAAATCATCAATTTTTGCGACTGCAAAACTGGGACGTCGGGTGGTGTTGCTTAATCGAAAGTATACTATCTAAATTCAGACATTCGGTCGTCGAAAAAAGGCCTCAAATGTACTAGTATCTAGATTAGCAAGTTTATCCCTGAATATTCTATTATTTCTTTCCTTCCATATACACCAGCTTAGGTGGGGTGGGATAAGTTTCCAAAATTCTCTGGCCATCTCATTAGGAAAAGGGCAACTCCATTGGATGACAAATTCCTTCCAAGAGTTAGGAAACAACCATCACAAATTCCATTTTTTGAAGATAATATCCCAAACCCTACGAGTATAGCTACAATGAAGCATAAGATGATCACATGAATCTACTTTTTCCATACAAAGAAAACATCTATTAACTAAAAAGAAACCCCTTTTAGACAAGTTATCAAGGGTTAGGGGCTTATTTTGAGTTAAGATCCAGTAGAAAATATTGATTTTGGGAGTGAGAAATTTATACCAGATAGAAGCCCACAGGGGTTTAACTTCCCTAGAGAAGGACAAAGAGAAAGTGGAGGCAACTGAGTATTCACCATTTACAGAAGGGTTCCAAATAATTTTATCTTGACAATTATCCCTGATGAACCAAGAGTGTAATTCAAGCATGAGTGAAGAAAATATGCTACCTATACTTTCAATATTCCTCCATTTATTACCAATAGTCAGAAACTTTAACTCCAAAGATAGCTTTGGCTTGATTTATTGCTTCCTTCCACTCTTTTTTATTTGATAGAGGTTTTGTTTGAATCTAGGGATCATCCCAAAAGTCAATTTTGACCCCATCTCCCAACTTCCATCGTCTCCCTTTAAGAATGATATCTTTTGAAGAACATATATTGTTCCAAATATAAGAACCATTCACCTTATCTTCATTTTTTTTTATAAAATCCTCCAAATTAGTAGTTCCAAAGAGATACTTTTTTCTGATGATTTCATTCCACTACTTTCTATCTCTATAAATTCTCCAAATTTTCTTAGCGAGAAGAGCGTTATTAAAAAGTTTGATGGATCTCAAACCAAGCCCCCCTTTGCTTTTAGGTTTGCAAACCTTCTCCTAGGCAACCAAGCTAAGTCTTTTTTTATCTTCAATCCTAGTCCATAAAAATCTTTTTTGGATATTCTCCAGAGCAATGGAAAATTTGTGAGGTATCTTGAAAAGACTCAGAGCATAAACTGAGAGATTTTACAAGGTAGATTTGAGAAGTTGAAGCTTACCAAAATTGCTCAGAATGGCTCCTTTCCAGCCAGCCAACTTGTTGTTAAACCTATCCACTAAAAGGTTCCCAAAATTATCAGGGGGCTTGGAGCAAAGAGGGAGACCCAAATATGAAGAAGGAAGAGATCCAATGCTACAACCAAGGATTTTAGAAATCTTATTCTATCTTTCTAAAGGAGTATTAATGAAGAACATGAAGCTCTTACTCCAATTAATGAGTTGTCTTGAAGAAGAAGTATAAGTAGTCAAAGCTTTTTTAAGGTTTCTTGCTTCTTTAACTGTAGGCTCACCCATGAAGAGATTATCATCAACAAATTTCTCATGTGAGCAAACAGTTCTAACAGAAGATGGCTAAAGACCCGAGATACTTCCCTCATTGATGAGTTTGTTAAAGTATCTCCCAAGACCCTCTGCGAGAATAGAAAACAATATCAGAGAAATAGGATCACCTTGTATGAGGCCTCTGGAAGGTTTGAAAAAACTAGAGGAGCCTCCATTAAGAATCACAGAGGAAGAAATAGTAGAGATCAATTGGGTTATAAGTTTTTGGACCCTAGAATCAAACCCAAATCTGCTCAAGACTTTCTGGAGAAATTGCTAATCAACTTTGTCGTGGGTTTTAAACAGGTCAAGTTTCATAAGAAAGCCTTGCTTCTTCGCTACTTCAAGAGAATGGATATTCTCATGGGTGACCATGATTGAGTTCAAAATTTGCCTGTCCGAGACGAAGCCATTTTGCTAGGGTGAGATGATGGAAGGCAACAAAGAAAGCAGCCTGAAAGTCAACTGAATGAATAGAAATAATAATATGACAGTCGGTTAATAAAATAGATTATCTTAAGGATAGAGATCAAAAAGGGGTTACGGATTCACCCCTCTCCTCTCAGCAACTCACCTTTTCATAATCCTAACAATTGGTATTAGAGCTAGTTATCTTGTTGAAGAATTTTAATCACTAAAGAGGAAAGATATTTAAATATGGAAAGGTATAAGCTTAATAAGATAATTGAAAATAAGAAATTGGAGATGTAGATTCTCCTAGAACAGCTAAAGGATGTCAAGGAAAAGCTGAGAGAGTCATTGAACAAAAGGAAGGAATTAGCATTTCAACAAAATGATAATCAGTATCAAGAAGAAGAGATAGAAAAATTATTTGAAGGATCTAGAAGTATATAAGATGCATCTAAAGGAACTATCTCAAATATATATAAAAAGAATCAACACCTCACCGAACAACTGAAAGCACTGCAAATTGGACAAGAAACTCAAATGGTAAGAATGATTGAAGTTATGAGCAACACAAGACAAGTTGAACAAGAAAGGAACATGGCTATTGAAGACAAAAGACAAATGAATTAAAAAATGGAAGAAAAAGAATCTGAAATACTAAGGCTAGTTGAGCATCCCTTTGAAATTTCCACTCAGATGGTTGTCATAAGTCAAGAGTCAACTGGGTGAACAATGAGATTACTAGGAAATTGGAAGACATTGGTGAATTAAGGGAAGAGAATGAAAGACTGAAAAATGAATTGAAGATGCAACCAAAACATAATGAAATGATAAATAAAACTAAGAAAAGTACCAAAAGGATGGATGAATTCTTAATGAGTCAGAGAAGATAGGATAGCACCACTAGATTAGGTTATATCGAGCAAGGAGAGTCATCAAAACAAGAAGAGCCAAGGAATGCCTATGAAAATATCAAACCAAAGAAGCTCTCATGTTATCACTATGGAAAACTAGGTCACACAAAAAATGTATGTAGAAGTAAAGCTAAAGGTACTCCTAACACTATTCCTAAATTTGATAGTTATTGATACAATTGCAACAAGTATGGACATCAAGCACATGAATGTAGATCAAAGATGAACAAGTCACCTAAGAGGTGCTAGATGGAAAAGCATTGTTGTACTTGCAACAAGCATGGTCATATATCACATGAATGTAGGGCACAGATAAAACAAGTTTGGAAACCGAAAAAACAAAACAATACTTATCAACCGAGAAGATAAGGTAGTTCTTATACTTGGGATTACAACACTTGGATTAATTGTACAACGTGTGGAAGATATGGTTATATTGCTGCAAATTGTATGAGATTACACTGGAGAGGTAAATCTAGAAATTGGACAAATTCTGGAATGGCATGTTTGCACTGTCACAAGGTCGGTCACTTAAGTAAAGACTGTAGAGACCAAGCACTAGAACTGAATGGTGATATGAATGAGAATACCATTGATGGAATCAGAAGGTAGATGAGTCAAATGTGGAGAAGATCAACAAAAGACAATGGAGGAATAAGCACAACAGTCGGTGACACCTTGTCCCTTGGATTAGGTGATTTCACCACTTATACTTAAGTCTATCAAGTAAGTATAGGAACTAAATTTTAATCAATTATATCTTACAACAGTTCCTTATATCTATTGCATGAATACCATATCTGCATGAATTAAGATGCACTAGTTTTTTATATGTTATGAACTTGAAATGAGCATAGTTGATAAAGCATGACCAAGTAAGAGTTTGTCAGTCGGTGAAAGTGGTAAAGTTAACCAAGTTGCATAGTCAAACGAGCATCGGTATTCTTAACCGAGCTGAATTATCTAATGGAGATAACTAAATGTATGATCTTTAACCAAATTGTGGTTAGTGAAGCATTTAATGATACATTTATGCCAACATGGGTTTTTGGGTATAAATACACGTTGATCCAACTCATTTTTCACATTGCATTGGAAGGGAAAAACTAGAGCAAAATTTGAGCAACCAGATTCTGAGCTATTACTGCTATTTGAACATTTTACATAGTGTTTACAAGCTATTCAAGTAAGTTTGAAGTGTAACTGATTTATTTGAACACAATTTTTACCAAGCCCTAATTTGTTATCAGTGATGGCATCTACTTCAAAAATTGTTCAATCAAAGGTTGATAAGGAGAAGAAAGTCACATTAATCAAGAGAGCGACATATGAGGAATCGAACTACAAGCTACATCTTGAGGTCGTATCACAGATCGATGAAAAAGGTATGTTTTCATCTATACCTCCTAGGGTTTTGTTGGTGAAGGATATTCAGTTGCTATTCACTGCAAGATCAGTGAGATTGGTGATTTTGAGCTTCAATCCACTTATCATGAGCTATGCACAAACGAGAAACTGAAGGATAAGCATAAACATCTGGAAGTTAAAGGATTGACAAATGAACTACACTTCCCTAAGGTATTTAAGACTGAGTGGATTAGGATTATTTTGAGAATACTACATGATGGAACTATGTGGCTAGATAAACCACTAAATATCACCATGAATGTGATTCACATGGTCACCAAATACCCAGTGTGTGACAAGGAAAAATCCCTAAGGCACCCATCGAAGAGCGAGATCAAAAATCGACTGGAGATGAATGGGATGGTAGAGGAATGAGGATAAACACAATTGATGATCTAGAGACCATATTCAGAGCATATGTAATAGCATACAAGATGTTTCAATCAAGTAGACCGAACAATGTTCCTTGCGACATTGTTGATATTGCTTACAAAATTATGAAGAAAGGTCTTCAACTTGACCTAGATGAGTTGATGTTGAGGCAACTGGAGGAGAATATGAGAACAATCCAAGTTGCTAAATCCAACACCTACAAGTTTGGATCCCTATTGGTATGTATCTTTTTCTACTTGCAAAACTCATTTCCCTCAATCGGTGATGTACAATGGGATGTAAATAAACTAGTTATCATTCAAACTAGTGATTTCATAAGCAGTTTGGGCAAGAATTTCAAGCTAGTAATGGATGACTACTTTGGAAAATTCAAGGATAAAATGCACAAAAGGAGCAGAATTCCTGCACAGTTAGTTGAAAAATACAAAGATGAAATATATTTCCAAGTGGACACCAACACCACACTAATAAAGGCAATTGAACAGAAGACTACATGGCTTCCACCGATGGACTATGAAATAGACATTGATCGAGCTACTGGGTCAATAAAGGCACTTATTGCAGAGCCTAAGCAGAAAAGTGCAACTAGGTTTGACACTTATGAAGAAGCAAAACAAAGAATTAAAATGAATTTAGTTGGAGTGAAAATTGGAAGGAAGACAAAGAAAATGATAGGCACACTTGAAAAACAATTTGGAGAGGAACAAGAAGAGAAGTCAGTTGGAGAGGCAACCGAGGAACATAAATTGACTGGTAATAGTGAAGATGAAGAGGAGATCGAGTCAGAAAAGGAAACACAGGAAGAGCCAGTAAAGGAAATGAAAGGAAAGAGGAAATAGGTAGATACTCCGACATGAGCAAGGACAAGGTCCGCTATAGGTGTTTCCCCACCTCAAAGAAGAGGACTAGAAAAAATCACAAGGCCTACACCAACAAAGACTTACCAGAAGAAGAGAGGTACTCAAGCTTCCATTGAGTTATCTAAAAAGAGGAAAAAATTGATAAGAAATAAAGATAATGTAGATTATGAGGATGAGGACACTAGTCAATTTAAAGAAGTAGTAAATAAAGCACAAACTATTGATGAGATTGCACAAGGGATAAAATAAAAAGGAGGACTAGGTCATCCTAAAATTCATAGGTATTCAAATATGAATAAAGAGGATCAAGATAAGTTGGAAGAGGCTATGATCGGTATGATGATCAAATTCAAGAGATTTCTAGTTGAATTTGCAAATAGTATTCCTAATTAATTGTATAATAAAATCTCAACAAGGTGGAGTTATGCTTTTAACATCGAAAAGAAGATGAGAGAAAGGTCACTGATTTTGGCAATGCCAAATCTATCTATCCAAGAGATTGGAGAAATAATGAAAGCATATACAAATAAGTTCTTAATGAAATGGAGGGCATTGAATATCTTACAAGGTAAACTTCAAGAATTTGATGAGGAAAGAAAGGAGATATGGATTGAGATCGTAAGATCAACATCTGAAGCAGAGCAAACTGCACTTATTACTGAGAAAAGTGTAATAACAGGAAGAGGAAAAGGTGTACAAACTGATGATGATAATGTTACAACACAAAGGCCATTTGAAGAGCCTATACACATCTCAGACACTAAGCAACCAAAAGATAATACTTATGCTAAATATTTTTATCTTGTTGCACAAATTGAAAAAGAAGATACTCCAGAGAGGTTAAAGATAATCGAGGAAGAAGATGTATTGATTGAAGATAACACAAAAGGAGACCTAGATGATGAAGCCAAAGAATATGAAGATATCATTGCTTCTATCGAGAATAAAGAAGAAGATCAATCCATTGAGGTAGCTAGAGAACTTGTACTAGGTAACTTACCTATTTTCGTCCAAGCCATTGATATTGCTGCCAAGGAGCAAACTAAGGACACACCACCCAAGAAAAAAATGGACAGAACTAAAGACCAGGGTGAGGAAGGAGAAAAATAGACTACAAATGTAGAGGCAGATGATAAAGGAACTCAAGATGAAACCAAAGTAGATGATTCTACTACAGGCACAAGGCCACAAGCCCTAGGACCTCACACTGAGGGAATTACAAAGGGGCAGGACAAAGAAGAGAGTGTATCCACTGAAAAAAAAAAGTTAAATCCATAGCAAAGGGCTCTCATTCCCTATGGTCAATCCCCAACATCTAGTTAACATGAAAATAAGAAGAAGAAGAAGAAGAAGAATAAGAAGAATAAGAAACATGGTAAAGGTTTGGTCACACTTGATGAAGTGATAGAGATACATGCATGTGACCCAAGACAATTGGACCCCGAAGCTCTTAGGAGGTATGGAGAACTTTGCACCAAAAAGAAACCTAGGCGAAGTTGAGACAAGAAAGCAAACACAAATAGGTGCTAGAGGATGTGAAAGAAATCTTAAAGTACTAAAAGCTTGATAACTGAACCCCATGCATTCAAACTGCATTATGCAAAGGTTAAACATATACAGGGGTTAACGACTGAATTGAGAAGAGAAGAGGATAAAATAAAGGATCAAACAACTAAGCTATAGGCTAAGTTATTACCACACATAGAGGTTATGCAAAGACATGTCAAGAAGGCAAAAGAGTTAGTTGTCACTCCTGAGCTATCAGTTGTAGATCATATTTTTTATATGCATGCCTAGGTAGGCCTATAACAGATTTCTCTAGAGAGTCTAAAAGAGGAATGGGAAAACCTCTTGGACAACCTTAAGGAAACCCACTAGAACATTTTTGAAAAGTTGTAAGTATACATTTTTGGCATTATTATCAAAAAAGGGGGAAAAATATATGTATATAATATGTTTACCAAGGTATATAGATAGGGGGAGTCTACATAAAATTTTGAAGTACACAAGTTTTTGAGTTTTGGAGAAGATTTTGATTATGGAATACATATGTGTTTTTGTCAGTAATGCCAAAGGGGGAGAATGTTACACATAATTACATTATGAGTTGTCATTAGTGTCACACATATAGTTGGTAAAGGAAGAAAACAAACTAGTCGGTCAAAACACTAAGTATAGTAACCGAGCAGAAGCACAAGGAAGGATGACAAAGTAACCGAGCACATACACCAAGCTAGATGATTATCGAGAACACTAAGTACAGTTATAACTAAGCATTCATATTTACCGAGCATCAACATTTATTGAGATAGAAATGCAGTATTTATCGAGTAATACATGAATGACATAGAAGTTTGGAATGTCACTGAAAACAAGGAAAACAGTTTATATCAAGCTCGAAAATGGTTTACATAAATAGATGTAAAGATTTATTGGATATGTAACAATTGATTGGTGATGATCCCTATGCAGTATTGATTAAGGTCATTTACATGGATCGTAGATCTAATGTTTTGTAAATGATTCTATAACCCTAATTAGGTAAAATTATTATGATATAAGAATTGTCAAGATTTCAGTTTGTATAATCACCCATGAGAAGTAATCGACAACACAAGACATCTGAAGATCAGACAAGGTTATGATGTTAAGTTTTTGAATAAGTATTTAGAATTGAATCAGAAGAAGACCAGAGAATACCAAGCAATATTTGAAGGACAAGTCTATCACAAAAATGTGATATCAGTTAAGGGCTAAGCATATATGAAATTTGGCAAAGTAAGTTGCTACATCTAGATCAAGTAACTGTTACTTTCTAATAATTGTGGCAGATAAAATATCTTAATAGAGTAGACCTAACCGTCTTTTGTAAATCTCTTAACCAAGTGCACACTTAACAATTTTGCTTAAATCCTCTAACAAGGTAGATCTTAACAGGTCTTAAATGTTACTAGTAACATGGTAAGATCATCATAAGTGATCAACATTGTAATCCCTAATAGGAAAACTTTGTTATTGTAGTAGTGAAGCTTTGTGGGTGTCATCCCCACCATAGTTTTTACCTTCTAACAAGGGTTTTTGCGATACCAAAATATATGTGTCAAGTGTATGAAGTTTCATGCATGTTTACTTGTTAGATTATAAGCATTTCATATTTCAGTTATGTTATGAATGAAAGGAAATAATAATATGACAATAATTTAATGAAAGAGATTATCTTAAGGATAAAGAACAAACAAAAATTAGGATTACTGATTCACCCCTCCCCTCTTAGTAACTTACCTTTCCATAATCCCAACAATGACTTCTTCAATCATTAAGACACAAAGACTCCTACTTGCACTATTTATTTTGAACATGGAATTTTGAACTTTGAATCGAACCATAAGAGGTTCAAAGTTCAAGTTCAAACTGGGGAAGACCTCCTACAGGCTGACTTAGCCAAATTTAAGTTGTGACAACAAGAGACGTGCAAGTAGTGAATGAACTCAAGACTTTGAACTTAGTCTTGGTTTGAATTATAGGTTCAAAAGGGCCTAAGGCATTACTTTGACACCAACAAAAATTTGTGGGGTAACAAATAGTAACCATAATTCTTCTTTGTTTCCTCTTCTTGATGAGCAAGTGTGAACCTGTGGAAGATAAAATGCTATAATTAATAAGCAACAAAAAAATCATGAATCAAAGAAAAGGAATAATTTAAACTATAGTACTATAAAAGTGGGTGTGCAAGTAACTTCACTTACCTGAACTTATTATAAGATCAATTGTAGGTGAGATCAAGTAGGTGTACTCAAATCTATGAAGAGTGAGTGGTATTTACAAAATAAATTTAAAGCTTGCAAGTATGGGCATCTTGCTTGACCTTGTCCCGTGCTTAACAACCAAATCCAGTGCAAATTGAAGGGGTTAAATCTAACACCCAAACCCAACAAAATGAGTCATAATTAATATTGAGGTTATAGTTGTTATGTTGCTTTGAATAAATGGAATCATAGATTCAACATGTAATTGGTGGGATACATGATCTCCATAGTCATTCAATGGCATGATACTCTACTACTCTAAATTAAATTTTTACTACAGTGAGAAGACCAACCAAAAGTTTAAATAATTCAATTTTATAGAGAAAAAAACATCTAAGGAGGATTGTGCCTTTATAGAGATGATAATTATAAAATTGACAATGGAGAGAAGAATTTACAAATCGCAGTGATAAGTTATTAGATTTCAAAATATCATAGCTTACAAAGTGACACTAAATCTATCAAAATCATACAATATTGGAAATAATCACATAAGTTTATTGTCATGTTCAAGACTTCAGGTTATAAAACAAATAAGTGATAAAAAATGATGAAGTAAAGAAGACAATTTTATCTACGGTAACAACCAAATTCATAACTAGGTACCATGAAACTATAGTGAAGTGTGAGACAAAATGGAACTAGTTAAAAACCTATATTTATTCAAATTTTAAATCAATAGTTAGTTATGAGACAAGTAGAGAGGTAGACTATTTTGGTATAATCTTTATCAAATTCAATTAGTTCATAGATTCATTGTGTCAAATGCATAACCTACTTTAAAATTATTGTAATAGCTTATCTACAACTTACTGAAAACCAAAATACAACCATTCTCAATGTTCTTTTAAGGAATATTTCCTAAGATTTATAGAGCAATTGTCCCATGATTTATAAACAATACTAAAAGGAGCACAAACTACAGTGACCAGATTTTACTACCACAAATAAACATATAATTATGTGTAGGCTCCATACTGTATGTTTTTAGTTCATAGTTTAAAAAATCCAATACACTCATTGAGAACTTGTGACTTGTACTTGATATATGTGCTCCTTCATAGTGGTTACTATGAAGGTGCATGTTTAACGTGGAAGGTCCTCTAACTCATGTCCAAATATGATCATCTAGCTCATCCAATATATAGCTTGTAAATGTTGGAAATCTAATATGGGAAAGTGAGATACTGAAAGGGGGGGGGGGGGGGGGTGAATCAGACATCTCCAATATTTCACTTCTTTAAACGAATTCCACATGCATACCATAATCATGAATTTCAATATTGAAATAGATCTAACATTCTAACTTTATCCATGAAATAAAACACATAATACATAAATTTTGGTTACTCAGAAACCCTCGAAAGGTAAAATTGGGGTGGGGATGACACTCACAAATCTTCACTACTGCAATATAAAGTTTGCATATTAGGGCTACAATGTTTGATCACTTCAAATGACCTATCTCGTGAGGGGTCTTCCCTATTAAGAGCTTACAAACTTATACAATCTACCTTGATTAAAGGATTTGAAACTTACAACTAAGTAAGCACTCGGTTAAGAGATTTATGAAAGTCTGTTAGGACTACTATGTTAAGAGATTTACCCTGATTCACCTGTTAAACTATATCAGTACCTAATCCTTTGGTTTACACTGAAAATGTTGATTACAGATCTCCTCTTTCCACTACTTATCTGATCTCAAAATCAAATGTATCTCTATTTTTTCCTTCACTACTTTATTCGCTCACTTTGCTTGATCTCTGCATCTGATAATCAAAACACTTCTTTATTTTGTGTACATGAGATCTCCTTCATTACACCCATCCATACATCATTTTAGGATTTAGATCTCATCTTATATAAACATCTAATCAACCTCATAAATCAAGATCAACGATCTAGATTTCTACTTATGTCGCTTAAGCATTCCCTTTTTCGGATAGGTTACATGGCTTACATAGGGATTAATGATTAGAAATACAAGGCATAATTAACTCCTTGATTCCCTCAATAAACATTAAATATTGCATAGAAGTCAGCCAAAATGGTTAACATAAGTGTTTGTGCCATAACAAACACATATGTCAAAACTGGCTTGCTTGGCATATGAAGTCTTTGATGCTTGACATATACTTTTCTTCATATACTGGTGCTCGACACTAACTATTCTATACAACTCAACATAAACTACTCGGTGACTACTGAAGTACTCAGTGACCTCTGACTTGCTCGACAGTAAATACTGCTCGGTAACTTTACAAGTTTATTTATGACTCGGCCTTTATAAGATGGCTCGATCGCAATGATGACCGACCAACTTTGCCTAGAAAATGACTTAGTGCTAGACACTAATAGACAAAAAAACTTAGGGATCAACAATCTCCCCCTTTGACATTAGTGGCCAAAATACATTGTCATGACTTTTAAATTACAAAAGAGTACTTAGTCATTTGAATACTCCCCCTAACACTATGACTTGGTCTTCAAAAGATTATACCTATATATACACATGACTCTTTTACATACACTGAATATATATATTTACATTACATTGGAGTATGTCATACCTTTCTATATTGTTCACTATATATACGTTCCTTATTATATATTCTCCTTGTGTTACTCATGTCATTCCCCCTTAATTCATTGCATTTCCCCCTTGTTTTTGTCACTTGAAGCTGCTGGGGTGTAGGGGTAAGAAAATACTTATCCAAAAATGGTTTATTGAGCTTCATTATCATTCCTAAATCAGAATAGAAATGACATACTTTGGATTCACTAAAATATAACATAAAAGAATTTGGGTAGGATGAATATAAAGAGGTTCTAGAGTGATTCCCTAATGTAACACATAACCAATTATTAATTACACTAGAAGAAAGATGATGTGAATGACAAAAATCAAGTAGACTATCACAAATACCAAAAATAAAATCAGAGGATGCAATTGACTTGTAAAATCAATTTGAATAAGATTTGGAGGGACTAGGTTACCTAGACCAACTTGTTCCTAGGACTAGGTCACCTGAGAAGACCTATTCCCTACACTTTTGACTATTTTTAGTTGCATACTATCTGTGAGGTCTCAGTCTCAAAGTTTCTAGATCTAATTTGGTGTGAGTGCCACTTGTACCTACTTATAGAAAACAAGAAAAATATTGTGTAGAAAAGGGTTTGCCTCAATCAAACCTTGGTTGAGGAATCAACCTTGAAATATAAATGAAATATGTATGAAAGGAAAACTTGTAAATGTAAATATGACATTAGATCTAAAAATATAAATGCTTATACTTTCATAAACAAAATTTGAGGTTGTAATGTCTATGAAGATGCTTGAATGTAGTTATATGGAGTTATTGGATTTGTATAAGAATCAAGGACACCCTTCACAAATGCATAGATCTACAAATACTCCTCAAGTATTCAATGTTGTTATGCTTGATTGACTCTTTCCTTAAAGAGTGGATTAATGAATGTGGGTGTCTAGACAAAGGATCTTCTTACTTGATTGAGGTCTCATCTACTTTTTATTCATGAGGGAGATAAGTTTGCTTCAATGGAGAAGATTACCTTCAAATAATGCCTTGGATACTTGAAGTTTGCTTGAGAATGTTTGAATGATAGTGATCTTGAATTCCAACTTGATGATCTTGAATGCTTCTTATCTTGTCAAATCTTAAGGGTGGTTACTCAATTATTCTTGTCTTGTGTCCAAATGAGGAGAGGTAGCTTGTTTATATACCCCTTACAACATTTCCAATCTCAAAACTTGAAGGAAGTTGACAAGATTTAAGATTTCTTGCTTAACTATCGAGAAGAGCCCTTAATTTGAATTTTAAAGAAAACCTTGAAGAATAGGCTGACCTGTTCCCCCCAAAATGCATTGAATTTTGGTCTAGGGGTTGGGAATGTGGAGAAGATTTCGGAATGAAAAGAGGAGTAGGGTTGGATGAAGCATAACCGATAAAAAAACTTGAGAACACTAAAACAAGGCCTAATTAAGTATTTAATTATAGGCACTTACAAGATATAGATGGTTTTAAGAGTCTATGGGTGTCATGGTCCCTAACAGTTAAATTATGGTGTAGATAACCCATTTTCTTGTACAAGGTGTTCGACACGTGGGAGAATATTAGGAACAAGTTGTCTAAACCTTGCATTTACATAAGAAACTACTATTTATAGTAAGTTTACATTTGAGCATGGATTTTTCCTAAAATTTCCCCAAAGCTTTGGATGAGCTAGATAACAATGTCAAAAAAATTTGTTGCAAGATCATATCTAGATTTGAAAATATTAAAATTGTCATCTTTAACTTTGTTGACAACATTTTATAAAGTCAATTTTGAAGGCCTTAGAGGTTTCTAGACAACTCAAACATATTTTCACCTAGCATAGTAGGCTATAGATTAATAAAGAATATCACAAGCTTTCTGACGCTTCAAATGATTCGTCAGTAGAATACCCGATTCAAAAGTTGTGGCCTCCAATAGTTTGATCATTTGAAATAGGAAATATAAAAACATGTTGGGCACATAAATGAGTTATAAAAGGTGGGTACACAAGTTGGTATGTGTTTTGACACATAATAGGGCATATTTGATTGGAGATAAGATGGACACCATTTTTAGGTGGTTTTTAGCCCATGATTTTGTTATGGTCATTTTATGATTTCATGGATTATATCTCCTATATATTAGGTGTGTGAGATGGAGGATATTGAAAGAGTCTTATAGCTATTGAGTTATCTCCAGATCTTTAGTTAGTGATATTCTTGTGAGAAACTTTCTCTACTAGCATATTGTAATATGTAGTTGCTTTTTGAATAATATATTGGGTGGCTTTTGGAGTGTGGGTTTTTTATTTCATAAGGGTTTTCCCCACGTGAATCCTCATGTTATGGCATGCATGTTATTTATGTTTATTTATGGTAAGTTTTTGTGATTATTGTAAACATATCAATTTTTTTTACAAAACCCTCCTCTTAAGATTATTGTAGGCGTGTGAGCCAAAAAGTGTGGTCACTTCTATAAACTCTTATATCCAAGAGATCTAATGAATTTTCAGTCTTAGATGGTGGCTTATGGCTTCCTATCCATAGTGTGTAAGGATCATGTAGATAAATATGGTGACTCTCAAATGAACTCAATAAGCAAGATCCCTACAAGGTGCACTATAGAATGGAAGATTCGAGTAGATATCAAGTAATGAGAGTGAAAGTATCCAAGATTTCCATGATGAATGCAAATGCAAAGTAATCTAAGATGAGATGCAAGATATGAAACATTAAGCTAAAATGAAATGCAAAAGTGTAAGGAAAGTAAATCTAAGCTAACAAGATGAAAGATTACTATCCATCCTAAATAGACTATATTAACTAAGCTACATGCAAGAAAGTAAATAACAAAGATAAGCTAAATGATAATGCAATACCTCAAGATGTAACATAAACTAATATGCAAGGATGAGACAAGATGCAAGAATAATGAAAACCCAAGAGGCCAAGAGGCCAATATGCCCCCCAAAGATGCAAGAATCAGGAGAGAGCTTCCTTTTAAAGAAATTAGAAATGAGCAAACAGTCAATAATAAGAGGCAAAGAATGAGAAATGGTGGAGATTAAGTCTTGGTTGATCCATGTGCTCATGTCTTTAAGAGGCAAAAAGAAAAGGCCAAGATTAAGAGGCAAAACAATGAGTGGTTGAGATAAAGAGGCAAAATCCTTCTTCAAAAGTCAAAACATTCCATCTCATTGGAAAGTGCACTTTTCTTTTTATTTTATTTTAGAAAAAGGATTTTCATGTGCACTTAAGATAAAGGGTTTTTTATTATTATTTAATTAAAAGGAAGCATGTTCTTTTAATTAAATAAACATAGAAGAAAGTGGTCAAACTTTAGTATATAATCAAATAAATGATTAATTAATTAAGTAGAATTGATTTGATGTAAAGTAATGGTCTAATATTTTAATTTAATTGTTCATAAATAGGGCTTATAGTAAGTAGACCAAAATTGGGTGATTACATTTGCCCCTCTTTGAGTTAGTGTATGAGCGAGCACATTGAATCAAATAAAATGATGATAGACAGACAATTGATATGAAGCAATGAATTATCCTGAGAGACAGTGTCTCTGAATTTGATCAAATGAAGCACAATAAGGTAGCAAGATTTTCAATGCATAGTTTGATGTGAAGTGATGAAACTGAACATTGAGACTGAGGTTGAAAGATAAGACAATACCAGAACTGATATGATACAATGAGAACTAATATGTCCAAGATCAGATTAAAGCAACTTGAAGAATCACAACTCGATGTGAAGCAATGAAGCTAAGATTCCCCTGGTAATGATAGCATAGTCAATTTATATATTTGAAAGATCGATGATAGATTATTCCCGCCCTCTCGAGATAAAAATCAAAATGATGTTGAGGAGATGTAGAAATGAGATAAGTTTGATCAAATCAAGATTAGATAGGGTCCAATATGATTGATGATCAATTCAAAGAGATTAGAAAAGCATTTGGATCAAGTCTGACCACTAAGCAATGAGAATTTGACCTAGTTTGAATAAGTTTGACCAGAAAGGTATAGCATTAGAATTAGGTCAAAGTAAGCGATTATGAAGAAATATGATAAATTTTTGCCTCAAAGGATGAAAATATAAGCCTTAGAAGAACATCAAAATGAACTTGAATTTTGATTTTGATCACAAAAATGAATCGAGGATACTGAAAAAAGGATGACCAAAGCTATCTGATAATGATGAGATGAAGACTCTCTCCTTACTCAATGCAAGATGCAAAGACTAAGATGTAACCTAGGATGAAAATGCAAGTGAAAAGTGCAGGGATCTTATTCAGTCCTTATTTTCATCATCAAGCCTTATTAAGGGTCATCGCAAGATCATACAATTGTAACTAGTGCAAGCACAACTATGAAGATATGAATATGATTTATATCAGATAGAATGTAGGAAGCTAATGTATACATCAAAGACATAAACATCAAGATGAGTTAGGTTAAGTTTACAGTTAATGTTGTAAGATTACACTAGCATCAAAGCATAAATGCCAAGATAACTATGAGTACGATATTTCATAAAGCAAACACAATGCATAAAATTAAGGACATGGTTCAAACTCACCTAAGTGTTCAAATGAATCAAGTTGAGGTATATGCGACATTCCAATCATGATGGAGGCACTTATCATAAACACCTAACACATCAAACATATAAGATCATCAAAACTACACCCACAAGAATAAGACAAAGAAAATATGCCCCATGCCCCTAGTCCTCTAATCAAGTGACATCCCAGAGAGACTAGGGAGATAAGGTCATAAAAAATCATCAATAATAGACAAAATACAAAGAAAATATCATTAAGCATAGCTCAATCATTTCAATTTAAGCATAGTGTAAATATTTTCACTGATATATCTAAGACTTATGCCTATAAGTGCGATAGAAATATATGACTTGGACTGCTAACAAGGTGTCAGTTCAAGATAAGCTATCTGACAAGTGTTGAGAAACACTTTATATTTAGATGGGGTAGCGTTGAGAAACACTGGTGTGTCCTAGAGATAGTGATAGCAAGGAATTGCCCCCTAATGAGACTTAGACGGAGACCGGTTCCAGACCATAGAAACAAGTGTTGTGAAAGTCAACTTGTTCATGGACAAAGTGACAAGCTAAAAAAAGGAGTACAAAGGTACAAGTAACACCTGTTTCCAGGTTCTCACCACTTGGAAGGACTATTTTTGCTACCATGACGCATGTTTTTAGGTTTTTGCCAAGACAATTTTGTTCTTATTTTTTTATTTTATTTTTATTTTTATTTTTTTCTAGGATTTTTTATGATTTTCTCAGGACCATATATCAATTTGTTTTGAATTTTTTTAGGATCATTTGCTATGTACAAGAACTTTGGATGAAGAGAATGTCATGCATTGAACTTCTTCAGGTGGAGAATATTGATAAGCTCAGGGACTTGTTCTCCCTCTAGGTTTGAGAGCTGATAAGCACCAGATCCAAAGCAAGTTGTAATTATATAAGGACCCAACCAATTAGGTTCAAACTTTCCTTTCTATTTGTGATTGTGTTGATTCTTAGGATTCTCTCTTAAAACTAGATCACCAATCTCAAAATCTCTATGGTGTAATTTCTTATTGTAGCTTTTTGACATTCTTTTCTGATATATACTCTCATGTGATCAAACACAGCTTGTCTATGTTCATCTAGTAGTTATAGTTCTTGATGTGTGATATGCGATAGTCTTCATCTATTACAAGCCCTTTTAGGGAGACTCTAAGTGAAGGTATTTCTACCTTGATAGGTAAGATAGATCCAACCCTGTAGATGAGGGGAAAAGGTGTAGATACCATTGGTGTGCATATGCTTATTCTATAAGCTCATAAAGAAGGATTGATTTGAAGATGCCAATCCCTTCCAGACTTACTAATAGTCCTATGCAAGATTTTTACAATAGTCTTATTTGATGCTTCAGCTTGTCCATTTCCTTGAGGATAATAAATGGATGACCAGTGTTGTTTGATCTTAAATATCTTACACAATTATTTCAGGTCTTTGTTCTTGAATTGTACTCCATTATCAATAACTATAGAGGATGGCACACTATAGCGATAAATTATGTAGTTCAGGATAAACATGGACACTTGTTTTCCTATAGCAACAAAAAGTGGTACATCTTCAACCCACTTAGTGAAATACTTAGTAGCAATGATGATGAATTTGTGTCCTCTTGATGAGTTCAAATATATGTGACCTGCTAAGTCAGAGGCCCACTGCTGAAAAGGCCAATGTGTGATAGATGGAATAAGATCCCTACCTGGAGCATGTATCAAATTGCCATGCATTTGACACTTCTTACAAGATTTAGCATATTTGACAACATTAGTTTGCATAGTAGGCCAATAGTAACCAACCCTAAGTAGTTTCTGAGCTAGCATAATGCCATTAGAATGAGACCCATATATGCCCTCATGGACTTTAGCTAACACACATTCAGATTTGTCTCTCTAGACATCTAGAAAGTGTTCCGTCTAGACCCCTCCTAAACAAGTCACTAGAAATGATGGTATAGTGGGAGGCATTACGAATACATTGATATTTTTCATTACAGGTAACGTTATTAGATATAATTTGATCATGTAGGAAAGAATAAATTTTAGCATAGAGGGAGGATTCATGACCAATAATGGTATAAATGGCTCAGTTATCAGGAGAGTTATATATGGGGAGTCGTAGCTCTTCCACCAGGAATTCATATTGAGATTCATGTTCTTGTGACTATATAATGGAAGCAAGAGTAGCCATAGCATAAACAACTTTTTTCTCAGCTCCAAAAATCTGTTGGAAGGTCACAAAGACAAATTAGTTCTTGAGATAATCAACCATTTTCTTATAGGGCATCAAATTCTAATCCTTGGTTTGATATTCACTATTTTTTTTATTGATTATGAGCTGAGAATCTCCAAAGATATGTGATTCAGTAATCCTCCACTCAATAGCCAATTTGATCCCATTTGTTAAAGCCTCATATCTAGCAATATTAATTGTTCAAGGGAACAACAACTTGTATGCTTTATGTATGGTGTATCCTTGACGTGTGACAAAGAGAACTCTGACACCCAAACTATTTTATGTGTAAGATCCATCAAAGAACATTTTCCAGGTGCGCTTAGTCACGTTCATGATAGATGAATCATGAAAATAAATTTGCATAGGTACATTATACTATAAAGGGAAGTTAGCCAATTGATGAGCAATTACTTGTCCTTTTATGACTTTATGATCAACGTACTCAATGTCAAATTCAGAAAGAATCATCATCTATTTATCTCGTTGACCAATAATGATAGCTTTACTTAGTAGATATTTCAATGGATCAATTTTTGCTACAAACTGTGTAGCATGTCCCAACATATAATGTCTAAGTTTTTGGGACACAAAAACCACTACAAGGCAAGATTGTTCAATATTGTTGTAATTGATATCTTAAGGTACTAATGTTCTTTTGATGTAGTAGATAGCTCTTTCTTTTTCTATCTCATCTTGTTATGCCAATAATGCTCCTAAGGATGTAGTTGTAGCTGAAATGTATAGAATAAGAAGCTTTCCAGGAATAGGAGGTATCAATATATGTGGATTAGAAAAATATTCCTTAATCTAATTCAATATTTTCTCACATTCTTCATTCCATACACACTTAATTCCTTTATGAAAGTTCTTGTTAAATGGTTGTGCTTTGTTAGCAAGTTAAGAGATAAGCCTCCTAATAGAATGTAGGCATCCTTGTAAACTTCACATTTGACTAATATTTCTCAATGGTGGCATATCCATGATAGATTGAACTTTTTCAGGGCCAACCTCAATTCATTTATCTGATATGATATAACCAAGTAGTTTTCTAGAGATAACCTCAAATGCACACTTTTTAGGATTTAGTCTTAGCTTAAAATATTCCACACGATCTAGGATTAATCCCAAATCTCTATAATGTGTGTTTCTCTTATGAAATTAGCCAGGGTAGCATCCACATAATCCTTCATAGTTTTATGCATCACGTCATGAAATATTGTGGTCATAGCTCGTTGATACATAGCTCCAACATTTTTAAGTCCAAATGGCATAGAAATTCCAACAGAAAGTTCCCCATACACAAGTGAAAGTTGTTTTCTCTTAATCTTCAGGAGAAATTTTGATTTGGTTATATCTCGAGAATCCATCCATTAAAGAATATATCTCATAGCCCTCTATCATGTCCACTATCATATCAATATTAGGGAGTGGAAAATTGTCCTTAGGGAATGCTTTATTTAGATCTAAAAAATCATTGCATACTCCTATGGATTTATTTGGTTTAGACACATGTACAATGTTGGCTATCCATTCAGTGTAATCAATAGCCCTTATGAATCCATCTTGAAGGAGCTTTTCTAGTTCTGCTTTGACAAGGAGAGCTACATGTGGATGCATTTTTTGTAGCTTTTATTTCATAGGTTTAACACCATGAGCTATATATAAGTGATGCTTGAAAAGATTAGTGTCAAGCCCTGGCATGTCTGAATAAGTTCAAGCAAAATTTATCTTTTTTTCCAAGAAGAAATCTGTGAATTGCCTCTTCTCTTACTATGACAAAGACTGAGCTAAGTGTATGACGCGAGGTAATTCATTTGTCCCAATGTTGATTGACTGAGTAGGTTCTATCAAAATTGATGATATTTCTTGAAAGTAACTAGGTAGACTACCGAGTATCTCATCTGTAGGTGCCTCAAAGAGGTTTTCATGCTTAGATACGTCTTTATTTTTACTACTTTTGGATCTAACACCACCACAAAGTAGTTTTCACCATTAGAGTGCCTTTTTTTTGTGACTAGGATACGTGATGTCAAACTCAGACATACTTGTTGTTGGTTCACTGGTGGAAGATACTACAAGATTAAGAGCGTTTAAGTAGCAGGCAATCCCGTAGTCATTTTGAAAGGTCAAGAGCTCAAGCTATTGGTTTTGTCATGATCATTCAATAAGGTTGGGATGCATAAGAGAAAGGGCTATAGAAGGTTCCAAAGTATTTATGTGGTGGGAATCATTTATAGTGATAAGACATTTATAATCTATAAGGTTCCCTTCAAAAATATCTAAATCGATAAGACTCCTAGCATTGTCAACTTGGTCAACAAGGATGATATGTTGATTTGACTCATCAAACCCTATGGGTGACTCATCTTCTACCTTAGGTTTATTAGCGTAGAAGTGAATGACATCAACTCCTACCTTTGTAGATGTAACTGAGAGATAATCCCAATCATATTCCCCAGAGTCACCACTTTCAGTTCTATGTACCAATCTAGAAATAGTTGCATGCATGTGTTATTCCTTAGTTGCATGCATGTATTCCTCAGTATGTTGTTCAACTTCTCCCCAAAGGAGAGAAGTGGAGAGAAAAAAATCTTCTCTCTCTTGAGAAATAGTGTTAATGGGTTCAGTTTCCTTTTCAAACTCTTCTATGTCATCTGATTCTTCATCTAGAGAGGGTCCATTATCAACAGTAGAAAATCCCAAACCACTTTTGTCTTTAGACTTATGTCCCTTAGTAGTACTTAGTGGTTCAACAAGAGCATGTTTCTGATTACTCAAAGGACCATGACCTGAATATCCCATTTTAGCTAGAAACTCATATCCCTTTCCATATTTTTCTGGGATAATTTCAGTAGTAGATGTAGAACTCTTAGTGTCTTCTCTACGGTATATCCATTCCCTAACAACTCTTTCTTCATTTTCATCTTCCATAGGAGCTAAGGATTGAAAAAAAGTGTGATAGATAGTCATAACAGAGGAAGATGGTTTTATATCCTCAGAAGGTTTACCATAAGATTGAGGAGAAACGAGAAGTGATACAATAGAGTCTAACCAATATTCCTGTTAGAGTAATAAAGTGTTTCCTTATTAATTAAATCAACTAAGTCATTTATTACCTCTTTCTGCTTAAGCTAAACTTTAAGCATATAATAATTAATTGCTTTATTAATTATTATTGTGCAACCTAGGTTTTACCCTTTTAGGGTTTCGATCTCATTTTATAAGGATTGATCTCTCTTGTAATCTTATTGAGAAACATTCATTTTATTAAATTGAAACTTTTATTTTTGCACATCAAGAATGTCTCCTCTTTCATGGATCCACACATTCAGGCCTCTCTAGCTTCTTACTTCTCTCTCTTTTTGTACAGGTGTTTGCATGCAAGTGTTCTTGGGAGCTATGGGTTGTTTACTTATCAACTCCAATATGGTATCAGAGCTTCAGATCTGTTTTCCCCTGTCCTCTTCCTAAGAGATTCGACCGTGTTCGTTAGATTTGTGTTTTAGAGGGTTTTCTGTTGAATCTAGGGGACCTCTCTTTCCGATCATCTTGGCTTCAAATGGACCTCATGGTTGTGTTCACAACATCCA
This sequence comes from Chamaecyparis obtusa, assembly GCA_027943335.1. Classification (NCBI taxonomy): domain Eukaryota; kingdom Viridiplantae; phylum Streptophyta; class Pinopsida; order Cupressales; family Cupressaceae; genus Chamaecyparis; species Chamaecyparis obtusa. The sequence goes on along the minus strand of BSBK01000293.1, from coordinate 733,191 downwards.
AGAACCCCTAGATCCATATAAATTTTTTCCAATTTGGACAAAGTTGGAATCTATGGAAAAACATATTGTGACCGACCCTGATACAGGTTCCGAGATAGTCAAAGGTATTTTGGAGCATTTTTGGCTCAAACAGACCTCACTATTGAGCTTGTAGTAGCCAAGAACCCCCAGATCCATATAAGGCACATCCAATTCAGACATTGTTGCATTCAGAGGCAAAAACATTTGTGTACTAGGGTCGTACAACCTTGGCACGCATCCTAAGGCAGTACAATGATTTAAAAAAAATTTATTATTATTATTTTATTTTTTGGGTGACAACAACCATTTGGCCATCAAATTTAACCCCCTAGTGGATGCAGCCTCAACCCCTGGTTGTATGGCGACCAGGGGCCCACTTTTTTTAGCCCCCAGGCAGATTTTGGCCATGACGACCATATGACTATCAATTTTAAGCCCGTCATTTGCTGATGTCAACATGCATCAACACTCTTCTACACCATTTTTGGGGCCCTTCAGCATACTTGTGGTTTTTTGCTCATAACTTGAGCATACGGTGTTGAAATCAAGCAAATGAGATATCATCAGAAAGCTAGTTTTAAGCTCTATCTAGATCTAGAGGTTTGAATTTTTGAGTTTGTTTTTATGATGGTGTTTTTTTACTATCAAAGCTAGATGTTCAATTTTGCACTCTGGGAGCTCTATCTTATGCATCCAGACTCAGTTTTGGGCAAACGATATATGGTTGGAAAGATTGTTCTAAGACCTTTCCAGTGCTATGAGTTATTTTTCTAGATTCTACTCCAAGTATATTTTATTCATTTTCTTGCATTTTTGCAATCTGGTGGATATCTTGGATGTTTCAAGTCCTGAGATCTTTTCCTTTTGTGGAATGGCTCATCTTAGGCTGTTCTTTTGTTTTAGCAACCTTTGCTCTTCTTTGTACAGTGTATAATTCACTTTTGTAGCATTCTTTTATGCACACACACTAAGATAAAGTGTCATTTTATTGCATGCATGGGATCTTGCACATGTTCGTACTCTATGTACTTGCACTCCATTATAAAGTGTCTGGGTGGGTTTGATGTTTGCCTTTGTTTTCCATCTGCTTTTGTCATGTGAACGTTCCTCCAATGACATTAGCCTCAAGTATCTCTATATGTGTTTGTACTCTCTCTGCACCTTCAATGTTTTAGATTCTTCTTTATCATGCAGTTCATATTGGATGATATTTTCAGTGTACCTATCATTACTCCCTTGTCAGCATTATGGGGGGGTTTCTATTATTGGTTCTACTACTTCCTTGGTTCGATAGTGTGAGCTATGTATTCAGTATTTAATTCTATGTACTAGGTGGATACAATGGTTGGGTACCTATGCATTTTGGTGAGATGGATCATTTACCATATGGACACTCTTCTCTTTCTATTTTTGGATGCACTATTCCAGCTTTGATTGATCAACTCTTCAGACTTTGGTATTTTTATTCCATATGTATCTTCAAGTTTAGGTGTTTTCCTTTGTTTTCCTCTTGATTCAAGTAGTGTCATTTGAGGGCACTTATGCAGATTACAGTATTTTATATCTTTGACTTTAGTTGTTTGCCTTTCTTTGCCTCTTGATTTGAGTAGTGTCATTTGAGGGCACTCATGTAGATTACAGTCTTCTCTACCTGGTCATATTTTAGTGGAGGATCTTCAGATCAATAGTTACTTCTTGACATATTTTTCAACTTCTTGCTTTAGTGATGTTCTACATGTTCATCCTTGTTCCTATTTTCTAGAACATTCCTAGTTTTGGAGGCTTCTTTAGTCCTTCAGACTAGTCTTTGTCTCTTTTTGGAGTAGAGTTTTTCCCATGTGGTTTTCTCTATTTCTCCACTTTTTAGAGACTCTATGCTTTGTGCTTGGGCACCTGATCAGGCCTTTTGTTGATGGGACCCATTTACTTTAAGTAGTTCTTTCTAGGTTTTTAGCTTCTCCCAAAGTTCATCTTAATTTGGGGTGTTAGAGTAATAAATTATTTCCTTATTAATTAAATCATGTTTAATTTAATTACTAAGTCATTTATTATCTCTTTCTACTTAAGCTAAACTTTAGGCATATAATAATTAATTACTTTATTAATTATTATTGTGCAACCTAGGTTTTACCCTTTTAGGGTTTCGATCTCCTTTTATAAGGATTGATCTCTCTTGTAATCTTATTGTAAACATTCATTTTATTGAATTGAAATTTTTTTTTTGCACATCAAGGATGTCTCATCTTTCATGTATCCACGTGTTCAAGCCCCTCTAGCTTCTTGCTTCTCTCTCTTTCTGTGACAAGCGTTTACATACAGGTGTTCTTGGGAGATGTGGGTTGTTTACTCATCAACTCCAATAATTCCCCCATCCTATTATTCAATAGTTTCATTTTCCTTTCATATTCAACTAGTGTTCTTTTAGTTTCTTTAGCTGCTTGATTATGTGGTACAAAAGTTTCAACAGTGAGAAAATTGTCTAACATAGTGTTTTCCCCTGGAATAGAAACCTTAGTGTCATTATAATGAAACTTGATACATTGGTGATATGTAGAAGACACTTCTTGCATGTCATGTATCCAAGGTCTTCCTAGCAAGATGTTGTATGCAAGAGGTAGATCTAGAACTTGGAAGACAACATCTTTCTCAATTGGACCTTTTCAAATCGAAAGTACAACAAGGCCCTTAGAAGATATTTCTTCTTCATCATAAGCTTTAATTGTGTTCTTTCTCCTAGGATCAATGGTGTGTTTAGAGAAACCCAACTGTTGTAGTAATTTGTATGTACAAATGTTCAACCTTGTGTCTCCATCTATCAACACACACTTGACACAAGTTTTATGGGTTTCGACCTCAATGTGTAAAGCTAGATTGTGTGGATGGTTGAGTGACTTGTCATCCTACTCAGAAAAGGTGAGGTAATGAGGTGAAATGAGATGGTTAACCATGGTCTGGAATCAATTAGCGTCAATGTCCTTAGGAACATTTTCTGCGAGTAATATTTTCTATAAGATCTCCTTATGAACAGGGGAAATTTGTATCAACTCAAATATAGATATGTGAGCGGGATTAAATTGCAATTGGTCCACTAGACTATAGTTTGACTTGATTGATGTGGATGTGTGCTTAGAAGATGATATACGTGATTGTCTAGGTGCTGACTGCTTGGAAGAATGAGGCCCATTGAGCATACTTTTTTTATTGAATTTGAGTCACAACATTCAAGTTCTCAATATATGTACGTGTTGGGGATTTTACTACTTTGAGGATAATCATAGGATATTACGTTTGTGTGTTCTTAGTTTCAAATTCATAAGACCACGATCATGTGTAAGAAGAACCAATACCCCTAAGGATAATCTGAGGGGATTCATCAATATCTGAGTTGTAGCCTTGCTTCTTACCCTTGAACCTAATCATGTTTATGCTGTCATAAGCTAGTTCAAGCATGTGTATGAAGTTGTCATTATCCGTGTAAGTGTAGTTAATCTTAGCAACCCCATCCTTCATTTTAGATCCTTCTCCTTGTTCATACTTGGGTAGTGGTTCAGTATAGATCTTGTGATCAACATTAGTCATGCAACCATCCACCCCAAATTTCTTATTATCAATAAGTTCTTGAATGAGGTGTTTAAGTCTAATACAATCATCATTTTTATGACCTTTGGTCCTATGATAGTTGCAACAATGGTCATTGTTCTACCACTTAGGCTTAACTCTAGGTTCATAAGGTTTTGAATTTTCTGGTAATGTGATAATATTGTTTGATACTAAAGTTTTCAACACCACTTCAAGTGAGTCTCCTAGAGGTGTAAAAGTGTGCTTAGGTTTGGGTGTCCATGATGGTTTACATTTGCTAAAGTCATTGGACCTATTTAAATCATAAGGTTTGGAAGCCTCTTGTTTTTTGGTAGCTGGGATGCCACTAATCAAATTGAAGATAGGTTCTTTGGGCTTATTTGTAGGTGTGTCAACTATACCATCATTCACTACATTCTTGTTTTTGTTCTATGATTGTGATTTACCCTTGTCTTTGCCATTGTTATTGTTGTGATTGCAATTGTTTTTGTTAGACTTTTCCTGGTTCAAACTAAGCTCACCCTTCTTGATTAGAACATTTTAAATTCATAGGGAACTTTCTATCATCGTGTCAAATATGGCAAAGAGTTGCTTTCTAAGATCATAGTGTAATTCAGGAACATAGTTATCGACAAAAATATCAATCTGCTATTTGTCTAGGGTAACGTAAATAAATCTTCATCCATTGCTGAAGGAAAGCCACAAATAATTCCCCTTGGCATTTTTTGATATTGCATAGATCTATTATGGTGAAAACATATTGAATGTTGTAAGAGTATTATTGAATGAATCTTTGCACTATAGTTGGTCAAATGACTTAAGTGGAGGAGATAGTTTAGTGAACCACTCCATAGCTTGACCACTAAGGCTCCTAGGAAAGAATCTCATAAGATAAATAGGTTCATGTAATTTTTCCATACTTAGTACACAAAAATCACTACATGATCATGAGGATCTCCACTACCATCATACTTGTCATATTTTGGAAATTCAACCTTATGAGGAAAATGAGACATGTATAAATCTTCTTCATAACCTCTAATTTAGATGGTTCCTCTTTTTTTATCAAGTTATCAACATCAAAGTTTTGAGGTAAATTAACTCCTTCTAAAGCTAAGTGCATGAAGTATTTGTCTTTGTCTTGATTCAAGGTCAATTTCATGAGTTTTTGCAAATGTTTGTCTTGTTGAAATTGTAGGACGTCTTCTTTAGTTATCTCAATGATTGAATCATCACTATGTGAAACATGTATAGTATGTTGAGAGGCATGTTGTGAGCCATGTCTAGAGGTGTGATGATCAAATTCTTGGTCCAAATGTTCTTGATTTCCTTGTCCAAAGTGTTTGTCTCCTAATTATTTAAAAAGTCATCAATCCTCCTATTTCACTCTTTCATGGTTAGAGTGTAAGAAACACTATTTTCTGACCTAGGTGAGGATAGTGTAGACTCACTAAAGGTTTTAGTAAAGGGATCAAAACCCCAAGGTTCAGGTTCTCCTCTAGGTGATTTGTCAAAGTTCTCCTTGGGTTACTTTCCTTGGCGGATCTAATATCTAGTTGTAATCAACATGAAAGAAGATTGTGAAGAGCTAAATATGATAACTTAGAATGACTTGATTTTCAAACTAGGTAAGCAAAGTATCCACTTGTCCAAATTAAAAAAGTGTAAAAATACATAAAACCTAACTTGCCACAAGATGCCCAAGCTGTAGGTAGATGCCCTATGTACGACACTTGTGAACAAGCAAATATAAGATAAAAGTATCCAAAAGAGATGATAAGAAGAGGATGGACAAGTGAACAATCTAGTAACCAAGAGTGTAGTCAAGAGATCCAAGTAATATTTTTCAGCTAAAGGCAACTCCTAACTTGTTGGAATGTACCAAATAATAGAAAGAGCTAAGGATAACAATGGAGAAGCTATGTTGACAATGTTTAAGCTTAGTTTGAAAGTTTGACTTCAAAGGATTGTGATGATTGACTGACAAGTTTAGAGTATTTTCTCGACCAAGTTTGATTGTTTATGTTGAAAGCAAATGATGTGAACAAGCAATAGTCTTCAAACAATCCAACATGGGACAAAGAAACCTTGTAGATACAAGCACTTGTGAGGTCTAAATTTTTTTTACAATGTTCCAAGAGCATCAAGTGTATGTTCACAAATATTTCCATGAGTCTCAACACAAATTAAAGACACATCAAGCAAGAGCTACCTAAAGGAAATGTCTAGTATCAAAACCTTTGCCCACAACTTGGTATTCCTTGGCCTCACACAAAGTGATGTTGGCCTTTTCCATGAACTATGCACATTGTGGATCAAAAGAAGAGTCATAATGCTTGTATCAAAAAGGCTTCAAAATGTCACATTCATGCTTTAAAACATCCAAGGGAATACATATGCTGACTGTAAATCTTTAGAAAATTTAGGTAATCCACTTGGATCAATCCTTGCACAAAGATTATGATACTTTCATAAGTAAATAGGAAAACCTCTAACTTAAGGTATCTAGTAAGGACCTTCATTCATGATTACCCCTTATAGTTTTGCAAGAAGAATTAAGGCCTATATCCCTACAAGCACTCAAAGAGTATAGTCTCACAAGCAATATTGAGGCCTCTCATCCCTATACAAGTTGAATGTATCCCCCTTGTAGTCTTGCAAACAAGATTGAGACCGACGTAAGCTCCTACAAGCATCTAAACCAACATAGTCTCGCAATCAAGATTGAGGTAACTAGGCTCTATGCATGTTGAAAAATTAGGAATAAAAATAACCATGTCTTCCCTATCTCTAGATTCAAGGAAGCTTTTGATTATAGTGGGATGGAGTAGTTGGGTTCGCTTGTTCCCCACTTGGATCATTCCCAAAAGATTGCTCTCTTGGCAAGCCCTCTAAAGGTAAATGAAAGAAAGTAAAAATGGATAGCTAATAGAGGTTTGGATTTTTTATTCTTTAAAGAAGAGAAGAGCATACTCCCTACTCCATAGTGTCTCCCAAACACATCAAGCACATGTTCAATTGCCAAAACCAACTAATTAAGCTATGTGCATATGAAAAAAAAAGGGCAATGCTAATAAAAGGTACACAAGTTAATTTGTATCTCCAAGGACAACAACTCATAATTGAATGATTTTATCATGCATTGAACTATGTGCAAATAAAGTGCAAGCTAATCACAAAATGCTCTTTTTTAATTTTTGTTTTGACCTAGTTAACAAGATCTAATTTGTTTGCTATCATTTCGACCCCAAAAATAAAAATGAAAAGAAAGACCCCTATTAAAAATTTGAGATCTTTCCAAAAATGCAATTTTTTTGGAAATATCCCTTGATTTGTGCCCTAGAGACCCATTTTACTAAAATAGATCAATTTTCACAAATCGACTATTTGTGTCATGTTCTTGCATCTAAATTAAAAACATAAAGAAGTAACCCCCTTTAGAATTCTCAAACCTTCCAAAATTATAATTTTGTTTAAAAAAATTATTGAGTTGCGACCATAAATGAATTTTCATGAAAAATCAATAAAAAATTATAACTCACGTAAAAATGATCAAAAAAATTTGATTTTCAGATTCAGACACCTTTGATCTATCCCCAACATGCAAAAACAATTTCAGATGAAAATACCAAGCTGTTAGGAAGATATGACTAAATATTTCAAAAACCAAGGGTTTTTTCCTTCAACTCAACCTGCATAAGGGTTACCCTTAAAAACCAAAGTGAGTATCCAAAATTCGTGTGTTAGTCCCACGTTGGGTGCCAAAAATGTGTGAGCCAAAAAGTGTGGTCACTTCTATAAACCCTTATATCCAAGAGATCCAATGAATTTGGAGTCTTAGAAGATAGCTTATAGCTTCCTATCCATAGTGTGCAAGAATCATGTAGATAAAGATGGTGGCTCTCAATTGAACTCAATAAGCGAGATCCCTGCAAGGTGCACTATAGAATGGAAGATTCAAGTAGATATCAAGCAATGAGAGTGGAAGTATCCAATATCTCCATGATGAATGAAAATGCAAAGTAATCTAAGATGAGATGCAAGATTAAGCTAAGATGAAATGCAAGAGTGTAAGGAAAGTAAATCTAAGCTAACAAGATGAAAGATTACTATCCATATTAAATAGAATAGATTAACTAAGCTAACTGCAAGAAAATAAATAACAAGGCTAAGCTAAATGACAATGCAATACCTCAAGATGCAACATAAGCTAAGATGCAAGGATGAGCCAATATGCGAGAATAATGAAAACCCAAGATGCCAAGATGTCAAGACTTCAAGATGCCCCTGAAAGATGCAAGAATGAGGAGAGAGCCTCCTTTTAAAGAAATTAGAAATGAGCAAATGATCAAAATTAAGAGGCAAAATAATGAGCAATGATGGAGATTAAGTCTTGGTTGATCCATGTGCTCATGTATTTAAGAGACAAAAAGCAAAGGCTAAGATTAAGAGGCAAAATAATGAGTGGTTGAGATAAAGAGGCAAAAGCCTTCTTCAAAAGTTAAAAGATTCCATCTCATTAGAAAGTGCACTTTTTATTTTATTTTATTATTTTATTTTAGAAAAGTAATTTTCATGTACACTTAGGATAAAGGTTTTTTTATTTTATTTAATTAAAGAAGAGCATGTTATTTTAATTAAATAAACATATAAAAAAGTGGTCAAACTTTAGGATATAATCAAATAAATGATTAATTAATTAAGTAGAATTTATTTGATGTTAAACAATGGTCTAATATTTTAATTTAATTTTTCATAAAGAGGGCTTATAGTTTACTATACCAGAATTGGGTGATTACAGTAGGAAGTTAATTTTCTATCTTAATTTCCTTATAGATATTATCACCCAGACTTTAAGATAAGCTATCATCAACTTCATCTTGAGGCTTTGTTCCCTACTTACTTTTTTCTCATTTCTTTCCTTCCCTATAAATTAAAACTCGAATGCTAAGATTGAGCTTATCCCTCCATATCCAAGTTTCATTGATTACACCTCAATTGAGCCCTGATCTTATTAAAATATTAGATAATATTCAAGAGAAAATTAAAACATTTGAAGACTAATTGTAGGATTTTAATGGAACTTCTTTATGATGGTCCTTTTTGCATGTAATGGAAGATATCACAAGCTTTTCCATAGTGCGCGTCTACAAGGATAAATCTTGATTGATGATGGTAGGCATCTATTGTATAGATTTTTTGTAGTGATTGAGAATGGTTACACAAAGAACTCAATAAAAAATAGTTCTAACTTTGATTTAAAAATCTTAGAATTTTCTTCTCACTCTGGCACATTGCCTATTAATTGTGTTCAAATTCAAATCATTAAAAATAAGAGTCCAGTCAATAGGCTACACATTGCCATTTTTGTTGAGATTCTTGATTTGATTAAAATGGAGGACATTCATGATAGTGGTTTTATACTTCAGTTGTTTGAAAATTATGTTCATTGAATTTGACAGATACCAAATCTTGGTATTAGCCCTTGTTGCAAGGGGTATTGTTATGGTGAGAATACTTAAGAGATCAAAGGTCTCGAAAATGGAATCTTCTTTGGACATTGTTGCCAATTATTTTAGTGTAGGGAGTTGTTGAGATGATAATATCAATGATGAAGTTACTCAAAATCATTGTTCTTGTGTTTCAATTGTTCCATACTCTTCACTTATTAGGGCCCGTTTGGCACCTGGAATTAACCTGGAATAGGCATTATTGAATGCAAGAATAAACTAATTTATTGTTTGTGGCCATTTTTTGAATTCTCGAATTAGAAAACTAATTTCCATTTTGGGCCGAATGCTTGCATTAGTTAATTCCGAAAAAAAATTGGAATTCATTTTATTCCAGGAATAAGCTTTTCATAGATTCGAAATTACATCAAAATGTATAAGTTTTTCGAGTCCGTGTGTGAACGGTTAAGGGATTATAATCTTTTTTTTTTTATAATTTTATTTTTTTTACAATTTTTTTTTATAATTTAAATTTTTTATAATAATATTTTTATAAATTTTTTTTAATAATTTTTTTTATAATCTTATTTTTTTAAGTTAATAATACATATTTTAATTTAAAAATATATAAGTTAAAAATACATATATTTTTTAATTAAAAACCCAACAACAAAAATGATAAGTTCAAAAATTAAAAATTAAGAATTAAAATTAAAAAAATGAAAAATAATTCTTATTCCAATTTCACATTATGGGATCCAAACGCAGAATAGATTATTCCAGCTTTCATTTTGAGGATTAATTAATCCAAGAATAGGTCCCTTATTCTAGAATAAGCCTATTCTGGATAAGTTAATTCCATGCACCAAACGAGCCCTTAGAAAATGTTTGAGGAAACAAGTAATGTTTAAATTGTCCAACTACAATATTGACTATATGATTGGTCTTGTTTTATCACACACACATATATATATATATATATATTTCCTTTGCTTACCTTAATTAAAAAATTAACAGAAACTAGAATTTACAAAAATTGAAACAACTCATATTTTTAAGCTGATAGGCTTTTTTTATTACGGGCATCACCCACTAACAGAAAAGACTGTTACGAAAAACATTTCCATCCAGACATCTATGTCAGGAAAATTTGTGTGTTGGCAAGAAAATTAGTTGCAATGAAAACCCTTCCACACCACCACGCACTTTAAACACTCCTTATAATAAGTTCTTGTTTACACTTATCCTACAAAATCGTGATGTCTTATACAAAAATCACTCTGCGATCATTTATGCGATGGATATTTTGTTGCCGATAAATCCTAGTCATCATTGAATGTAGGTAGAAATAGTTGTACGAGACCAAGAACAACCAGAGACCAACCCTTATTAGTTCCCCACTGTCTTTACCCAACCACCTTGGAAAATTGTATAAAAATCACAAAATCTCCAAGCTATACCACACTCTAGATTGATCTGGATGGGCTGCTTAATCGAGTGCATTGTTGAGGTATGCTTCATGCCAATTTTTACTTCAATGTTATTGTTCGAGTGCATTGTTGTCTTCCAAAAAACTTATTATTACTGTTGTCTTTCAAAAATTGTTATTGTTACTATTGTTATTGTTATCTTTGGAGCTGGAATAGAGAAGGAATTTTAGAAATCTTATTATGATAGATATGGAGGTGGAGCTAATTTTGTGTCTCCTGGTTATACTAAAGGCGTGGGATTGTTAGGAGAAATCATTGGGACATTTGTTCTTATCTACAGTGTTCTCTGCTACAAATCCTGAGTGCAATGTTTGTGATTCCCATGTTCCTGTAAGGCCTCTATTACAGTTCATGTTTTTATCCTAAGGAAAAAAATATTATCCTTATAAAGGGCATAAGGCTTCCACAATTAGTCATTAGTGGGAAAACACCTCTATAGATTCATTGGGGTCTAAATACTTTTTCTCCCTAAGTTCTTTTCAAGTATCATTTTTCTTAAAAATCAGACAAGAGGGGCCATTCTCTTCGTGGTTTTCAAATACATATATTAGGCCTTTTTTTTTTACCGATGGAACCGTTTAATGTTATAGAGAGTTTTATTTATAGTTATAATTTGATTTTGTAAGCTAACATTACTTTCCCATCTCTTGAAAGAAGATGTTGGACCGGGCTATTGGAATTCTTTGCACTTCGGCTGTGGGCTTGAAATGATGACCTCATTGCCAACACATCACTGTCACACCTTAGGCGAGAATCCATCTTTTGTAACATTTTCTCTCTTCTTCATCTTTTTTATTTCTCTAACCTCAGCTTAAGCATGCATGCTCATCATGACTTCTTTCTTTCCTCTTTTAAGCTTTTGAAGTCATCAAGTAAAGTTCACAAATTCACTACGATGCCCTCTTCTTTGGGATCTTATCATATTGTTATGGTCACAGTTAAGTGTTTGGAAGGGACAAATTATCTAGATGGTATTGAATTTCTAGTTGAACATATACATAATAACATGTATGTCTATAGGGTCTAAAGTAGAGCTGGAGTTTTCTCATGGTTTCGGCCAACTATTTGGTTTCTCTAAAGTTTTTTATTTATCTATTTTGAGAATGAAGAAAAATTCATGGTTGTAGTACAAGTAAGGAAGGGATTTACACTTCATTCTATCTCATTTAGTGCATTTATTAGTGAAAATTGATAGTAAATTTGGTACACAACGCATGCATCTTGTACCTATAGGGAAGCCTTGCATTAATGCATTTTTTTTCTATTTTTTTGTGTGCAACTCCACCCAATTCCTTGGTTGTATTCTCTATTTACACCTACAGATACTATGCCTACATCACTTCCATTAAAACTTTTGAGTTATGTTCATAATTTTTGTGATTTCAAGGAACTACTATGACATTATTCTTAGAGTTGGGCACTATTACTTCACACATGCTATGCACAAAGCAACACAATCTGTAGAATTTGGATATGGATTTTGAGGATTTGACCTTGTTATTTCTTTTGACATTTTCATACCATGGTTTGTTATTCCTGAAAGGAACTTGTTTATACTATCATGAAAGGAGGAATCAATACACTTTTTCCTTTTTTTTGCCTTGAGAATATAAAGACCTTTGTGCATTGGTTGGTTCAGACTCCATAATTACAGTTTGTGGTCCCACAATAGTGGTCCCACTTTTTAAGACATGCTGATTTTTGCTGAAATAACACATTTTTAATAAAAATATGATGATTTAAGCCTTGAGAGGTTCCATTTGAAGGAATTAATTAAAAATGGTTATCTCAAAGCCTCTTAGATTAAAAAAATATTGATATAACATCTATAATCCTCATTCATAACTATAATGGAGTCTCCTTCGCATCTATTAAAATGCTGACAAAAAATCACTTCGACTTTATGTTTTTGCAGATCAAATGAATCCATTGAAAAACCTATCTATGTAGTATGATGCTATTGAGAACAATTTTTCTAATGAATACAATTTTAATACATATTGAGTTCATTATCACTTTTAAATATTACTTTAACTAAACATAGGTTGTTTGGTCATTCAACAGCCTGTCTCTTCAAGACTTCAGAAAAAATAGTAAATTACAAAAAACAATTATGAAAAATATGTAGGAAAAGAGTATTTGTGTTACCTTTCTATAAAAAAAAGAAAAAATGAATTTCGATATACACAGATCAAGTTAGAGTGATCCAAGTGACCTTATGTCTAAATTATAGTTTTTGATAAAGTAAAATAGGTTTTGCAGGGTTCCTGAAACCCACAGCAAATAAAAAGAGGCGTTTAAAAGTTTAGAAAGTAGCTTAAGCAGAGAAACCATGAAACAGGCCACAAACAGGCCAAAGACCTTGTAACCACAGCAAAACATAACTAATCAAAAAGGAAAAAACCAAAAAGAAGGCACTAGGGGCCAGGATATTACTACCATGACATTGTCTTTCTCAGCCTACCTGTTGTGTCTTTCCCCTATCTTCTCTCTAGCATGGATGTTGGCGTTTCCCTGGTGAAGCTTAGGTCTGGTGGTAACTCTATTTCTTGCATCAGTCGAGCTTTATTTTCTATTCTTCCTTTGCATTGGATAGCATTTCTTGGGAAAAAAAACCTAGAAAGCGTGCGGGGGCACACTTGATTAGTAGCCTTTCTGTCCCTCCAGAATTTGTCCTTAATAGAAAGACACTTCCAAAAATCCCTTTTACTTATCATTATGATTTTTTATGATTCCCTCGGTGCTTTGGAGTCTTTCCTTGTCAAGGAGATCCATCACTTCACTTGGAATATCTTCGCCATGTTGCCATATCATCTTAGTATCCTTCATGACAACCAGGTTGGAAAACCAATCAGCTATGATGTTGGCTTCCTTGTACACGTGAGAAATGTACACCTTTTCAAAAGAATTAAGAATTGTGTGGGTTTCTTCAATCATGTTGGATATCTTCCAAGAAGGAGAGTGGTTGAGGTTTAAGTAATTGATGATGTTCATCGAATCTCCTTCAAGCCAGAGCTTCTTGACCCCAATTTCATGGGCAAGTTTGGTGACTTGGAGAGCTGCACATGCTTCAGAAAAGTGGTTGGATTGAGAGCCCAAAGGTAAAATAATAGTCGCAAGGCCAAAACAAAAGTTGTTTCTGATTATCCCTCCGCTACCAGCCTGGCCAAGGTTCCCTTTGGCAGCTTCGTCAAAGTTGTCTTTCACCCAGCCAGTCGGAGGACAGCTCCAAATACAGTTCTATCTTTTCTCCTGGGTTGCTTCCTGAGCCTTTCCTACAAGATGGTTAGTTCTTCCACAAAAGAAATAGTTTTCCTTAACAACATGTTGGATTTTTTCAAAAATTATTTTAGGGGGAGAGGAACAATCATAGAAAATGCGATTATTGTGTTCTTTCCAGACTTCCCAATAGAGGTGAGGAAGGATCCAGGTGCAAATAACTGAAATTCTAGGTTAAATATTTTGAAAGCCCATTGAGAAAAGAGATCATGGAAAGACAGGGGAAAACACCAGGATAAATCCAGGGCTGAGAAAAGACATTTCCATATGTTACTTACAAAAGAGCAGTGAATAAATAAGTGATCGACTATTTCCTCTTGACATCTGCAAAGAACACACCTGTTGGGGATCTGGAAGCCACGCTTTACGAGATTATCAACTATGAGGATACAGTTCTGGAGCAGGAGCCAAAAGAAAATATTGATTTTGGGCATAAGACCTAGAATCCAGGGTTTGGACCATAGTAGTTTAGCTTCTTGAATTTGAGGTATCTGCAAGGAATAGGCAGAGGCCACATTATAGATACTATTTGGAGAATCTTCCCATATGATCTCATCCTGAGTGGAGGAGAGAGAGACCGCATTGAGGGATTTCATCAGAGGAATCAGATCCTGAGAGATCTGGGAGAGATCCACCCATTTGTCATCCCTACTATAATTTCTAACTTGGGGCCCATAAATTTGGGTACAGACATGTCTCCAGGCATATAAAGTCTCAAATTCTCTCAAACAACCCATCTGGAGCTAATTGTTGTTCTAGAAGTTGACAAATTATCCATTCCCGATCTTCCATTTAGCTTTGGATTTAGCCAACTCCTTAGCATTGAGGAGACCATTCCATATTACTAATCCTTTTGGGGAATCAATTTCATCAAAAAAGCATTTTATTAAGTTGTGCATTAGGTATTTTTCTTCAATGGTATCCCGCCACTCACCTTTGTTGTTGAAGATTCTCCATATCTATTTGGCTTGAAGAGCTTTGTTGAATAGTCTTAATTTCCTTATTCCAAGACGACCAGCTTTTTTAGGGTGACAGACTTTCTCCCAAGTAATAAGAGGGATAAGCTTGTGTTCCTCAGTCCTAGACCAAAGGAATCTTCTCTGTATTCTTTCCATAACCTTCGCAACTTTAGCAGGAATAGAGAAGAGGCTGAGATCGTAGGTTGGGAGGTTTTGTAAAGTAGATTTGACCAGCTGAATCTTTCATGCCTGACTAAGGGAGACCCCTTTCCAACCATCAAGCTTCCTATTGAATCTATCTATAAGTTTATTCCAGAAGGCTTTCAGAGGTTTGACACCTAAGGGCAAGCCTAGATAAGAGGACAGAAAAGAGTTAATACCACATCCCAAAATGTTATCAATTTTCCTCTGTCTTCCCTCCGGGGTGTTGACAAAGAAGATGGAGCTTTTATTCCAATTAATGGATTGACCAGTTGCTCTGATGTATTCATTGAGAAGATCCTTCACCACTTTTGCTTCTCCCACCGAAGCCTCTCCCCCTAGGATGGTGTCATCCATGAATTGCTGGTGCGAGAAAACATTGTTACCTGAGGATGGGTTAATGCCTTTCAGGTTCCCCTCCCTTTTAGAAGCAGAGATGAGTCTTCCTAGGCACTCAACAAGGATGATGAAAAGAATTGGGGAAATGGGGTCCCCTTGCCTTAGGCCCTTGGTTGGATCAAAAAATGAATATGGGGAACTGTTAATCATTATCACCAGAGAAGGGGTAGAGATAATTTGCTGGAGAATCTTGCAAGTATGGGAGTTGAATCCAAAAGCTTCAAGAACTCTGAGAAGAAACTGTCAGTCTACCCGATCATAAGCCTTGGAGAGATCAAGCTTAAGAAGAAATCCTTCCCTTTTCCTAGCTTCTAATGAG
Source organism: Chamaecyparis obtusa (assembly GCA_027943335.1). Lineage (NCBI taxonomy): Eukaryota > Viridiplantae > Streptophyta > Pinopsida > Cupressales > Cupressaceae > Chamaecyparis > Chamaecyparis obtusa. The sequence goes on along the minus strand of BSBK01000293.1, from coordinate 717,494 downwards.
TGAATAACTTCATGCACCATCATTATGGAATCCAAGATCTGTCTGCCTACACTAATACATTTGGGGTCATTTTGCGATGGCTATGTGTCGCAATTGCGACAGCTATGTGTCGTAATAGCAACACCCATAGACGTCGCTATTTTTTAGTCGCAAATTGCGACGTCTATGGGTAGCCGTCGTAATTGTGACACATATCCCGTCGCAATGTGACTAAGATTTAAGAAGCGGCATGGCCGTCACCCCCCCGTCGCATGGCTTCGGAGGGCCGTCGCAATCGCGACGGACCTCCCAAGCAATTGCGATGGGCGCCTGCATCGCATTGCGACGGGTTTCCGTCGCAATTGCGACGCCCGTGGGTGGATTAAAAAAATAAAATTAATTTAATACATTGCTAATGAACCACATTAATGCTTTTTTCTTTCAACAAATGAGGACAGCCACTGTAAAGACAACATGATAATGTACACTCACTGTAAGGACAGTCACAAATGAGGACATCTCACAGTGACTGTCCCTAGTGTAATTGCCACTTGAAATGTATTGCTATTCAGCCACATTAATGCTTTTCTTCTTCAACAAATGAGGATAGTCACTGTAAAGACAACATGATAATGTACACTCACAGTGAGTGTACATTATCATGTTGTCTTTACAGTGACTATCCTCATTTGTTGAAGAAGAAAAGCATTAATGTGGCTGAATAGCAATACATTTCAAGTGGCAATTACACTAGGGACAGTCACTGTGAGATGTCCTCATTTGTGACTGTCCTTACAGTGAGTGTACATTATCATGTTGTCTTTACAGTGAGTGTACATTATCATGTTGTCTTTACAGTGTCAATATATGCATTATTACTTAAACTGAAGAGTACTCTAAATAATATGTCATTGTGGAGTTCTGATTGCTTCCAATTTGATATACGCTTGTTCTACTTATGTATCCAGCATCATGTAAGAAAAGTTGATGCTTTTAAATAGATTCATTTAGCCATGAAATGCCTGTGCATGTTACATACAAGATTCCAAGGCCCAAAACTGATTACTCATTATAATTCATGTACAGAATGATAATCAACCACAATGAGGCATGCGTAGGCGCTGCTTAGATTTTGAGGCATCAGAAGCTCGTAGAAGAAACTTGACCAATGGCTCATGGAATGCAACAAACTTATTGCCTAAAACAGGAGCATTGGTAACCACAGATGATGGTTTTGAAAAGAACACTTCACCATCAATGTCACGTGAGGGAACTGCAATTTCTGATGGCAAGTAACTTGTAGTATATAAGAGAGATGCAGGTACAGATGCTGGGAATACATTGCTAATGAACCACATTAATGCTTTTTTCCTTCAACAAATGAGGACAGTCACTTTAAAGACAACATGATAATGTACACTCACTGTAAGGATAGTCACAAATGAGGACATCTCACAGTGACTGTCCCTTGTGTAATTGCCACTTGAATGTATTGCTATTCAGCCACATTAATGCTTTTCTTCTTCAACAAATGAGGATAGTCACTCTAAAGACAACATGATAATGTACACGGGCTGTAAGTGTACATTATCATGTTGTCTTTACAGTGACTGTCCTCCTTCAAGTGGCAATTACACAAGGGACAGTCACTGTAAAGGCAACATGATAATGTAGAGAAACGTTGTCATTTGTATTTTCAATAGTGCCGAGAGAGATTCCCTCCGCGAAATCACAGCTACAATTTCTGAGTACGTTGGGTTTATTTTTCTTTTGCCATTATTATGTAATCTGGTATTCAGCTGTTACAGAGCTAAAATACCCAGAAATGAGGACATATCTGTGTTGAATTTATTGTTAGCGGCTCTGGTTATTTAGAAGTTTAATTTTATTTGTTCATCTTTCAAGCACAAACATTTTATGGACCGTAACATCTTCATTGTTTCGGGTATGCAATGAAACAGCCGTAACTTGCAACTACCTTCACGGTACTTGTGTACATTATCATGTTGTCTTTACAGTGACTGTCCTCATTCAAGTGGCAATTACACAAGGGACAGTCACTGTGAGATGTCCTCATTTGTGACAAGGACAGTCACACATGAGGACATCTCACAGTGACTGTCCCTTGTGTAATTGCCACTTGAATGTATTTCTATTCAACCACATTTATGGGCCCGTTTGGACCCCAGCACACAGTAGCATCTACAGAGAAGAATATCCCAGGTGTAACAAGTTGTAAGAATATACCAACAGTTCTAAGAAGTTCCCTAGCACATAGTAGCATCTACAGAGAAGAATATACAACATGAGGGCAGCCACTGTAAAGACAACATGATAATGTACACTCATTGTATGTGTACATTATCATGTTGTCTTTACAGTGACTGTCCTCATTCAAGTGGCAATTACAGAAGGGACAGTCATTGTGAGATGTCCTCATTTGTGACAAGGATAGTCACACATGAGGACATCTCACAGTGATCGATTGTCCATTGTGTAATTGCCACTTGAATGTATTGCTATTGAACCACATTAATGCTTTTCTTCTTCAACAAATGAGGACAGTCACTCTAAAGACAACATGATAATGTACACTCATTGTAAGGACAGTCACAAATGAGGACATCTCACAGTGACTATCCCTTGTGTAATTGCCACTTGAATTACACAAGGGACAGTCATTGTGAGATGTCCTCATTTGTGACAAGGATAGTCACACATGAGGACATCTCACAGTGATCGATTGTCCCTTGTGTAATTGCCACTTGAATGTATTGCTATTCAACCACATTAATGCTTTTCTTCTTCAACAAATGAGGACAGTCACTCTAAAGACAACATGATAATGTACACTCACTGTAAGGACAGTCACAAATGAGGACATCTCACAGTGACTGTCCCTTGTGTGATTGCCACTTGAATGTATTGCTATTCAGCCACATTAATGCTTTTCTTCTTCAACAAATGAGGATAGCCACTCTAAAGACAACATGATAATGTACACGGGCTGTAAGTGTACATTATCATGTTGTCTTTACAGTGACTATCCTCCTTCAAGTGGTAATTACACAAGGGACAGTCACTGTAAAGGCAACATGATAATGTAGAGAAACGTTGTCATTTGTATTTTCAACAGTGCCGAGAGAGATTCCCTCCGCGAAATCACAGCTACAATTTCTGAGTACGTTGGGTTTATTTTTCTTTTGTCATTATTATGTAATCTGGTATTCAGCTATTACAGAGCTAAAATACCCAGAAATGAGGACATATCTGTGTTGAATTTATTGTTAGCGGCTCTGGTTATTTAGAAGTTTAATTTTATTTGTTCATCTTTCAAGCACAAACATTTTGTGGACCGTAACATCTTCATTGTTTCGGGTATGCAATGAAATAGCCATAACTTGCAACTACCTTCACGGTACTTGTGTACATTATCATGTTGTCTTTACAGTGACTGTCCTCATTCAAGTGGCAATTACACAAGGGACAGTCACTGTGAGATGTCCTCATTTGTGACAAGGACAGTCACACATGAGGACATCTCACAGTGACTGTCCCTTGTGTAATTGCCACTTGAATGTATTGCTATTCAACCACATTTATGGGCCCGTTTGGACCCCAGCACACAGTAGCATCTACAGAGAAGAATATCCCAGGTGTAACAAGTTGTAAGAATATACCAACAGTTCTAAGAAGTTCCCTAGCACATAGTAGCATCTACAGAGAAGAATATACAACATGAGGGCAGCCACTGTAAAGACAACATGATAATGTACACTCATTGTATGTGTACATTATCATGTTGTCTTTATAGTGACTGTCCTCATTCAAGTGGCAATTACAGAAGGGACAGTCATTGTGAGATGTCCTCATTTGTGACAAGGATAGTCACACATGAGGACATCTCACAGTGATCGATTGTCCCTTGTGTAATTGCCACTTGAATGTATTGCTATTGAACCACATTAATGCTTTTCTTCTTCAACAAATGAGGACAGTCACTCTAAAGACAACATGATAATGTACACTCATTGTAAGGACAGTCACAAATGAGGACATCTCACAGTGACTGTCCCTTGTGTAATTGCCACTTGAATTACACAAGGGACAGTCATTGTGAGATGTCCTCATTTGTGACAAGGATAGTCACACATGAGGACATCTCACAGTGATCGATTGTCCCTTGTGTAATTGCCACTTGAATGTATTGCTATTCAACCACATTAATGCTTTTCTTCTTCAACAAATGAGGACAGTCACTCTAAAGACAACATGATAATGTACACTCACTGTAAGGACAGTCACAAATGAGGACATCTCACAGTGACTGTCCCTTGTGTGATTGCCACTTGAATGTATTGCTATTCAGCCACATTAATGCTTTTCTTCTTCAACAAATGAGGATAGTCACTCTAAAGACAACATGATAATGTACACGGGCTGTAAGTGTACATTATCATGTTGTCTTTACAGTGACTGTCCTCCTTCAAGTGGCAATTACACAAGGGACAGTCACTGTAAAGGCAACATGATAATGTAGAGAAACGTTGTCATTTGTATTTTCAACAGTGCCGAGAGAGATTCCCTCCGCGAAATCACAGCTACAATTTCTGAGTACGTTGGGTTTATTTTTCTATTGTCATTATTATGTAATCTGGTATTCAGCTGTTACAGAGCTAAAATACCCAGAAATGAGGACATATCTGTGTTGAATTTATTGTTAGCGGCTCTAGTTATTTAGAAGTTTAATTTTATTTGTTCATCTTTCAAGCACAAACGTTTTGTGGACCGTAACATCTTCATTGTTTCAGGTATGCAATGAAACAGCCGTAACTTGCAACTACCTTCACAGTACTTGTGTACATTATCATGTTGTCTTTACAGTGACTGTCCTCATTCAAGTGGCAATTACACAAGGGACAGTCACTGTGAGATGTCCTCATTTGTGACAAGGACAGTCACACATGAGGACATCTCACAGTGACTGTCCCTTGTGTAATTGCCACTTGAATGTATTGCTATTCAACCACATTTATGGGCCCGTTTGGACCCCAGCACACAGTAGCATCTACAGAGAAGAATATCCCAGGTGTAACAAGTTGTAAGAATATACCAACAGTTCTAAGAAGTTCCCTAGCACATAGTAGCATCTACAGAGAAGAATATACAACATGAGGGCAGCCACTGTAAAGACAACATGATAATGTACACTCATTGTATGTGTACATTATCATGTTGTCTTTACAGTGACTGTCCTCATTCAAGTGGAAATTACACAAGGGACAGTCACTGTGAGATGTCCTCATTTGTGACAAGGACAGTCACACATGAGGACATCTCACAGTGACTGTCCCTTGTGTAATTGCCACTTGAATGTATTGCTATTCAACCACATTTATGGGCCCGTTTGGACCGCGGCACATAGTAGCATCTACAGAGAAGAATATCCCAGGTGTAACAAGTTGTAAGAATATACCAACAGTTCTAAGAAGTTCCCTAGCACATAGTAGCATCTACAGAGAAGAATATGGGTCAACGAGGTTGACTTCAAAGCCATGCAATCTAATGGTAATAGTAATATCATAATTTGACATACTATCAGAAATACTTCCTAAATAGACTATTCAATCTTATAAGAGATGGATTCATGAGAACTATTATTTATGAAATATGAGTCAATGACTTTAATTAAAAAAATTACACAATCTAATTCTTGTAAAAATATCAAAATTTGACACATTGAAAATACCTTCCAAAAGTATCGTTAATTGATTAATATGAATCACTACTCATGAAATATAATTTTATAAACCTAATCTAAAAACTACACAATAAAAATCTTAATAGCAATATTGTAAGAAACTATTCCCAAAAGCAAGCCTAATAAAATTTGATGAAAATAATTTTTGTTTCACTCAACTTTGACATTCACAACTTCCTCTTTTATTATAATAAGAAAAAAAATGTCTTTTTAGATATACCTCATGAACCATACTCGAATAATCTATCATTTTTCTTCTCAAAAACATATTTGCAGAGCCTGCTTCTTTTACTTGTTTGTACTTTTATCTCTCTGATGGAAAGGGTTCCTTCAGGACACATTTTTCCAAGTTCACTGCTTGAGATATTTGAGGAGGGTTCCCCTGCTTGAGTATCCATCCAACCCATATTCGAGTAGTTCTACAATTGCACAGTCTAAATTAATAATACTGACAATTGAATGACGAATGATGATACATAGAATTGATATAAACTAATCCTAAAAACACTAAAACATTATTAATATATTTATATTTCATAAATAAAATTGATATAAAAGATCTGGAAAGATACATTAAAAAATAGAAAAACAGTAATTTATAATAGAAGGAAACTTAAATTGCTATTTAAAAAAAAAACAAGAGTCTTAAATCTTATCATTTTGTTTCATTATCATCCATAAGTACACACCTCTAGCATAATAATTATATTTTACCACCCATAAAATGAAAAAAAGATTTTCACAAGAGAAATTGAAGCTAGATTATAAAAATGAACCATCTTATTGGAAACTGGAACTGTTATCATACCCAAAAGGACTACAAAATTTCACCTTATCATACCCAGATTGTTGCTTTGCCTGGCGGAGGGAAATTTGATCAGTAAAATTGACACAGAGTATGTTGTCTCCATTGTCATGCTGGATAACAAAACACCAACTTTAATGGGCATGTACTGTCCCTTGTGTAATTGCCACTTGAATGCATTGCTATTTGATGCAGGGGCATCCCTAATGCAAGCCAAAGACACCATGATTGAAGGAAGTTGCCATGAAGCCAAGGAGTCAAATCCTATCAATTGGAACATAAGATTTTCACCTTGGAGCTTTGAAGGATTGACTGGTGAAAGGTCCTTTTGATTGACAAATCAGAGTCTTTTTGAATGACAAATCAGAGTCTTTTTGAATGACAATAAATTAGAATAGGAGTTTTAGATGTTTTCTTGGTTTGTAATAAATATTAAGGATTGATTTTATCTCCTTATAAACATCCACTTGTTGGACACAAGACCCCTTGGTGACTTATAAACCTTGGGCATCTTTTGAGTCCTTGGATGAAATGAGCATAGTAAGTGTTTATTAGGTGTCTTTTAGATGTTGTTAAGAAGTTTGAAGGTCCAAAATAACTTTAATAAGGTTCCTAAAGTTTCACAACACATTTTTAACCTTCTCGGCAAAGTTGTTTGCAAAGTTGTAATGCAACTTTAAAAGTTGCTTAGCAAAGTTGACATTTGTTGGATAAACTGTTCTAACCACCTAGATGGTTGAACCAATGTTTGGAGAGCCTATTTTAGGCTTCAAATGGTCGAAGACAGACAGAGAACCAGTATTGTAATCATTTTGCTTTCATAAAAAATAAAAATAACCCTGTTTTAGTGCATTTCTGGTGAAAAATGAACTCTGTATGGCTGTACGGATGGTGGTTGGATGATAAAATTTGCCTGGAAGTTTTAATAGTGACATCTGATGCTTTGGAAGTTGGTTTGATTGATTCTCTTTGTTTTATATCTAAGTTATTTCAAATTTTCTGTGCATTGTTTACAAACCCTCATTTTCAGGGTTTGACTGATGTAAAGACCTTAACTCACGTTTCAACCATTGGAATTCCTTCTTCCTTGGTGGAATGAGAGTTAAGGATGTATATTTGTATATTCTAAAAGCCCTGACTACTCTGCATCACTATTGAACCACATTAATGCTTTTTTCCTTCAACAAATGAGGATAGTCACTGTAAAGACAACATGATAATGTACACTCACTGTAAGGATAGTCACAAATGAGGAAATCTCAGAGTGATTATCCCTTGTGTAATTTCCGCTTGAATACATTGCTATTGAACCACATTAATGCTTTTTTCCTTCAAGTGGCAATTACACAAGGGACAGTCACTGTGAGATGTCCTCATTTGTGACAAGGACAGTCACACATGAGGACATCTCACAGTGACTGTCCCTTGTGTAATTGCCACTTGAATGTATTGCTATTCAACCACATTTATGGGCCTGTTTGGACCATGGCACACAATAGCATCTACAGAGAAGAATATCCCAGGTGTAACAAGTTGTAAGAATATACCAACAGTTCTAAGAAGTTCCCTAGCACATAGTAGCATCTACAAAGAAGAATATACAACATGAGGGCAGCCACTGTAAAGACAACATGATAATGTACACTCATTGTATGTGTACATTATCATGTTGTCTTTACAAGGATAGTCATTTGTGACAAGGATAGTCACACATGAGGACATCTCACAGTGATCGATTGTCCCTTGTGTAATTGCCACTTGAATGTATTGCTATTGAACCACATTAATGCTTTTCTTCTTCAACAAATGAGGACAGTCACTCTAAAGACAACATGATAATGTACACTCACTGTAAGGACAGTCACAAATGAGGACATCTCACAGTGACTGTCCCTTGTGTGATTGCCACTTGAATGTATTGCTATTCAGCCACATTAATGCTTTTCTTCTTCAACAAATGAGGATAGTCACTCTAAAGACACAATGATAATGTACACGGGCTGTAAGTGTACATTATCATGTTGTCTTTACAGTGACTGTCCTCCTTCAAGTGGCAATTACACAAGGGATTTGTGTTTTCATTTGTGTTTTCAACAGCGCCGTAACCCTCCGCGAAATCACATCGGGATATAAGGGCAAAACAAACAAGAACGTTGTCATTTGAATTTTCAACAGCGCCGAGAGAGATAAACAAACTTAAAACTCAGACTTAAGAAAGATGAAGGCAATGCTTCAAAAGGCCGATGCCCTAAATACGGGAAAACACAATACCACCATTAAACGATGCCCTAGTCACCGTATTAATGCTGCCAGCTCCGTACCAGTATGCTGACTGCTCACTTTCATCCTGTGATAAAGGTAACTTCATTAATCATACTTGAAATGGCAGCATACGAACTAAAGCTGATGAACATTTATAAACTAAAAGTTTAAAACTACAGATTACAAATGTAGTAGTTTCATACGAAAAGAACTTGATGTCTGAAATTTACCATTAGAAGTATCCAAAGGAATACCACAGTACTGTTGAACTTGGAGAATCGGAGATGATCTACACAGCAAGGTTCAACAGCTGTAAGGACTGTTACACCATCTTTAGCATTTGAATACATTTTCTCCTTGGCTTCTGGTGGATCCTCAAAGACCCCCAATGACGTTTTCCCTACAATTATCAATTGTTTGTCAGTATGAGATATTAATAAATAAACATTAATCACAATATTAGGCAAACAATGTTCTTGATGTCTGAATCTAAATCACAGAAAGCTCTAATAAAGCAGTTCTCAGTTTCACATTAAACTAAGTTTCAATTTCAAATGGTTATAATAATTTTTGCAAGTTATAAGTAGCTGGTTACAGTATATGACATAAAAAGAAAAAAAATCATTTCTATTCTTTTCTTCTTTTTCTCTTTCAACGAAGCTTTTGCACCACACAAATGCATGCCAAGAATTTCTCAGGAGGTTTCAAGACCATTGCATACCAAACTTCTTCTCTGTAGATGCTACTGTGTGTCGTGGTCCAAACGGGTCCAAATAGACCTAGTGACTCTAGTAGGTCTCCAAAACCTGTTCTGCAGCAATGACTCTTCAATTTGACAAAGGACCTTATGAACTTATATGTTTTTTGAGTACCCTTTTTGATGTTCTAACAATCCTCCAACTCCCAGACCTTGACTCCACTCCAGCATATCAATGTCCTTATTGAGTCCGCAGACCTAATGCATGCCTTTGGGTGTGGGTTCCAAAACAAGGCATTGAAAATGGGTGCATGAAACCAAGATCAGAGTTTGAAGATGTCCACCATGCTCTAAAGATCTAGATTCAACAAGGTTTGAGGTCCTTTACTTACCGCTACCCTCTGATCTTGCATAATCCATCAACTCCTAGTCAAGAACATTGAGATTCTTGACCTAGGGCTTGCTCTTGAAATTCTCTGGCTTAGTATCCTGTTCCAAAGCTTTTAAAATATGAAAATAAACCCCCTTAACTTGCATTTTACAAAGAACAGAGGATATCCTATGGTTTATTTGCAAGTTAAGGCCATTTGAATGCAATAACCCAAAAAATGAGGGTTTGACAGAACAACAGATAAGAAAAAGGAATAACTTTGATATAAGGTGTCTTGAATCTACCAAATAAACTCTCAAAGCATAAGATATAAATACTCTAACTTCCACACTGGTCTGCCCTCCCTTTCACATCCGTACACTGTACAGTGCTTGAAGGAAATGCACAAAAAAGGCTCTGAAATAGTGGCTCTATCTGACAGAGAGTCCATGCTAGGCTTCATGACTAACCTAGAGCACATTCCTTGTTATGGAGGAAGTTTGAATGGTGAAGAACTTATGGAATGGATAGAGGACCTAGATAACCATTTTGACTACAAGTATCTTATTAATAACCATTTTGACTACAAGTATCTTATGGATAGAGGACCTTGATAACCATTTTGACTCATTTAGTATCTTATTGAGCTTCACTTTGTTTCGAGAATATAGTTTAATATTCTCTACTAAATAGGGCCAACCACGTGAAGGTGGAAGCTCATTTGGCCCCACCCCCCCCCCCGCCCCCCCCTAACATCACTCTACATTCCCCGTTAACATCTAACATTCATTCATTCTTTCAATTATTAATAAAATGTAAGATTCAATCAATATCACATGATAACATTCATTAACACATTAGATTCGTTAACACACAACATTCATCAATATGAAAATAAACACATAATTCATGAACATTCATTAGCACATAATTAAATTCATTGAGACATAAAATTCAGTCATTATCAATTAAGGTATTTAGATGACAATCATTTCTTTTTTCTCTTTCTAATTTTTTTTTCTATGTAAGCTCTAAGAGAAGCATCAGTGTTATCATCAATACCCCCCTCATCAATTGTTTTGTTCTTTGTTCTTGATGATCTCAAATTCCTATGCTGCTGCAAAGGGGGGTCCTCTACAATAACAAATAAAAGAGTTAAATTTAAAATATTTAATTATAATTGTTACAAGTATTTAATTATTTTAAAGAACATAACTATGGCGCTCTTTAATTACCTGATCTGGCCACATCATTTTGTCTAGACTCAACCTCAACATGCTCATGAGCACCGACCCCTCGATCCTCTACAGTTGCTATACAAAATGTTACATTAATCCAAACACCAATTGTAATTACATATAAAAATTTTAATAGCAAATGTATACCTCCACCACTAGGATGCACATCATGCGAACCTTCATTATGCATAGATTGTGTAGAAGGATTGTCAGGCTGCATTCCAATATCCTACACATTGTTATCATTGCTTTCTTAAAACAGATATACTCACTTTATATTAGAACTTAACATCAAATAGACTAATTGGTAAAGTATTCAATTTGAAATAAATTTCATTTAGCTTATTTACCTGTGGCTCAGATGCATCATTATTTGAACCTTGCACACTGATTTCAGCTCGTAGCTGTTCAGCCACGGCTCTATAGCCTTGTTGGAAGCCAATTCTCTTGTCCTCTTCTGTGAGGCATCTATTGAACTCTGACCCCTACATTTTTTCTTGGTATGGTGAATTTTACTTGCATTGTTTGATCAAAAAAAATTTCCTTGCAATATATAAAAAAATTGATACAAGTTTTCATTTACTAATACTTACAACTCGTGCTTGAAGTTTGGAAAAACCACCAGAGCCGAGCTTGTGTGTCCCGTGCTTTTCTAATCTTGCCTTTGTTGCCTTTGATGTGTCAGGCAATCTATGAAAAGTTTGAAATATGTTAGAGACCAGTATAGGAAAAATTTAGAGGTTAATTAGTACATAATTACATTCTCAAAAGTATCACATACCTTGCTCTACTCTCTACTGGCGTAATTCCTTTTTTCATGTCGGCTTTATACTTTCCATCCAAAATCAAACCCTGCCACTCAGCCTCAAGAACACAGGGCAGACGCTCGTGCCTTGGGTTAACCTCTAAATATTTCCTGTACTGGTCCCTAATATACTTCAAACATAAACCAGCTCTTTCAAGGAGCTTGTTTCTCTCGAATGCACGAGGTCCAAAAAGCTGGGTCATACTATGTACAAGATCATCCTTCAACTTTTTATCTTGGTTATTCCACCTTTTAAGTAAAAAAAAACATGTTAGACTCATAAATGAAGAGAAGCTACCTTTAATATAGTTCAAGAAATTGATGAAAAGGAAAACTATTCTAGCAATGATATGAAATCAAAATAGTGGTTTGGGGTTTTAGTTAGGATATGATGTTCCACCATGTACGTATGGTGGGCCCGAATATCTGCAAACACTCGTCACCAAGTTTTCGCCAAAAAATATCATTCCCTACAAAATAATCATGGGATCATTAGTCGATGAAGAGTGATCAAAAACTAAATTACTATTATATCACTATAGAATAATAATAACTTTAAAGTACCTGGAAGTTTGGATACTTTTAAGGGAACACCTTCATCGTCGCTGATGATCAATACGCAATCCTTCACCGTTCCCGTACTAGGAACATGGGAACATCCAGGAAATGATGTTGCATCGGGACTTGTTGCATCTCCTATTGCAAAAAATGAAAACCATTATCAAATGCCTCCAAGAAATAATACTTCAAGGGAAATAAATTGGTGCAGAGCACCCATGGCACAAACACAATCAAGGGATCTACATCGTAAACACATAACACTTAAACACATAACAAAAGAGAGAAAAAGAGGGATTTGTGTACCAGTAGATGGTGCAACAGTTGGTGCATTTAGGCTGTGTGTTGTTGACATGGCAGTCGGCAAGACATTTGTGGCTGTCCTGGATGGAGGCGGTGTTGTCATATCATCATGGAAAGGAGCTGAAGAATAAAATTGTTAGAGCATGCATAAATATAGAACGCGTGGACTAGCATGGACAAGATTGTTAGAGCATTAAAAAAAAGATTGTTCGAGCATGTATTGTCAATGATTATGATCATTCCTATATATATTCAGTGGAAAACACAAGTGGGGAATGGAACATGTGATCTACCTGAACCACTTGCAATACCGGCCTCATCATGGGAATGGGGTTCAAAATTACACAAATAACTCTGTAAAGACAATGCATCCATATTTTAATTAATGTCATAAAAGAGCATAACATAAAAACCATTATTGAACTCTTGTAATAATTAAAAATTTCATTAATACTTACTTTAAAGTTTTCAGAAGTGCGCAACAACTCAGCTGCCCTGTCTTTTATTTCCTGAGTCTGAGGATGTATGGATACCAAACGTAGAAGTTCTTTCCCAATTTTCTTTAGCAGCTTTTTAATGGAACCGATCGGGTCATCGGTCTCTGCTAAATCAATAAAAAAAGGGTCCATAAGGGGGGACTCCTGAGGGACTACCTTGACGACCTTCACGATCATCAATTACATAATTAGTAAACAAAAATCACAATAGAAATATATAAATTACAAACATAAACCATTAAGTGGAACGACATTACCTCGACGATTAATTCTATTATATTCCAACTTCCATAGGCGAGGTGTCATTCTTCGTGGCTTTGATGTAGTCTCTTCTTTCCCATTGAAAAGATGTTTTTCCATACTTCGATACTTATGATTCCTGTGGAGGAAGTGTCTGTACTCATCAAACACATGCTTTCCTAAACTTTTTGAATGACGAGATTTCATCTTTGGACCACAAACTGGACATGCAAATTTTCCCTTTGTTTGAAGACCTACAAGATAATGATATAATTGGATTATTAAATATGTTGATTTTTATAATTAGAATTATCATGCGCAACTTGAATTCACTATAACATACCACAAAAATGTGTTAGCCCTGGGGCATCATGTATTGTCCATACAAGTATTGCATGGAATTGAAATTGTCTTTGTCCTATTGGTCTAGACACGTCATACATAGTGACGCCGTTCCATAACTCCACCAACTCGTCAATAAGAGGCTCAATATATACATTCATATCTTTAACTTGATATTTACCTACTTGAATGAATAGTAACATTATATAATTATTGTGACCATTTTACTGTAAGATTTGTAAGTACATTTAAATTAATAACTATCAAATGATAAAATACCTGGAACAATCATTGCCAACATAATGTGCTCCCTCTTTATTGACATCCATGGAGGAATGTTATTGTTGATAACAAAAACAGGCCACACCGAGCAAACAGATCTCATCTCTCCAAATGGATTGACACCATCCGCTGCCAATGAAAGCCTGAGATTACGAGGTTCTTCTTTGAAGTGTTGCCACTTTTCCTCTATGTGCATAAATGCCAAACCATCCGCAGGGATTCGAATAATGTCATCTCGACTTCTATTGCGTGCATGGTAATCCATAAATTGTGCCAAGCTAGTACACCTGAATAATTGTCGCATCCGTGGAATAATGGGGATGTAACGAAGAACCTTGTGAGGCACCTTTTTTGTTATTCGATCTGTTCGATATCTACTCGTATGACATACAGGGCATTGTGTTGCAAATTCATGTTCTTTATAATATATAATATGATCATTGGGACAAGCATGTATTGCTTGATACTCCATTCCAATATCTTTCATAATAGCAGATAATTCTCGATATGAGCGAGGTAGAATATTTGATGGTGGTAACAAAAACTCGCCTATCAATCTACAGCAAAAAATATAAGTTGTTAATATAAACAATATTAGTGGTACATTATTCACCCTTTGTTAACTATAAAGACATATATGACATACCTTAACATACGTGACATTGTTATGTTGGATAAACCATTCATAACCTTCAAGTTCAACAACAACAATACAGCAGAGAGAAGAGTTGTTTGGGAGTCTTTGTATAGGGGCTCGTATGCCTTCTCAAGTAGAGGTACATCAAGGCTATCATCATCATCATGATCAGATCCGCTTGGACTAAATGTGTCATGGATCAATGTATTTATACCATCATCTTCAATTGTGTTTTCTGGCGCATGATCGTCATCTTCCATGGGATCATTATCTTCACCTTGGATATTCGCACCCCCATGTTCCTCCATATCATGTACTTCCCTGGGGAGATCAACCTATATAAAATTGATTAACATAAATAAACCATGATCTTCAACTCATCATCAAGTGATTTCATATGTATATAAATTGTTAAAATGATATAATGAACAACTTACCAGTGGATGATAGTCATGCCCCCCTTCAATGTGACCATTCTCCCTACAATGTCTCTTAACTGTTTTGATTAGCAATCTTCTACGGTTTAAGCCCTTACAAATTTTGCAGGGACAATAACATTTTCCATCACCTTTTCTTTTCAAGTTAGACCACAATCTAGCGATTGTATCCCTATTTTGTTCTTCACTTATATTATCTGACATGATCGTTCTTCGCAGGAAGCAAAAATTGGGCTATGAAAACTTCGGTCTACAACTTTCAGTGACTAAGCAAAATTGTCAAAAGTACACAAAACATATAAGCTACAAGGCCTTCTTGCTTAGCTCTAGAAGCTCTCTAGCAATCAAAACATATAAGCTACAAGGCCTAACAGCAATTTCAAAACATATAAGCTACAAGGCAAGACATATTACATGACATGGCAAAAGGATTAAAATATACATTAGATTAAAAAATATACAATTTTCAAACCTGAGCGCGCGGCTATAACTCGTGCAATGGTCTTCTTGCTTAGCTTTAGAAGCTCTCCAGCAATCAAAACATATAAGCTACAAGGCCTAATAGCAATTTCAAAACAAGGGTCATCAAAAGAACCAAAAACAATGTGTGCAAACAATACCTTGTGAAGTGGTATAGACAATTAGAAGATGCTACTATGTGCTAGGGAACTTCTTAGAACTGTTGGTATATTCTTACAACTTGTTACACCTGGGATATTCTTCTCTGTAGATGCTACTGTGTGCCGTGGTCCAAACGAGCCCATAAATGTGGTTGAATAGCAATACATTCAAGTGGCTTACACAAGGGACAGTCACTGTGAGATATCCTCATGTGTGACTGTCCTTGTCACAAATGAGGACATCTCACAGTGACTGTCCCTTGTGTAATTGCCACTTGAATGAGGTCAGTCACTGTAAAGACAACATGATAATGTACACATAAAATGAGTGTACATTATCATGTTGTCTTTACAGTGGCTGCCCTCATGTTGTATATTCTTCTCTGTAGATGCTACTACGTGCTAGGGAACTTCTTAGAACTGTTGGTATATTCTTACAACTTGTTACAACTGGGATATTCTTCTCTGTAGATGCTACTATGTGTCGTGGTCCAAACGGGCCCATAAATGTGGTTGAATAGCAATACATTCAAGTGGCAATTACACAAGGGACAGTCACTGTGAGATGTCCTCATGTGTGACTGTCCTTGTCACAAATGAGGACATCTCACAGTGACTGTCCCTTGTGTAATTAAGTATTGTGGGGAAGCATTCTAAATAACCAAAGCCACTAACAATAAATTCAACACAGATATGTCCTCATTTCTGGGTATTTTAGCTCTCTAACAGCTGAATACTAGATTAAATAATAATGACAAAAGAAAAATAAACCCAACGTACTCAGAAATTGTAGCTGTGATTTTGCGGAGGGAATCTCTCTCGGCGCTGTTGAAAACACAAATGACAACCCGCTTGATTTCGCGGAGGGAATCTCTCTCGGTGCTGTTCAAAACACAAATGACAACCCGCTTTGTTCAAAACACAAATGATAACCCGCTTGATTTCGCGGAGGGAATCTCTCTCGGCGCTGTTGAAAACACAAATGACAACGTTCCTTTTTTTTTTTGCACTTATATCCCGACCAACATAAGGTCCATTTGTAATACAACATGATAATGTACACTTACAGTGAGTGTACATTATCATGTTGTCCTTAGAGTGACTATCCTCATTTGTTGAAGAAGAAAAGCATTAATGTGGCTGAATAGCAATACATTCAAGTGGCAATTACACAAGGGACAGTCACTATGAGATGTCCTCATTTGTGACTGTCCTTACAGTGAGTGTACATTATCATGGTGTCTTTAGAGTGACTGTCCTCATTTGTTGAAGAAGAAAAGCATTAATGTGGTTGAATAGCAATACATTCAAGTGGCAATTACACAAGGGACAATCACTGTGAGATGTCCTCATGTGTGACTGTCCTTGTCACAAATGAGGACATCTCACAATGACTGTCCCTTGTGTAATTCAAGTGGCAATTACACAAGGGACAGTCACTGTGAGATGTCCTCATTTGTGACTGTCCTTACAATGAGTGTACATTATCATGTTGTCTTTAGAGTGACTGTCCTCATTTGTTGAAGAAGAAAAGCATTAATGTGGTTCAATAGCAATACATTCAAGTGGCAATTACACAAGGGACAATGTCATGAGCCGTGACATATTGAACTTAGTATAATAATAAAATGATTAGATGATATATAATAATCTATTATTAACAGTATATAACAATAATATATTATTATTATCAAAAGATAATAATAATATATAGTTAGCATAATAAGTAATATGTTAATTAAATAATATTAAAATATTAATAAATAATATAATTATGATTATAATTATAATATAAATTAATAATAAATAATTATTAATAAATTATATATATTATATTATAATAATATATTAAGTAATAATATTAAATCAATTATTGATATAATAATTTTAATATATAAATAATATTAATAAACCTCTCAATATAAAACAATATGTTATCACTATAATAATATTTATTATAATATTATTAATATTACTAACATCATTAATTATAATATTTAATAATAACAATAACATTAATAATAATAATAATAATAATAATAATAACATTTAAAGCAATATCGAATATCTGTAATCGATATACATCTACATTAAACATCTGCATTATCTATCACGATGAGGAACGAAGAAGTGATACAACAATCACTAGTCATTACACATCGATACCATGAGAGGATGATTAATGAACCAAATACTATGAAGTCAAGATCAACATGATATGAATAAGGGATAGGTCGCTATGTGTTTCAGAAGATGTATTGATAAGCAAGAAGGATAACCATTCATATATTATAAATAATCATTAATTGCACAAGTTTAGACAATGACATATCCGATAAAGCAATATCAAACATGAAGACCCGCTAGCAAATATGCACCATCACTTCCTATGTTATCATGACAATAACATAAACTAGATTGAATTCTACTATCTATATCAATAGACACCACATAGGAGGATATCGACTAAAGGATTGAAAGATTATCGATTGTCTGAGATAAACCACATCTTGTAGAAACACAAAAGCATCAGTGATTATATCACAAGCTATTGATGAATGAGGCATCAGTCATGGATAATAAGTACAATGTATCCTTAAGTATTAACAAGAATGGAAGTCAATTTGAAGATCAAACTCCATTACCAGCAATCAACCAATAAATGGACAATTATCAGAAAATGATATCGACTTATATCAGAGTAGAAAGATTGGATATCATCATAACAATATGGGATAAGGCAAGAGTTAATATCGATTGACTAAATACTAATGATAGTTAGACCAAACTAATACAAACACAATGGATGTTAACTACTGGTTGCACTACCAATTAGGGAAGATTACCTTCATAAAAAGATTTGATATTGAGTCAATCTGGGAGTTATCTATGATCAGAAAATAATGAAATAATATTATGTGAACTGTCGGATTATGGAAAGGTGTGCTTAACAAAGGGACATGGAGGAAGAAACAAGACACGTCTCATTCATAGCATCTCTTCATTTGTTAAAGACAATATAAGAATGCATTCTCGTCAGTCACTCAAGGCATCATTAGAACTTTATTTACTTATCCATATTTGGATATACTCAATAGAGCATCTGCCTTTGGCAGTTTGGTTTCAAGTTTATCATTGCAGATCAGAGACAACACCATGATTGCACAGATAGAAAGGATAGTCAGAAACAGCATCAATATTTGAAGTTGCAAGCATATAATTCAGAATCTGAAATAGCAACAT
Source organism: Chamaecyparis obtusa (assembly GCA_027943335.1). Taxonomy (NCBI): domain Eukaryota; kingdom Viridiplantae; phylum Streptophyta; class Pinopsida; order Cupressales; family Cupressaceae; genus Chamaecyparis; species Chamaecyparis obtusa. The sequence goes on along the minus strand of BSBK01000293.1, from coordinate 698,418 downwards.
ATCACTCATAGTGATATTACACATTTGCATAATTACATCATCATATCAGACACAACAAATACATTGCTGTAAGCAATACTTATTGATTGTATATCGATAATGTTTATATCAGACATACCATCATTATACTATCACTATAAGTGATAGGAAACATCATATTCATAGCATATTTCATATCATTATATCCGACAGTGCTATTAAACATATTGGTATCAATATCATCTTGCACACATATTGTGATTGAATCTGAAATAGCGGTTGATATCTTAAGTAACCTCCATTACTTAGTTTAATTGTAAGTATCTGATAGAGTAAGTCTGAGAAGTGGAGTAATTATTCCTATTTTCCAAGTTAGCCAAAAAGGGGACATTACAGACAATCACTGTGAGATGTCCTCATGTGTGACTGTCCTTGTCACAAATGAGGACATCTCACAATGACTGTCCCTTGTGTAATTCAAGCGGCAATTACACAAGGGACAGTCACTGTGACATGTCCTCATTTGTGACTGTCCTTACAGTGAGTGTACATTATCATGTTGTCTTTAGAGTGACTGTCCTCATTTGTTGAAGAAGAAAAGCATTAATGTGGTTCAATAGCAATACATTCAAGTGACAATTACACAAGGGACAATCACTGTGAGATGTCCTCATGTGTGACTATCCTTGTCACAAATGAGGACATCTCACAATGACTGTCCCTTATGTAATTCAAGCGGAAATTACACAAGGGACAGTCACTGTGAGATGTCCTCATTTGTGACTGTCCTTACAGTGAGTGTACATTATCATGTTGTCTTTAGAGTGACTGTCCTCATTTGTTGAAGAAGAAAAGCATTAATGTGGTTCAATAGCAATACATTCAAGTGGCAATTACACAAGGGACAATCACTGTGAGATGTCCTCATGTGTGACTGTCCTTGTCACAAATGAGGACATCTCACAATGACTGTCCCTTGTGTAATTCAAGCAGCAATTACACAAGGGACAGTCACTGTGAGATGTCCTCATTTGTGACTATCCTTACAGTGAGTGTACATTATCATGTTGTCTTTAGAGTGACTGTCCTCATTTGTTGAAGAAGAAAAGCATTAATGTGGTTCAATAGCAATACATTCAAGCGGCAATTACACAAGGGACAGTCACTGTGAGATGTCCTCATTTGTGACTGTCCTTACAGTGAGTGTACATTATCATGTTGTCTTTAGAGTGACTGTCCTCATTTGTTGAAGAATAAAAGAATTAATGTGGTTCAATAGCAATACATTCAAGTGGCAATTACACAAGGGACAATCGATCACTGTGAGATGTCCTCATGTGTGACCTTTGTGAAGGCAAGTGCCAATTTGTACCCAAGTTACCAATATTGTGGCAAAAGTGGGAATGAAGCATTTAGGGGTCAAATTGGGCAAAGAAGTGTAGAAGTGGCCTATGTGAGGTCTAAATAGCCTAACTAAGTCATGGTTAGGGTCTTATGGTGTTTGAACAATAAGTTTTGAACCAAAATCCCAAAGGTTGTAACAAGTTGTCAATGTTGTCATTCACAACATTGACAACATTTGTGCAAGGGAGCATTTTCGAGTAAGATGGTTATGTAACTATATGAAACCATTGAATTAGGCATCAAATCAACTATAAGAGGCCTCCATCGATCTGTGCAAAAGGTTGGGGGGAAAAACATTTGGAATTAAGAAGATTTGTAGAGTAACACGGTTTTAGTGAATTCTTGAGTTTTTTTGTTTCTTTGTTTTCAGTTGATTAATGGATTAGATAGCTCATAGTGTCTATTGGAAAAGTTAGTACAAGTTGTTTTTTTATTCTGTGTTGTGTTTTTTTTGAGTTTTGAAGCATTCCAACTAGTTTGTTAATTCTTTTGTTAAGTACCCTATCATTGGTTTGAACCAGGCAGGTTGAACAAATGGAGTCTTAGCTCATCATTCCATTGTCAATTTTGTACGGGCTCTTGGAATGGGTGAGGAGACTCCATGTACTATATGTTTGGAAGGAGGGGCCCTGGGAAGCTCATTTTCTATGTTTTCAATGATGTCCTAGGTGAGTCAGTTGAGCACAGTTAGGGATGACAAATCATTACAAGAAGATTACAACAAGTTGAATGCATTGGTTGCTTCAACTAAAATCTCATGGAGAGGTAGACACACATCTAAAGAAGCCCCAAGTCAAATTAGAAGATTGGGTGAGTTTCTTTGGCTGCTAAGAAAACAAACTCTTAGTCAGACTGTCCAAGTTGTGTCAAAATACTTGTTTTCAGGCATGGCTGTAGCAGTTGGTGTACAAAAAATCTAGGAGGAGAAGACCTTAGATATCTTGGAGTTCTCAATAAAGGGAATCTTAATCCTAAGCCCTTTAGGTGGCTTAATATAAACAAAAAGGCTTGACAAAGGCCTAATTGCTAGCAGCCTATTTTTGGGTGCAATTGGCATGCATGGTTTGATGAACCGGATTGAAGTACTGATGAAAAGTATAGGTGAAGGAGTAATATTGAAACCAATAGAGGTCCTAGTGGCCAGCCTCTCCATGGAGTAAAGTTCTAGTTGAATGTGTTTCAATTTGTGAAGACAAGACTAGGAGTGTCCTAGTAGCTAGATTGGTATTGAGCAGAGTTCGTTGTATTTCTTGTTGGTGTGCACTAGTTGAAGGAGTGGGATCTTGGGTAGAGATACCTAAAGAGTGTAGGGATAGTTAAGTACCCTATCAAGTCAAAACATTGGCCTAAAGAGACCCTAGTGAAGGATAGGGAGTGAGCAAGACAAAGTGTTACATCAATTAACAAGATCATTTTTTGGTAATTGTGTACATTATCATGTTGTCTTTACAGTGACTGTCCTCATTTGTTGAAGAAGAAAAGCATTAATGTGGTTCAATAGCAATACATTCAAGTGGAAATTACACAAGGGAATATCACTATGAGATGTCCTAAGTGTGACTGTCCTTGTCACAAATGAGGACATCTCACAGTGACTGTCCCTTGTGTAATTGCCACTTGAATGAGGACAGTCACTGTAAAGACAACATGATAATGTACACAAGTACCGTGAAGGTAGTCGCAAGTTAGGGCTGTTTCATTGCATACCCAAAACAATGAAGACATTACAGTCCACAAAACGTTTGTGCTTGAAAGATGAACAAATAAAATTAAACTTCTAAATAACCAAAGCCGCTAACAATAAATTCAACACAGATATGTCCTCATTTCTGGGTATTTTAGCTCTCTAACAGCTGAATACCAGATTACATAATAATGACAAAAGAAAAATAAACCCAACGTACTTAGAAATTGTAGCTGTGATTTCGCGGAGGGAATCTCTCTCGGCACTGTTGAAAACACAAATGACAACGTTCTTGTTTTTTTTGCCCTTATATCCCGATGTGATTTCGCGGAGGGTTACGGTGCTGTTGAAAACACAAATGACAACGTTCCTTTTTTTTTTTGCCCTTATATCCCAACAACATCGCAATTGCAAGTTAGGGTTGTTTCACTGCATACCCGAAACAATGAAGACGTTACGGTCCACAAAACGTTTGTGCTTGAAAGATGAACAAATAAAATTAAACTTCTAAATAACCAAAGCCGCTAACAATAAATTCAACATAGATATGTCCTCATTTCTGGGTATTTTAGCTCTCTAACAGCTGAATACCAGATTACATAATAATGACAAAAGAAAAATAAACCCAACGTACTCAGAAATTGTAGCTGTGATTTCACGGAGGGTTACGGCGCTGTTGAAAACACAAATGACAATGTTCTTGTTTTTTTTGCCCTTATATCCCGATGTGATTTCGCGGAGGGTTACGGCGCTGTTGAAAACACAAATGACAACGTTCTTATTTTGTTTGCCCTTATATCCTGATGTGATTTCGCGGAGGGTTACGACGCTGTTGAAAACACACATGACAACGTTCCTTTTAAATTTTGCGCTTATATCCCGACAACGTCGCAATTGCGACAGTGACAAATGTATTGTCGTCGCAAATTGCGACGGTGTCGGGCTATATTTGAAAAAAAAAAGAGCAAAACCACATGACATTTTCCTGTCGTCGCAAATGGCCATCGCAATTTCACCCCAAATGTATTAGTGCTAGCACAAAGCCTGATTGCTGCTGCGAGATCAAGGAGGTGAGGACTTTGAGAATCCTGGAAGTTGTGACCTTTGAAATGATCTTAAGGAAAGAGTTGCAAAGAATGATGGGTCTGAAGTGCTCGAAAGAATCCACTCCTGTAGACTTAGGAATCAACACCAGGAAAGTGGCATTAAGCTCTTTGAGGAGATTTTTAGAACCAAAGAATTCCTGCATCGCTTTAACCCCATCTTCTTTCACCACATCCTAGAATAGATGAAAAAAAAACATGGCGAAGCTATCAAGCCGAGGGGCTTTGTCTCCAGGAAGAGATTCTAGGGCTCTCTTGACTTCAATCATGTTCGGAATAAAGCATAAGGATTTATTTTGGCTTTCTGTTATAATTTTTGGAATTTTTTTAGGAGTTTAACCTGATCTTGCTTTGATAGCTCCTGGTCTTTAGAAAGGAGAGAAGAAAAGTAAGTAATAAATTCCTTCGTAATGTCCTTATCCTCCTTCAGGGCATGATCTCCCTTCTTGATGGTGCTTATCCTATTAGCGGCTCTGTGTCTCATTAGCGACTTTGTGTCTCTGTGTCTCATTGTGTCTAAATTATAGTTATTGTCACTTTAGAACTTAATAAACAATGAAATATTGACCCAAAATGAATGAAACAAATTGCATCATTTAGATGTTGAAGTTACAAATATAATCTCGAAAGAGTTACATCGTTACCATATTTTAAAAAAAAATTATGTTGATCCAAGTGACAGTAACTCCTTAAAAACACACTTTTTCACACAAACCACTTTTCGAAGGAGAAGGAAAAATGAATTTAAATGATTATTTTAAAATATATATATATTTAGAAACTGGAAATAAAATTCTAAAAGACTCTAGTTTACATCATCTTCAAATTCCTAATGGTTTTGCGGCAACATGTGTTCGAAAGTGAAGTTTTTTTCAAAATTTTGATCTCTGTGTCAAACTTGGCCAAAAAGTGGGACACACTATTGTGGGACCACCTTTGAATGAAAAATATTTTGTAGTTTATGAGGATTGAGGATGTTGTGCAAATTATTTTGCACAAGTAAAACAATAGATAATAGCAGTTGAATATGTTTTTATGTATGCACAACAAAATATGATTGGTGTTTGGAGATGTGGTAAAATATTAATTTTTATGTGATAGTCGATTCATCAACTAAATGTTTTACTATATGGTGTCCAATTATTTACAATGACGTGTTTGCTTCATGTTCTTTGTTGCTTTTGTTTTTCTTGTTTGATGCCCACTTTCATGTATCTTGCAGGAAAGGAATTTATTTGGACATTCATCGAATATTAAAACTCATGCTTATTTTTATATTTCAACATTGTACTCCAGTGAATTTTATCTATATGGTTCTTATAGTTAACTAAAACTAATTGTCCTTTATCTTTCATTTCGCTTTTTCCTTTTTTTTTCTTTTGGTCATGGACTTCATAGGTTTATAGATCTCAATCTCAAATTATTTCCTTTACATTTTCAATTTTTAGTTAATGATTTATCAATTAGCAAGATAATGGATCAGTTGTGTTTTATAGACTCCATTTCTTTCCTTTTAAATATTTTTGATCCAGTAAAAGTGATATTCTGATTTGTGTTTTCTTATGATGTATGTAGTACTATCCAAGCCTTAATAGATCAAGATGTTGTATGAAAGGAATTTGTACAAGCGATTCTGTTATATTTTAAAGGTTTACACTTTGCACAAGCTATTCCATGATTGGTCATCATAAATGATGATAATGGATGGATGCACTGATTTCATTTATGTTGCATAATGTTTCTTGCAGATGAAATCACCACATTTTGCTCATCCTACACATTATCCTTATGAAAGATTTTGAATTTACTTTTTTCATTTCTCATGTACTGAAATTGATTTTCTCAGTGATAAGATGCATGGATTAAAAGCCTACTGAAATAAATATCCTTAGAAATGTTTTAAATATGCACATGTATCAAAATCTGATTTAATGAAGTCTACAATTAAACACTTCAAAAATTAAACTAAAAATATGAGAATTGAAATAAAATAATGTCACATTGTTGAATATTTACATAGATGTATAGATTTAATTTTTAAAAAAATATGAAAACTCGGGCTTTAATTATGAAAAGATAAAGTTGTTATCGAACAAGTTGATTACCAATACAAGAAGTTTACTTCTTTAATCATTACGTGAAACATCATTTATTCAACTTAAAAAATTCTTCAACATAAACAATCCTAAAATTATGTTCATTAAGAATAAGACTTGCCACCAACCCTAAGTTCCATGAAATCAACATCTTAATAGCATGAGTAGGGAAAAGGGAGGAGATTTGTAGAACACGAGGGTTAGAAAATTAGAATAATTTTGTTGAAAGTTGAGCTAAATCTTTCATTGGATGAACATGGGTTCTTCCTTAATAAGGAGGTAAGAATTATAGGAACAACTTTGTTTGTTAGACCCATGTTAGAAATATTTTATATTTTTTAATTTTTTTTAAAAAGTAAATTGGGCTTAGTGTGCTCATGGTGCACTTGGCTACAATTCTTATAATGAAAATATACATCAATCCCGCAAGACATTTTGGTGTAGCTATTGTGTATGGCCAAAATAATCCATGGGATGACCAAGTAGGTATCTCATTCTCTTGTTGGCTCTACCCTCACATAACCCAATTTCTATTTTCTATTCACTATCTCCTTGTTAGCATTGTCAAAAACATTGTGTTTGCAATTGCAATGGATCTTTTGGGTGGGTCCATTCATTGGAGCTTTTGGTGCAACAACCTTCCACCAATATATTTTGAGAATAGGGGCAATCAAGGCCTTGGGTTCAAATCGTAGAAACACTCAAAATGTGTAGTGAAACTGAAGCATGACCCTAAAATGAGTCATTTACTTGCACATCAGGTAGACAGTACTTGCAATAACAATATTTTCATAAAGTACATAGATGTAAAGCATTAAAATATTTAGTTGTGTTTTGTAGTGAAAATTGATTTCTTATATTGAATGTGCTGATGGTTTTCACTATTTGAACTCATCATATGAGGTAGAATTAGATTGCTTACCAGTTTTAAAAGCCCGTCGGTAATCTTTTTTGGCAGACATGTAAAGACAATGGATAAAATAGATGCATAGTGTGCATGTGTGTTGAAATGAGATGTCAATTAGTCTGTCTCATTAATAGTATAAATGAAGAGATTCTACTCTCAAGTCTCAAAGTCTCTATGTCTTCTATTGGTTTGGTACACTCAGTTCTAATCGAGAGGAATGAACTATTGAAACAGGTGATATAATAAACTTAAGCCTGTTATCTTGTACTGTAAATATGATTATGCAAAAAGATCATGAATCTCTTCACAATGCTCTCTTGTATCAAATGCCAATCCAAATTGTGCTATTGGTTTTGTTGAATTTTCAACATGAACCAGTTGAAAGTATCATCATAAACCTTTTTTTTATGTTTTGAAAACAATTTGTCTGAATTCAATTAAGAAAATAATGTCTTTTTCTTGTGAGAGGAAATTCCTATGACATAAAAAATGAAGTTCTTTTATGAAGTATGATAATTTTAATTTGTAAATTAGATTGATAGGTCAACATTGAGCTAAAATAAGGTCCATTTAATATTTAATAATTAAATTTTAGGTTGCTCTATGTATTGATCATATGTAGAAGAATTGAAAGTACTAAGGTAAGATGTGGATGAAATGCTTTTAGAAAAATAAACAATCATCTAACATGAATTCCACTAAAAATACTATAGATAACCTTTAATTAAAACTATGCAACTTATTGAATAAATGATTTAAACTCATTTACCACACAAAATTAGTAATTAAATAAAACATGAAATGCACATTTTGTTTTGAATTATACAAGATTCGATTTACATCATTTAAGTGTCTACAACATACATTTTTCCATTAAGCCAACTATCCCTTAACATATGAAATATACATTTACATACTTTCTTATATAAACTATTATTATCAAACTTCACATATTAAAACAAATACAATAACCTTAATTTATAAATCATAATCTAAAACACTCAATTAAACTAAAATTGTCAAATATAACCCATGGAATCAAGAATTGAAATAAAATAAAGGCCTCGTTTGGATCCATAGAGTGGCTAAGATGCTTTACTACAAAATGGATCACAATTGTATATGTTTCTTTTCAAACACTTACAATTCTACTTTTACATGCTATTACTATTGGCAATTTGGCTGAGTTGGATACATAGATGTTGTCATTATGGCAACATATGATCTACATGAAGATCGCACAGGTCAGAGAGCAAGTATGTCAAAGTGCAATGCAAAATTATCTAAGTATGAGACAGTGTGTTTTTGCCAGTGTACCCGAAGATAGTTTTGATTGGCGACGTTGATTGGAGTAAGTTCAGTGCTTGCACACTTGAACATAGATACTATGGTGACTATTGAAGACTCACTTGAGAGCCCAAGTTAGTATGACATCTATGGAAGAAGTTATGACAATTTTACTAAAGACAGTGGTAAGCCGCCAGGACAGAATATGGAGATAGAATTGGTAAAGAGTTAAGGGATTATTTTGTTTATCAAAATAATGATTTAAAAATATAAAAGGATGACATCCTAGATGTTAACCCTTGGGTAAATATATTTTGTATTATGTAAGCCGACTGTAAGAGTTATTAATCTTAATAACTTGTATAAAGATGTAATGATGTAATGTAAGAAACGAGAGATATACACATGAATGTAATAGCGATAGTGAAAGAGCAGCAAAGAGATATTGATGCGAAGTTGCAAGTAGTATAAGGTTATGTACCTTGACCTATTTTTGTAATAAGTGAATATTGTATATTACTTGTTTGGGCAGTGGGCTCATCTGGTAATCATATTTTGTACTACCAACTCCTAACAGGGTTGAGGCTTCTAACAAGGCCTATAGTCCCTTAATCAGGACTGAGACACTATATGCATGTAATAGACTCCTAATAGGGTCAACATCTTTAACATGATACTTTTGATTAGTAGATCTTTGTGGGTACCATCCCCACCGGGGTTTTCCCTTGGCTAGGGTTTCCTCGAGAACAAATAACGTGTTATGAGTTCTTTTATTTTATTGCTATGCATGTTGTTTAGCTTTCTATCTTATGCATGCACTAAGATAATCTGTTACATCCATAATTGGGAAAAAGTAAAAGTTTGTAGAATACTGATTCACCCTCCCCTCTCAGTATTCCCTATTTCTAACAATTGGTATCAGAGCCACATTACTCTGAAAATAATTATTCAAGGAAAGCCTAGCAGCTTGAGTAAGATCTCTATGGATATGGATCAGCTACAAAAAAATCTTGAAGAATCTCTTGAATAGATTGATATGCTTACTAAAGAAAGAGACGCTCTGAAAGGAAAATATGATGATGCAAAGAACCTCATTGAGAAACTGAAAAACAAGTTGGAAGATCTGAAATCAGAAAAGGATTCCGAAATTCAAATTGAAGATTGTGATGACAACTTAGAAAAAGAAAATGAGATCCTTAAACATGAATTGAAGATAGCAAATCTGAAGCTAAGTCTGAAAGATGGAAATGTTAAGAATGAAGCAAATCTGAAATTTGAGAATGAAAATCTGAAGCTTGAAAATGAAGGGATAAAATCTAAACTTGGCAAAGTAACATCTGAACTTGAGAAAGTCAATTTGCAGTATGCCGAACTTGAGAAATACAATACAATTGTGAAAGGTGAACTGACTCAATCTAAGTAGCAACTTGAAAGACTATATTCAACTAGTGAGAAGATTGATGAACAAATGTCTTATCAAAAACCATTCTATGATAAAACTGGTCTTGGATTCAACACATTTAAAGCAAATGAAGAAAGCAAGGAACCAGATCTGAAAATATCTGAAAGCATAGATGAAAATAAATCTGATGAGATTAACAAATCTGAAGATACACCTAAAGAAGAAGAACCACCTAAGCAAGAGGAGTCATCTAAAGGTATGCAAAGAGAATTCAAAGGTAGATGCTTTGCTTGTAATACTTTTGGTCATATGAAGAAAGATTGCACAGGTAAGCAATTCAAACCTCTTAATGGTTATTGTTATAATTGTCATGGTTTTGGACATAGAGCTATTGAATGCAGAAAACCTAAATTTGTTGAGAATAATAATAGTAGTAGAATGTTTAGAAATACTAACTATGTAGATAAGAAACCTACTAAAGATATGAACATAAGAAATGGAGTAGTATGTTATAGATGCAACAAGGTTGGACACATTGTGAGAAATTGCAAATCATAGATAAATCAACCTGGACCAAGATATGGAAACAATGGAATAGTTTTTCAGATATGTAACAAGATTGGACATACAACAAGGTTTTGCAAAATGAACAATAGAGTTTTTCATGCAAATCCTAACCCTAGAAGTCATGCAAGGAGAAATGAAGATGCAAGTAACAGTCAGAAAGGATGCTATAGTAATTCAGAAGAAGTGAAGTTTGTTAAAAGCAAAAATCAAGGAGACATATTCAGCACTGAAGGTAGTCATAAAGGTGAAGTATCAAGTGGTAAGAATGAATCTCTACCTAACCCATCTCCAAGTACTTAATTCATGAAAATTACAGTAGAATAGGAACTTAGAATAGTGTAGAAGTTGATATATGATGAATTGAGTCTTGTGCAGTTAATGCAAGGTATTATATGATGTACTAATGCTATGGTTAAGAGCGCATAGAAAAATAATATGTTTTGTGAGATCGCAAGAAGTTTAAAGTTTTGCAGGTTAACAAAATCAGCTTTTTGGAAAGAAGTGGCAAAAGAATTGAATGTGATGTTAGATCTATGTGAGATTGAAATAATAAAAGGTTATGATTGGTATTATTTGATCATCAAAGCAAATACAAGTGTTAAGGAGATTGAAGAGCAATGATTGGAAGCATTTTTCAAGGATTTGGTGAAGGATTTTCATGTCGAATCTACGCAAGCCCTAAATCATGAAATCGAGGTATTTTACTTGGCAGATCTTTAAATCAGTTAAGGAATTAGTGGAAGTCATGGATGTTTCTTTGATTGACAATGTCAGAGATAAGAATAGACCTAAGATGAAAAGGGAACCAGTAGAACCCTTGGAAGATGATCCTAAGTTAGCTTTATCATCCATACCTGACGGAGTTTTACATCTAGAAAATGTTAGAAGTTATCTAGGATGTAAGCTAGAGACTCTTAGTGATATTGATTTCACAAAAGAATATCAGAAGATCTACAATCAGGATATGTCATTGAAAGTAGGGTTTGAGCATTTGAAAGATAATGAGATCATTAAGTATGCCTTACAATATGAGTTTGACAATGAAGAATGTACCAAGATAATTCTAAGCAGAATTCATAATGGGAAGTTTTGGTTAGATGATAGAGTGATAGATATCATAGCTGACCTAATTCATGAGGTAATTGGACTATCTAAAACTGGAGCCATTCCTTTGAATGAGAAGAACATGAGGAAAACAATTATAGACAACACAAATTCATCTTACAATGGCAGGGGAATAGTAATTAGCAAGATACAACAAGATGATGTCAGATATTTGTGTAAGATCCTTACAACTAAGTTTTGTGCTAACTCTAGAGAAGATGACATGGCAGCTGGAATGATACATGTAGCTTATTTGATGTGTGTTGATAAAGTACAAGTTGGCATGTGTGAGATTTTGAGAATTTAGTTGTTTGAGAATTTGGAAAAGATAAAGAAGACTAAGTATTCTCAGTTTAGATTCTCATCATTAATCACTTATATGTTTTTCCATTTGTTGAGAAGATTTCCTTACACCATTGGTAATGATTGGAATGATGGCCAAACCACAATGGAAAGGATTAACAAAGTGTATATGAGGCATGTTATTGATAAAGTAAATGAAAATGTAGTGTTGGTAATCAAAACATTTCAGAATTTGATGACAAGCAGAACAAGGATCCCATAGTCCCTAGTAGAAAAGTATAAAAATGAGATATGTTTCATGGTTGATACTGACTTTACATACATTGAAGTAGTAGAACATAGAGTAGAGTTCATAGACCCTCTTGGCTATGAAATCTCTAAGATTGAGATAGAATAATATGTGAGTAAACTACTTAAGAGAAAGTTGGACATTCACAATAATAGGTTTGGAACCTTTGAGGAGAACTTCAACTCCGCAAAGACTATCCTTGAAGAGAAATAGTCAAAGAAAAGAGTTGAAAGTACAATCAAGAAAAGACTAAAAGATACAGGAATGATTGAACATGAGTTCTTGATAGCCAAACAGACAACAGCAGCAGTTAGAGAAATTGGACAAAAAGAAGTTTTGTATGTGCCACCTTTATCATCAGCTGCAGTACAGCAAGAAGAGACATGAGTAAAGGTAAAATTGGAAGAAATAGAGAAAGAGCTAAAAGCAAGAAAATCCACTAGATCAACCTCCTCTACACCTAGTAAAAGAATAAAAGAGATTGATACTAGACCAGGTAAGAGGCAAAAGACATTAGTGCCACCAGTTCCAAGAAAAATTGCAAAGATTAAAGATGATCCTGTTAAGAAGAAAACTTGGAAACCTAGAATTGAAAAGGTAAATGAACAAATTATACAAGATGGAGACTTTACAAAGATGAACAAATATTATGATCTCTATGATTATGTAGAGAGATTGAACCTAGAAAATGCAGTGGTAAAGCATATGATTTTATCTGATAAGAAATTTGATACAATTCAGGGTAAGATACTTGATGACTTATATAAGAAGCTTGTAAATAGAAAGAAAAGAGCATCAAAGGAAGATATAACAATAAGAGAAAATATTGTAAGAAAGCTATGTGATGTGAGAGATGAAGAACACTTCAAATAGATTATGAAAGATCTGAACACCCATTTGAGAACAAAGAAGAGAACTATTCAGATTATGGGAGGTAAATATGAAGAAATCAACAAGGAAACAGAACAAGCAATTATTAAGGTTGTGACAGAGAATGCTGGAAAACCATCAGTTGTAGCAGAACCTACAGAGCAAGCATAAGAAGCAAAACAATAGGACATTCCCTCTCCACTAGCCATCAATATTGAGGATGAAGCTATGAATGTTTAAGGAACAAAGATCACTTTGGATAGTGATGATTACCTATTTAAGAATCTTGAAAATATTGTTGACAATTCAGCTTTTGAAGAGCGGGATAGTGCTAAAGGAGAAGAGAAGACATAAACCAGAACTGTAGAACCTAAAGTGACAGAGAAGCAAGTATCTGTTCCCACCCAAGAAGAAATCAGTCTTACACCTGAGACTAGTAAGAAAACTCAGATTGATTCTATATTTGAGAATTTGGGAAAGGAAGTAGATGATGATGATCAGATAGAATTGATCACATCTTTGAACAAAATAATTGGAAAGAACAAGAAAGTAAAGAGCCTTGAAGGATGCCTAAAGGAGCTTACTGAGAAGTTACAAGGCATTGTAACCACACAAATTGCAGAGGCTGACCCTCTGGAAAGAACAAAGAAAGTGATGAACACATTTGATGATGAGTTTACCAACTTATTTGATATAGCAAAGATGAAGGCTCAAGTAGCCTATGAAGCCAAAATACTTTTGGACATAAGTCAGAACATCAGGAATGATATCAACAATCTTGATATCTCCATAAAAGATTTGAGAAGGAATTTAGAAAGAGGAAAATCTTTGTACATTCAGTGTACAAAATTAGAAAACCTAATAGCAGAGGAAGTGCAGAAGATGAAGACCAAGGAAGCAGAAATTCAAACTGAGATAAACCTTCTTTCAAGCTCTAATGTGAAGGTACTTGATGTTGAGAAGAAAATCTGCAAGATTTATGATGAAATAAGAATTTTACAAGATGACAAGGATAGGAAGCTGAAGAGATTCACTCTTTTAAGAGAGCACATTTCTATAAAATTGAGCATTGTTGAAGGACAACTGGAAGAATGTCTTTCATCCAAGACATCTTTTCAAAAGTTTAGTTTTGAGAATCTCTAAGCATGTGAAATTGCATCTTATGGATTGTGCACACTACTTAGTGTTGTAGATTTGATTAAGAAATCATGGAAGAAAGAGTTAGAGGCCATGAAGACTAACTTTTCAAATTGTATTGCAAGCCTACCAGCTTTGCAATATTGAATCAAGGTATAACACTCTTGTCTGAACACAGTTTTGTCACCCTCCTTACCTTTTTTGTCATTGTTGTCAAAGGGGGAGAGATATATAGTATAAAATTGATAAGGATACATACTCTAAGGGGGAGTACAGTATATAGATAGGATTCATGAAGTCATAAGGATAGTTTATACATATTTTGTATTATAGCCACAATTTTGAAATTTTTGAAGTCTAAGACTTAGCCAATTTTCTCATATGTTGCCACCAATGACAAAGGGGGAGATTGTTAGAAATTTGGCTAAGTTGGATACATAGATGTTGTCATTATGGAAACATATGATCTACATGAAGATCACATAGGTCAGAGAGAAAGTATGTCAGAGTGCAATGCAAAATTGTCTAAGTATGAGACAGTGTATTTTTGCTAGTGTACCTGAAGATAGTTTTGATTGGTGATGTTGATTTGAGTAATTTCAGTGCTTGCACACTTGAACATAGATACTATGGTGACTATTGAAGACTCACCTGAGAGCGCAAGTCAGTACGACATGTACAGAAGAAGTTATGACAGTTTTACTAAAGACAGTGTTAAGCCGACATGACATAATTGGTAAAGAGTTAAGGGATTATTTTGTTTATCAAAATAATGAATTAACAATATAAAGGGATGACATCCTATATGTTAACCCTTGGTAAAGATATTTTGTATTATGTAAGCCGACTGTAAGAGTTATTAATCTTAATAACTTGTATAAAGATGTAATGATGTAATGTAAGAAAAGAGAGATATACACATGAATGTAATAGCGATAGTGAAAGAGCAACGAAGAGATATTGATGTGAAGTTGCAAGTAGTATAAGGTTATGTACCTTGACCTATTTTTGTAATCAGTGAATATTGTATATTACTTGTTTGGGTAGTGGGCTCATCTAGTAATCATATTTTGTACTACCAACTCCTAACAGGGTTGAGGCTTCTAACAAGGCCTATAGTCCCTTAATCAGGATTGAGACACTATATGCATGTAATAGACTCCTAACATGGTCAACATCCTTAACATGATACTTTTGATTAGTGGATCTTTGTGGGTACCATCCCCACTGGGGTTTTCCCTTGGCCAAGGTTTCCTCGAGAACAAATAATGTGTTATGAGTTCTTTTGTTTTATTGTTATGCATGTTGTTGCACGAAGATAATCTATTATATCCATAATTGGGCAAAAGTAAAAGTTTGTAGAATACTGATTCACACCCCCCCCCCCCCCCCCCCCCTTTCTTAGTATTCCCTATTTACATCATTTAAGTGTCTACAACGTACATTTTTCCATTAAGCCAACTATCCTTTAACATATGAAATATACATTTACAAACTTTCTTATATAAACTATTATTATCAAACTTCACATATTAAAACAAATACAATAACCTTAATTTATAAATCATAATCTAAAACACTCAATTAAACTAAAATCGTCAAATATAACCCATGGAATCAAGAATTGAAATAAAATAAAGGCCTCATTTTGATCCATAGAGTGGCTAAGATGCTTTACTACAAAATGGATCACAATTGTATATGTTTCTTTTCAAACACTTACAATTCTAATTTTACGTGCTATTACATCCACACTGTTCTTCTACTATTACATTACATCATTGTACTACATCTTAACACCGTTCTCTTTTCTTTCACCTCCCTTTACTACATTTCTATAATGAACTAGCACTTGCACCAAAAGGAGGTACAAGGGTTATCTTGATAGGAAATTATATGTATGTTGATATGATACATTTCTATAATGAACTAGCACTTGCACCAATAGGAGGTGCAAGGGTTATGTTAATAGGAAATTATATGTAAATTGATATGATAAAGAGTATAATTTTATGCGTCTAGAAGATATTAATTTAATTTACAATATCTTATGTATGAAGTAGTATTTTTTGTTTATACAATTTAAAAAATAGTCTTTGAGTTTTAGTTGATTTCTTTTCGAGCTATCATTTAAGATCAAGACAAAAAGCTAAGAATTTTGTAAAAGATGCTAAACAAATATTTAGCACGTGTGTCATCAGTGTTAACAAACTTGATGTTTACATGTTTATATTTAGTCTTTGCATAACTGTGATTATGGTCTATTTACCATAATTTCAACTCCTTTGATTATTCCATTAAAAGTTGCAATACCTTAAATTTAAATGAAAAAAGTATTGTTTGTTAAAATTGTACTTATCAACGCTACCTAAAATTATATGTTTATATTTAGTCTCTGCAGTAACTGTGATTATGGTCCACTGACCATAATTACGATTCTTTAGATTATTCCAAATGTTAAAAGCTACTCTACCTCCAATTTGAATGAGAAAAAGTATTGCTTGTTAACATTATTTTAGTATTGTAAAACACCATTAAATTTACAAAGTTAATTATATAACATTACATTTATATTTTAAGATTTTAAAAATGTATATGAATGATAATATTTAAGTTTTAATCTATCTTATATATAAACATATAAAATTAGTTTAATAATAATAAAAATGATATTTTATTTTAACTTTTTTATTTAGTTTGCAAAAATATATAAAATTAGTTTAATAATAATAAAAAAGATATTTTTTTTAACTTTTTTATTGGGTTTGCAAAAATATTAATATACATAAAAGTATCATGTTAAAATTTTATTTCATAAAAATATCATTTTTCAACCTTATGTTTCACTTCTTCTCTTCTTGTATACAAGTCTACCTATTGATTACAGTACGAAAACATCTAAATCGTAAACTAAAATATATATCTTACCAAAGGGGACACTTAGTTTTTTTTTCAAACTTCCCTTATATATTTTACAATTTATCCAATACCTTAGAGTACACTAGATGTTGCTATCAACCTAAACCATTGGACAATGGCTATGGGGGTGCCAAAATGCACCCGTGCCATTGCTAGGATCTACATGGGCATGCATTCATAGTGTAATGTTCCCAACCCCTGGAGAATCTCTTCCTTCGAAAGAATAATGACCAAGTGTTCAAGAGTAAGGCGTAACTAAGCAAGTACAAGTTTTACGGTAATGCCAAGTTCGTACGGTGAGGAAATTGCTAGGATTGTATGGTTTAGGTGGTCGCACTTTATATTTCTTGGATTGCATGATGAGGAGTCTGTATGGAATTGTGACATGAGCCGTACGGAGGTCAGGGTTTGTATGGGTGGAGGCCTAGGGTTCCATACGGTATGGTGGCCTGGGATGTACGAAGGTAAGTGTCATACGGTGTGGGAAGTTTATGGTCGTATGATATCATGTTGCAGGCCGTACAGTGGGAAGATGGTGCAGGTCATACGATAGGAAGTGCGGGTCGTACAGGAGTGTGTTGCAAGCTGTATGGTGGGAGGTGTATGTCATACACCAAGGGATGAGGGTCGTACACTACAGAATGATGTTCGAGGGGAATTTCCAGCCTTTAGTATGCTCCAATCTATTCAATATATTTGCGTAGGAAACTTAAGTACTGTACACTCAAATTGTGTGCACTTCTCTAAGTCATTACTTCCAAGAGAATCTTTGAATGGGAAACCTTGAGAAAGTGACCTAGAGCTCCCTATGCATAGAGTTGCAAGGATTTTAGATTGCTCTCAGCTAGAGCTATGAAGCATATGACCTTGCTAGTCAACCACACAATGGGAGATTCAATGAGACAAGGACAAGAATGCCAATATCTTCAAGAATCTTGATGAAATGTAATGCAATGCTATGCTAGAATGAACAATGCAAACTAAGCTATGAAAGGAAAGATGCAAGTATTACAAACCTTGCTAATTAAACTATGTGAGCTAATCTAGAACTTGAAGGGAAATCTAAACTAAGAAAGCATAAATATGAAACTATGATGCAAGAATAAAAGCTAGAATGCAAGAAGATCTCCAAAGCTCCAAATCTTTAAGAAATCCTACAACATAAGATTAGTATTTAAAAGATGGGATCCTAAAAAGAGAAGAGAGCTCTCCTTTTAAAGGAATTTGATAGGGAGAAGGGATGAACTAATCACTAGTTCATGCTTCTTTGTCTATGTTTGAGACTTCAGGTGACTTGCAAGTACACCAAATGGACCTATAGGAACTTCTTCAAGCTTAGATCCCCTGATCCTAAAGCCCACTCTACTATCTTGAACAAAATCTTCCACTTGCCATCTACTAGGCTTGCATGCTAGGTGAGGAACACACAATGTTCCTAAGCTCTCCTAAATTCTTTCTTCACAAGTCTTTGCACACAACTTGCAGGGTCATGGAGATGATTCAAGATCTCTTAAAATTCTTGTTTCAATGCCTAGGTCAACCCTAAGCTCTTAGCTTCTCTACCGATTCTTCACTTTCTTACCAAAACAGGGCTACTAGAAGGGAGCCCCAATTAGCCCTCCTGCTCCAAGAAATCAGGCTAATACTCCAAATTCCTCCACTAACCTTCAAAAACTTCCTTAAGATACTTTCATTCATTTGACCAACCCTTAGATATTTTCTAGGTTTTGGGTCTTAGGAAGGTCGTACTGTACCTCTACACAAAATGAGGGTTTGGAGGGTTTTTAGGCCTGTCTGTTCCTTAGTTTGGTTTGGTGCTTTGTGGGATTGCCACAAACTCCTCCTTATAATCAAAGGACCTTCACACACTCCCCTAACTATTCCATGCTTGCTTGCTTCATTCTCTTCACAACCCTGCTAGCTACAAGCTCTGCATCAGCACTCTTCCCTAATCGAGCTTGCTTAGGCTCACCTAGGGCAAGAGATTAAAAATGCCTCCATAGGTTTTGAAGGGCCCTCCTCCTCCAAACATATAGTACAATGAACCTACTCACTATCCCCAAGTGGCCGTATTGATTCTATAGTGGGATAGTGAACTACACGGCTTACAAGTTTAACTGCCTGGTTCAGGACAACAGACAGGCACACACAAACTAATTACAAGCTTTGTAAACAAAAACTAATTACACACCAACTAATGAATAAAATATACTTCAAACAAGACTAACTACAATGCCAAATTGTTATAGTATCAAAAATAGCACACAAAAGCCTTCATTTCATTCATTGTTATCCTTTTCATGTACAGAGTAGTTACACCAGTCACCTGTCCGTACTTAGACACACACCTTATGAAAACTTTTAGGGTTTATTAGGATTATATATGATCTTTTAGGTTCATAGACTCTAGTATTAGGTCTGCTATCGGGTTAAAGGTTCATTTCCACCATTTTAGGGGATAGCCAAGCAACATTTACAAAATTGCAAAGTTGCACTTTGCAACTTTTGCAACTTTGTTTACAACTTTTATAAACTTGCTAACTCTTAACTTCCTAAGCCTAAGGACTCTTCCTAGATGACTCTTAGGCTTTTAATCCCTATTTCTAACTTCAAATGACTTTAAAAAGTTTTAAAAGACCCCTGTCTTGACAGTATGGCTTTATGCCCAAAAGAACTAACTAACCTTGAGGCCTATCCAAAGGACTTCTAAGGACCTCTAAACCCCAACTAACATTTCCATTTACTCAAACTAGTCCTCAGACCTTTATTCTACTTACAAGACTCATTAAGAGCATTGCACAACAAAATTTCAAATGGTGAAGGCCCTGTTTCAGTAGGTGCCCCTGCACCAGAATTGAAGAGAAATGGACCATGGAGATTAAGAGGCAAAAGAGTTGATCAAGGGTGGAGTTTGAAAGTGGGATCAATCCATGTGCACAAGTCTCCTCCAATGCAAAATAAGAGTTGAATTTTGTGTCCCATGTGAGACAAAAAGACATTTTCTTCTTTTTATAAAATAAGAACAATGGTTTATTTGTGCAACTTAGGATAAGAGGAAAGTGGGGGCTTTTTATTTAATAAAAGGGGAGGGAATTCCTTTTAAATAAATAAAGACTTAGGATAAAATAGTTAGCCCATAGAAAATAATCGAATAAATGATAGAATAGGATTTGATCAAGGAAATTGATATAATTGAAAATATTGATTTTTGAAAATATTGATTCAGGGATTTGATAAATTGCAAGAATGGGGCCCAACGTCTAGGCGACCATTTTAGGGTGCATACATTTTCCCCTCTTTGACTAATGTGAGATCGATTTGGGATCACATGTGGTCAAATAATGGAATTGAAATGTGAGATCGATTTGGGATCACAAAACAACCCAGACGTGTGTTTGACAGATGGGAACACATCAGGACAAAGATAAGCTAATTGAAAAAGACAAGGCCAACACCCCTGTAAATAGGTAATTGTAAAGTCTCAAATAAGAGATAAGAATCTCAAGGTTTGATTAATAAAGCTGAATCAAGGATTGGATTTTGATAGGTACT
Organism: Chamaecyparis obtusa; assembly: GCA_027943335.1. NCBI lineage: Eukaryota > Viridiplantae > Streptophyta > Pinopsida > Cupressales > Cupressaceae > Chamaecyparis > Chamaecyparis obtusa. The sequence goes on along the minus strand of BSBK01000293.1, from coordinate 677,815 downwards.
ACCCCCTTGGAATTGAAATCGAAATTAGGTAGAGGAGAGACAGTAAATTGATAAAGTTGATCAAATCACTAGAAATCATAATTGAAGATGAAAGGTCATCGAATAACCATCAAGCAGTGAAGATATGCCCCAGTTTGACTAAGTTTGACTGAGAAAGATATAGGATAAAGATGAAGTCAAACCTAAAAGAGATGAAGTGAAGGGGATGAATGGAAGACTAGAAGGTTGAAAGAGATGGAGATGAAGATGCCCCAACAAAGATCGAAGAATCAGGCCTCAAAAGGTCAGCCAACTGCGCTGAAGAAGGGGAAATTTTGAAATGTGATTTTGACTATCAAGATGAACTCAAATTTTGATTTCAATCCTGAAAATGGATCTAGGACGTCGACATTAGCTAGGGGTGTAATTTTTGCAAAATTCTGAGGTGTTTTGAAAATCAGGTCAAAAAGTCAAAAGGCTATATAAGGGGTAAAAAGGTCATTTTCAAATTCATTTGTCTTATTGTGATTTTGAGAACCTCAAGAGCTTAGAGAGAGAAAATGGCCCAGCAAGTAGCAGTTCTGGTCCATAGACATCAATTCGAGCATGGTCGATTGCACAACCGACCTCCTCACTATGGTGCCCTGGTAAGTTTTTAGAAAAACTTAGCTTTTTGAGTCATTTATGAGCATTTATTGCATTTTAAGACATGTTTTTATTATTTTTGAATATTTCAATTTTTCTCATGCGAAAGTTCATACGATACTTTAAAAGTATCGCACACCTTGATAATCTTTATCGTGCGATAGTTCGCGGGTCCACAGAGCATCGCACAACCTTTCAATCCAATATCGCATGATACTGGATGAAATATCGTGCGAGCTTGTGTGAATTATCGTACAGAAAAAGAATATCGCACTACTATTGAGAAAAGTATCGCACGATATAATACCAAAAAATAGTATCGCATGATATAATACCAAAAAATAGTATCGCACTAGTTAATAAAAAATATCACATGTTTTAATTTTGAACAATATGACATGGGTTTAGACAATTTTTACGTTTAATATTCTTTGTACTGATTGTAGTCATCCATCATGATATGTTCTGACATCTGATTTGGGGTTATGGCTTGTAGGAGGCTTTTTTGGCACTCCTGATCAGAGTGTCGAGAGTGACCAGGTTACGATGCGTCAAGGATCTAGATGATCCCGGGAGAGATGACCTGGCCAGCATGGGATTTGGGTTCTTACTAGATATGCCCCATATTCAGGCAAATCATGGGTTGCTAACAGCATTGGCCGAGAGATAGCACAGTGAGCACAATACCTTTCACTTGTTGATAGGAGAGGCCACGACTACCTTGGAGGATGTTTATCGGATCCTTCAAGTGCCTAGATACGGAGAGCTAGTGAGTATAGTCATGTTTATAAAGTCATAGATGTAATGTTTCCATATGATGAAAACTGACATGAATTTTTATTGTTGGCACAGGTATACTATGATCAGGATCCGATAAAGGGACGACAGGCCATCTAGGACATGTTCCAGGATGTGACCTTCATTGACCGACACCTCAGCTAGGACAGACTGATGGAGGAGTATGGTCATGATTACCTGGTTCCATGCATAGTGTTTTCTATAGTTGCACAAGCCCTAATTACTAATAGGAGTCAGAAGGGGTTCCCATTAGGGTGGGGCAGATTAGTTGTAGATTTGGTAGCACACCCTTGACAGTTAGCATGGGGCCCGACCATCTTGGTTGATATGTACCTCAAGCTCCACAAGATAGTATACAGAGACAACAGGATGTGGGCATGTGGAGCAATTATCGCTCAAATATGGGTGTTGGAGCACATTGTTGTAGTGCAACCACATGTTCAACCGAGGGAGCGGAGATGCCCCTATATCTACAGATACATGGGATTCATCACATAGGACCACAGTGGAGATTTGACATACTATAGGAGGCTATTGGACGAGCTCACATCATTCGAGTGGAGACCATACAGGGCTTGTGAGCTGTGGAGTGATCAAGAGTGGGAGTTGGGATACATGTTGTGTCACCGACCACTAGTAGGTTTCCATGCAAAGATTGTGGAGATATTTGTTATCACTCATGTGTGGAGGCAGTTTAGGCGATAACAGAGGGTGGCGGTCAAGACGACCACATATGCTAGGGCCAGGGATGAGGAGAGACAGGGATGGCTGCCGATGCTAGACTACCAGCAGGTAGTACAAGAGAGTGGATATCCACAAGGAGCCATGGGAGTATCTTCCTGATGTGGCAGATGCAGGTGCAAATGCAGCCTATAGGGCAGAGTAGCGGAGACACCCATTCCCTAGATTTACTATTCCAGATGCAAAACCACAGGCATAGGGTGGGGATGGGAGTGACGGGGATGATGGGGGAGATGGAGGAGGGGGGAGAGGGAATAACTCTAGATTGGGTGGCCAGAGATGGTCACAAAGACATAGATCAGGGACCCCAGAGGATGAGGTGAGACCAGTTCACCGATGAGTGGATGCAGGGCAGGATCAACTTGCAGGGGGAGGGGTTGATCTCAAGGCTAGAGTGCAGGTTTTGGAGATGGAGATCCAGTAGCTCAGGATCATGATTGTTGTGTGAGAACAACAGCTAGCAGATGCACGAGCTGAGATAGATCAATAGGAGAGAGCAGCACAAGATAACGCTGTAAAGATTCGGAGAGAGGTGGCGTGAGCAACTTACTATCATGGATTATACATACAGGCTGTACTTGCAACACAACGAGCACCACTCTACTTTGAGAGGGTTGGGAGATCTGACATGGTACCAAATAGAGCAGCACCACCACCTCCACGACCACGTGATGGGGAGAGTCAGACTTAGGTCTAAGGTGTTAGATGTTTAGACATATCTTGAGACTTTGATCCATATTTTGGGATCTCACAGTGTACTTTGTATCATGACACACTTATATATATGAGATTTACTGGATTTGTGATGTATCTTGTGTATTTGTCTCACTTGTGATGGATGTTTCAGTTTTATTGTCTTGTTATTTTGCTCAAATATATGATGTATGTGTTATAAATGCTCATGTATAATCTCTCTCATAGATGTATGTGTAGTTCTCATATGTATGATATAGACTCATGTTTTTGAAAATGATCTCTTTAGGATATAGATATGATGATAAGATTAACCCCTTGTGATGATAGGAAAAAGATGTGATGTGACAGACAAGGAGTGAAAGACATGATTGAAAAGGAGCAAAAGGTGAGCGCAGTTGACCGATAAGTCCACAAAAGATAAAAGGAGAGCTCTCTCCATATGCAAGATGCAAAACTAAATTAACATGAACCTAAGAATGCAAGCTACTATGAAAAGTGGTTGACTTGCAAGGTCACAACACTATTAGTCTCTAATAATCATCATCAAGCATTATTGGTAGCGTCGCAAGATCATACAATACACACTAGTATAACTATGGGTATATGAATATGATCTATATCAGATAGATATGTGGGAATCCCACCTAAGCATCAAAGACATGTAAGTCAAGATGACTAGTGTAGTGAGGTTACCTAAGTTTGGTATAGTAAGATTAGGCTCACATCAAGACACAAGAATATCAAGATGACTACAAGCATGCACTTGTGAAAAAATAGTCAAGGATAATACTTTGTAGATCCTAATGTCAAGTGGAACAAGCATAAATGCTAATGACAACTAGGACCAACAAAATATACCCACAAGCATAAAAAGAAATAAAGCATGTCCCCATGCCCCCAGTCTTCTAGCTCGGCATCATTGAAAACTATTAGGGAGAGAACATTAATCAAAGAAATCATCATAGACAGCACACAAAGAAACAAAGCCAAACAAGTCTCAGCGAGTCAAATGTTTAAGTGCGTGTGTGTAGGTCATAGAGTCAAACTTTGAGTATCACATATGCCAGTGAGAAATATCGCATCATACTAGATTGTGGGTAGGATATCTGATAAGTGTTGAGAAACACTCAATGCTAAGATAGTGTTGAAAAACACAATTGGAGTGGTGTTGAAAAACACCGTTTGCAAGGTATCCTAAAGACCAACGCATCTAAGAGACCAAAGCTAACACAGTTATGCCCCCTAGACAAAGACAAAGACTAATTCCAAACCAAGGCAATAAGGACAAGGTATGATGGAGAAAGGTTAAGTGTCGAGAGCGCATGCTAAGAAACAAGGGTGCAAAGGCCTCAAGTAGCGCTTGTTTCCAAGTTTTCACCACTTGACATATTTTTTTATTTTTTATTTTTTATTTTTCAATTTTTTTGTATTTTTGCTACCAAGGTGCCTGTTTCCAGGTTTTCACCAAGGCACTTTTTCTATTTTTTCTATTTTTATTTTTATTTTTTTGGTGAGACATCAAAGCGCTTATTGCTAGGTTTTCACTAGGATGCTCTTTTTTAGGACTTTATATGCTTTTTAGGATTCTTTCAGTATCATATATGAATTTTTTTGGAATTTTTTTAGGATCAATAAATATATACAAAGGATGCCCCCAGACAGAATAGGCATCATGGATAGAACTTCTTTAGGTGCAAGACATTGATAGGACCAGGGAGCTATTCCCCCTCTGCATGAGATAATAAATAAGCACCTATGCCAAAAGCTACAGTAATAATGTATGGTCTAAGCCAATTAGGTTCAAACTTGCCCTTTTATTCTCTATGCTGTTGATTTTTTGGATTTTCTTGGAGGACAAGGTCTCCCACTTGGAATTCTATAGGGTGAACCTTTTTGTTGAATACTTTGGACATATGCTTTTGGTAAACCCTTATGTGGTCAAAGGACTCTTGACACTTCTCATCTAGAAGTTCTAACTCTTGGAGTCTCATGGCACAATAGTCTTCATCTGTAACTAGACCTTTGAGAGAAACTCTAAGGGACATAATTTCAACCTCTAAAGGTAACACTGCTTCAACACCATAAGTAAGGGCAAAAGGAGTAGCCCTAGTTGGAGTACAAATACTCATTTTATAAGCCCACAAGGCTAGGTTAACTTGTAAATGCTAATCTCGACCACTCTTATGAACTGTTCTATGGAGAATTTTGAGAATGGTTTTATTTGAAGCCTCTGCTTGTCCATTTCATTGCGGGAAGTAAATGGAGGACCAATATTGTTTTATCTTGAACTTTTTGTAGAGTTTCTTAAGGTCCTTATTTTTAAACTGACCTCCATTATCAGTGATTATCTCTGAAGGCACTCCATATCGATAGATGATATGGTTCAAAATGAACAGGGAAACTGACTTGCCTGAAGCAACATAAAGAGGGACAACCTCCACCCATTTGGTAAAGTAGTCAGTAGCAATGATGATAAATTTGTGTCCACCTGATGAGTTGGGATGAATCTGCCCAACAAGATCAAAGGCTCGGTGCTGAAATGGCCAATAAGATATAGAAGGAATAAGCTCCCTGCCTAGATCATGTATCAGGTTTCCGTGTTTTTGACACTTTTCACATGATTTGGCAAAAGCTACTGCATCCATTTTCATTATGGGCCAATAGTACCCCGCCCTAAGCAACCTTTGGGCCATGTCAAGACCATTAGAATGTCCTCCACAAATGCCCTCATGAATGTCAACTAACGCTTGATCGGATTCCTCCTTTTCCAAGCACTTAAGAAGTGTCCCATCTAAACCCCTCCTATACAAATCACCAGAGATAAGGGTATGGTGAGAGGCATTGCGGGTAAGGTTTCTTCATTCAGACTGGTTAAAGGTATTAGGGATGATGCCATTACGAAGGTATGAGTAAATGGCACCATAGCGGGAGGACTCATGACCGACAAGGGTACATATAACATGGCATTCTTGTGAGTCATAGATAGGATAGTGTAGCTCTTCCACCAGGAATTCAAATTTGGACTCATGTTTCTCTAGCTGGAGAAGTGAAGCAAGTGTTGACATAACATCGACTACTTTATTTTCTGCTCGAGGGATTTGCTGAAATGTGACGAATGTGAAATATCATCTCAAAGAATCAACCATTTTCTTGTAGGGTACTAATTTCTCATCTTTTGTTTGATAGTCTTCATTAACTTGGTTGATAATCAACTCAGAATCCCCATAAATATGTAGCTCTATAATTCCCCATTCTATGGCCATTTTGAGCCCATTTGTCAAAGCTTCATATTCAGCAATATTGTTTGTGCATGGGAACAACATTTTGTAGGACTTAGGAATTGTGTACCCGTGGGGAGAAACAAACAAAATGCCAGCTCCTGAACCATTTTGCATAAAAGAGCCATCAAAGAACATCTTCCATGTTCTTGCAGTCATGTACATGAGATGCTCATCTAGAAAATTGACTTGAATAGGAACACTATCTTGAATAGGAAAATCAGCCAATTGATCAGCGATAGCTTGTCCTTTTATAGCTTTGCGCTCAACATACTCTATGTCAAATTCTAAAAGAATCATCATCCATTTAGCAAGTCTACCTGTGAGGGCAGCCTTACCGAGCAGATACTTAAGAGGATCAATTTTTGAAATGAGGTGTATTGTATGCGCAAGCATGTAATGTCGCAACTTTTGGGAAGAAAAAACCACATCGAGGCAAGCTTTTTCAATACTAGTGTAATTGACCTCATATGAAACAAGCATACGACTGATGTAATATATGGCTCATTCTTTTCTAGTGTCATCAAGTTGGGCTAACAATTCCCCCAAGGAAGATTCTATTGCTAAAACATATAAAATGAGTGGTTTCCCTAGGATAGGAGGCATTAAGACCAGAGGATTTGCCAAGTACTTCTTGATTTGGTCCATGCTTTGTTGACAATCCTCATTCCAGACACATTTGACTCCCTTATGCAATGTCTTATTGAAGGGTTGAGCTCTATCCACTAGTCGTGAAATGAACCTCCTTATAGATTGAAGGTGTCCTTGTAGACTCCTCATTTGACTAATATTTTTGGGAGGTGGCATATCCAAAATTGCTTGAACCTTTTCTAGGTCTACCTCTATTCCTTTGGCTGAAATGATAAATCCTAGAAGTTTTCCAGAGGTGACTCCAAAGGCACACTTTTTAGGATTTAATCATAACTGAAATTGCTCCATTTGATCTAGAATGACTTCCAAATAGCCTAAGTGTGTATCCCTTTTCTTGGATTTAGCCAACGTGTCATCCACATAATCTTCCATATTCTTATGGGTCATGTTATGAAAGATTGTTGTCATAGCTCTTTGATATGTAGCTCTTGCATTTTTCAGCCCAAAAGGCATGATGTTCCAATAATAGGTTCCCCATGCACAAGTGAAAGTAGTCTTTTCCTGGTCTTTAGGAGCTATCTTGATTTGATTATACCCAGAAAAACCATCCATCAATGAATAGATCTTGTAACCCATTGTCATGTCCACTATCATGTCTATATTAGGGAGTGGAAAATCATCCTTTGGGCATGCTTTGTTGAGATCTCTAAAGTCTGTGCAAACACGAATGGACTTGTCATGTTTAGAAACTGGGACAATATTGGATATCCATTTGGCATAATCAATAGCTCTTATAAATCCTACACTGAGGAGTTTTTCTAATTCTGCCTTGATAAGAAGAGCTATGTGAGGATGCATTTTCCTCAACTTTTGTTTAAATGGTTTTATACCTGGAGCTATGGACAAGTGATGCATAATGAGATTAGTGTCCAATCCTGGCATGTCTGAATAAGCCCAAGAAAAATTAATCTTGTTGCTCTGTAAGAACTTGGTATAGTCTTCCCTTTCTTGTATGGACAATGATTGAGCCAAATGTACTATTTGTGGAGCCTCAGCTGTACCCAAATTAACTGACTGTGTAGGCTCAATAAGCACTGAAGATCTGTCCTAAAAGTAACTTGGGAGATGATCAAGTACCTCATCCTCAGGCATCTCAGAGAGGTTTTCACCTTTGGATACGTCATTTATTTTTACTTTTTTAGGTTCTGACACAGCCACACAGTGGTTTTCGCTGTCAAAACTCTTATTCTTTTTTTCTTTTCTTTTTATTTTTTGACTGAGGTACTTGATGTCTAGTTTAGTCATGCTTGTAGCCAGTTTGCTAGTGGAAGAGACTACGGGTTCAATGGCATTTAGATAATAGGCTACCTCATATTCATTTTGGAAAGTTAAGAGCACAGGCTCTTGGTAACGTTGAGACCAATCAATGAGGTGAGGATTAGCAAGGGGTAAGTCAATAACATGTTCAATATTGTGGATACGGATGGGATCATCTTTGGTGATTGTAGAGTCAGGGTCTATCAAGTACCCTTCTAAGTGACCCAAATTAGGATTAGTCCTATCAAGCGAAGAATCATCCACTAAAGCAACCTGTGGATTCAAATCCTCTAATCCTACGCATGACTCGTTAGCTACCTCAGGTTGAGCACTATAGGTATGGATGATATCAACATCCCTGTCAACTGTAGAAGAATCTGAGAGAGACTCCCATTCATATTCATGTGAATTTGTATCTGAATCCTGACTGGGATGTTTACACCATGCATGTTTACGACACCTTGAGGTAGAGGCTTGAATATCATCTAGGGTAACATTTCTTTCCATCAAGTGAATAATGTTCTTCCGCTATCATTCTCTAATGAGATCTTCTATGCCTGATTCCTCTTGTTCTATGCTTGAAATTGGTACATGAGCAACTGGATTGTCTGAATCTCCCCAAAGGAGATTGGTGGAGGGGACCCAATCTTCACACATATCATGTTGGTTTGTCAAATTGGGCACATACTTGGGTTCATCATCACTATCCATCACACCTAGGATAGGAGCAGTGTTCTTTTTGGGATTCTCAAATCCTATGCCAACCGTCTTCTTAGACCTGCGTCCAAAAAGAGCATGGTCGAGGGGTTCAGCTCTGGCATCTAATCTATGACTGAGAGGGCCATGTCCTGGATAGCCCATATTTTTGACAAAAGTGTAACCTCTTCCATAGGCTTTAGGAGAGGGAGAGAAGTTTTCATTATGCATGTATTTATCTTCTTTATAAATCCAGTCTCTGACAACCACTTCTTCTTTCTCATCCTAGATGGGTACTGAAGACTACAAATGTGCCAAACAAGGTCATGGCTAAAGAGGAAGGCTTCTTTTCCTATGAGGGCTTGCCATAAGACCTAGGTGAGATGGGAAGTTGTGTGAAGGAGTTGAGTTGATAATCCCCCATACCAAGGTCTATGGACTTAAGCCTATCTTTGCATTGTGCTAGGGTTGCATTGAAATCATCTGCTTCCCTGTTGAGAGGAACATGAGTACCTGCAGAAATTGAATTGACCGATAAGGTGCTATCCCCAGGTATACAGACTTCTACTCCATTGTAGGGGAACTTAACACATTGATGGTAGGTGGACGACACTGCTTGCATCTTATGAATCCATGGCCTACCAAGTAAGATATTGTATGCCAGAGGACCAACATCAATAATTTGAAACAAAATGTCCTTCTCAATAGGACCAATCCTAACAGGGAGAACAACCAACCCCTTTGAACTTCTTTCTACCTCATCATAGGCTTTTATTGTGATTTTCTTTCTGGTGTCGATCACTTGCTCAGAATAACCCAATGTTTTTAAAAGACTTAAAGTACAAATATTGAACCTAGCACCCCCATCTATTGACACATGCCTGACATGGGTCTTGTGAATCATGACTTCAATGTGAAGGGCAAGATTATGTGGGTGGCTCAAGGCTTTGTCATCTTCTTCTAAAAGAGTAAGGTAGTAAGGGCTGGCAATATGGTTGACCATGTTTTGGAATTGGTCGACATCTAAGTTATGAGGAACATTAGTTGTGCACAAAGCATCCTCAAGGACACACTTATGTCTTGGGGACAATTCCAAGAGTTCAAAGATTGAGATTTGAGCTGGGGTTCTTTGTAATTGGTCAACAAGATTATAGCTCATTTCAAGATTAACTGTTGATTTGGTGGTGACATTCTTGGATGCCACTTGCTTTTGTTTACTAGACTAGTGATCAGGATTAAAGTGGGAAAATACTGAAATATAATTTTTTCCAAAATTTCATATGTTTTAGTAAATTGCAATTTTGAGGGTCTTCGGTGCATTTCTGGGCAAATATGCTGCTCGAAAACATGATGGAGCATCGATGTTTGTAAATTTTGGTTCAAGATTATTTGAATACCTTTCCAACGCATCAAACGGTTTGTAATTCGAAGCTAGGATGAGAAAGTTATGCCTTCTCCAAGTGGACCTAAATTTTATATTTAGTTTTTTTGATAAATTTTGATAGTTTTAATAGTTTAATTGTAATAAACATTACGATGACTCTTCATTTCAATTCCAAGGGATTTGTGTGACCCTTGGGATCCATCCAACTTGTATAAACTCCAATTTTGAATGGAATGGAGACAGTTTTTGGTTTGCAATCTTGTTGTTCTCAATTTTCGTGTTGAATTCTACAATACTGCAGGTATCACACCAGGTATTGTAATCTGGTTTTTCATAAATCAGATAAGTGGTATCAGAGTGGGAATGCTCCTTTATGCCAATTTACACAAGGTCTTCCTACCAAAGATTAGGATTGGATACACAAGATTTGTCAAAATACCCACCTTTGAGACGCACACGATCGAAGATGTCAGACGATGATGTTAAGAAGTTGGTCAAGGAATCTTTAAATAAGCAACGAGAGGAGATGATGAGTCAATTTTCATGCCTCCTACAGAAGCAAAAACCCTCTGAATCTGAAACATCATTTCGTGGAAATACCCCTTTCAAAGTGCAGGTCAATTTTGACATCTCAAATTTTGAAGGAAAGGTCGATTCTGAAGTTGTTGATAACTGGTTATCAAAGTTGGATAGGTACTTTTCTATAAATAGTTTCTCAGATGCTGAAAAGATAACATTTTCTCTCCTCAAAGCTGAAACCCATGTGAAATTAGCATGGGAAACCAAAGTAGCAAATAAAGAACAAGAATCAGTTGCTGAAGATGGTTTTATACTATCTCTTGATAAGAAGCCCACATGGGGAGAATTTGTGGAATACATAAAAGAAGCTTACCTCCCGGAGGATGTATATGAACAAAAATACATAGAATGGCAACTTCTTTGACAAAAGAGGGATCAGTCTATGCAAGATTACACCAATACATTCCATTCACTTTCAGCAAAACTCGATATTGATGATTCAGAGAAGCATCAAATTTTGAAATATCGGAGTGGACTTCACAGGTATATTCAAACAGAGATGGAATTTTTAAATATTGAGACATTGGCAACTGCCTATAAATATGCTACAAAAATTGAAGAAAAATCCAAGCAAAAAGGGAAGAGGGACTACTTTGCAAACAACAAGCCAAGGGTTGAAGGTGGCAATAAATTTGTAGGAAAATAGGTGACCAAGGAACTTCATTCAAATTCACCCAAGAACACATGGTGGTCTACTAAAAAGATAGACACAGGCATGTGGTGTGAGATGCATAAGTCCCCAACCCATAATACAAAGGATTGTCAAAGTATTAAAAATTTGATGACAGAAATACAAGGAGAGGAAGCTGAACCTGAATCGTCACCAATAGATATGCCATAGTTGGAACTGCTAAAGTATTGCCCCGTGAAGATGAAGAGAGACTTTTTCATTCACAGATGTGGGTTGATGGAAAGCCTCTGCATTTTATTGTTGACAGTGGGAGTCAAAAGAATTTGATCTCTAGGGAGACAGTCAAAAGATTAAATCTGAAAGTGACAAGACACCCACAACCATACTCTATGGGATGGGTAAATGAGGGACAAGATATTCAAATAAATCAACAATGTCGTTTGCCATATTCAATCAAGCCTTTCAAGGATGAAGTGATATGTGATGTAGCACCATTGGATGTATGTGATGTCTTGCTGGGGCAGCCATACATGTATCAGAGGCATGGGGTGTATGAGTCCAGGCCACGTAGTGTTACAATCAAGCTTGGTGGGAAGAGGTATCGAATACCAGAGGTATGTCCAACACAAACTGCTTCTTTAATTAGTGCTAAACAATCTAAACGCTTGATTGCTCAAACTGGAGCTTTTGTTGTACTCATGATTCGCCCTGAACAAACAAAGTTAGTTGTTCTTAATACACATGCTAAGGTAATAGAGAATCAAAAAAATCAGATGGATAAAATTTTGAAAGAATATCATAGTGTGTTTACACCACCAGTGGGAGTACAAACACACTGTCAAGTTAAGCACTCTATTGATTTAATCCTAGGCACACCGCTACCACATGAGCCAATATATAGGAGGTCAGTTTTGGAAAATGATGAGATTAAGAGACAAATTCAGGAGTTGATTCGGAACGGACACATTCGTCCAAGTGCTTCACCTTGTGGAAGTCCAATTGTCCTTGCTAAAAAGAAAGATGGGACATGGAGGCTTTGTATTGATTATAGAGCATTAAACAAAATCTCTGTTAAAAATAGATATCCAATCCCTTGAATTGATGATTTGTTGGACCAACTTAGGGGGGCTAAATTCTTTACAAAAGTTGACTTGAAGTCTGGATACCACCAAGTACCAATTGATCCAGCAGATGTGTGGAAGACTGCATTTAAATCTAAGGAAGGTTTGTTTGAATGGTTGGTCATGCCTTTTGGCCTAACAAATGCCCTAGCCACATTTATGAGATTGATGAATGATGTGCTTAGACCATTCATTGATTCTTTTGTAGTTGTTTATTTGGATGACATACTCATCTTTAGCAGGACTTGGTCTGAGCATTTGCAGCATGTTGAACAAGTTCTTTCAACTCTGCAAAAACACAAACTTTATGCCAACATTGAGAAGTGTTCTTTTGGTATGCAGAGTATTCAATACTTAGGGTATATCATTGACACTAAGGGTGTTCATGTTGATTCAACAAAGATTCAAATAATCCAAGATTGGCCATCCCCTAAAAATTTCACAGAGCTTCGCAACTTCTTGGGCTTAGCCAACTTCTATCACAGATTTGTGTTTGGTTTCTCACACATATCATGGCCTCTTAATCAATCACTAAGGGGTGGAGCACAAGCAAAATTTCAGTGGACAGAGGCAAAGAAATAAGAATTTGAGGAGTTAAAGAAAAGACTATGTTTAGCACCAGTATTGGTCCTTCCAGATCTACACCAAGCATTTGAGATAGAAACAGATGCATCAGATTATGCTCTTGGTGCGGTACTCACACAACATGGGCATCCTGTTGCCTATCACAGTGAAACTTTTTCTAATACAGTACGTAGGTATCCCACCTATGATAAGGAGTTGTATGCCATTGTTCAGGCTTGCAAACAATGGAAACACTATATACTGGGAAAGGAAACTGTTATACATACAGACCATAAACCACTCCAATTCTTGCAAACATAAGGGAAGCTACAGAATGATAGACATCAACGGTGGTCAACCTATTTACAACAATTTCACCTCAACATTCATCATAAAAAAGGAAGCAGTAACAAGGTGGCAGATTGTTTGAGTAGGCCTCCAATTGCAGGTTTGACAATAGTGTTGGATTCATGTGGTCATCAATCATCCACTTGGGAACAACTATATAATACTGACCCTGATTTTGCTAACATCTATAGTAATTTGGTAGAAGGAAAATCTGTCTCTGATTTTCACTTGCAGGATGGGTTTCTTTGCCATAATGGTCACATATGTGTACCCATCGAAGAATGGAAGAAAATGATATGGGAAGCTCACTATAGTCATGTTGCAGGACATTTTGGTATTGGTAAGACTACTGCTATCCTTCAAAAGTATTTCTATTGGCCAAAAATGAAGCAGGATATCATTTCACATATACAAGCTTGTGCAGCCTATGCAATTGCAAAGCCAGCAAACTGTAAGTTGGGTCTATACTTACCATTACCTATTCCTGATAAGCCATGGCAGTCTGTTTCAATGGATTTTATGTCTGGGCTTCCAACTACTAGGCGGGGGCATGATTGTGTATATGTTGTGGTAGATAGGTTTTCTAAAATGGCTATCATGGTGGCATGTAAAAAGATGATTTATGCGGAAGATACTGCCAAGCTATTTTTTGAACATGTGTGGGTTCATTTTGGTTTGCCAAAAACCATTATTTCTGATAGGGATAGTAGGTTCATCAGCAAATTTTGGTTTGCACTATGGGCTAAAATGGACACGAAATTGACAAAGTCCATAGCATTCCATCCCCAAACAGATGAGTAGACAGAAGTGGTGAATCGAATGATTATTCATATTTTACAGATGTATCATTCAAAACATCCTCGCACATGGGATGAAAGCTTACCCTATGTGCAACACAGCTACAACCGTGCACTCCATAGTACTACAGGGCATAGTCCATTTGAGGATTCTCTTGGGTACCAGCCATTGGCACCTATGGATGTAGCAATACCATCTCTACACTCTAGTAGTCCATTGAATGGTGACAAGGAGGTAGATAAAGTATAAAAAATCATTGATAACATTAGACACCTACAACAACAAGTTTATGAGATATTGGAGCTGAGTAATCAGAAGTATAAGGAAAGACATGATAAACATAGAACTCCTCATCAGTTTCAGGTTGGTGACAAGGTATGGTTACATCTTCAGAAAGAGCGCCTGCATGGACCAAATAGGAAGCTTCATCCTCTTCGTTATGGACCATACACTATTGTGAAACAAGTTGGTGAGAATGCTTTTGAACTTAATTTGCCATCCTTTTTGGGACTGCATCCAGTTTTCAATGTGGAATTGTTGAGACCCTATTTTCCTCCTTTATTGGATATCTCCCAAGCTACTGAACACATTCAAGCTGCAGAGTTAAATCCCTCTACTACTACTCCAGTCTAGTGTGACCATGTTACTGAAGCCATTTTAAAGACTTTGAGAAATCAGAACATTCCTTTGTATTGGGTGGTTCGAGATGGTCAGCATTCTCATCAAGGCAAGTGGTTTACTAAGGAACAAATTGAAGAACAATTTCCTCATCTGTTGTAGTAGATTAGTGCAATGGGGCCCATTGCCTCTTAAGGGGGGAGGAATGATCAGGATTAAAGTGGGAAAATACTGAAATCTAATTTTTTCCAAAATTTCATATGTTTTAGTAAATTGCAATTTTGAGGGTCTTCGGTGCATTTCTGGGCAAATATGCTGCCCGGAAACAAGATGTAGCATCAATGTTTCTAAAATTTGGTTCAAGATTATTTGAATACCTTTCCAACGCATCAAACGGTTTGTAATTCGGAGCTAGGATGAGAAAGTTATGCCTTCTCCAAGTGGACCTAAATTTTATATTTAGTTTTTTGATAAATTTTGATAGTTTTAATAGTTTAATTGTAATAAACATTACGATGACTCTTCATTTCAATTCCAAGGGATTTGTGTGACCCTTGGGATCCATCCGATTTGTATAAACTCCAATTTTGAATGGAATGGAGATAGTTTTTGGTTTGCAATCTTGTTGTTCTCAATTTTGGTGTTGAATTATACAATACTGCAGGTATCACACCAGGTATTGTAATCTGGTTTTTCATAAATCAGATCAACTGGTTAGAACTAGGACCTCTAATAACCATAGGACCTTGGCTTCTTGTGACAACATTAAGAGCTTGGGATGACTTTTTAGAGTGAGGACCCCTTAGCACCACCACAGGTTCTTCATTAAATATGGGAGGAGAGTCATAACCATAGGGATCATTTCCTCTCATCATGTTGACACTTTCTTCGACAATGTCCAGCATGTTAACCACATTCTCTGCAGATGTGTATGTGTAGTTGATCATAGCCTTGCCATCTTTAGGTTTAGAGGCATCCCCCTTCTCATATTTAGGCAAAGGCTTTTTGAATGCTTTGTGATCAGGGTTGGTATTCAACCCATCTATCTAAAGCTTTCCACTCTCAATTAGATCCTGGATGATATGTTTAAGCTTCCAACAATGTTTGATGTCATGTCCAACGCCATTGTGGAATTTACAGAAAGCTTTTTCATCCCACCAATGTGGTTTGACATCAGGAATATGGTGCTTCGTAGGATCTTGAGGATATGCAAGATTATTGGCAATAAGCATTTTGAAAACATCCTCATAGGAATCACCAAGTTTGGAGAATTGATGCCTCTCTTTCTTAAGCTTCTCTTGATATCTTGGTTTATGCTCTTGTTGATTGGAGGTGTTGAGCTTCATTGCTTGGACAACACTAGATAAGTGAAGAACACCTTGATCCTTTGGCTGAGAAGATCCTACAACCCCATCATTAACCACTTGCTTGTTCTTATTCCAGTGCAATTTTTTCCCTTTATCCTTATTAGCATTGTGGTTGTTTTGACCATTATTGTTATTCTTGTTGTTGGTCAAAATTTCTTGCTCTTTCAACACATCTTCAATTCTGCATGCGGTTTCAACCATGGTGTCAAAGGATTCAAAAACCATTTTGCAAACTTCGTACCGCATCTCAGGAACTAAGTTGCTAATAAGAATGTCAATCTTTTCCTTTTTAGGAATAGTCCTGGAGTAACGAGCACACTGACATCTCCACCTTTGCAAGAAAGCAACAAAGGATTCCCCTTAATTTTGTTTTAGGTTGCATAGGTCCAACATAGTGACAGATCTCGAAAGATTGTAGGTGAAGTGTTGGACAAATCTATGTACCAGTTCTTTGAAAGTCCTAACGGGGGGAGTTATGTTGCTAAACCACTCCATTGCTTGACCTTTGAGACTCCTTGGGAATAACCTCATGAGATAGGAGTCATCTTGGTGGAACTCGAAGCTCATGATATAGAATTGGCGCACATGATCATGTGGATCCCCATTTACATCATATTTGTCATATTGGGGGATCTCCACCTTCCTAGGAAAATCCTTCATGCTCACGCTCCTATCAAAAGGATTGGGACATATCGAGTCAAGATTAAATATGCTCTTAGGAGCCAATAGTTGTTCCATCATTCTCTTCATTTGTCGGATTTCTTCTTCTTGAGATGGATTTTGCTTCTTGATCTCTATCCACATCAAAGTTGTAAGGAACTTTGGCACCCTTGTTGATCAAGCTCTCTAGGAACTTATCCTTGTTTTGATCTAGATACCTCTCCACATATTGTTGGAAGAGTGGTTCTTATTGCATTCTCATGAAGTCTTGAGCATCAAAACTTGTACTACTACCTCCATGTTGGGAGCCATGATGAGCTTGTTGGGAGGGTTGTCTCGAGTTCCTAGGAGGTGTTTGTCTCCTATAGTGAGCATGTTGTGAAGTCCTTATTCCTCTAGGACTAGGTGATCTTGAAGGGGTTCTTGAGCACCTTCTGCTTTGTGGGGTCCCTGAAGGTGTAGATGGTGGAGAGTTGTTTCCACTGTTGATACCCCTGTTGTTGAATTGGGCATTAAGCTGTTGGGCTAAAAGCCTATCTTGTTCCTCTTGAGAGGCTTTCCTTTCCATTTCTAACAAGGCTTGTTGTTCCACCTCTAGGAGTCTAAATATCTCCTCTTTTGCAACTTGTTCATCCAAAAAGGCTTTCTTTTCTCGTTCAATTCTTTTTAGCCTTTCGCTTGTATACTGTGAGGTTGTTTGAAGTGGAGAACTTGGTCTCGACTATTTGAACAAGTCATTAGTAAATGCTGCATTTACATGAGCATCACAAGGTTCATTGTTTTGGTCTTCATGTTGTGACCATTCATCTTGGTGAGCTCGTCTTGCATACCTTTCAGCTCTCTGATGGGCATCCAACTATCTAGTATGGATAGGAGGTGATCCTAGTTGCTTGTCATGTGAGGATTCACCAAATAGGATGTTGTCTCTATGTCTCTGAAATATGTCGTCAAGATTTTGATCCATGGCTTCTCTCTCCCTTTGAGTCATGGTATAAATCATGTCCATATCTAAGTGAGAAGGTGCTAAGGAGGTGCTCAACTCACTAGGATTTCCCTTAGGTTTGAACCAAACTTCGGACTCGCTCCTAGGTGATTGGTCAAACACAGGCTCACTGCCCTTACGCCTTTGGTGAGTTTGAACAGGGGGTAATTGGTTAAAGATTATCTGAGGTCATTTCCCTTGACTCACTTGATACCTTGTCGTAACTGACATGAAAGGAAAAAGCACTTGGTGATAAGATGACCCTAAGAAACGTTGGTATCAAACTAGGATAGTAAAAGTGTTCAATTGTCCAAAAGAGGGATGGTGAGATAGAAAATTGCAAAAGGCGTAATCAGGAGGATGGATTTACCCAAATTATATATGAAATTGAAACTGATTATTGATGGAAGTGAATTGGACAAGAGACTACTAGGACTCTCCAAGTGTGCTATCAAAGAATCCAAAGGTTGGTCTTTTTCAACAAGAATGATTCCTAACGCACCGATTCCAAGCAAGATCACTTGTAAAATCAAAGGTTGCTAATCAAAGGGTCAAAACACAAGAATCCCAAGCACAAATAGGCTTCTAACTGCAAGGCAAGAGACCTGCTAAAATTTGGATCGACCAAAGGAAGACTGAAAATGACACAAATCAGGCAGACAACAAATTTACTCTATGCGATAGTTCACAGAATATTGAGGTGATATTTCTTACATAGGTTATGCGATAGTTTCCAGGAAGCCTATATGATAAAATCTAGGCAAGTTGTGCGATAGTTGTGCAGCAATGAAGTATCACACGATAAATCTCAATACAATGTGTGATGATATTTCAGGATCATACCAATCTTGACCAGTAAGTGTAAAAATTTAAATTTTTAAGGGTAATTCGGTCAAAGTTGCAATTTGATGGTTGGATTTTTCAATTTCAAACACAGTACTAATAGTAATCAGACAAGTTTGCAAATAGTAGGTGATCAAACATGTCATAAAACACTTGCACAAGGGCGAAAGCAACCTTGCCAAGACAAGCAATTGTGATATCAAAGCAAGAAAATCCTATGAATGCTACCATGATGTTTGATGTTTGTGAACGTTTGCATGGGTAGATCACTGTGAGAATACTTCAAGCACTTACTAGCCTAAAAGACAAAGGTTCAATACTTAACAACTTGGCCCACACTTGATGTCCCATTGCCTCACACAAAGTGGTTGCCCACAATAGATATTGGCTTTGTCATGGAAGTGCCAATGACACAACCAAAGGAACATAGATGGTGAGTAATCTTGGGGTGATCTAGGTTAGTCCACTAGGATCAATCCTTGCACCAAGGAGATAAGTGACAAAATAGGGTGGCTTCTATCTATGGTTCTTAGTAAAGGCTTTCATTCGTAATACCCCTCTTGCTCCCCAAAGGGACTCCTTACCTTGCGGCAAGTAACGGACCTCGCAACCACAAGAGTACCTTAAGCATTCTTGCTCAACATTTTCCTCATGGTCACAATCCCACAAGTACTCACATTAAGTGAAGAAAAGTACTACATCTACCAAGTTTTTGTATCCTTGATAGTCTTGAGTTTATAGTGGGTCAGAATAGCCAGCGAAAAGCTTGTCCCCACTTGGGTTGTTCCTCTTGATTGCTCAGGAGCAGGCCCGCTAAAAGATTCTAAAACTAAACAAAGAGTGGATTAACCTTTGAGTGTCAAGATTTCTGGTTCACCTCAAGGGTGAAGAGCATACTCTCCTAGCTCAAAAAATTTTCCCAAACACACCAAGCAAAGGTTCAATTACCCTCTTGCTTTCAAAATCTAAAGATGGGTCAAGATTTTATGGTTCACCACAAGGGTGAAGAGCATACTTCTCCTACCACCAAAATATTCCTACAACAAGATATTAAGTGCCTAATAAAAGAAACAACTAGTAAATGCCGCACTCAAAATGAAATCAATTAAACAAGCACTTGATTAGTTTTTATGTGTTGGGCAGCCCTGCAAGAAAGGATTAGTAGCCCTTGTGCATTTGAAGTTTTGACATGCGCTCTTTTAAGCAAAATATTTCAACTAATGAAGGCACCTACAAGCACAACTTGTTAGCCCCACAATGGTTAGCACATCAAAACCAAATAAAATTTGCAAATTAAACTCTGTTCTACCACAACAAATTAGAAACCCGAAGCAAATAAATCAAATCTTGTAAAGAAATGTCCAAAATTACTCACTTGCAGGCTTGTGCAACAGTTCTATCAGAGAATGAATCGTATGATACTTCACCGTATACTGGTGTGATATTTTCTGTCTGGGTGATACTTCATGCTACTCGCAGGTGATAGAAAATAATAGGACAGTGCGACAGAACCTATAAAGCTGCATGATACTTTTACTGGAAAAGTATCACATGGGTATGTAATAAAGTATCACACGATACTGGAAGACTATCGCATGATAATCTGTTAGAAAAATAGAAAAATAGAAAAATAGAGCCGAAATAGCAAGCAAAAATGATGATGAAAATTTGACAGAAATGCATGAAAAGAAGGACAAAATAAGAGTGTTCTGCCCCACGGTGGGCGCAAAATATGTACACTCAAATTATGTGCACTTATCTAAGTCATTACTTCCAAGATAATCCATGAATGAGAAACCTTGAGAAAGAAACCTAGAGCTCCCTATGCATAGAGTTGCAAGGATTTTAGATTGCTCTCAGCTAGAGCTATGAAGCATATGACCTTGCTAGTCAACCACACAATGGGAGATTCAATGAGACAAGGGCAAGAATGCCAATATCTTCAAGAATCTTGATGAAATGTAATGCAATGCTATGCTAGAATGAACAATGCAAACTAAGATATGAAAGGAAAGATAAAAGTATTACAAACCTTGCTAATTAAACTATGTGAGCTAATCTAGAACTTGAAAGGAAATCTAAACTAAGAAAGCATAAATATGAAGCTATGATGCAAGAATAAAAGCTAGAATGCAAGAAGATCTCCAAAGCTCCAAATCTCTAAGAAATCATGCAGCATAAGATTAGTATTCAAAAGATGGGATCCTAAAATGAGAAGAGAGCTCTCCTTTTAAAGGAATTGAAGAGAAATAGACCATGGAGATTAAGAGGCAAAAGAGTTGATCAAGGGTGGAGTTTGAAAGTGGGATCAATCCATGTGCACAAGTATCCTCCAATGAGAAATAAGAGTTGACTTTTGTGTCCCATGTGAGACAAAAAGACATTTTCTTCTTTTTATAAAATAAGAATAATGCTTTATTTGTGCAACTTGGGATAAGAGGAAAGTGGGGGCTTTTTATTTAATAAAAGGGGAGGGAATTCCTTTTAAATAAATAAAGACTTAGGATAAAATGGTTAGCCCATAGAAAATAATTGAATAAATGATAGAATAGGATTTGATCAAGGAAATTGATATAATTGAAAATATTGATTCAGGGATTTGATAAATTGCAAGAATGGGGCCCAAAGTCTAGGCGACCATTTTAGGGTGCATACAAGTACCATCACACAATTTGCAAGAGAAAATAGTAATAATAGATATTGCTTCAGATTTTTCTGGAACCAGAGAAAGTAGAGTAGGATGAGGGTTGAATCCCACCGAAACTGTGAAATACCAAATAGGGAGGGTCTTTCACCTCAAAAAATGGAAGCCAACAAAATCCCAACATGAATTCACAAAATACAATAAAATATCAAATCTCAACATTGTTGGCAATTTGGTTGAGTTAGATACTTAGATGTTGTCATTATGGAAACATATGATCTATATGAAGATCACATATGACAGAGAGCAAGTATGACAAAGCACAAAGCAAATTGTTTAAGTGTGTGACAATATTTTTTCCAGTGTACCTAGAGACAGTTTTTATTAGCGATGATGATTGGAGTAAGTTCAATGCTTGCGCACTTGAACATAGATACTATGATGACTATAGAAGACTCACCTAAAAGTGCAAGTCAGTATGACATGTATGAAAGAAGTTATGACAGTTTTACCAGAGACTGTGTCAAGCCGACATGATAGAATATGAAGACAAAATTGGTAAAGAGTTAAGGAATTATTTTCTTTATCAAAACAATGTCTTAACAGTATAAAGGGACAACATCCTAGATGTTAACCCTTGGGTAAATATGTATTTTGTATAATGCTTTTCTCAAGCCGACTGTAAGAGTTATTAGTCTTGATAACTTGTATAAAGATGTAATGAAATGTAGGAGTATGAAAAGTGAAAAAGCAAGCGAAAAGATATTAGTGCGAAGTTGTGAAAGCAAAGCAAGTAGCATAAGGTTAAGTACCTTGCCATATTTTTTATTCAGTAATCATTTTACATTACTTGTTTGGGCAGTGGGCTCATCTAGTAATCATATTTTTCACTACCAACTCTTAGCAGGGTTGAGGCTTCTAACAAGACCTAAAATCCCTTAATCAGGATTGAGACACTATATGCATGCAATAGGCTCCCAAAAGGGTCAACATCCTTAACATGATACTTTTGATTAGTGAATCTTTGTGGGTACCATCCCCACTGGGGTTTTTCCTTGGCGAGGGTTTCCTCGAGAACAAATAATGTGTTATGAGTTCATTTTCTTTATTGTTATGCATGTTCTTTAGTTTACTATGTTATGCATGTATCAAGATAATCTGTTATATCCATAATTGGGCATAAGAAAAAGTTTTTAGAATACTGATTCACCCCCCCTCTCAGTATTCCCTATTTCTAACAATTGGTTTCAAAGCTTAGCTACTCAGAAAAGAATCATTCAAGGAAAGCCTAGTAGCTTGAGTAAGATCTCTATGGATATGGATCAACTACAGAAGAATCTTGAAGAAGCTCTTGAACAGATTGATATGCTTACTGAAGAAAGAGATACTCTGAAAGGAAAATATGATGATGCAAAGAACCTCATTGATAAACTGAAAAAAAAGTTGGAAGATCTAAAATCAGAAAAGGAATCTACAATTCAAATTGAAGATTGTGATGATAACCTAGAAAAAGAAAATGAGATCCTTAAACATGAACTAAAGATAGCAAAGCTGAAGTTAAGTTTGAAAGATGGAAATAACAAGAATGAAGCAAGTTTGAAATCTGAGAATGAAAACTTGAAGCTTGATAATGAAGATCTGAAATCTAAACTTTGTAAAGTGACATCTGAACTTGAGAAAACCAAATTGCAGTATGCTGAACTTGAAAAGTACAATACAATCGTGAAAGGTGAACTAACTCAATCTAAGCAGCAACTTGAGAGACTATATTCAACTAGTGAGAAGATTGATGAACAAATGTCTTATCAAAAACCATTCTAAGATAAAACTAGTCTTGGATTTAACTCATCTAAAGTAAATAAAGAAAGCAAGGAACCAGATCTGAAAGTTTTGAAAGCATAGATGAAAATAAATCTGATGAAATTGACAAATCTGTAGATATACCTAAACAAGAAGATCCACCTAAACAAGAAGAGTCACCCAAAGGTACGCAAAGAGAATTTAAAGGTAGATGTTTTGCTTGTAATACTTTTGGTCATATGAAGAAAAATTGTATAGGCAAGCAATTTAAAACTCTTAATGGTTATTGTTATAATTGTCATGGTTTTGGACATAGAGCTATTGAATGTAGAAAACCTAGATTATTGAGAATAATAATAGTAGTAGAATGTTTAGAAATACTAACCATACAGATAAGAGACCTACTAAAGATATGAATAGGAGAAATGGAATAGTATGTTATAGATGCAACAAAGTTAGACACATTGCCAGAAATTGCAGATCACAAATCAACCAGTCAAGACCAAGATATGGAAACAATGGAATAGTTTGTCAGATATGTAACATGATTGGTCATACAACAAGATTTTGCAGGATGAATAACATGAGAAACCCTAACCCTAGAAGTCATGCAAGGAGAAATGAAAATGCAAGTAACAGTCAAAGAGGATGTTGTAGTAATTCAGAAGAAGTGAAGTTTGTTAAAGCCACAGATCAAGGAGACACATTCAACACTGAAGGAAATCAGAAAGGTGAAGTATCAAATGGTAAGAGTGAATCTCTACGTAACCCATCTCAAAGTACTTAATTCATGAAAAATACAGTAGAATAGGAACTTAGGATAGTATAGAAGTTAGTATAAGATGAATTGAGTCTTGTGTAGTTAATGCAAGGTAGTATATGATGTATTGATGCTATGGTTAAGAGAGCATAAGATAATATGATGTTATGTGAGATCGCAAGAAGTTTTAAGTTTTGCAGGTAAGAAAAAACAACTTTTTGGAAAGAAGTGACAAAGGAATTGAATGCGATGTTAGATTTTTGTGAGATTGAAAGGTTAAAAGGTTATGATCGGTATTATTTGATCATTAAGGCAAATACAAGTGCTAAGGAGATTAAAAGAGCAGTGATTGAAAGCAGTTTGCAAGGATTTAGTGAAGGATTTTTGTGTCGAATCTACGCAAGCCCTAAATCATGAAATTGAGGTATTTTACTGAGTAAATCTATCAAATCAGTTAAAGAATTTATAGAAGATATGGATGTTTCATTGATTCATAATGTAAGAGATAAGAATAGACCTAAGATCAAAAGGGAACCAGTAGAACCCTTGGAGGAAGACTTGAAACTAGCTCTATCATCTGTACTAGATGGAGTTCTACATTTAGAGAATGTTAGAGGCTATTTGGGATGTAAACTTGAAACCCTCAGTGATAGTAATTTTACAAAAGAGTATGAGAATCTTTTCAATCAAGACATGTCATTGAAAGTAGGATTTGAACACTTGAAAGATAATGAAATCATAAAGTATTCCTTACAGTATGAGTTTGATGATGAAGAATGTACTAAGATAATCCTGAGCAGAATTCACAATGGAAAGTTTTGGTTAGATGACAGAGTGATAGATATCATAGCTGACCTAATTCATGAAGTAACCGATTTATCTAAAACTGGAGTCATACCATTGAATGAGAAGAACATGAGAAAAATAGTATTAGACAATACAAAATCATCTTACAATGGCAAAGGTATAATGATTAGCAAGATTCAACAAGATGATGTTAGGTATTTGTACAAGATCCTTACAGCTAAGTTTTGTGCAAACTCAAGAGAAGATAAAATGGCAATGAGAATGATACATGTAGCTTACTTAATGTGTGTTGACAAAGTTCAAGTTGACATGTGTGAAATTCTAAGAATTTAGTTATTTGAAAACTTGGAAAAGATAAAGAAGACTGAGAACTCTCAGTTTAGATTCTCATCATTGATCACTTATATTCTTTTCCATTTGCTAAGAAAATTCCCTTACACTATTGGTGATGATTGGAATGATGGTAAAACCACAATGGAAAGGATTAACAAAGTGTACATGAGACATATTATTGACAAGGTCAATGAGAGTGCGGTATTGGTAATTAAAACATTTCAGAATTTAATGAAACGTAGATCAAGGATTCCACAATCTTTAGTTGAAAAATATAAGAATGAGATATGTTTTATGGTTGATACTAACTTTACATTCATTGAAGCAGTAGAACCTAGAGTAGAATTCATATACCCTCTTGGCTATGAAATTTCTGAGAAACATTAGAGTATGTGAATAGGTTGCTTAAAAGAAAATTGGACATACATAGTGAATAGGGTTAAAATGGCATCACACCTATTCAAATGTATAAATGTATGAATAATGTATGTGGGGGAAATATGAGATCTATTCCCAAATCCAAATTCCCAAAGGAGAGATCCAATTTTATCAACCAAAAGGATAATGCTCAATCGAATCAATCTATGAAGAATATGAAAGAGAGAGAGAAACCCTATATTTCCCTATGGTTGAATTATGCTTGAAATCTGAAATAATTGAAATACAAATACTAACCTCAAATTAGGGCAAATCTGGAAACTGCCGATTTCTGATGTCTGTGTGTACTTTCTAAAAATTCTGCAACCTATTTCAGATTGGAAATGCTGAGACGAAGAAAACCCAAAAATCTTTTATCTTTCTGATAGCAGGTAGCCTTCGACCCTCATAAAAGGTCAAAGGCTAGATTCTTTATTTGAAGGTCGATTCTAACCCTATTCACAGATCTCAAAAGTTCGTTGAAAAGGGTATCCAAATCCGCTCTCAGATCAGAAATTTTGCACCTGTACATGCAAGAAAATGGGGGGGGGGGGGGGGGGGGAGGGAGGTTTGTTTGTATGGGGGGTTTGCCTTGGTCAAACCCCAATTTAGGAATTAACCTGGAAATTTAATTGTAATATAGTATGCATAAACAAAGTAATTGAAATAAATCACCTTGCTTATGTTGAAGTCCTTGTAGAGGATTTGAACCCTCAAATCCACAAGTAGGAATGCTTCAATGGATGTAGAATGAATGTAGGATGTCTCCAATCAATGGCATTTGATCTTCAACACCAATCTTGAATTTGATCTTCAACACCAATCTTGAATTTGATCTTTACATATGAGGAGGCTTGGATGAATGTAAAAGGATGGATCTTCAAGGGGGCTCCAAAGAGATTGAATCCTTTAATGGATAACAATGGATATCCTTGAGGGATGGATGCTTGAACACTTGAATGCTTGAATTATTTCTTGCACTTGAGAGCTTGAGAGATTGCAATTGCTTGAGATGAGATATGAATAATGGATGATAAAATAAGAGAGGAAGGCCTCCTTTTATAGTGAACTAGGGCACAATCCTCTAAAGGGGCCACCTTGGAGAATTAAATCCCAATTAGGTCCTAACCTTTAGAAAATATACCTATATTAAATGCAATTTAAGGATTTACCATTCCAAAACCCGAAATGGCCAACCCGGAGGTGGGAAAATAAATATCCCCAAAACCCGACACCCAAAAATCAAGGAATTTTGAAATTTGAACAGGGGGCAAAATCGAGCTTGTAACTGACCTAGTCAGGATCGAGCTCGATTCTAACCTAGTCAAGATCAACCTTGATTCTGACCCTGTGGGCCCATATCCAGCCATAATCAGGACACGAGATCCCGAGGATGCCCTGAGACCTAGCAATGATACCGAAATGGGACATAATGCTAGGGATAGGCATAAAAGCTTATGATGAAGGCCAGGAGGACCTATTTCTAAGTCCTACCTAGAAAATAGAGCCATGGAAGAGGGAAATTAAGGAGAATCCTCAAGATCCTAACCCTAATTTCACCTAGAATGAAGAAATCAAGTACATAAAAGAAGTGGAAAGTAGGGAGAAAGCCAGATACATGTAAAAACTTGATCAAGGTGCTTAACATGACCCCAGACCACTCACTTGGAGGGCTAAATGCTCTTATCATGGAAGTGCTTCCATTTTAAGACAATACATTAAGCCCCCACTTTAGCAAGAGTATGGACTCGATGCAAACTCTTGGTAAAGGAGATCAGAATGAAAAGATAATCTTATCATAATCCAAGGGACAAAGGGAAACCTTAAGCCCACAGGGACTCAAGTCTCCATCGATTCCTAGATCACAATAAGAGAGACATCTCTAGAGAGAGAAAGAATGTGTGATTACCTCGCCCAATGAGAACTTATGTCCCATTGTGAACCACACAAGAGAATGGTGCAACTGGAAAGATGGAATTGAACTACCTAGTGAATGTGGCTACTCACTAGTCAACCCATCAAGGATTCATCCTTAGGAATATTCTATTCCATAGGAATAAAACCAAAAATAAAAGAGATCCAGTCTTAAGGACACCTCCGACCTTAAGAGATCAAAATATATGTATATTTAAAATTGGAGGGATCAAGAGATCCTAAAATATAAATCCATGCTTTGAGGATTAGTTACTAATCCAAAAAGGTAGAAAAGTATCTTGAAAAATATGTGTGTATCAAAAAGTGCGTGTGTATAATAGGTGAGCAGAGCGTATGCCCCCACGTTAAAGTCATTGCTGACACTTTAACAAGAGCAATGGCTTTAACAGAAACATAGACAACTCCATTGATTACGTTTCCACATCGAGATGCCCCCAGATGAAGACAAATCAAGGGAAATGTCACATAAACATACATAGAACATAGAAGGGATCTACCTACCATGGGGTCAGTATGATCATAAGATAATATATATTTGATATTATTGCAAATGAATTGACATCATTCCCCAAAGAAAGTAGAACTACAATCACAAAGGAGGAAAGATCACATAAGACATATGAAGGAAAATCTTTTTGGACCATGACATGGAGACCAAAAAGAATTAGTGCTACCATATCTCGAATCCAAACATATTACACAAGGAAACATTTACGAACAATAGCATAATTACGACATAACATTGAACAACGCATAGAAGAATAGAGATACATATAGAAGAATTCTGAACAACAGTTTCGATTCCTTCATCACCTTGCACTAACTAAGTAACAAGGATCATATAAAATAATCTAACAACATTTAGCAAACACATTACGGGAGAAGCACAGTACAACAGGAAAACACACAACAAAGCTACGATGAAGGACAAGCCAATCAAGCGTGCCACCCACTCTCCCCATCTCGTTGTATATCATTTAGGGAAGGTGGATAAGTCACAAGAGGGACTGTATCCAACACAGTAGGAATGATAGCCAGTTCCAAATAAGGATCCTCTTGAGAATCACAATGTTCGACACTAGGTGTAAGAGTTAATTGTGATGAAAGTATATTAGGTAAATCAATGTTAATGTCAATAGTCTCATATTAATCATTAACATCATCAGTATCATCAAGAGTATCTTCTTCATCCAAATTAATCAAAATAGGATCTAAGATACGAATAGAATCATCATAATCATGCATCTTAACATCATTATTAGTAACAACCTCTTCTAACACATCATGCATAGGTTTATCCGAGGAAGGTAGAGATCTTTGAAGAATAGAATTACGAGCTTTAGCATGAGCATGATGCTTTTTACGATGTTTATTAGCAGATCGATTATGTTTTGATTTATTTGAAATAGGTTGAGAACTAGGAGGAACAATCACAGGATCCTTCACAAGTTCTTTAGGAAGATCAATAGGATTATTAACAATAGGATAAACAATCACAAGATCTTTGATAGGTTCGGTAGAAGGAACTTGATTAACAGAACTAGAAGCCATTGTTAAAGGAGGTATAGAAGGTGTAGGTAAAAGACCATGATTAAGATCCATAGGAGGTATGCTTAATTCAAGAATCTTACGATGTTTATAAGCTTGATATGATTGAAAAAGATTATCAGGTCGAGGAGGACATGAATTAGGTAATGAAGGCCAAAAGAAATCAAGAGCAGCATAATCTCTAGGTTTAGAAGGTTGATATAGACTATGATTAATCATCTTTAATTCTTCATCATGAATGAACTTAAGACACTTACGGATAGGTGAAGCAACAACATGCATGGCCATCAACCTAGGCAAACCTAGCTTAACTTGAAATTGATCAGAAGTAGGAACCACAACAAAGGTAGTGTTCACAATTTTTCCACAGAGTTCAACCAGTAAAGTAATAGAACCAAATGATGGATAAAGAAAACCATTACAAGTTTGAATCCGCACATCCGATGTATCATAAAAGTCATGTTGTAAGCTTTTCATAAAAAGATTTTCTTCAGTAATAACATTGACTAAGGATGTAGGATCAACAAGACAACCACGAGTAGGTTTCTAAGAAATCCTAGCAGCAATGTAAAGGGGACCATCAGGAGCTTTAATAGTCTCATAGTCATCAAAGGTAATCAAAAGTTCTTGAGGTCTTTTATTCTTAGGTTGTTGTCGAGGTTTAGATTTAGTTTTAGGTTTAGGTTTTGGTCGAGGTTGAGATTGAACTTGAGATTGAATCTGAGGTTGAGGTTGAGGTTGAGGTGGAGATACAGATTGACCAACATGCTCCACTTGATTAACAACATGATTGAGATCATCCAGCTTTGAATCATACATAATTTCCATAGTAGATGGTTGAGAAATTGTATTAGTATCATGCGTAGGTAGAGGGTTCGTATAGATTTGAAGGTTCTAATTAGGAGGAGAGACAGATTTGTTCCCACTACCATCAAGATTATCAATAGATAAGGCATTAGAATCAATTAAGTCTTGAACCTTATGTTTTAAAGAATAACACTTCTCAGTATCATGACCATTCTGACGATGATATTGACAAAAAACATTTTGATCAAAAGATTTAGATGCAATCATAGCAGGTAAAAGAGGTCAAATAGGAGGTAAAGTAATCATATTAGCAGTTAACAACCTATTCATAATAGCATGTAAAGATTCAGAAAGAGGAGTAAACGTATGATTTAATCAAAAAGTAGTGGATGCAGAAGTGGCATTGTGAGATGCAACAACAACTTGATCAGCAACTGCATTCGCTTGTTTGTTTATCTTGACATAGTTGTTGAATTTTTAAAATTTGTTTGGATTAGGAGCAACATCACTCTTATCAACTGTAACATGAGCCATTGGAGTGTTGCTCTCAAATTGACTCACTTGTAATTGATAATGATGAAGCACTACACAAAGTTGTTGAAAAGAGGTAAATTCAGTAAGCAGAATCTTATCTCTAATATCCTGTTGCAAATTTGAAATAAACATACATTGAATATTAATATCAAGAACAAGATAGGAAATCTGAGCATGCAAATGCTTAAATCTACCAATAAATTCAGTTAATTTTTCTTTAGCACTTTGTTTACAATGCATCAAATCAGTCAAAGACACTTGCGAGCCAATGTTGTTTTGAAATTATTGAATAAAGGTATTAGCAAGTTGTGGAAAGGAATCAATGGAATGAGGAGGCAAAGAACAATACCATTGTAAGGCCTTGTCATAGAAGGTTCTAGCAAACAGCTTGGCTAAAATCCTATGGTCATGAACATAATCACTACAAAGGATTTGGAATGTTTTAATATGATGAACATGATCTCCTTTTCCATTATAATTCTCAAGACGAGGCATCTCACCTTGCTGAGGAATAAGAGTACGAATAATGTCTCAGGACAAGGGACTTCCCATGTCACATGTAGGAATACTAAACTTGTTTTGACTTAAGGAAGCAAGTTGTTGTTGCAAGGATGACACAGTTTGAGCCAAACTGATGATTGTTGAATCATTAGAGGAAATAGGAGTAGCAGCAACATTAGACACACTAGGTAAAGTGTAAGAAGCTGCAGGAATAGAAGACATAACTGGAGGAACATTAGGAACTACAGTTGGAAGCGGATTGGAATAAGTAAAAGGAACATTATGATATGAAGGTTGTGATGTAGGAAGGGACATAGGAGGAACACTCATAGGAACAGAGGGAACCGTCACAGTCACCAAAGAAGGAGTATAGGTAGGAATACTAGGTAAAGGATTAGAAGGAGGTTCAACACTAGTGATAGGAGGAATCAACCCTAAATCTTGAGCTTTTTGAGCTAAAGGTTTAACATTTGAATGCACAAAGGTGAGTAATACCATGCAAGAGGTTAACACCTTGATCACTATCATAGAGAAATTTCTTAAGAGCCTCTATAGCTTGAATGGAATCTTGATTATGGTTCTCTTGAATAAGCCAATTACCCATTTTATCAAGTTCAGTGGAAAGTTTTTGGACTTGTTCAGGAGGAACTCTTAAAGCGTCATCCTCATCATGAGATGAGTGAGAAGAGTTTTGCTCCATAGTAGGATTGGAATCATGAAGAATCAAGTTATCATCTAGGATCCTAAGGAAAGGAGAACAAGATTCAAGATCAAAGGCACCCATGAGTCTACGACTTCTTCTAACTAGAATGTTATAAATAGGACTAGTGGTAGTAAAGCTCATAAACAAATGTAATGCAAATGAACTAAACTAAAAACACATAAAGCATGAATATTTTTGGATTTTTGAAATCTAATTAGCATATAAGATCTAACACAAAGGAAAAATCTAATACTAACAAGATAAAAGGAAAGCACAATAAGGCATCCAATTCCACAAAAGAAAGAGATTAAGTATGTTGGGTTCACCAAAATGAATAGGGTTAAAATGACATCACACCTATTCAAATGTATAAATGTATGAATAATGTATGTGGGGGAAATATGAGATCTATTCCCAAATCCAAATTTCCAAAGGAGAGATCCAATTTGATCAACCAAAAGACTAATGCTCAATCGAATCAATCTATGAAGAATATGAAAGAGAGAGAGAAACCCTATATTTCCCTATGGTTGAATTATGCTTGAAATCTGAAATAATTGAAATACAAATACTAACCTCAAATTAGGGAAAATCTGGAAAATTCTAATTTTTGATGTTTGTGTGTACTTTCGAGCAATTCTGCAACCTATTTCGTTGGAAGTGCCGAGACGAAGAAAACCCATAAATCTTTTATCTTTATGATAGTAGGTAGCCTTCGACCCTCATAAAAGATCAAAGGCTAGATTCTTTATTTGAAGGTTGATTATGACCTTGTTTGCAGATCTCAGAAGTTCACCGAAAAGGGTATCCAAATCTGCTCTCAGATCCAAAATTTTGCACTTGTACTTGCAAGAAAATGGGGGGGGGGGGTTTGTTTGTATGGGGGGTTTGCCTTGGTCAAAGCCCAATTTAGGAATTAACCTTGAAATTGAATTGAAATATAGTATGCATAAACAAAGTAATTGAAACAAATCACCTTGCTTATGTTGAAGTCCTTGTAGAGGATTCAAATCCTCACATCCACAAGTAGGAATGCTTCAATAGATGTAGAATGAATGTAGGATGTCTCCAATCAATGGCATTTGATCTTCAACACCAATCTTGAATTTGATCTTTGCATATGAGGAGGCTTGGATCTTCAAGGGGCTCCAAAGAGATTGAATCCTTCAATGGTTGACAATGGATCTCCTTGAGGGATGGATGTTTGAACACTTGAATGCTTGAATTCTTGCTTGCACTTGAGAGCTTGAGAGATTGAAATTGCTTGAGATGAGATATGAATAATGGATGAGAAAATGAGAGAGGAAGGCCTCCTTTTATAGTGAACTAGGGCACAATCCTCTAGAGGGGCTACCTTGGAGAATTAAATCCCAATTAGGTCCTAACCTTTAGAAAATATATCTAGATTAAATAAAATTTAAGGATTTACCATTTTGAAACCCAAAATGGCCAACCTAGAGGCGGGAAAACAAATATCCCCGAAACCCGACACCTTGAAATCAAGGAATTTTGAAATTTGAACAGGGGGGGTAAAATTGAGCTTGTAACTGACCTAGTCAAGATCGAGCTCAATTCTAACCTAGTCAGGATCAACCTTGATTCTGGCCCTGTGGGCCCATATCCAGCCAGAATTAGGACAGGAGGTCCCGGGGATGCCTGGAGACCTAGAAATGATACCAGAATGGGACATAATGCAAGGGATAGGCATAAAATCCTATGATGACTATGATGAAGGCTAGGAGGACCTATTTCTAAGTCCTACCTAGAAAATAGAGCCATGGAAGAGAGAAATTAAGGAGAATCCTTGAGATCCTAACCCTAATTTCACCTAGAATGAAGAAATCAAGTGCAGAAAAGAAGTGGAAAGCGGGGAGAAAGCTAGATACATGCAAAGATTTGATCAAGGTGCTTAACATGACCCTAGACCACTTACTCAGAGGGCTAAACACTCTTATCATGGAAGTGCTTCCATTTTAAGACGATACACATAGCAATAGATTTGGGACTTTTGAGGAGAACTTAAACTCCACAAAGTCTATCTTAGAAGAAAAATAGTCTAAGAAGAGAGTGGAAAGTACAATAAAGAAGATTATGAAGGATACAGGGATGACAGAACAAGAATTTATAATTGCTAAGCAGACAGTAGCAGCCATTAGAGACATAGGAAAAAAAGAAGTTTTGTTTGTTCCACCCCTATCATCAGTTGTAGAACAACGAGTAGACAGTCAAATCAAGGTAAAAGAAGAAAAAGTTGAGAAAGAACAAGAAGTTAGGAAATCCACTAGATCAACCTCAACTCCACCTAGTAAAAGAATGAAAGAAATGGCCAGTGGACCAAGAAATAGACAGAAAACAATAGCACCACCAATGCAAGGGTAGATAGCTGAGATCAAAGATGATGAAGAAACTCCAATGAAAAAGAAAACATGGAAACCAAAGATTGAAAAAGTGAATGAACAAATCATACAAGATGGAGACTTTTCTAAGATGAACAAGTCTTATGACCTTTACAACTATTCAAAAAGATTGAATCTTGAAAATGCAGTTGTGAGACACATGATACTATCAGATAAGAAGTTTGACACAATTTAGGGTAAGATACCTGATGATTTATATGAGAAATGAGTCAACAAGAAGAAAAGAGCAACAGAAGAAGACAATAAAATCAGAGAAAATCTAGTAAGAAAATTATGTGATGTTAAAGATGAAGAACATTTCAATGAGATTATGAAAGAACTGAACACCCATCTGAGAACAAAGAGAAGAACCATTCTGATCATGGGAGGAAATTACAAAGAGATCAATAGAGAAACATAGCAAGCAATAGTCAAGCTAATAACGTCTAGTGTTGAAAGACACTCAAGTGTAGTAGGACAAACAGAGAAAGTTAAGGAAGCTGAACATCAGAGAATTCCCTCTCCACCAACTATAAACATTGAAGATGAGTCAATGCATGTGGAAGGAACTAAGATCACTTTAGATAGTGATGATAACCCTTTCAAGAATCTTGAAAACATTGTTGACAATTCAACTTTTGAAGAGCAGGACAATGCTAGAGAAGAAGAGAAGAAAGATACAAGGATTGAAGAAGAAAAGGAAACAGAGAAACAAGCAAGTGCAGAAGTTCAAAAACAAGTAGAAGCTTCTAGTCAAGAAGAAATCAGTCTTACACCTGAGATTGCAAATAAATCACAGATTGGATCTATATTTGAAAGCTTTGGAAAAGAAGTTGATGAATATGATCAGATGGAATTGATCACATCTCTCAACAAAATAATTGGGAAGACTAAGAAGGTGAAAAGCCTTGAAGGATCACTGAAGGAAATAACAGAGAAGTTGCAAAGCATTGTGACTACACAGATAGCAGAGGCAGACCCACTTGAAAGAGCTAAGAAAGTTATGAATGCATTTGATGATGAGTTTACTAACTTATCAGACATAGCTAAAGTGAAGGCACAAGCAGCCTATGAGGCCAAATTACTTCTAGACATAAGTCAGAATATCAAAAATGATATTATTAGCCTGGATATTTGTATAAAAGACTTGAGAAGGAACTTGGACAGAGGAAAAACTTTGTACATTCAGTGTGCAAAATCTGAGAATCTTGTATCAGAAGAAATTCAAAAGATTAAGGCTAAAGAAGCAGAGATTGAGACATAGGTAAATCTTCTAGCCAGCCCCAATATAAAGATATTGGACATTGAGAAGAGAATCAACAAGATTAACGATGAAATAAGGATTCTATATGATGACAAGGACAAGAAACTGAAAAGATTCTCTTTTCTAAGAGAGCACATTTCCATTAAGTTAAGCATTGTTGATGGACAGTTGGAAGAATGTCTTTCATCAAAGACATATTTTCAGAAGTTCAGTTTTGCAAACCTTCAAGCATGTGAGTTAGCATCTTATGGATTGTGTGCACTACTCAGTGTTGCAGACTCCATTAAGAAGGCATGGGAGAAGGAGATAGAGAGCATCAAAATATATTTTATAGATTGTGTTGCAAGCCTACTGGCTCTGCAATATTGAATCAAGGTATACACATTTTTGTTTGAACATAATTTTGGCACCTTTTTTTTGTCATTGTTGTCAAAGGGGGAGAGACATATAGCAAAAAATTGATATTTATGATAAGGATGTATATTCTTAGGGGGAGTACAGAATATAGATATGATATATGGAGTTATAAGGACAGTGAAGATATAACTTTTTTGTTATGGCCACAATTTTGAGTTTTTGAAGTGTTAAGACTTGGCCAATTTTCTCATATGTAGCCACCAATGACAAAGGGGGAGATTGTTGGCAATTTGGATGAGTTAAATACTTAGATTTTTTCATTATGGAAACATATGATCTAAAGATTGCACATGACAGAGAGCAAGTATGACAGAGCACAAAGCAAATTGTCTAAGTGTGTGATAGTGTTTTTTCCAGTGTACCCGAAGATAGTTTTTATTAGCGATGACAATTGGAGTAAGTTCAATGCTTGTGCACTTGAAAATAGATACTATGATGACTATAGAAGACTCACCTAAGAGTGCAAGTCAGTACAACATGCACGGAAGAAGTTATGACAATTTTACCAAAGACAATGTCAAGCCGACAGGATAGAATATGAAGACAGAATTGGTAAAGAGTTAAGGGATTATTTTGTTTATCAAAATAATGTCTTAACAATATAAAGGGATGACATCCTAGATGTTAGCCCTTGGGTAAATATGTATTTTGTATAATGCTTTTTTCAAGCCGACTGTAAGAGTTATTAGTCTTTATAACTTGTATAAAGATGTAATGATGTAATGAAATGTAGGAGTATGAAAAGTGAAAAAGCAAGCGAAAAGATATTAGTGTGAAGTTGTGAAAGCAAAGCAAGCAACATAAGGTTAAGTACCTTGCCATATTTTATATTCAGTAATCATTGTACATTACTTGTTTGGGCAGTGGGCTCATCTAGTAATCATATTTTGCACTACCAACTCTTAGCAGGGTTGAGGTTTCTAACAAGGCATAAAGCCCCTTAATCAGGACTGAGACACTATATGCATGTAATAGGCTCCTAACAGGGTCAACATCCTTAACATGATACTTTTGATTAGTGAATCTTTGTGGGTACCATCCCCACTGGGGTTTTCCCTTAGCTAGGGTTTCCTCGAGAACAAATAATGTGTTATGAGTTCATTTGCTTTACTGTTATGCATGTTCTTTAGTTTACTATGTTATGCATGTATCAAGATAATCTGCTATATCCATAATTGGGCAAAAGAAAAAGTTTGTAGAATACTGATTCACCCCCCCTCTCAGTATTCCCTATTTCTAACAAACATATCAAATCTAACCTACACATTGAGCATAAATACCTATCAGGAAAACTCCTGAGAGTGCACAAAAGAGCCAATGGCGACAACTACACCTATGCCACAAATAAAAATGGGCCCGAGATAAACTAAATCGATCGTGACCCAAATATAATAGTTTTACTATTCATTTAATGATGAGAACATTACAGTCCTCTCATCCCAAAGTTTTCTTGTCCTCAAGAAAATGTAATGCCAGATGCTAGAGAATGTGTTCACCTTCCCAAGTAGCATCGTCCATTGACAAGTGCTTCCAATGTACCAACTATTCCTTTAGGGTACGGTTCCACAATGTCTTCTCCTGTACAACAATGATCTCAACTAGCTCCAATATGAGCTTCCCTTCTTCATTGAGCGGTAGGAGATTTGTGGTTACTCCAATGTTCTGTCCCATGACTTTCTTTAGGAAAGAGACATGAAAGATGTTGTGGATGCGACTCCCTTGTGGTAGTTCAAGTTCATAAGAAACTTCACCGATACGATGAGTTACACAATAAGGACCATAATAATGTGGCCTCAATTTTTATTTCCCTTTTGTCTTCAATGATGACTGCCTATACGGATGGATTTTGAGATATACTAAGTTGCCCACCTCAAAACTTCTCTCTATTTGGTGTCTGTCAACATAGATCTTTTGTTGATTCTGTGCATTTTGTAAGTTTTCCTTCAAGAATCTTAGAATGGCTTGCCCTTCCTAAAGCCAGTCCTTTGCCCTAGGTGCTTGACTATCACCCAGAATCATGTCAATAAATGAAAGGGGTTCATACCTGTAGATTTATTTGAAGGGTGGCATCCTAATAGACACGTGATAAGTTGTATTGTAACAATATTCTCCCAAATGAAACCATTTGACCCATGCTTGTTGTTGTACTGAAACGTAGTTTCAGAGGTAGCCTTCTACCCACTTGTTCACAATCTTCATCTGTCTGTCCGTCTGAGGGTGGTAGTTGGTACTTGGTGATAATTCTGTTCCTTCCAACTAAAACAATTCTATCCAAAAGATACTGAGAAACAGACCATCCCTGTCACTGACAATGTTTCGGGGTAATTAGTGCAGACAAAAAACTTCTTTGAAAAATAAGTCAGCTATCTGTGTAGCCTGGAAAATTGAGGAGATAGCAAAGAAGTGTGCATACTTTGTCATTCTATCAACTAATACAAATATACAATCCCTTCCATTTACTTTAGGAAGTCCAGTGATGAAGTCCATAAAGATACTTTCCCACTTCTATTCTGGTATGGGCAAGGGTTGTAATAATCTAGCAGGTAAGGTGTGTCCAGATTTGTTTTGCTGACATACTACACATTCCCGCATGTACTAGAAAACATCATCTTTAAGTCCCTTCCATGCGAACCTCTCCCTGATTTGTCTATAAGTTTTGAGAAATCCTGAGTGTCTAGCCAAGGGTGAAGCATGTATTTGCTTCAGGATTTTCTACTTCATTTTGGACTCAAGTACTAAGTATATCCAATCCTTATAGTAAATGATGTCATCCACCACCTTGTAACAGTCATCCTGAGTGTCATCGTCCATTATCTTACATGCGAAAGTGTTTTTAGAGTATTCCACTAGTAAGCGTGCTTTCCAATTAGCTAAAATTAAAGACAATAAGTAGACGACGAGCTTTCTTGACAAGGCATCTGCAACCACATTATTCTTTCGTTTCACATATTCAATGTTGAAATTAAAATCCCGAATCTTACTTACCCATTTTTATTGCCTCTCCTTCAGATCTCATTGATCCAAAAAGTATCTTAAGTTATTATGATCAGTACGGACAATAAACTTGGCACCCACAAGATATTGTCAAAACTTGGTCAGGGCATGCACAATGGCCAACATCTCTTTGTCATAAATGGAATATAGGAGCTCAACTTGTGTAAGCTTCAGACTCTCATAGGCTATAGGGTGTCTTTCCTGCATCAGTACCATGCCAATGCCCTCTCTGGATGCATCACATTCCAGAATGAATGGTTGAGTGAAGTTAGGTAAGATGAGGACTAGACAAGTGCTCATTGCTTCTTTTAACTTATCAAAAGTGTGTTGTGCCTTTTCATTCCATTGGAAGGACCCCTTCTTAGTCAGATCTGTTAATGGTGCACTAAGCTGAGAGAATCCTTTTACAAACCTTCGGTAATAACTACACAACCCAAAAAACCCTCGCAAATCAAAGAGTGATTTTGGTGGGGGCTAGTCAAGTATAGCTTGAATCTTGTCTTGGTGGACTTGTACTCCATGTTTACTGACCACATGCCCTAGGTATAATATTTATGTTATTCTAAATTCACACTTGGATTGCTTGGTGAACAAGGATTGAGCCTCCATGATCCCAAGGACTTCATCCAAATGTCTCAAGTGTTCTTCTCAAGTTTTACTATAAATAAGGATGTCATCAAAGAATACCAACAAGTACTTACACAATTGTTTGTTGAAGATGTGATTCATGCAAGATTGAAAAGTAGATGGTGTGTTCGTTAATCTTAATGACATGACTACCAACTCATAATGCTCATAGTAACAATGAAAAGTTGTCTTCTCCACATCTTCTTCTCACATGTGGATCTGATGGTATCTAGAATGGAGATCTATTTTAGAAAAATAGACTGCACCATGCAATTCATCTAACAATTCATCGATCCTGGGGACAGGGTATCTATTTTTTATTGTCTTCTTATTCAATGCATGATTGTCCACACACATGCATAACGTTCCATCTTTCTTTTTCACTAATACTACTAATGATGCAAAAGGGCTAGAGCTCGGACAGATCCATCCCTTCTCGAGTAGCTCTTGAATCATCTTCTCAATCTCATCTTTGAATTTTTTGGGATGGCGGTATGGCGTGGTGATAACTGGTTTGGCGCCAGCTTCCAACTTGATGGTATGCTCAAATCCACGATGGGGAGGTATGCCAGGAGGGATGTGATGTAGGGGCAATCCTTGTCCTTGATGAAACTACATAGGTGTTTGTATTTTGGCTGGTGTTACTCGGTTGTAGCCTTGACCGACGACCTCGGTCATTGAAGGAAGTTCGGTCACTAAAGGAACTTGGTAGTCTCTAGCACTCGGTGAAAGTGTTACTCGATCATGCCTGCGGTGCTGATTCGACACTAGTGCTCGACAATGCTTGGCATGCTCAATTATTTCACTGATGCTCAGTAGTTCTAGCTCACTGACTAGAGTTCTGTGTGATTTGTTGGGCCGACTTGGTGCATTTATTTTTTATTTCATTTGTTGGATTCTCCTAAGTGGATCTAGAGGCCGACAAGCTGAATTAAATGTTTGTATACAATTTGTAACTCGACTTGTATGACATTTAATATTTGTTAGGAAGAGTTAAAGGTTTCATCTTGCCGACTTGTGGTTGATGATTAGTATTTATAGGGTGTTTGGGTAGATGTTTAGGGACATGACTTGGATGACTGAGAAGATTGAAAGCTGAAGTTGGTGAAGTTGTGGAAAAGATCTTGCATGATCTTGCAGATCAAATTCCTATCTGATAGTTTGTAATAGCAGAGCTAGTGGTTTGCATACTTGTTAATAAGGATATTGCTTGGAGGCTTGCGAGCTCAAGTTCAGATCTACCTTAAGGTTTTCATCAGCTTCTGATTGTCTTCAGAGATGAACTAGCTGAAATTGTATTGGATTTGTGTGTGGATCTTGTAGAATTGTTTCTGATTGTAATTGACCCTAACCCGAAAGGCCTTACAGCTGGGCATGTTAATGCAAATTACTTGAAATAATTGTTGTGTTATCTATTGTGATGTGATTTCCACTATGTAATTCTGAAGTTGCAAGGTTTGAACTGTCCTCAATTGGATCCTTCTAGCCTTGGTCTGCGTCAGGTGGTATTAGAGCAAAGTTGATCTTGTGGGAGCTGAGCGAAGGTTGACCTAGAGAGGTTGATCTTGTGAAGTTGATCCTATTGGTGAAGAGATCGTATGATCTTGGTTACAAATCTGTGGCATTGAACTTGTGAAATTGTCCTAGTTGTTTGCAAGATTGCAGGTTGCGATTTGACTTGCTTGCAACTTGGAAATTGTCACAAGGTGGTTGGTGAGGTTTTGTTGTAGAGGGTTATTTTTGCATATCTTTAAGGATGCCTCTGAGAAGATTGGACCCTAGAGTTATTTCTGATCTTTGTGATACTATGGAATCCCAAATCACAGAGAAGGTGAAATCAGATTTCAGATTTGAGATGGAATTGATGAAGAATGACATGGTCGCCGAGATCATGAGAGCTGTTGTTGGTATACCTCAGAATGTTGGTACTGAGGATGGCTATGAAGAAGCTGTTGAAGAATTTGAACCTGTTGGATCTAGTGGTGATGATCGAAGGGATAGATCCGGTGAAGACAAAATTGCTCGGTTACCTAGATCTGGTGCTCGGTTTAGTAGTTACCGAATGGAAGTTTCTACTTTCTCTGGTACTTTGAAGCCCGACAATCTGATTGATTGGATTGGTGAACTTGAAGATTTCTTTGAGCTGGAAGAAATTGAAGATCCTTTTCAGGTGAGATTAGCACATACTAAGTTGAAAGGACATGCTGCTCTTTGGTGGAAAGAACTACAAAGAGATAGAGAAGATGAAGGTGAAATGAAGATCAATCAGTGGAGGTTGATGGTGACAAAATTGAAAGCTAAGTTCATACCATTTGACTATGAGCTTGACTTGTTTAAGAAGTTGCAGAATTTTGAAGTAGAAGGATTTGTCTGTTGAAGATTATACCGAGGAATTCTACAAGCTTACTATTCGGTCTGGACATAGAGAACTTGGTAAGGAAAAGGTAGCTCGGTATGTGAATGGTCTGAGATTCAATATTTAGGATGAGCTTGGTATGCTAAAGATTGATTCTGTTGAAGATGCTTATTAGTATGCTCTGAAGGCATAATATAAGTTGAAGAGGAAATAACCTTCTAACTCCCGAGGGAAGGAGAAAATTGATCACTTGGTGAAGGATAAACCAACTGATGCAGAAGATGAACAAAAACTTGTGGAAGCAAAGAAGAAGATAGGTAGAGTTATCTTTAAGGGTACTTGCTATAATTGTGGAGAAGAAGGACATAGATCATTTGAATGTACACAGAAGAAGGTTGACCGATGAACTGCTGTGGTGAATGGGAACATTCAAAATGAACCTAAATCAGAGAACTTGCTACTTCGACGAACATTGCTCGGTACAAAGGATGAACCTTGTCAGAGGAGTAACTTGTTTAGGACCCGATGCAAGTTTGAAGGTAAACTCTATGATGTTATTGTTGATAGTGGTAGTACTGATAACCTTGTTGTTGAGGACATAGTTCAGAAACTTGGTTTGAATAGAATGAAACATCCATGTCCTTATAGGATTGGTTGGTTACAAGATGATCATGCTCTAGAAGTTAGAGAACAATTCTTCATTGAAGTTCAGATTGGCCAGTATAAGGATCTTGTGTTAAGTGACATTGTGAAGATGAATAGTTGTGATATATTGCTCGATAGACCTTGACAATATGATTGTAGAGCTATTTATGACTGTGTAAAGAATGTGTTTATTGTTGAGAAGGATGACAAGAAGTTTTCACTGATGCCTTTGATGGATACAACGCTTGGTAGGAGAAGCTTGAGTATTGGTTCCCGAGTTGAGTTGGTGGATCCAGAGAAAATTAAAGATCAGTTTGGAGAACCGACCTGTATATTGTCTAGAAAAGACTTGAAGAGACAAAGGAAACTAAAGTGGAAGAATATGCAA
The DNA here is from genome assembly GCA_027943335.1 of Chamaecyparis obtusa. Lineage (NCBI taxonomy): Eukaryota > Viridiplantae > Streptophyta > Pinopsida > Cupressales > Cupressaceae > Chamaecyparis > Chamaecyparis obtusa. Next base: position 635,303 of record BSBK01000293.1, on the reverse strand, counting down.
GCTGAGAAGATGGAGGACTTGTATGTGAAGAACTAGTTCGGGGTTTATGTGCTGAACCTGGGAAGATGTTCATCTCACATATGAACATCTTTTGGACCCTGGGGTGTCTGATGCAGGGGCATCCAAGGTTGATGCAGGGGCAATCCTTGTCCTTGACGAAACTACATAGGTGTTTGTATTTTGGCCAGTGTTACTCGGTTGCAGCCTTGACCGATGACCTCAGTCATTCAAGGAAGCTCGGTAGTCTCTGGCGCTTGGTGAAAGTGTTACTCAGTCATGCCTGCAGTGCTCAGTCAACACTGGTGCTCGACGATGCTTGGCATGCTCGGTTATTTCACTAATGCTCGGTAGTTCTAGCTCACCGACTAGAGTTTTGTGTGATTTGTTGGGCCGACTTGGTGTATTTGTTGTTTGTTTAATTTGTTGGATTCTCCTAAGTGGATTTGGAGGCTGACATGCTGAATTAAATGTCTGTATACAATTTGCAAGCTGACTTGTATGTCATTTAATATTTGTTAGGAAGAGTTAAGGGTTTCATTTTGCTAACTTGTGGCTGATGATTAGTATTTATAGGGTGTTTAGGTAGATGTTTAGGGACATGTCTTGGATGACTGAGAAACTTGAAAGCTAAAGTTGGCGAAGTTGTGGAAAAGATCTTGCATGATCTTGCAGATCATATTCCTATCTGATAGTTTGTAATAGTAGACCTAGTGGTTTGAATACTTGGGAACAAGGAGATTGCTTGAAGGCTTGCGATCTCAATTTTAGATCTACCTTAGGGTTTCCATCAGCTTCTGATTGTCTTAAGAGTTGTACTAGCTGAAATTGTATTGGATATGTGTGTGGATCTTGTAGAATTGTTTCTGATTGTAATTGGCCATAACTCGGAAGGCCTTACAACCGGGCATGTTAATGCAAATTACTTGAAGCAATTGTTGTGTTATCTGTTATGATGTGATTTTTGCTATGTAATTCTAAAGCTACAAGGTTTGAACTGTCCTCAATTGGATCCTTCTAGCCTTGGTCTATGTCAAGATGTTTGCAAAAACATTATCATGGGTACTCAAGATAGCCTATAGATCATAATCTTGGTGGTGTGTTCATTGTCCTTTAATTGGTTATGCACAAAGCAATGTGCAACCCATGCAATGTCATCATGCCGAAAAATGGCCTCCATCCGTTGTGCAAAAACTTCCTTTGGACCCTCATTAGTCATCCCTCGGAGAACAACCCTCTTCCCCTCGACCAAAAAAGTGAAATCCATCCGCTTGAAACTTTGTGTGTATTCATCGAGGGTCTCCATCCACTGTATGCCCAGAATAACCTCCATATCATCCAGGTCTACTATACAGAAATCCTCTGTCACAGTGTGATTAGCCATGGTGATACTGAGTTGGGTAACAAGGTGTGTGCAAGGTAAGAGTGTTCCTCCAAACTTGTAAACCCACGTGAGCATCTATAGGTAGACCTCTTCTTTTCACCAAGGATGAGTTTATAAAGTTAAGAGTGGATCTGCTATCAAGTATCACAATGACCCTCGGTTCCTGAAGGGTTCCCCATACCCAGAATACCATACATCTCGGGCTCCTAGCCAAGGCGATGGTTCCTCCACGTCATACTAATGCAACAATTTTCTCTGTACGGTTTAAGCTAACCATTTTGGACACCTCTTATGGGTGACTGTCCTTTGTGGGAAGATTTTCTTGATCATCCTCATCATCAGACACGACCTCGATGTAGTGTATTTTTCCTTTATCGAGGCATTTGTGCCCAGGTTCCCACGACTCCTTACAATTAAAGCATAATTTCTTCCTTTAGAGCTCCTGTCTGGTGGCTTCATCCAATGAAGGCTTTTTCTGTGGAGGTTTGTTATCTTTGTCTCTTAGAATTATTGACAGTTTGGAGTGGGAGTAACCTCGAGAGGAGGACATTGATGATGATGCCATGCTTCACGCCTTTTTGATAGCCTCCAAAAGGGTGGTAGGATTGAAACTATTAACCCATCTCCTCAGTGGTTCTGTTAATCCATCCATGAAGAGTACTATCCGTCTCCTTTCAGAAATGTCTGTAACAAATACAAAGAGATTATGAAACTCTATGATGTACTGGTCGACCAATCTAGTTTGCCTTAACTATACTAGCTCTTTAAAATTAAGCTTCGAATCTTTACCATCAAATCGATCTATCAATCTTTTAGTGAATCCAACATACGTATTTACTTGGTCATGTCCTAGTGTGATGGTGCCATGGTGCCATGATGCCACCATTCATGCGCCACTCCCTCCAAGTGGAGTGTTGCAAATTTAATTGCTTCCTCCTCTGGCATTGGATTGAGCTGGAAGTAAGTATCGACCTTCATTACCCATGCTTGGGTAGATATGGATCCAGATCCATCAAATGGTGATAGATTTACTTTGCTCAACTTCCTTATGAGATCATAGTTAAAATATCTCCGATTTCCACCTTCAAAATATCGCATTCTCAATTTTGTGTAATCTTTGTAGGATATATCCTCTTCCAAATTTGCATTCTTCCAGTCTTCTTTCAACTGTTCTTGAACTTCCTCAAAGGTCGGTTGTCTTCCTCCTTGTGGTACCTCTATCCTTGAAGGGAAAATTGGCATGGAAGGACGGGAGTGTGCCGAATGAGGATTTAATTTTCCCATAAACGAGTCGACAGTGTGACCATTTTGTTCGCCATATATCTTATTGTCTGCCAGTTTCTGAAGAGCTTCTTCCATAAGTCGTTGAGTGTCATTGATTTGTGCCTGATTCCTTGAAAGATCCCTCAATAGCGCTATGAATTCAGTAGGAGTGGGTTCTTGATCTGCCATTCTATCAACTGAGTGAAATCTCCTTCATTTCTGGCTATAAACTTTCATTCACTGTCCACAGGCTAGTAGGATCTTAGGCTCCGATACCACTGTAATGTTCCCAACCCTTGGCGGATCTCTTCCTCTAAAAGAAAAATGACCAAGTGTTCAAGAGTAAGGCATAATTGAGCAACTGTAGGTCGTATGGTAATGCCAAGTTCGTACGGTGAGGAAATTGCTAGGATCGTATGATTTAGGTGGCAGTACGTTATATTTCTTGGACTGTACGGTGAGGAGTTCGTACGAAATTGTGACCTAAGTCATATAGAGGTCAAGGTCTGTACGGGTGGAGGCTTGGGGTGTCATACCATATGGTGGCATGATTCATACGAAGGTAAGTGCCGTACGGTGTGGGAAGTTTGTGGCCGTAGGATATTATGCTGTAGGTCGTACAGTGGGAAGATGGTGCAGGCCGTACGGTAGGAGGTGTAGGACGTACACCGAGGGATGAGGGTCGTACACTGCAGAATGATGTCTGAGGGGAATTTACAACCTTTAGTATGCTCCAATCTATTCAATATATTTTCGTAGGAAACTTAAGTACCATCACATGATTTGCAAGAGGAAATATTAATAATAGATATTGCTTCAGATTTGTCTGGAACTAGAGAACAAACAGAGTAGGGTGAGGGTTGAATCCCACCAAAACTGTGAAATACCAAATAGGGAGGAGGGTCTTTCACCTCTGAAATGGCAGCCAACAGAATCCCAACATGAATTCACAAAATACAATAAAATATCAAATCTCAACATATCAAATTTAACTTACACGTCGAGCATAAATACCTGTCGGAAAAACTCCCTAGAGTGCACAAAAGAGTCGACGGTGACTACACCTACGCCATAAATAAAAATAAGCCTGAGATAAACTAAATCGATTGAAACCCAAATACAATAGTTTTATTATTCATTTAATGATGAGAACATTACACATAAAGCAAAAACATTGTCTATTTTCCATTAGAACATTGCTATACAACAAAAATACTGTGTGTTTGCCATTCTATCTTAATCATAGGCTCTATGAATGCATGCCCATGTATATCCTAGCAATGACAACTTTAAGAGAGAAAAAATCATTTCCTTAAATTAATTATAAATTATTAAGAAAAATATAAAAAGCACAACTTCAGCCTTTAATTGATACACTAATTGAAAAGTGGAGGACTTTAAAGGCATTAATCTTCAAGGAAGGTACTGAGAACAACTTTAATGGGCAATGTATCCATAAAGTTTAATAATGCCCATAATGATAACTTCAATAAACTCAGTTTAATAAATGTGGAGAAAATAATAAAAGAGATTGGGCAAGGGAAACACAAATGATTCGGAGTCGAGGGCCCTCTCTACCTAGATGGATGTGACAAATGTTGCCAAAAATAGGATTGGGTTGAAGGTGAAACGTGTGTAGATGCTCTCCTGCTCGTGGCTTGTCCAAATCCTTCCACAATTCCTGTCACAATCCTTCAAGAGATGGGCCCCTCCCGTTCCCCATTAATACGTGGCCAGAGATTATAAAAGAGCTCTATGATCACAATTTGGGCATTTGAATGGAGGAGAGAATCTAGCTACTCTATACAATCTGGCATATGCTCTGTACTACATCAATGTCCTCGTGGTGTAGCCCTGTTTTATCTTCCATCGTCCAAGAGATAACCAATGAATGGACCCTACTGCTAAAGTTGTATTTTGGAAATTTTAAATCTGATCTCGTTAAATATCTGAATGGTTTAATGGTGACCCGGCTCTACAGTTTTTAAATGGTTTAATGGTGAGTCATCTCTACAGTTTTACTTCAGTTATTTTTGGTTCAACTGCTCAGAAGGACTGTGCGGGCACATTAAAAGCTATCACAGTTTTGACCCACCTGCTCAAAGGACGGCGGGCACATTAAAATCTGTCTTTTCCCGACATTCAACGTTACCATTACCGGCAGGCTTTCTCGTATTGGGGAAGGAATTTGAAAAAACTATTAAACGTCACCGATTTCGAGTGAAAATGATTAAAGTCACAGGAAGCGTGCAAATCCAGAAAGAATAAACACGGCCAAGAAGAAAGCGATTAGTTAATCAATTCCATGAAAGCTTTTTCTATGCTTTGGCATGCTCAATCTTGCAGAATACCAAGCAGAAAAGAAGACCCAGGAAGCAGCTAAGGCAGGCAAGCATAAACTATGCATCTTTAATCTTCTTTTTTCAAAAAACCATTGTCTTTAGTTATAGAATTTGTTGATGGAGTGTTGTGTCACGAGAGAATCGGTGAAGACAGGAGAGAAGAATGAGAATAATCCGTTATTAACAAATGGAGTCGATTAGCACTAAAATGTTTCTGTAATAACGTCAAACTAGAGGACGGCAGGAAGGTCGGCAGATGGCCCTATCCGTATTCAATGTTTATATTTGTTTTGACCCTTTCTGTCTTGTAAGACAATTAGGATGATTGCTTTACCTATTTCTACCGGTAGTTGGTGCTTCATATATACACTTTTCAGGCTGTAAATCTGCAGAAGGCTTGTTGATGAAGATCTTATCCGACTTACCCCATGGTTTCCCCTGTTGAGTGCCTTCAGAAATTCTTGTTATGATTCCTCATGGCGGAGTTTTTGATTTTTTATGTTTATTTGTAAGGCTCAAATTCTAGTTTTTCATAACCCTATCTGAGATTCTGAAGACCAAATCATGCGCTTCATCTTCATATTGCAGGCTTGGATTCCTTAGCAAACCCTGGATAGATCGTTTACTGGAACCTCGGGTCCGATGTTTTAGGAACCCTGTTTTCCGTAGGGAGTTAAGTCTTAGCACCACAAATCACCAGACAAATTTTCTTTTAATTTACTCGCTTCGTAAGCTCTTGAAAGTTCTGTTAATAAGCTCCGGATTGAGGGCTCTAGTCAGTCGAGGCCCTACCGCCACCGCCAATCTCAAAGCAAACGTTCTTTGAAGGCTTTTTGTTATTCAGCAGCTCTTGAAAAGCTGTGCGATAGAACGTAAAATTTAATGGGTCAATCCCCTTCTTCTCTGTCTCATCCACCAATCCGCCATTATTTGGAGTATCCCAAGGTGGAACCCTTACATGACATTCCAGAGGATCAAATTGCATATTTACCAGATGAATGCCTGGCTTTAGTTTTCCAAAAACTCACCAGTGAGGAAAGGAATCAGTGCTCCTTAGTTTGCAAACGTTGGCACACGATTGAGTCAAAATGCAGGCAACGCCTTGTTCTCCTGGCCAGATCGGAGCTTTTCTTTTATCTTCCGAATCTTGTTCTTAGATTTGAACATGTGACCGTTGTGGCGCTGAAATGCTCCAGGAAATTGCTCAGTCTGGACAATAAGGCCCTCTTTTTCATTGGGAAAAGTCTCACGCAACTCAAGAAAATCAAACTGAAGGGATGCATTCAGATTACAGATGAGGGGATTGAATCTTTTTCACATACATGCGGTCCTCTGAAGAAATTTTCATGTGGATCCTGTGGATTTGGAGCAAGGGGCTTGAATGCAGTACTTGAGAATTGCAGTGAGCTTGAAGATCTTACAGTTAAACGGCTCAGAAGGATAGATGGTCAACTAGAGAGAATTGGACCAGGTCAAGGCAAGCTAAAGAGATTGTGCCTTAAAGATCTTCATAATGGGCAGCTCTTTGCGCCATTGTTATCTGGATCCAAGCATCTAAGGACACTCATCTTGTCACGGAATTCTGGATATTGGGATCACATGATGGAGAATATGACTGGAAATTTACAGGAATTGACAGAACTGCAAATTGAAAATATGCAGCTGGGAGACAAGGGATTGATGGCTGTTTCAAGGTGCTCGAAGCTGGAAGTATTTTATTTGAGCAAGGTTTCTGATTGTACTGATGTGGGAATTTCTACAGTTGCAAATGGATGCAGGAAGCTAAGAAAGGTGCACCTTGACAGCTGCAAGTTTAGAAGAATTGCAGATGATGGTTTGCTTTCCATTGCAACTAAATGTCCTCAGTTGCAGGAGATTGTTTTAATGGGTATTGATACAACAATTGTGAGTTTAAATGCCTTGGCTTCCAATTGTCCGGTGCTGGAAAGAATGGCCCTCTGCAATAGCGATGCTGTTGGCGATTTGGAGATGTTTTGTATTGCAGCTAAATTCATAGCATTGAAGAAACTATGCATAAAAAATTGCTCAATTTCAGATGATGGTCTCGAGGCCATTGCCAATGGGTGCCCTAATTTAGTAAAATTGAAGGTGAAAAGGTGCAAAGCAGTGACAGCCAAAAGCATCTGTCGGCTTGAGACAAGTAGAGCCTCTCTGATTGTTTCAGTAGATAGCGGTTCACAGACAACAACAGAGGACGAGCAAGGCAGGCTTCTTCAGAATGGGAATGATAGAGTCATTACAGGATCGACTCATGTGCTATGTGGAAGCAGAGCTCCATTTATGAAGACCAAATTGGGTATAGCAACTTCCAATTTTCTTAGAAGGTCTGTTTCTGCCAGCCAATCCCAGCTTTAAGTTTTGGAGGTTGATGGCGAAGAGGGTAAGCATTCTACAATTACTCAATCCCTTTTGTGATTCTTTCATTCAAAGGAACCTACGGAATCAGCACTGCAGCAAATATCCAGGAATCTTTTTATATATTCTTCTCAGGCCTTTGCTTTTTGTTTTATTCTGAATAAATTCAGACTGGCACAAGGATTAAGCCTGTAAAATTTATAAGGATTTTTTTCTCCCGTGGAACATACATGTCCTTTTCTTAGTTTCTAATCAGGTATATAAAATTTAAGAGTAACATGATATCAGATTTAAATGCTGGATCCATGTAATGTGTTTCTAAAATTGCCTTTGTTGAATCATAATAATGTATATTTGGCAACCAGTTGAAGTGACTAGTATACTAGGAGGCAAATTCTCTGCTGCAAGTTTGCTTCATCCTGTTTAGCCCTGCTAGGAACTATGAGCTTTCAGGATAGATTCACATGCTTGTGTGGCAGGCAATTGGAGAAAATATACAGGATTTGTTTAAGTTTTGACTAGTACGAGTAATTTTTTAAATGTGGCTCCATTGGTATTAACAAACTGTTTCAGGTGCATTGACATGATTGTATCCTTTCATATATTCAAGTTCTATTCTTGATTTCCTCAGTGTAATTTATCATATGGTCTCTGTCTCTGTTTCTGCCCCAACTCCTCCACACTCATACTCTCTGACATGCTCCTCTTTATGTTTCTTTTTCTTCCTAGTATTCTTTATGTGGTGAAGGTATGAAATGTTTCACGTGATTTTTCTTACGAGTACTTGGTCACAGCTTACTATTCAATTAGTATGAAAGAGGTGAGTTGACTTGTTTATTTCTTCCTTAAAGTGTTGAAATGGTTTATATCTTACAACTCTGACATCTTGTTTGGCCATAGCAAAGCACTAAAATATATGCTCAGACCAATCATTCATCATGGAAATACAGGTTGGGGATTGCTATTCCATGTACAACAGAAATAAATAGATTTGAAACTGGATTTTCTTCTCTGTGTCATATTTTAGCAAATTGAATTCCTCTTACAGTGTGCACGTGTGTGTTCTGTCTATTCTTAAATTTTCTACTGTCTCCCACCTTTTAAATTTCTGCATTTTCTGCTGCCTGTGAAGTATTTGATGTACATTGTTTGTGAGAACTGGGTCATACTGATTTATTGAATTACCGGGAATCTTCTCAATTGCCTTGTTTCTTTTTGCTCAGAATAGGATTATATCCAGTCTGTTTAAGATGCCTAAAGTCTCCAAACCCGACTCTTTACATTTTCCCATGGAAAAGCTTTCAAATACAGTTTTTGAGGGTACATCAATTGTTTTGGCAGACAAACTAGTGAGTCCTTGGACCATTGAAAGCTTTTGTCTAGGAATTGAGTTTTCTTTACTTGGGCAATAAAGAGGGTGCATTCTTTTTATAAATCTGCATCTTTCTAATATATGGATATATTGCAGAAGATCTCGGATTCGTTCTATCAGATTTATTGACTCTTTTCATGTGTTAAGCTGAAAGTACCTTTCCTAGATAGGAAATTAGGTTTATAATATAAATTCTGCACATTTCCTTCCCATCACACAAATTCTAATATATTTGGTGCAAACTGCAAGTGACACAAGTTTTCTGCATTATTAAGAGAGATTCTGATTAGTGTGCAATGGCATTTTTTAATTCCTTTAAAGATAGTCTATTTTCTTTACAGTGGAAGGATTTGATATTATTGTGGAGATGAAACTATGTTCTAAAGATTTTTGCTACCAAGTGTGCTCTTCTTAGGAGTGTTTATGCACCATTATTGTTGGCATTTGTGCAAATGCATGTGTATCATAGATGTATGATGCTATTTGAACTGCCTTTTCATTTTACAAATTTAGACATTGAATGATTGAGGAAGGTATGTATTCCTTCAATATCCCATGGGATTTGTGTTAAACTAAGCTGTCCTACTGCAATTTCATTTCTTTAAGGTATTCATATTTCCACTCGTAAAATTGCATGTGCACATTTGAGCCTGTCATTGAGATAATCATTAGGCCATTGTTTCTGAGAAAAACCTAGCTCACAACTATTTCAAGTGATGGGTATTCATTAGCTGAAGAAAATAATATGCACAAATGTTATCAAGATAATTGGTGGTCTACAGTTTCTGGTAAAAAGCTATGCCACAATTATTTGTGGTGGTGGTGTTCATTATCTGAAGGAAATAATATGAGCTGGACTATCTTGGCTATCTTTCTGGTGTTCATTATCTGAAGGAAATAATATGAGCTGGACTATCTTGGCTATCTTACTGGCATGCGATCTTACTTTCTTTGAATGGTGGATAGAATATACATCATGTGTAGATGGGCTCAAGGTTCACACATGTCCATATAACCTTAGGAGTTCCAAGAGGATTTAATCTATTTTTTTTAATTGGTCCTATGTTTCTGATTTAGTGAATTATTGTTATATTATAAGTTTTCAAAGTGCATAGCTTAACTGTGGGGCAATGAGAAGTTGGGTGCAATTAGCATAGAGGAGAAAGAGAGGTAGTACACTTGTTGCAAGGAGGGATGTATTAAGAAAATAGTCGCTAAGGAATTCCTAAAAGTTCCCAGTAAGTCTTTCTTATACACGATTTTGAAAATATTTTCAGCGGGACCAAATCTTTCACACAAATAGACTTGGAGATTTTAAAAATAAAAGTTTTATTTATGCAAGAGTCATGCAAAAAGGAGTTTCTAATTATATGTTGTGGATAGATTGAATGTGGACGCATTTGAGAAGATGTTCTTTTTTGCATTATAAGCTCTATAAATACAAGTGTTGCTAGAGGAATTGTATAAGAGAAGTTTATTTCATAGGGGTTATGTTGCCGAATTTTCTCCAAGATGGAGCAGGATGTAAATCTCCATGTTAAGGCTTACAGTCTGCAGATTCTATTGTAATTGTATTTTGTCGCTCAATGGCTCTTTGGTTTTGGAGTGGAGTTTTTACCCAAAAGGGTTTCCCCATGTAAATTTTGTGTTCTATCTTTTGTCTTGTTCTTTCTCTTTATTGATCCTGTATTGTTGAATCTTAATGTATGCATGCTACTAAAACTATTTGATTTGGCAATATCTAGAATTGCAAGCACTTTCCTCTAAGGCTTTAATTGTGGGAAATAAATTGTGCTTGATTTTGCTTTATGGCATAGCCCATCTCCCTTGGATGCATGTACTGATGGTGGTTGTGGAGTTGGTCTAGAAGTGGGCTTGGGCTTGGAGTTCTTGAACTTCTTTTTCCTTATGGATGTTTGTATTTGCATGGCTTGGATTCATGTTTCTTTGGATGATGCAGGAGCATCCTAGGGTTCTTGGCAATCTTGTATCAACCAAAAATATGTTTGTCTTTGAGGGTAGATTGTTAGTTTTGATCTTGGTTTGGAGAGTTCTTGCTCGGTTTGGGAGACTGGTTGCTTGGTTTGTGTGGTTACTGGGGTGCTCGGTCTTTGAAGAACGCTCGGTGACTGAAGGCTTTGGTTCATTGGCGCTCGGTAATAATTGTGTTGCTCAGTCATGCTTGGCGGGGTCGGTTGACTGGCACTCGGTTATTTCCTTTGTTGCTCGGTGTTCTTACTTACTGACTGGATTATTTTGGATGAATCGGCTTGGCCGACTGGTGCATTTAATTTGGGTTGCGCTCCTTGAGTTATGGATTGACCGTTGGACGTGTGGGGACCCAAATCTGGCGTGTTGCATTCTTCTTTGTGGATCTGATGACCGTTGGGGCCATCTTTTGAAGAGTTTATTTATTTTGTAAGGCTATGTAAGAGCTGACGGATGTTTTAGCATTTAATATTTGTTTGTAAGATTTAATTGTTTCATCAGCCGACTTGTGGCTGGGAATCAATATTTATAGGATGCTTGGGTAGATGTTTAGGGGAGGAGATCATGAGCTTAGGAGCAGGAAGATTGCTTGGAAGTTGGAGTACAAGTTTAGATCTTTCCTGGGTGCCTACCAGTGTGCTGCCTGCTACAGACCTGGACTAGCTGAATGCTGATGTTGGGGAAAATATTTGGATACTGTGAGATCTTGTAGAACTGATACTTGCTTTGTGATTGGCCGTAACCGGGAAGGCCTTACAGCCCGGCACATTGCATGTAATCGGTGTTTTCATGAATAGAGACTTTTGTTTCATATCAGATCTGTGTTTCTTATTGTGTATTTCTGCTGCATATTGGTTTGGTTGCAAGGTCGGTCTGTCCTTAATTGCATTCACCTACCTTGACTGCATTATTGGATCTAAGGGGTTTATAAATTTCCCTTAAAAATCTATGTTGATGCTCATCTACGACAATCTATTGTTTTGGATTAAGCTGTTTGGTTTTTTTTCAGGCTTCTAAGTTTCTAGATGAGAAGTGGGTATGGATGTGCATGGGTGTTCTTGAACACAATGTTTTTGCATGTTTTGCACGGTCAAGGAAAAAAACTTGAGGTTTTATGGATCTGTTGAATAGCTATTTTCTAGATCCTGGTTCCTTTGGGGTACTGCATGAGATTGTTGTAGTTATGCATGCATGCTTTGTGTATGGTGAGAGAAGGTGTAATGCCTTCTTTGCATGAGCATGTTGGTACATGATTAGTCACTCAACATTTCTATGGTGATGCTTGATGGATTCCTGTACTATGGTGCTTGATGTGGACTTGTTTGGCGAATCGGATCTATGCTTGATCGCTGGTGCTCGAGTAACTTTGTTTACATGTTTGTTCTCTTTGAGATCTCATTTTGTATGTCATTGATGTGATAGTGGGTTTGCATGTTGCAATGATTGGATCTACTAGTTATGCAATTGTGTTGGTTGATCATCTATTTAGCTGCAATGGGATAACTTAGACATGGACTGTCTATATCCATGAGATTTGATTTAGTGTTGATGCAAACTTGTCAGCTGATCTTGTCTGTGGTCACTTGTGAATTGGTGTGGCTATTGGGATGAGAGGATGGATGATGACTGAGTACCTGGATAGTTGGTTATGGGGTCCTAAGGTATGGTGTATTTCCTTGGTTCAAAGATCTTGGTTTCACTTGGTGTGATTAGAAGTACATTTGTATGTGCGTGGACTTGGATGATTATTTAGATTTGGGAGATGGTGTGTCATGTGCTTGGAGAGTTCGGTATCATGGTTTAGTGGGAGCTTTAGCAGTGGCTTTGTATTCATCACATGGTGATGGATGATCTTCTTTAGTGATGTAGAAGGTTTCCTTCACCTTTTACATGTACACTATTTTAGGATGTGTAACATATTAGAGCCATGTAAGACTTTTAGAGTCTTTAGTTAATGTCTTGGTGGTGCTTGATAGGAGGTGCTTTTGGTTTAGAGTATGTAGTAGTTATGTCATCTTGTACTCTTGATTGCGCATTAGAGTTCTGGCATGATACATTTCTCTTGAGACCATGGTATGTTCATTTGGAGCATGTGATCTCCTAGGAGGGGATGGTTAGATCACAATGTCATGATGGGTTCCTGATTCAGCTAATTGGAGCTTTGAAAGTGGTCTGATGAGTTCTCTTTGTATTGGGAGTGCAGAGATGCTTTTTGAGTTAAGCATAAATTTATCTTTTGTTAGTACTCATGGATACATAGAGACTATGGTGAGGTTGGAGTTCACTTGAGATGAGAGAGACATGTTGTTGAGATGGTTACTCTTGATAAGGTTTCAATAGGAAGTTCGAGGAGCCTACACCTTGGTTGGACGTGAGTTCAACAAAGACCTATGAGGAGATTGCTCTTGGATGATTGACTTGCATATCTTGGAGGAGCATTCTCATTCCTTACTCTTGGTCTACTTGACAGTTTATCACTTGAGGGGTATTGCCCATTATTTCGCTCAAGCGCTTTATGCTTTTCTTTCATATTCATGGATTTTGAGCTACGATCAAATGGTTCTAGAGGATTTATTGAGAGATGTATAGTATGGTTATCTCCTCAGTTGTGTTTTCATTTATTATGATCATAGGAGATGGCAGTGGTCTGATGTCCTGAAATGGGAAATGGAGTAGTTTGATCTTCTTTGAGAGGTGTACATCCATGTGGATACTTGATATTATGTTATGTTTGATCTCTTGAGGTTGAACAAGTTTGGATGTTGTTGTGGATTTTCTCTCGGGGTCTTGAAGGGGATCATACTTGGCACAATTGGTATTTAGAGGTGTTTGTAAAAGGATGTGTTACATGTTTATGGTTTGCAGTTTCTGTCTTCAGTCTTAGTGATCTTCTTGTGTGTTCAGCTTCACTTGACAATGGATGTGAGGTTCTTTGTGGAGTTGTAGTGATCACTAGCTTGTGGTCATGTGTTATCACTTTTGGGTTGATGACGTGGAGGTTCTTGATCTCTTTCTTTTGCCACATGTGGAGAACATGATAGAGCTATGAAGACTAGTTGAGAGAGATGTTTCTTGTAGCAGTTTTGTTGTAGGATTTGCATATCCTTGTGGATGGTCCTTGGTACTACATGTTTAAACTTTCAATGTGTTGTGATTGGTAGACTCAGTATGCCTTTGATCTTTTTGATTCGAATGTACCTGTGGAGTGCGAGTTCCTGTATGTGTTTTGTCTTCATCAACTCATTTGCACATGGAACTTGAGGTTGTAGTTTATAGGTTGGTTATGTTGGTGGCATGAGTTTGCTAATGTTGTGATTGAATGGATTAGCTTTTGCTATGGGTGCTATTTTCAGTCGTGTGGGTTTATTAGTTGGATGGGAACAATTAGTTTGATTGTTGTTTAGGCTAGTATTTTATCTTGTTTTCTGGAGGATTACTTCACAATTATGGGCTTTGAAGTTGGTGTTGTTGATGCTTCAATATAGCTCATGAACGCACTGGAGTGGTGGCAGTATCTTGTAGCCTTTGATGTCACTAGGATCTTATGCTTGTGTTCTTTGGATGGTGCATATTCACCTTGGCTTGTTTCTTTCTTCCATAGGTGGCATGTTGGAGGATGATAGGGGTTGTTGCCTAAGATGGTGGACATCTTGGATGTTGTGGCAGGTATTTTGATGGAGCACGATAGCATGTTTTGGGATCTATATGTGGTTTTATAGATGATAGTGATGTGTTTTTTATTGAGTGGCTTTTAGCAATGTAAATATTGGTGTTTCTAATGATTCCTGTAAGGTCTTCATCAAGTGTGAGATGGTTGAGATTAAGGTGCCTCAAACTTAGGATTCCCATGCGGATTTTAATTTAATTATTTTTAATTGGTCCTATGTTGCTGATTTAGTGAATTAATGTTATAAGTTTCCAAAGCTAGTCCAATGGGATGTTGGGTGCAATTAGCATTGGGGAGAAAGAGAGGTGCACAATTTTGGAATATTTTCAGCTGGACCAAATCGTCCACGTGGATAGACTTGGATATTTTAAAAATAAAAAGTTCTATTTATGCAAGAGTCATGCAAAAAGGAGTTTCTAATTACATGGTGTAGATACATTGAATGTGGACGCATTTGAGAAGATGCTATGTTTTGCATTGTAAGCACTATAAGTACAAGTGTTGCTAGAGGAGTTGTATAAGAGAAGTTTGTTTCACAGGGTTATGTTGCCGAATTTTCTCCAGGATGGAGTAGGATGTAAATCTCCATGTTAAGGCTTAGAGCCTAAAGATTGTATTTTAACTATATTTTGTTGCTGAATAATACAATGGCTCTCTGGTTTCAGAGTGGGTTTTTTTACCTGAAAGGTTTTCCCCATGTAAATTATGTGTTCTATCTTCTGTCTTAATCTTTCTGTTTATTGATTCTGTATTGTTGAATCTTAATTTATGCATGCTGCTGAAATTGTTTGATCTGGCAAGATCTAGAATTGCAAAGCACTTTCCTCTAAGGTTTTTTAAGGAAATAAACTATGCCTGATTCCGTCATACAGCATATTGTCATCTGTTTGTAAAGAAACAATAAGTACTGGATGCACACATTGATTTCAGATTGCTTTTCTGCGACGCTCAACTTCCCTTCAACCGCGTGACCCTCTCCCTAGCATTTGTTTTATTAGTGTGCAAAGCTTCTGGAAATAATTGTGCGGAATTTTACTGTCAATGTTTCATTCACACTCCATTATTCATCATCTGGATGAAGAGACAAAATGATAAGAAGTTCTATACAAGCTACATTAAACACACAAGATGCTGAATGGGGATTGGTGTGGCTGAATGGGATCCATATTAACCAAAGCAAAGAGTTGATAACCAATTAGAGAGAGTGTGCGAATATAGAAAGAAGAGGTAAAAGAATAGAGGAATGTTTAAAAGTTATATGAAGATAAAGGAAGAAATTGTATATTATTAGAAATATAATAAACCTATGCTATTGGGTTCTGTAGTATTGCCCTCTGTACCAGTTCTACTCCCGGTTCGGGACTGCTGTCTTTGTGTTTGTCTGGGGTTCAGCCCAGGGACCTCAGGTATCTGGGGCAGTCCTTGGGTAAACCCAAATGAAAGTTCATTTGTCATTAATTATTTTGGTGCATTGATGTTAAGATTTCATTATTTTTCTATGTTTTGTTAATAATTACTGAATTGTTCTCTGTTGTTCCATATGAGTTGTGATTCTGTGCATATTTGAAGGTGAAATATTCCTTTCGTTTCTTTCTGTATTATTTCCTGAAAGAGTAATCCACCTAATCTTTACAGGAGATTTGCTTATGCCAATCTACATTTATTTGGGAATGTGTGGAGCACTGCATTACAAGTCACCAATGTGTTCACTTCTCTAATCTCATCTTTACTCTGCATTCCTACTATGAAATTAATGCCAATCTACTTCATTTCAAACTAAAAAAGATTTGTAATATGTCACATCTTTCTAATTTTTGCATTTCCTTGTAAATTGATTGAGGGTGTGTGATCAGTCAGGAAGAGAATGAGAGACCATAATGGACAATTATATCATGAAAAACTTTGAAAACTCAATCCTGCAGGTCACTTATAGTTGTATTGGATATTACTGTATATATACATGTAATACTTGTACATGTAAATATAGATATGCATGTATGTATATCTATATGTATATATTTTGTTTTACTATATCGAGTGTTATTGTATATAAAGCAGACAGACAGACACCTCTGTGGAAAAAAAATGCCATATTGGCATACCTGAACCCTGAGTAATACCCGTCTCGTAACTTGTGTCCCTCCCTGTACCAAGAATGGAAAAAAATTGGTGCAAAGAGAGTCCAAAATCTGTAGAGAAACAATCCTGAGCCATGGAAAGAAGTTGTAATTATCCTGGGTTGCTGTAATGGCAATTTAAGCGAGTTAAAGATTAGTTGCTAAAAGATGCAGATTCCATTCCCTGACCTTGTCAAATTAAGAGGGTGTTTGTTAACCTAAATTTCTTCCCTCGATTTTTTCTTGAATTATTTGTCCTCCTTAACTAGGAATTAGGTGGCCTTGAGGTAGCTTTTGTGTTTGGTCTTTTAGTCTCTTAGACAAATGCTACTCAAGAGCCAATTTCCTAATTTACTCAAGCCTAATGTTTGCACATACTTGTTGATCTTGTTACCTATGGCATTGCCCGTTTCCCCAATAGATGAAGGATCACAAGAGCATTCAAGCTTATAGACACCTGATCATTGATACTTCAAGGCATGGATCATATTTTTAACCTTCATATGTGGTTTAAACAAGGACACAGTGCCCTTTTCTTCAAGATGTTCATTATTCAATTTATTATATTCTTTCAATAAAATTAAAGGTAGTTTTTGTGTAAATATATTTAATTCTGGTAGACATATTTTTATGTAAGTTTGATTTGTATTAATCTGAAAAATGGTCACTATACATTAAGGAGAAAATGCCAGTTTGTATATTTGTTTAAGATTTTGCACATTGCTGGCCATTGGATGATAGTTTGACCAGGTTCAAATAATAGGTTGTTGCCCAAGCAAAATGCATTAGCTATACCTTGTTGCTGGTTATTTAGTGACTTTTAAGTGATATCACATGGTTGTCTGTATTGATGTTGTTCAAAGCAAAGTCCAGGTCAAAGTTCTTAAACATCCATCAATAAAACATATGGTTGATTGTGGCCATCGATCTTTATTTAAAAAGATGTTTTAGTACGCTTAGTTGCATCATCAAATTTTTTGTCTCTTATTAAAGACTTTATTTATGCCGTATGGAATGGATACGAGAAGAGGAGAATTATTAAGTAGCATTCTATGTTTTCCATTTCACAAGTATATGGAGTGGAAATCTTGTTGTCTCTTAAAGACTCTAGTTATGCTGTATGGAATGGCCATTAAGTCGCATTCTATGTTTTGCATTTCACAAGTAAATGGAGTGGTCATTAAGGAATGTTGCAGTGTGTCAAATCTTCAACTGCTTCAACTGCTTAGGTTTTAACTGCTTACCTTTTAAGTAAAACTCATTGAACCATATGTCATGAGCATCTAGGCTATTCATTGTAGTGGGAGATGGGTTCTGGAGATGGGTTCATGTAAATAAAAAAAAAGGATTTGAGCAGTTAAATCTTAATGAAAACATCATAACTGAGGAATGTTGTTATGAAGTAAGAAGTGCCATCAAAGAACACAATTTTTTTTGCTAATGGAGTTGGAGGCCAAGAAGAAGTGCCCAACATTGAAGAATATTGGTGATTTTACTGTTACTCTAGAAGGAAATTCTATGATGATGCTCCTCATTTAATATCGATTGCTAAAAAGGTGGTTGGAAGTTGTGATGCATTTTGCATGATGTCGTGTGAATAGGACTTCCTGGATGGTAGGGATCATATACTATATCAGTGCTGTGAGTTTCATAAACTGGCGCTCTTCATTGGAACTGTTAACAGTGCCCTTACGCTCGTGTAAATGTAAGCTGAACATTGCAATGAATATGATGCTTAAAACAAATCTTATGCGACAAATAATGGCTTTGTCCGTTTCTCGTTAATTAGATTGTTTAGCGGAAATGGTAAAGCGACTAGATTTTTGCTTTTTGAAAACCAAATTTGCTATTTTCATATAGCAATAGTTTGCTTTGTGAGAAAATTTCTAATTTTCAGTTGTGGGTAAAATTCTTTCGTGTGGGCAAACCATATCGTTTCTGTGTGGTTATAAATCTGATGGCCAAGTAGGGCAGTTTCTCTTCAAACCGATTGCACAAATTTATTTTCAATGATTTTGATGTTTGACTAGAATTTATTTAGCAATTGAAGGGGCAAGATTGTGAGCGCCAATATATTTTGGGTATCTAATTATTAGATAGCGGAGAGGGCCCAGTATGTATACACTCTATCTTGACACTTAAAATTTTGCACTTCGGATTTGCACTTCCCAAAATTTGATGTGGATACAGCAATTTACTCGTCAAGTTTCCCACTTTTAAAAAAAATGTTTTTAAGTTAAAATGGTTAAATATAATGCTACATCAGCATGCATTTTTGTGAACGTGTTCAAAATAGTTCAGAAAAAATGTAAGACTAACAGGTGTACATTAAGTCATGTTTAATGGGCGCAGATGTGACATCACATTATTGGTTGCTTTTTCAAGTTTAGAGGAATCTTTTTAAGATAATTGTTGACATTACAGTCATTACAGTTGCTTTTTCAAATTTAGAGGAATCTTTTTAAGATAATTGTTGACATTACATTTTTAGTGCACTCCAAGACTCTTTTTATTTACCTACCATAACATGTATTGACACATCTATCACGTATTGATCCCTGGCCCCCACTCTTGATTATTCACCACCATCAATATTCCATTATCCTAAATATTTAATGTTTGCATGTTCCTATGCCCTATGTCCTTCGCATATAAATAGACTTCAATAGTGAATATTGTGAAGCTTTGTTTAAATGCTGGACTTTATGATGGCAGTTGTATAATATATAGAATTGAGTGGAGGTTCACATTGAAATCAATCATAAAAACGGAGACACAAGAATGCCATGGTGAGCCCAATGTGGAAAAATTCTCGCAATGAGTTTGGTCAGTCATATTTGGCAAGAATTACAAGTTGACTGCTCGCTTGAAGCCTTCAATAGCATTTTGTGACATTTTAAGTGAATACACGATGCTGTAACAATCTGTGCGTTAATTTGGAATCCATTCAAGATAGCAACCTTCGTTCGGGCACTCTTTTATACAAGTGTTCAACAACTATGGGTGATTTAATATTGAGACCAATGAACATATTCATGTCAGGTAGAAAACACCATGGCGCTCATTTCGGGTGTTTATCTCTGGTATTTATCATTTCATTAAGTTATTTAAGTCATTAATGTATTTATTTGTACAAATTTATCTTTCATTTTATAATACAATGTTATCTTATGTCTTTTATAGTGAATTTTATTATTATTGTATTTAATTTTTGAATCAACCACACACACAGACTAACATATAGGTGTTTCTTATATGCAGCTTTTGAATATTTCATTTTTTGTCATGTTGTTGTTGCCGTCTCGTTTTTCATTTTTGGTAATATAGTTCATCTTTCAACAGCCTCAACCATCTTTGAAGCCTTGCATACAAACCCAAAAGCTTTTGTCATAGTGTTAAAAAATCCTTCCAATAATATTCCATTGTGGTAGTGGCTAGTCGATTTAGTCCTATGACTTGTTTGATTATTAGTAGCACTAATTCAATCTGCAACTTGAAAAGGATTTGGAGTTGATTATCCACACTGTCTTCCCCATAGTTGCAAAATATAAGGAAATGCTCTTTCCTTGCCATTCATAGCATACACTACTCAACACCTTCTTCGGCTACAAATTACCTCTTCTGAGCTTTTTAGACTTTTTGAATCCCTACCATTGCTTTCCTTCTTCCAAAGAAGATCTCACATCTTTTAGTCCCCTAAAAGGCGAGAAAAGTTTTAGAACTTTAAAAACAATATATATTTATCTTTTGCTAGTTTGGATCTTGCTTAATACTGATAACTCTAATCTTCTTGTCTAGTGAACGAGTGTAATATATAGTGGAAAAATCCTTGTTAAATGTTTTGGATATGACCTATTATAGCATTCTTTGAGTAAAGTCTTAATTCCACTATGCCAAATTGTCCTTGTTTCTGCCTCACTTTAACCAACACATTCACATTCATTAGAATGTACTTTTGTGTCTTTCTTGATAATCTTAACTAGTTTTGGCCATGTTTTAGGTTTGTCGACAATTACTTCTGTGTTACCTTTGTCTATACCAAGATTGTCTATGCAATCCACGACTTTATTGGCCTCTCTATACATGTGTTATTTGATTGTCTTGCAGACTATTGTGGGACTTCGTTATCCTCTTTAATCTTTGATACAATTCCTAACTTGGCGCTTTCCTTTTTGCCACTGCATTAATGCTTATTTGTTAATCACCTATATCAAGAGCTTGAATGCCTTTCTCTTTACACAAACTTTTATCTAGTGCTTCAAATTTAGCTTCGTTGTATACATCTAAAAATGGTTTGAGAAAAACTAATTAAATATTAATTATTTAATTAATATATATTCCTCTATCAATAAATAAATTATTTAATTTATTTATGTGATTCATATCAAGTCCTAAGTTTTCTAAAATTTCTAATAATTATGAAATTATTTAATTCCTCTCCAATGATAGTCAATCCAACTCATCCTCCAATTCACTTGCCATCTCATTCACACGTGGCTAAGAAAATTGAACATTTCTAATACTTAATTAGCCATTTACCTTCAACATCATTCGCTAGTCATAAGGAGATAGAGACCTAGGTGCCACCTTATCTCCTATTTGTTCTCCATATTCCCTATTCTTAAGACTTTGGTCTCTCCACCTCATCATGATCAAAGGTGATTCATGAGACATGTTGCATGAGGCCTATCTTTTCTCTCATATTCCAACAACTTGGAATGATTCCTCCTCTTTCTTCTCACTATCATGGAGAGGATCATGACATGTGGTTTCTCCTCCCAACTTATTTTTCGCTCACAATCCAACCAATTTCATCTCTTCTGTTCATCTTCTCAAGACCAATTCTTAGCCCTTGATTTTTGCCACATAGGATTAGAGCCTTGGATTTTCTATAGAAGGAGACCATTTGCACTCATTTGAGACTAGTATAAAGTTGTGAATTGAGTTTATGCTTATTGTGTTCCCAAGAGTTCATTATCTTTCAAAAAGTGTCTTTGACTTAGCATTAGCATTACTTCAATATAGTTTCATCATTAGTATATATATAACAATTTCATCCCCACATCAGCTTCATTATCTCCATATCCATACATCTCCATCATAGCTTGCATCATAGATTTCATCAATTTGCATCTAGACAACTACACAACTCAACCTTTTGAACTCATTAAAATCATTTGTATAAAAGTTCTTTGAGAACAATGCAAATACAACAAGATCTCAAAAGGAAGAATGATAATTGAATGCATTGAAGGAAATGATTGAAAAGTATAACTTTATGTTTGGTTTTGTTTCTCTTTGTTTCATTAGTGTACTTGTTAAAAGTAGGATGTTTTAGGTATTTGTGGTGTATCATTGAAATCTAAGTTTCATATTTTCAAGCACACATTTTTGGCGCCCACCATGGGGCCTAGCCCAAGTTTTAACAAAATTTCAAGTGCTTTTAAGTGTAACAGGTCATTCCTGTGCATACATCATCCAGTTTTGTGCGTCCATAGTAGATACCAAAATTCTATAGAGGCTAACTCTCATTAGTCTTTCTAGTTTGCTTGCAAGAAACTAGGAAAGTTGTGTTTTTGTGCATATATGCTCTATTTTTGTGCATGCACATTCTTTCTATGCATACACACTTTGCCTCTACACATTTAAGTCATGTTCTTGTGCATTTGTTGTTTGTTCTTGCGCATTTGGTACATAAAGTTCTATTTTCAAAATAGTTTGTTGTTTGCTTTCATATTAGTTTGATCTTTGCCTAACCTTATAATAACAATTGTTGTGAGTGTTTAATGTAAAATGAAGATTGAAAACTAAGACTATTAATAGTTGTTTGAAGAGTTTGTTAAAATGTGAAGTTGATACTATTCATGTTGTCATTAATGGTTGTCATTGATGTCAACATATTCTAACTATTTTCATATTTTGGGTGTATCGGTTGGTGTGTACCGATAGTCTTGGTGGTATTAGTAGCTATACTGATAGTATGTATGTCTCGGTAGAAGTGTTCACTGAAAGATGTGCTTCAGGTATCTATCCTTATCTTTTTTGGTGTTGATTCTACTTTGTGTGCAACATATGGTGGATCAGTTATTTGGGGTAAATCCTATTTGTAGCATGTTCATTTGGGTTTCGGTCCCAATTGTTATTATGTAACGTGTTCATCATGTTCGTTGGAACCAATGGCTCTAGAGATGGTCTTGTGTGTTGGCATGTGCGAGATGAGTTGTATTGGTTGAGGTGGTCCACATTTCATTCTTTAACACCACTGGAATGTCTTGGTGTAACCCATTTCAAATTGTTTTGGCCGACATGGTTGATGGTATCAAGTTGTAAATCTTGTTCTCTGTGTCAGTTTTCCTATTTTTTATGATTACATTTTTTGTGGATGTTTAATGTGCTCAACTGATAGATCAGAAGTTGTTATTGTTGTTTAATAGTTTACTGATAGAGCAAAAGTTTTATAAAGTGTGTAGGAATAATTGATTCTTCCCCCACTCAGTTATTGGGCTTATTCAACTTGGTATCATAGCTTGGTTCCTTGATGAAGAGCTTAACTGCTTGAGGCAGATATGATGATGCATAAATTGAACATTCCCATGTTTGATGGACCAAACTACAGTTCATGGAAAGATTAGATGAAAGGCTATTTGGTTTTGGTTGGTTACAAGACTTGGAAGCATGTGGAGACAAAGTACGTGTTTCCTTAGAATGACCTTAACACTCAGGATGAAATCGAGGCATATGAAGAGAATAAAAAGGCGAGGTATGCTATTACTAGTGCTTTATCAAATATTGAATTGACTAAGGTTATTTCTTTGAAGATTGCTTACAAAGTTTGGGAAAAGCTGAAATAGATCTATGAAGGAAATGATAGGGTTAAGTTATTTAAGAAGTTTACAACTAAGAGACACTATGAGAATCTAAGAATGGAAGATGTTGAAGACATTAAAAGCTATTTTTAGAAAGTTGAGAATGCTATCAATGAAATCAAGAACCAAGGAGGCACTATTATTGATGATGATTTTATGGAAAAGATTTTGATGACATTACGTGATAGTAACAGTGATAAGATCTCGGTGATTGAGGATGTGTATGATTTGAAGAAGTTTACTAAAAAACAATTATTTGTCACCCTAACCACATTTGAGATAAGGAAGTTTGGGAGAGAGAACAGCATAATAGAGACATCTTTCAAGGTGACTAAATCTAATGAAGATCTTGATGGTGATGATGAAGAAGAATTTGAAGTGAACTTTGTAAGAAGATTGAAGAAAGGTTCTGACAAGTACAAAGACGTGTTACCTTTGAAATGCTTAAATATGTGTGGTAAAATTGGTCATTTGGCTACTAGATGTCTAGAGAAGGGTCCTAGACAAAGTTTAAGAAGTTAAATAAGAATGCTTATTATGTGAATGAAGATGCTAATATTTCAGATTATGAGTCAGAAGTAGAGGATTGTTTGTTTTATGTTGAAGAAGATAAGAAACATGAATTGATATTTCTAATATCTGTGTTGAGGTTGATGATGATGTTGAAACTTTTTTATATTTTAGAAGAAATAAAAATGAATGGCTAATTGATAGTGTTTGTTCTCATCATATGACTAGAGATAAGAGTAACTTTGTGTCATTTGACAAATATGATTGTGGTCCTATTAGATTTGGTAATGATAAGGCTGCTTACATTGTTAGTAGATGATTTATTACTTTTGATTGAAAGAATAACACTGACAATGTCTATCATTTGAAGGGTTCATATCATAATCTTTTGAGTGTTGGACATATGTGTGGGAATGAATATGATGTTATTTTCAAGAATGAAGGATGTGAGATTCATAAGAGATTTGGAGATGTGATTACAGTTGGAAAAAGGATAGGAAGAAACATGAACTAGCTTGAAGGAGCTTCAGAAGGATGTTGTTTGTTATCTCAAATTGATGATAGTTGGCTTTGGTACCAGAGGATGTGTCACATCCACTTTGATAATTTGGTAAGAGTAAGTTCATCTCGAGCCATAAGAGATTTACCTATATTATGAAAACCAGATAATGTGATCTGTAAAGGATGTCAATAAGGATAACAAAGGAGATAATCATTCAAAGAAAAAGACTATTCATCTACTAGTTTACTAGAGTTAGTGCACGCTGATATTTTTGGTCATACCACAACAAGAAGTTTTCAAGGTGATAGATACTTTATAATTTTCATTAATGACTATTCAAGATTGACTTGGGTTGCATTTCATAGAGGAAAACCAGAAGCATTTGAGAAGTTAAAAATATTCAAAGTTAGAGCTGAAAATAAATGTGGTAGAAGGATTAAATGCTTAAAATTTGACAAAGGAGGAGAGTTTACTTTTGATTTTTTTGAGAGTTATTGTAAAAAACATGACATGAAGAGACAATTTTCAATGGCTAGAACACCACAACATAATGGTGTAGTGGAAATGATGAATCAGACAATTCAAGAGGCAACAAGAACCATGTTGAAGGTGTTGGAAACTACAATTGAAACAATTGTTAAATTGTCATTGATGTCAAATCTTAGCTGGTAAGACAGTTGCTATCTAGTAAAGTACTATATCTTTTGATTGTTGTAGAGGATTTGAGAAGAGGAGATAACAAGAAGACCTAGTGGAAAGGTTGAGTTATGAGAAATTGCAATGGATATTTGATTAGTTGACACATTGGCAAGGTAAATAATTTTTATATATAAAACACTAAGTGAAGAAGTTAGTTGATTTGAAGCTTAGAAGAAATGAAGAAAACAAGTCTAAAAGCATAGGTTTAACTGAGAAAAAGAGTAGAAGATAAATAAATTTTAGTGTAAGCTGAGCAAATTTTAGTGTTGACCAAGCATCAAGTATTTGCCAAGTATCAGAGAATTAACCGAGCAAAGACAATGATTGTCGAGAAGATCAATTTTAGTGATGACCGAGCTATCTAGTGATGACTGAGAAGAAGAACACAATATTGATCGAGTGTTAGTAATTTATAGTTTGTGAAAGAATTGAGATTCCCAGTCGACATAGTTGAATTCTTGGGATATGTAAAACATGTTGAAGATAAGGATGAATGACCTAGACCATTTAATGCATAGTAAACCATTTTCTTATGGATTCAAGGAGAAGTTTTGAGAAGTATCTAGAAGGAAGAGAACGAAATGTTGGAAGGATTCAATGAATCTGACCTAAACCTAAGATCTACGGAGATGATTAAGTGGTAAAAGATTAGGCTACCTAATCAAAGAGGTATACAGATGATCTAGTTGTAGGTTATGTAGAGCGATGAAGAGGTTGATGTTATTGATTGGCGAACCTAAGCAAAAGGCTGAGAAAGAGATGTGAAGAGATGAACAAAGTTGTGGTGATTGCTTGGAGGGATTTTCGAGAAGATCAGAGATGGAGATGACAATGAAGGCCAGTTAGTAAATCAACATATGAGTTTATTAGATCTGTATTTTCAAAGTGAGTTGTATATTTTAGATCAGAACCTACTGTTACTTTCTAACCATTGTATTAGTTTAAATCTTTTAATCAAGGTTGACCTAACAGTCATTTTAAAATCCTTTAATCAAGGTGACATTCTAATGATATGTTCTTAAGCCCTCTAACAAGACCACTCCTAACAGGGTGATTAAATGCTTTAACAGGGTCACACCTAGCAGTGTGTATTGTAACCTTTAACATGGTTGGCTTATCACAGAGCTCACTTCAGAAGAGTGAAAATTTGGTAGCATGTTATTGGTGGTTTTTCCCAAATTGGGTTTTCACGTTAAATCCTAGTGTCATACTTGTGTGAATGTTATTTGATGTGTTATGATTGTTAAGAGTTTTATATTCTACAAGTTGATTACTTTTGGACAGTGGACTGCAAGTTTATGTTATTGATTATATTTTATAGAGACTGAGTGGAGTGATTAATAGTTCTAAGTTGGTTAAAGTATTGAAAAGTTGAATTGGTACATTTGACCTGAGGATAACTGATTCACTCCCCCCTCTCAATTATTCTAAAGTCATTCTAACAATTGGTATCAGAGCTGTTGGTGCTCATAAGGAAATTTTTTGAAGGTACTTGAAGCTAAAGATCATGATGTACAAAAAGGAGGTACCAAAGTTGAACAAGGAGAACTTCCCTGCATGACAAATTTTGATGAAGTTACACCTGGCTAGTATTGGTGATTCAACAAAATATTATGTGGAACATGATTACGTACTAGTAGCTGCACCTATGATAACTAAGGAGATTAAGGAAAAGCAAGAACACAATCAAGAAATGTTGGAGATTGCATCAACCCTAAGTTATCCTAATTTTGAAGACATCACGAACTGTACTAATGCAAAGAAAATGTGGGACATACTGACAACTATCTATGGTGGAGACAAATGTGCTGAGAGCCAAATCTGAAAGCTTGAGAGGTAAGTTTGATGAAATGAGAATGTTAAAAGGTGAAACTATTGCTCAATATTGTGCCAGATTTAAAGAGGTAGTGAATGCTATTAGAGGAGCTAATGTAAATATTGATGATGAAACTATTATTAGCAAGGTTTTGAGAACCCTACTTCCTATTTATGCTATTAGAGTTTCTGCAATACAAGAACTGAGATGTGCTCTTGATAACAACTTAACCTTGGAAGGTCTTGTTGGTAGACTTACTGCTTTTGAATTGTCAAATTTTGATAATTTCAGTACTCATAATATTGAATTTGCACTCAAGTCTCAAATGGTTCTTCAAAAGTCAAAGAAAGGAAAAGAAAGATGTGTGAACAGTGATAGTGATAGTGACACTTCTGATGATGATCTTGATGATCTTGAGGGATTGATGGCTAGAAGGCTACCAAGAGGAAAAATAAAATTTAAAGGTAAACTTCTTATAATCTATTTTTCATGCGACAAAGTTGGTCATATTGCAGTAAGATGTCCAGACAGGAATGACAAGGATGAGAGAAGGGAAAACAAATACAAAGACAAAAGGGATGACATAGATCATTGAAGATAGAAGGACTACAAGGATAAATGTAAGAAGTCTTGTTATATTGTTGAAGAAGAAACTGACAGTGAATCTAGTGAGTTTGATGATTATGATGTAGGAGTTGTTTATGTTTCTATGAAAGATGATTCTGATGAAGATGATAAAACTACACTTATTTCATATGCGAGTAAAAGTGAATTGATAGTGGTTTCTCACATCACATGACTGGTGATAAAAGTAAGTTTGAAACCTTAAAGCATTACAAAGGTAGTAGTGTTAAGTTTGGTAATGATGCACCATGTCTTGTGAAGGGAAAATGGTCAATAAGATTGATTGATAAGGTCAGATGTGACAATAATTATTGGGTTGAAGGAATTAACTATAATTTGTTGAGTGTTGCATAGTTGAACTATTCTAGTTACCGAGTTGAGTTTCATCACAAAAAGGCTAAGATGTTTGACGCCACTGGTGAACTAATTGGAAGTTGAGAACACACAAGAGGTAATTTGTTCTATCTAGACCTATCTGAAGAAACATGTTTGTTTGCACAATTTGATGATATATGGTTATGGAACAAGAGGTTTTGTCATGTGAACTTTGATAATTTGGTAAGCATTAGTAAGATGAAAAGAGTTAGAGGTTTACCAAAACTGAATAAACCTGATAATGTGATGTGTAAATAATGTCAATTGGGAAAAATGACAAAGTCTAGTTTCAAGAGCAAGACACATACTTGTGATGATATGTTGGAATTGGGCCATACTAATATTTGTGGACTTATTGGTGTGAAAAGTTATTGTGGTGATAAATATTTCATTTCGTTTGTTGATGATATCATATTTGGAGGACAAGATGCCCTATGCCAAACATTTACAAATGAGATGCAAACTGAATTTCAGATGTCTATATTTGGAGAGATCAATTTTTTTGTTGGTTTGCAAGTTTATCAGATGGAGAAAGGTATCTACATTACTCAAGCTAAGATATCAAGGAGATACTGAAAACCTTTGGCATGGAGGACTCTAGACTAGTAAATACACCCATGGCTACTAGACAGAAACTATCAAAGAATGATGATACAGTTGAAGTGAATCAAACCTTGTACAGGTGTGTGATTGGAAAGCTACAATATTTTATTCACAACAGACTAGATATCACATTAGCAGTTGGGATTGTTGCAAGATTTTTTGCCAATCTTAAAGACAATCACATGATGGCAGTGAAAAGGATACTGAGATATCTAAAAGGAATAGAGGACTATGGATTGTACTATAAGAATAATGAAAAGTTTGAACTGAAAGTTTATACTGATGCAGACTGGGCAGGAAATGTGGATGATAGAAAAAGTACAAGTGGTGGCGCATTCTTTCTAAGAAAGAGATTAGTCTCTTGGACAAGCAAGAAATAGAATTGCATTTCTCAATCTATAACAGAGGCTGAATATGTAGCAACAATAATTAATTGTTCAAACTTAGTGTGGATCAAGCAATTGTTGAAAGGTATGGAGGAAGAAATCACCGAGCCAGTTGTTATTTTCTATGATAACACAAGTGCTATCAATATATCAAAGAATCTTGTGATGCACACTAAGACTAAACATATTTCTATCAAGTATCATTACTTGAGAGATCTAGTTCAAGACAAGGAAGTGGGACTGGAATATGTGAATACAAAGGAACAATTAGCATATATATTCACTAAAGCATTACCTAAGGATGCTCATGAGTATCAAAGAGGTAAATTAGGGATGATTCCCCTAACTGAGGCTACCTAGAATCAAGTAGGAGAATTGTACCAAATGTACTAATCAAGATATTTGACAAATTGATGCAAATAAGGTCACTTTTTATGAGTTGCCTAAAGTTGTGAAGAGTAAAGCACAAGATGTTGATCATTCATAAGCAAGATGACGGAGGGAGTATGAAGCTCATATAATTGACATGAAGATATTGACATGGTAAAGATGAATGTCTTTGACATTGTTGTCAAAGAGGGAGAGATACAGAAAGAGATTCAAAAAGAGTTACCATAAGCAAAGAGGGAGAGACTCAGTGAGAGATTCAGTAAACTATTGAACAAAGAAAGGGATAAATCTATCCAAGAGGGAGCTGATACTTGGATGTGAATCAAAATGAAGAGAAGGATATTAATGGAGATCTGATCATAGAGAGAGTTGACATAAGTTTCTTCATTACATGCTTTTTGGATTGTTTGGTGACTATGCATATGGAGTTTATGGTGGTGCATGTGGTTTTGCTATCAATGCAAAAGAGGCATATTGTTGGAAACTAGAATTGAAACAATTGTTATATTGTCATTGATATCAAACCTTAACTAGTAAGATAGTTTCTATCTAGTAAAGTACCATATCTTTTGATTGATGAAGAGGATTTGAGAAGAGAAGATAACAAGAAGACCTAGTAGAAAGGTTGAGTTATGAGAAACTACAATGGGCACTTGATTAGTTGACACATTGACAAGGTAATGAGTTGTTTATCTATAAAACTAAGTGAAGAAGTTAGTTGATTTGAAGCTTAGAAGAAATGAGGAAAGTAAGTCTGAAAGCATAGGCTTAATTGAGCAAAAGAGAAGAAGATAAAGAAACTTTAGTGTAAGCCGAGTGATGATAGTGTTGACCGAGAGCCATTATAAGCTGAGAAAATTTTAGTGTTGACTGAGCATCAGTAATTGCTGAGTATCATAGAATTAACCAATCAAAGACAATGATTGCCGAGAAGATCAATTTTAGTGCTGACCGAGCTATCTAATGATGACCGAGAAAAAGAACACAGTATTGGCCAAGTGTCAGTAATTTATAGTTTGTGAAAGAATTGAGATTCCCAACCGACATAGTTGAATTCTTGGGATATGTAAAATGTGTTGAAGATAAGGATGAATGACCTAGAGCATTTAATGCATGGTAAACCTTTTTCTTATGGATTCAAGGAGAAGTTTTGAGAAGTATCTAGAAGGAGGAGAACGAAATGTTGGAAGGATTCAATGAATATGACCTAAACCTAAGATCTATGGAGATGATTAAGGGGCAAAAGATTAAGCTACCTAATCAAAGAGGTATAAGGATGACCTAGTTGTAGGTTATGTAGAGTGAGGAAGAGGTTGATGTTATTGATTGGTGAACCTAAGCAGAAGGTTGAGAAAGAGGTGTGAAGAGCTGAATAGAGTTGTGGTGATTGCTTGAAGGGATTTTCGAGCAGATTAGAGATGGAGATGAAAATGAAGGCCACTCAGTAAATCAACATATGAGCTTATTGGATCTGTATTTGTAAAGTGAGTTGTATATTTTAGATCAGAACCTACTATTACTTTCTAACCATTGTATCAGTTTAAATCCTTTAATCAAGATTGATCTAACAGTCATTTGTAAATCCTTTAATCAAGGTGACATTCTAATGGGACGTTCTTAGGCCCTCTAACAAGGCCACTCCAAACAGGGTGATTAAATGCTTTAACAGGGTTACACCTAACAATGTGTATTGTGGCACAGGAGCACCTAAGCCTTGGAGGAACACCAAGGGGGTCACATGGGTGATCTTAAGCATTTTAAGATTGAATGTGACCTACAAGGCCCTTTAATATTGTAATTCGGCCATTAGAGCCACTAGAATGTAATGAAAATGCAAAATGTGCAAAAATACATAATGTTGCCAATATAGGCAAAATAAGCCTAGAAGGCTAAATGTAAAGGCTTAAGGGGTTTGGTAGTCAAATAGGTTGATAAGGTCAATAAAAGACCTTTTGATTATGATTGATCACAATAGAAATAACAAAGGATGTAAAAGTTGCCAAAGTTGACAATTTTGTTGTCAACTTGGCAACATAAACTAAAAATTAAGTTTAGAAGTAGTTGCAGTCAGTTTGGGGAAGTTAAAAGGTGGTTGGTTGGTCTTGTAAAGCCTATTTAATTTCTAATAGCCAGAGGAAATGGGGCATGGTCGTGGAGAAGGAAAGTTTGTAAGTTTTAATCAATAAAATGATGCATTTTCTGTGACTCATTGTTTTCTCTATGTAATTGCCCTGTTGTTTATAGTTTTAAAGGATGTGAATGCTATATTTTTGTTGAAGTGTTGATTTGATATGTTAAGGCAGTGAGTTAAGAGTATTTTTTATTTGGAATCATTGCATTTGGTGGAGTGTTGAATAAGATCTCCGCATTTTGGTGAAAACTGTCCAAACCCTCAAATAGGGTAACCCGAGAGGACAACATGTGATTCCTTAGTGATATTCAAGTCCAATAAGCTTCTCATCTTAGATAGTGATGAGGAGGATATGTATTCTAAACTATCCTTGAGGTTTCAGATTTCCATGAAGCATATAGTATGTGTTGGAGGGTAGAGAAGTGATTGGACAGTCACAAGAGGAAGGAATGATTGTCTCAGTAAATTTCATTTCAGTGCGGGGGTCATTTCTCCAAAGTTAACCGTTGGACCTTTCTGAATTTGATATATGTTATAGGAAACCTAATTGTGCACATCCTCACTAGAGAGAGTGTAAAAATAATATTTTTTTCAAAAGTTATAGACACCTGTGTACGGGTCTATGTAGAGGACAATGATATGGTAATTTTTCAGGGATTTCCTTCATGAATGTGTTGGGGAGTTTTATAAACGGATTAGGTGTTGTGTGGGGGTGTGTGGAAAAGATTATAAAGGGGTATAGGAAGACCTAGGTGGTCTCTTTTTATTTAGGGGTGTGGGACACATAATAAGAGTTGGTTGTAGTGATTGTTCCAGAATGAGAAGTTGACTATCATAGTGGGCAGCAAGTGTGAGTTTTGCATTCAAGGGTTGGGATGCATAGTAGTTTGTTTGGAGAAGACATTAATGGTTGTAAGGGAGAAATGTAGAAGATTCCTTTTGTGTCAAGGAGTAGTGGATCCATTGAGAGTGATCCAAGTTGATAGGTTATTGGAGGGAAGTGGAGTGCTCGAAGCTTCTGACAGTCACAACACTATATATTCAAAATGCATTGATGCATGAGTGCAAAGGTTCAAAGAGTGAAGACATTAAGATGTGGAGTCTAGTGGAGATAAGATTTTTTTAGATCACTAGCCTCTGCATCATATTGTAACCTTTAACAGGGTTGGTTTTTCACAGAGCTAACTTCAGAAGAGTGAAAATTTGGTAGCATGTTACTGGTGGTTTTTCTCAAATTGGGTTTCCACGTTAAATCCTGGTGTCATACTTGTGTGAATGTTATTTGATGTGTTGTGATTGTTTAGAGTTTTATATTCTGCAAGTTGATTACTTTTGGACAATGGACTGCAAGTTTATGTTACTGATTATATTCTATAGAGATCGAGTGGATTTCTGAATAGTTCTAAGTTGGTTAAAGTATTGAAAAGTTGAATTGGTACATATGACCCGAGGATAAAGGATTCACCCCCCCTCTCAGTTATTATAAAATCATTCTAATAGAAGGAAGAAAGATTAACAAAAACCTCCTGGAGAGTAGTACATACTGCTGTGTACACATTGAATAGAGTTCTATACCGAAAGAAATATGGAAAGACACCATTCAGTTATGGCATGGGAGAGGACCTATAATTAAATATTTTAAAATCTTTGGAAGTAAATGTTACATTTAGAAGGATGAAGATGATCTTGGAAAATTTGACATCAGAGCTGATGAAGGTATATTTTTGGGATACTCTACAAGAAGAAAATCTTACCAGTGTTACAACAAAAGATTGAACAAAATTGTGGAAAGTGCGAATGTGAAGGTTGATGAATATTTTTAGAAGGTTCATGAGAGACATTGATTATGAATCTGATATAGAGGATAGAGGAAAAGAGAGTAAGAAAGAAGAAGAGACTCAATCGACACCGATATCTACAACTAAGAAACCAAGGTATGTGCAGAGAAATCATTTTGAGAATTAGATTATTGGTGATAAGAACAAAGGATTTTTTACTAGAAGTAGAGAAACACAAGATCATGCATTGTTGTGTCTAATTTCAGAGGTTCAAATTGAATCAATAGAAGAATCATGCAATGATCATAACTAGGTAAATGCAATGAAGGAAGAACTTGATCAGATTGAGAAGAATTAGACCTGGGAACTTGTGCCCAAACTGATAGATAAGAATGTGATTGGTACAAAATGGGTGTGCCTAAACAAGTTGGATGAGAATGGTAAAGTAATTAGAAACAAGGCAAAGCTAGTTTGCAAAGGTTACTCTTAGATTGAAGGAATTGACTTTGAGGAGACTTATGCACCTGTTGCTCAGATGGAGGCAATTAAGATATTTATGGCATTTGTAGCACATAAGGATTTCAAAGTTTATCAGATAGATGTGAAGTCAACATTTTTGAATGGAGAGATGAAGGAAGAAGTTTACATTGAACAAATAGAAGGTTTTAGATTAGAAGAAGAACTAGAAATAATATGCAAATTAAAGAAGACACTGTATGGTTTGAAGCATACACTAAGAGCCTAGTATAGAAGACTGAACAATAATTTGATTGGAAAAAAAATTTAGAGAGGTTTTGAAGACAATAATTTGTATTACAAGAAAGAATCAGATCAGATCCTAATTGTTGTTGTGTATGTTGATGATATTAGTTTTGGAGGCAAGGATGATTTGTGCAAGAGATTTACAAAGGAGATGCAGAAAGAGTTTGGGATGTCTATGACAGGTGAGTTGAATTTATTTCTTAGATTGCAGGTAAATCAGAGCAGTAAAGATATTTTCATTTCTCAGTCCAAGTATGTCAAGGAATTGTTGACAAAATTTGAGTTGGAAAATTCCAAACCACTATGTATTCCAATTGTTACTAGCTGTAAATTAACTAAGGAAGATGAGCCATCAAAAAAAGATGCAAGTAAGTACAAATCAATAATTGGTGGATTATTATACCTAAATGCTTCTAGATCATATATCATGTATCCAATATGCTTGGTAGCCATATTTCAACAAGAACTGAAAGAATCAGATGTTATGGTGGTGAAAAGAATTTTCAGATATTTGAAAGGGACATAGTTTTGTTTGTGGTATCCAAAAGGTCCAAATTTCATGCTGACATATTATACCGATGCAGATTGGGCAGGATGTTTGGATAACTGAAGGAGTACTAGTGGTGGAGCTTACTTTCTTGGCTCCCATTTTGTTTCTTGGTCAAACAAGATGCATGATTTTGTAACTTTATCAACTGCTAAATCAAAATATATTTCAATATCCTCATGTTGTACTCAGGTATTATGGATGAAACCAAATTTGAAGGATATAGGTGTTATTTTTGAGATTCAATTTTGATTATGTGTGATAATACAAGTGCTATAAGTATGTCAAATAATCTAGTACAACATTGCATAAAAAACATAAATCTATTAGGTATCATTATATCAAAGAGAATGTGTTGTATGGTAAAGTGAAGCTTGAGTATGTGCCTACAAAGGAGCAGATAAAAAATATATTTACAAAACCTTTGTGAAATGATAACTTTGAGTATCTGAGGGGGAAGCTAGACATTCTACCTCTTCCTAGCATTCCCTAAATGCACCAGTGTGTGCATTGGTCCAACATGTTTCATGCCTATTCTTTTCTAGATTAGTGCTTGGCGGCTTCCTCTCAGGGGTAGAAGAGTTCTCTTTTAAGGGGGAGTTTGGCCCACCGTCATTATTGTCAAAGGGGGAGAAAGTTAAGAATGGAGAACATTGATGCTGATATATTTTAAATCTATTTTCCTTTTTATTGATGAATGTTACCATCAATGACAAAGGGGGAGACGGTTAGAATGTGAAGTTGATGCTATTCATGTTGTTGTCATTGATGTCAACATATTCCAAGAATTTTCATATTTTGGGTGTATCAGTTGGTGTGTACCAATAGTCTTGGTGGTCGCATTAGTTGTATCGATAGTATGTATGTCTTAGTATAAGTGTCCACCAAAAGATGTGCTTCAGATATCTATCCTTATTTTTTTCGGTGTTGGTTCTACTTTATGTGCAACATATGGTAGATCAATTATTTGGGCTAGATCCTATTTGGATCATGTTCATTTGTGTTTCAATCCTAGCTATTATTATGTAACATGTTCATCATGTCCATTGGAAGTGATGGCTTTAGAGATGGTGTTACATGTTGGCATGCATGAGGTGAGTTGTATTGGTCGAGGTGGTCCACATTTCATTCCTTAACATTGTGAGAATGTCTTGGTGCGACCTATTTCAAATTTCTATGATTGACATGGTTGATAGCATCAAGATGTATAAGAAGAGTGAGGATTTATATTGTTCATGTGGCTTGTGTGTTTCTTGTATGCAAAGTGATTGTGAATCTATTTTTGGAGATCTATGTATTGTTGATCGCGTGTGTGACAAAGTGTTCGTGATAGTGATCTTAGTGGTGGGACTCAATCTCTTTTCATATACTTTGGCAGTGAGCCTCTTTGTACTGGTAGTGAGCCTATTCATAATTAAAGGTAGTTAGCTTGACTAGTAGCGAGCCTACCTGTAGTGAGCATAATTGATAGTGAGCCTTTGTACAAATCACCTTAACTAGTGTCACCCTAATAGGTGTTTTTATTTCATGATAATTATCTTCTCTATGATTTTTCCCAGTTTGGCATTTCCATGTAAATATTGGTATTCTCTGTGTTGACGTTCCTGTGTTTTCATGATTATATTTCCCGTGGATGTTTAATGTGCTTAATTGATAGATGAAAAGTTGTTATTGTGGTTGTTTAATAGTTTACTAATAGAGCATAAGTTTTATAAAGAGTGTAGGAATAACTGATTCACCCCCCCTCTCAATTATTCAACCTGTTCAACAAGGTTTTCTATTAGATCATTATTTTGCATATCATTTTCATTGTCAATAATAACATGTAGCCTAATTAGGGGGAGATGAGACTACACATTTTGCATTGTGTTGAAAATATCACATAGATTACCTAGGGGAGCTTGCAATTGAATATTCCTTATTTTTTTGCTTTCTTTTTCATACTAGATGTGCATCATGAATGTTTAGAATAGCTTCACTTAGTCTAATCTAGGAGGTTAATTAATCACTATTTATTGTGCTTGTAAAAGGTGGTAGGTGTTGTATACACCTAAAAATGGTCATCTAGACTATTATCCCCTTTTGCTAAATCATAAATTGCTTATTCTTGATCAAATCCTAGTTCTATCATTTATTCAATTATTTTCTATGGGCTAACCATCTTATCCTAAGTCTTTATTTATTAAAAGGAATATTTCCTCCCCTTTTAATAAATAAAAAGCCCCCACTTTTCCTCTTATCCTAAGTTGCACAAATAAAGCATTATTCTTATTTTATAAAAAGAGAAAAGTACTTTTTGTCTCATATGGACACAAAAGTCAACTCCTATTTTCCTATTGGAGGATACTTGTGCACATGGATTGCTCCTCTTTTAAGCTCCACCGTTGATTAAATCTTTTGCCTCTTAATCTCCATGGCCCATTCCTTTTTCATTCCCTATAAAAGGAGAGCTCTCTTCCTCATTTGCATCCACAACTTTTTATGCTATTGTTATGCTACAGGTTTTCTAGGTCATCTGGGAGCTTTTGGAGATATTCTTGCATCTAGGGTTTGAAGATTTGGAGCATTGTTGGCATTCATCTTGGATCTTCATCAACACTCTATCTTCTTGTCTTCATTCTTGCATCATCATAGCTTTCTTGCTTCATAGTTAGATTTCATTTCTTGCATAGTAGCTTCATTTTCATGGCATTCTTAGCTTAGATTTCCTTTATGCTTTAGATTAATTCATCTAGTTTAACTAGGAGGCTTTGTAATACTTGCATCTTTCATTTCCATAGTTTAGCTTGCATTTCCATTCTTAATCTAGCTTGCATTGCATTTCATTCTTGATTCTTGAGGATATTGGCATTCTTGCCCTTGTCTTCATTGAATCTCCCATTGCATGGTTTACTAGCAAGGTTATTGGCTTAATAGCTCTAGCTGAGAGCATTCTTAAAACCCTTGCACTCCATGCCTAGGGAGCTATGGATCGATTTGTGAGGCCTCATTCTTGAGTTTTCTTGCATGCAATGATCCATAGAAGTGTGACACATTTATAGCACACATTTTTGGCGCCCACCGTGGGGCAGAGTAGACTAGCTTTGTCCCTTCTTTTTCTGCATTTTCGTCATTTTCCGTCAATTTTTTGGCAAGTTTTTAGCGTAATTTTTGTTCTCTGGTTTTTTGTCTCAGAATATCGCGCGATACTTCTCAGGTATATCGCGCGATATACCTTACTATACGCGTGCGATACTTTGCGCCAGAGAAGAATCGCACGTCAGTATTGAGGTATATCGCCTGGTCTCGGGTGAAGTATTGCCTGGTGTCGGGCGAAATATCGCGCGGACTGAGAAGTATCGCCTGGTGTCGGGCGAAGTATCGCACGATACTGTGTCTGAATGTGGCAGTGAGCTATTTTTAGGCTATTTTATCTATCTTGCAAGTTTCAGGTTCTTAGCTATTTTTTTGAAATTTTTTGAAATTTCCAGCGTTTTCAAATCCGTGCCACTCTGGAAAATGGGTGCCCATTTTTTTTTGAAATTTTGCAAATGGTATCAAAAGTTTAAGTGTGATATATCGTTGGAAAGGTCTTTCCGAGCCCAATCCAACCATGATGGTTTCATTTTCAGATTTTATCATTTGATCAATTATTTTTGCAGATTATCAGATTTTTCATGTGCTAACCATTGTGGGTCTAACAAGTTGTGGTTGTAGGTGCACTTGCTTGAGATATTTTGCCAAAAGAATGCATGTCAAAGAGGGTTACTAATGGTTTTTGCAGGGCTGCCCTAAGCATAAAAACTAAATCAAGTGCTTGTTTAATTTCTTTCTTTATTAAGTGCGGCATACACTAGTTGTTTCATTAGGCACTTAATACTTTGTGAAAGGAATCTTGGGGTGGTAGGAGAAGTATGCTCTTCACCTTTAGGTGAATCAGAAAATCTTGACCCATCTTGAGGTTTTGGAAGCAAAGGGGTAATTGGATCTTGTTTGGTGTGTTTGGGAGAAGTTTTTGAGATAGGGGAGTATGCTCTTCACCCTTGTGGTGAATCAAAAACCTTGAACCTCAAGAATTAATCCACTCTTTGTTTAGCTTAGGATCTTTTAGCGGGCCTGCTCTTGAGCAATCAAGAGGAACGACCCAAGTGGGGACAACCTTGTCATCATTTTCCTTGGTGACGAGTGATTCCAACTCACTATAATCTCAAGGCTATCGAGGACACAAAACCTTGGTAGACATAGTACTTATCTTCGCTTGATGTGAGTAACTTGTGGGATTGTGACCATGAGGAAAGCATTAAGCAAGAATGCTTAAGGTACTCTTGAGGCCGCGAGGTCCTAGTCCTTTATGAGGAGCAAGAGGGGTGCTATGAATGGAAATCCTTACTATGAACCATTAGATAGAGGCTACCCTATTTTAGCCGCTTAGCTTCTTGGTGCAAGGATTGATCCAAGTGGACTTACCCGGATCACCCCAAGACACTCACCATATGTGTTCCTTTGGTTGTGTTTTTGACACCTCCATGACAATGCCAATATCTCTTGTGGGCAACCACTTGGTGTGAGGCAAGGGAGCATCAAGTTGTGGGCCACGTTGCTAAGTAATGAGCCTTGTCCTTCTAGGTAGTAATTGCTTGAATTGTCTTCGATTGTGCTATGCCCGTGTAAACGTTCTCAACATTCAAACAAACGGTAGCATTCATAAGGTTCTCTATTTTGATATCACAAGTGCTTGTCTTGACAAGGTTGCTTTTGCCCTTGTTTCAAGTGTTCTATGACATGTTTGATCACCTACTGTTTGCAAACTTGTCTTTTATCTGCTGTTACTGCTTGTCAAACTGAAAAATTGCACTATCCAATCTTTGAACTTGATCAAAACACTTCAAAACTGAGATTTTTATGTTCATTGGTCAAGAGTCACACTGTTTGCCTGGGAACTATCACACAAATTTATTTTGCTATCTCACTACTGCTTGCAATCTGAAGTTGATTTGTGTCACTTCCAGTCATCCTTGGTCAGTCCAGGTCAGATCTTAGAGGTTATTACATGTTGCTCAATATTCAAATGGACTTCAATGGTATCAATTTGCACAAAATGACTCTTGGTCTTCTTTTTTCCACATCTCCCATATCTTCCTAGTCTTCCATTTCTCTTCTTCCTTCATGCTTCTTTCTCTTCTTCCTATCCTCTTCATGTCTTCTTGATCCTTTTCCTCTTATTATCTAGTCTGCCTTCTTCTATTTCATCTCTTCTATTCATTTCTTTCATGCTTGATTCCTCCTCTTCTAGAATCATGAATTTCAACTATCTTGCTATAGAACCTCTCTTGAGAAGGGATGATCTCGAACTCATTGCTCAATTCGAACAGTATTATTTTTCCAAGTATCCCGCAAGTCATCAACTTAAGACAAGAGTAAACAAAAAGATGTTTGAGTCTGACGCCTTTGCTAGGATTATAGACATGATTCTCTCACAATCTCCTTCTTCCAAACACTCTTTTTCTTCTAGGTCTTCTCATCATTCTTCATCTTCCACATCCTACCATGCCTTTTCCAAACATCATTATGCTTCTTCATCTTACCATGACTCTTCTCAACATCATTCAAATTCTTCCTTAGCTAAGTTTTCTTCTTCCACTATGTCTTCATTTTCTCCTTCTTTAAGATCTTGTTCTTCTTCTACTTCCCCCAAGAGTCTTGCTTTTCTTCATGAGACATACCATAATACCTTTGATGACTATGATGATGGACAATGTAGTGATACTTATGACACCTCTACTCCTCAGAGTTCTCGCAGACTCATGCTTACTGAAAATGGGTCATCCTATTGGATAGATTGTGATGGTGATCCATATGATTCTGAATTTGAAAGAGAGTTTAGTGATGTTTGTAGACAATACCTTGATGATAATCCATCTACTACTGCTGAGGACTATAAAATACAACGTGCTGATTATAAACGTTACTACTATGAGCATTTCTTCTCTAAGAATTCCACTGCTAAAAATCAAAATTGTACTTCTGAGCAAGATCATATTAATGTTGAACCTTTGTCTTGTGATGGTCCCCTTCCATCCCCTACTTCCTCCAATACTCATACATCTCCTAAAGCTTCTGAGTCTTCCAAATCTTTCACAAATCCTTCACCCAACAAAGATCCTAATGCTTTTCATGCAGTTCCCTATAGTTATCCTCAAGAGCTACCTCTTCAAGAAACTCAAGCTAACCTTCACTTGGCTGAAAATAATTTCAATAATGCTAAACCTAAAGAGCCTAAGCCTTTATGCACTACAATGCCTACTTCAGCTAGTCCTTCACTATCTATTCCAAAGTCTTCCATACAATTTCAAAATGCTTCCTTGTCCTTAGAAGTGGCTTCATGTCAAGAGGACTCTAAAAATGATACAGAAAAGAATATAAAGAAAGATCAAGATCAAGAACCATCCATGTCATCCAATTATTTTCATGATGTCTCTGATCCATTTCATGGTTCTTTTGATCCTCTATGCTCTTCTACATTCATTCCACCATGTCTTAAGTCTTCTCCTAAGCAAGATCAAGCTACCACTTGCACTATTGAGCTTGTTGATAATCAAAATAACCTTACTACGCTTGCACTTTCCAAAGATGATACTTCCATTAAGGTTATTAAAAATGGTGCCGTTACTTCTGATGTTAAGCTTATTGAAAATCAAGAGAAAAATTCTACGCTTATGCTATCCAAAGATCCTTGTCAAGATCAAAGTCTTCCATCTTCTTGTTCTACCACTCCATGTTCGCTTCCATTTTCTACTCTTCCTAAGTCTTTGCAAGCTTTGAATGATTCTATCAATGAATTTTCTCCTATTAAAGATGTTCATGATCCTATTGCAAATCCTAATGCTCACTCTAAAGATGCTGATGTCCTTGGTTGTCATATAGATACTGATGAAATTATTGATTATCCTTTTGCATCTTCCACTTCCATCCTTGGACCTCTTCCACTGCTAAAGGCTTCACGCCTTCCTTCCATCTTGGGTCCTTATGTCCCTTCACTTTCCCCTCCTAACTCTCCTAATTCATCATCCATTTTGGGTCCTTACGTCCCTCCATCTCCTATCTTTCCTCAAGATCAACATAGATGCATACCCTTGAATCCTTTTCATCCACTCACCCATCTCAACCAGTCATATCTTCCTCCTTCTTCCACAAGTCCCAAGTCTTTTGGAAGTAACTTGAATGTTCAATACCAGAAAAAGAAGCAATACAAGAATCCATCAAAAAAAGATCACCATGTCTCCTCTAATCGACATGGGCACATAAAGTCAAAAGAGATATCTAAGAAGAAAACTACAAGACAAGTATGGGTTCCAAAATCCATCATTACAGATATTCTCTCTAAATCATCAAAAAGAAATAAAAAGCCTAAGGCTATATGGATTCCAAAATCTCTCTTGAAAGAGTCTTATGTTGAACAAAAAGTGAAGTTGACATTCAAGCTTCCAAAGGCTTCCACTTCATCTTCTTCCAAAAATGATCTTTCATTCCATGTGCCTGAACCGCAACCTCTGCTAAACATTCATCATATTCCTTCACGTATTCCTTTATTCATATTTCCTCCATCCTCTCACCACCCTTCAAGGTGTGTGTCGATGTTGATCTTGCCTTCCTTCCCATCTACCCTTTCACAATCTTTCCATTCATTATCCTTCTACCTTCTATCCTTTTTCCTCATTTGCCTATTCCTCATATCTTCCAACCTCACTCGCTTTACATAAAGCCTTATCCTCCATTTTTCTCTTCCATCTTCCTTTCCCTATCAGCATCTTTGAGCATATCATTTTGAATCCTTGGCATGTCAGGGTTTATCCTTTCAAGGAGTACTAGCTAAAAAGCTTGCCTTCTTCCAAAAATAGAAAAAAGAAAAAAAAAAAAAAGAATGAAAAAAATTGAAAATGTGCCATGGTGAAAACCTGGAAACAGGCGCCTTGGTAGCAAAAGTAAAGAGAAATAAATTAATCCTATGGTGACAACCACTCCCTTGTGGCACCTTGGATAAGTACCATGATGAAAACCTGGCAATCAGGCATCATGCGTAGTTCTTCTACATGTTTCATCCATTCCATCTTCTCTCGTTGATCTTGGCAATGTTCAGCTATACACGAATATTTGGCTATCTTGTGAGCTATCTTACGATGATCTTGCTTTCATTCCATTCATATTCATTCCTTCATTTTCCTCCATTCATTCTAGGCTTTCTTTATCCTTTTCCCCTTTGGTCTTGATCTAATAAAAAAGAGTAAAAAATGATGCTATGAAGCCTCTTGACATGTCTACTCCTTTGGAATGCATCCTTTTCTTCTTTTGCAGTGCGCTTTCATGACTTATCCTATGCTGGCCTTTCATTGCTTGTTCAATGCGCTTTACATGATAATTTTTCCCTAGCTTGGGTACTCTTGAGGAGTTTGACCTTGAGGATTTCTTCCCTCCATTCGCCTGCATTCTCCTTTCCTCCATCTCATTCATGAGCTTTCCCTCCCTCTTGTCCTCCACCTTGCTAGACTTTGGGACTACACGATGTGATCTTGCTCATGAGTTTGATGCCCGTTTCTATCTAGGGCATCCTTTGTACATACTTTATGATCCTGAAAAAAAATTACAAAAAAATTCATATATGATGCTGAAAAAATCCTAAAAAGCATATAAAGTACTGAAAAAATCCAAAAAAATCAAAAAATTCAAAAAATTGAAAAAATTGAAAAAGTGCCTTGGTGAAAACCTGGAAACAGGCGCCTTGGTAGCAAAAATACAAAAAAATTATAAAAAAGTCCTTAAAAAATCTATCAAGTGGTGAAAACCTGGAAACAGGCGCTGCTTGAGACCCTCTGCACCTATGTCTATCAGTCTTGTGTGGCGCTCTTTCGCTCCACTTCTCACTTTGCCTCTCCTAGCCTGGAATTGATTCTTGTCTTAGTCTAGGGGGCATATGTTGCTTTAAGCTTATCTTGGGTCTCTTTGTGCGTCTGGGTTTCTTAGGCACCTCGTAAATGGTGTTTTTCAACACCACCTCAACTGTGTTTTTCAACACTACCCTTGCGTCGAGTGTTTCTTAACACTTATCAGATGTCCTACCCACAGTCTAGATGATGCAGTATTTCTCACTGGCAGATGCAATACTCAAAGTTTGACTCTATGACCTACACACACGCACTTGACTTGCTGAGATTTGTTTGACTTTATTTCTTTGTGTGCTGTCTATGATGATTTCTTTGCTGAGTGTTCTCCCCCTATGAAGTTTTCGATGATGCATAGCTAGAAGACTGAGGGTATGAGAACATGTTTTATTTCTTTATCTGCTTGTGGGCATATCTTGTTGGTCCTCACTGTCATGAGCATTTATGCTAGTCTTACTTGACACTATGGACCTACCAGGTATTATCCTTGACTGTTTCGCGAGTGCATGCTTCTAGTCATCTTGACTTTCTTGTGTCTTGATACAAGCATAATCTTGCCATATCAAATTTAGGTAATCTCATTGCATTAGTCATCTTGACCTCCATGTCTTTGATGCCTAGGTGAGATTTCCACATTCCTATCTGATAAAGATCATATTCATATTCACATAGTTATGCTAGTGTGTATTGTATGATCTTGCGACGCTACCAATAACGCTCGATGATGAATATTAGATGTCTATTGGCTTTGTGACCTTGCAAGTAAACCACTTTTCATGTAGCTTGCATTCTTAAGTTCATGTTAGTTAGTTTTGCATCTTGCATATGGAGAGAGCTCTCCTTTATCTTTCATGGACTTGTTAATCAACTGTGCTCACCTTTCCCTTCTTCCTAATCATGTCTTTCACTTCTTGTCTTTCATATCACATCATTTTCCTTTCATTTCGGGATCGAAAC
Organism: Chamaecyparis obtusa; assembly: GCA_027943335.1. Lineage (NCBI taxonomy): Eukaryota > Viridiplantae > Streptophyta > Pinopsida > Cupressales > Cupressaceae > Chamaecyparis > Chamaecyparis obtusa. The sequence goes on along the minus strand of BSBK01000293.1, from coordinate 590,935 downwards.
CGAAATCCAAGTTCACCCAAATCATCTTTCTTCTTCTTCCATGCAGTTGGCTAACCTTTTGAGGCCTGATCCTTCGATCTTCGCTGGGGCATTCTTCACCTCTTCATCCCCATCTCTTTCAACCTTCTAGTCTTTCTTTCAAATCCCAAGTTCAAATTCTCCCCCTCCGTGGTGTTTACGGGTTGAGGGACCGATAGGTTCGTGCCCCGTGTCCCATGTGTGGGGCATATCTTCACTACTTGATGGTTATTCTATTCTCTCTCTTCGATTATGATTTCTAGTGATTTGATCATGCTACTCTTGCTTCTGCTTTCCCTCTACCTGGATTTCGCTTTCGATCCCGAGGGGGCAGACACATCATATCTTATTGGCTATCTCTTTCCTAAGTGTTCAGTACTATCGCTACCAGGCTGACCATGCAGGATTTTCTATCTCTCTGCACTTCATTCTTTGGAGTCAGATCGCTATTTGCTTGCCTTCTTGGCTATCTCTTGCTTTCTTGGCTGATCTGAGTTGCTTTGTGATCCCAAATCGATCTCACATTTCAACTTCATTCTTTGACTACATGTGTTCCCAGATCGATCACACATTAGTCAAAGAGGGGCAAATGTATACACCTAAAAATGGTCATCTAGACTATTAGCCCCTTTTGCTAAATCATAAATTGCTTATTCTTGATCAAATCCTAGTTCTATCATTTATTCAATTATTTTCTATGGGCTAACCATCTTATCCTAAGTCTTTATTTATTAAAAGGAATATTTCCTCCCCTTTTAATAAATAAAAAGCCCCCACTTTTCCTCTTATCCTAAGTTGCACAAATAAAGCATTATTCTTATTTTATAAAAAGAGAAAAGTACTTTTTGTCTCATATGGACACAAAAGTCAACTCCTATTTTCCTATTGGAGGATACTTGTGCACATGGATTGCTCCTCTTTTAAGCTCCACCGTTGATTAAATCTTTTGCCTCTTAATCTCCATGGCCCATTCCTTTTTCATTCCCTATAAAAGGAGAGCTCTCTTCCTCATTTGCATCCACAACTTTTTATGCTATTGTTATGCTACAGGTTTTCTAGGTCATCTGGGAGCTTTTGGAGATATTCTTGCATCTAGGGTTTGAAGATTTGGAGCATTGTTGGCATTCATCTTGGATCTTCATCAACACTCTATCTTCTTGTCTTCATTCTTGCATCATCATGGCTTTCTTGCTTCATAGTTAGATTTCATTTCTTGCATAGTAGCTTCATTTTCATGGCATTCTTAGCTTAGATTTCCTTTATGCTTTAGATTAATTCATCTAGTTTAACTAGGAGGCTTTGTAATACTTGCATCTTTCATTTCCATAGTTTAGCTTGCATTTCCATTCTTAATCTAGCTTGCATTGCATTTCATTCTTGATTCTTGAGGATATTGGCATTCTTGCCCTTGTCTTCATTGAATCTCCCATTGCATGGTTTACTAGCAAGGTTATTGGCTTAATAGCTCTAGCTGAGAGCATTCTTAAAACCCTTGCACTCCATGCCTAGGGAGCTATGGATCGATTTGTGAGGCCTCATTCTTGAGTTTTCTTGCATGCAATGATCCATAGAAGTGTGACACATTTATAGCACACAGGTGTATTCTCCCACCTTGTGTAAACTTGGTGATCAAAACCCAAACCCATCTTCTTGTACATTCTTTCTTTGTAGAACCCTAACAATATTAAGATGTATCATCTATCCACTTTTGGGGATTTTGAATACAACCTCTTGGCATTATTCTTAGAGGGCCTTCCTTTTGGAGTGCACTTCCTCCAATTAGAAATGAACCAAAATGAAACTTTTTTGACTGCTATATAAAATGGTCAAGGCAAAAGCCAAGTCTGAATTGGTATTAGCACTTATCATATATTGCAATTTGAAAGGTGTAATACCACTTTTCAAGGCAAAATTATTCATTATGGAAGGTGTATTAAACTCCTAGTATGATTGGTCAAAGCCTCAAGTGGCTTGCTAGATGCTCGTAATGTATTGGTTTCCTATGTTGGTTTGTGGTGATTGATCAGGAAAATACTATACACTTGCCATGAATCCTCATTAATCATTTTTGGTTAACTTGTCAAGCATTTATTTTAGGTTAATTTGTTAACTGACCTTTGAAAATTGACATTGGTAAACCACCTAAAAGGCCTATAAATGAGTGGAGGTGTAAGGTGAAATCATCATATTGTATTTTTCTCTTCATTGGATAATAAAATAAGTGGATGACTATTTCTCTAGTGGATGTAGCCCATATTGGGTGAATCACATTAAATCTTAGTGTTATTTGTTTTTCCATCTTCTCTATTTCTAGATTATCTTAATATTATTTATTGCTCATATCTTCCTAAACCATAACAAATACTATTAGAGTGATGTATATTTCACTGATTTGGTAGGAAATCTCAGATTTGAGTGACAACTATGGAAAAGGAAGGTATTCTTAAGGTTGATAAGTTTAACAATCAAAACTATCAACTATGGAAGATACAAATTGTAGATTATCTATATCAGAAGGATCTTTACTTACCATTGGGCGGAAGAGAAACGAAGTTGGTGACTATGGGAGATGACCAATGGGAAGTTCTTTGTAATGTCCCATCTTCTGATGTTAAGTCTTGTTTACTCCTCATTGAGGATACCTTTGGAGATGTCTAATCTTGGCCTTAATTCCTTACTAGGAATTATAACATTCAACTTAGAATGTCCTTGGTTCTTGCCCTTGTTCACTAGCTAATGCAAGTTCTTGTTTGAAATGAGGATTTATCCAATTTATAGTTCTAATATATGGTCCTTAAGAAGGACTATTATCCTTGGGATACTTCATTTCATAGGTATTCATGTTTAATGATCTTATATCTAAGACTTCCTCCTTATTGACTATTATCTTTTGGAAAGAATTACTGTCTTAGATGTTTGTCTTTCTTCAACCAATATATGAAAAGGAGATAAACTAATTTGGATTTTCTCTGATTTGATGAAGACAAAATAATGATCTCCCAAATCTATTAGATTTCCACAATCCATGCATATACTATATCAGTTTCTAGATTTGATTGTGTAGAGTTTTTTTATCATCAACATTTCAGATCATACTACATGATCCATCATTAGGATGCCAGAGAGCAAGAAGAACATAAGATGATGGATCATGTAGTATGATCTGAAACGTTGATGATAAAAAACTCTACACAATCGAATCCAGAAACTGATATAGTAAATGACCTCCCATCTTATAATTTGATTCTTTTGTATATTGTTGTAGTTTTGTTTGTATTCTATTAATGATTGAATGATATGAGTTTCTTCCAAAATAACTACTGGCTATATACATTGATTGTATCTTTTCAATATTTTGGTGTTTACTATTAATAATAAATCTCTATGTTTGATTGGCCTGTGGTTGCCGACTGGAAGTTATAATAGTTTAATACAATGTTGTTCGATGGTGAAAATGATGGATTGAATTTAATAACTGCAGACTAAATGTTGATTGGATAATTTTATTGACGACTATATTGGACCTTTCCAATGTTGACTAGATATCCTTCTCTTTTTCTATTCAATGTTGTCTTTTCCTTTTAGGTGTCTGTATTGGTTCTAAGTTTTGATTGGCTTCTTTTTGTTTTGTTTTCTTATGTTTGATTGACTTGTTTGTCTCCTTTTTTTCTTGTTGTTCGATAATGGGTATATATGGTATGAATCTCCCCTATATATTTGTGTGGGGGAAAGGAGAGAAGTGACCACAAGAGTCATGACTGAACATTAGTTGTTCAATATATTAATCATACTATTTATATATTATATTATATTATATATACTTGATATATATATTTTTTTTATTATAATATATATTTTAGTAATATGTAATATATATTATAATATATTTCATAAATATGCTATTTTAGTATTAATGATATTTAATGGTTGATATATATGCATATTATAATTTATATTTTTATTAATATATAACATATATATTATAATATATTTTAGTTTTATATTACGAAATATTTAATTAGTATATATTTCAGATTATATTATATATAGTATTATATTAAATAATATTTGATATATTATCATTTAATATTTAGATTTTAAAATATTAGAATAATTTATTATTAATATCAAAATATAATATTTATATTATGATCATCAATAATAAGTTCAAATATTTATATATAATATATGATTATTATTATATAATATTATTTTTATATAATTATATATTTTTTATGTTATTATATATATTTTATTATTATATATAATATAGTAAATTTAATAATATTATTACATAATGTTATATTATATTAATTATCTAATTAATTTAATAATAAATTACATTATAATTTATTATTTATTATTAGATCCTATTTGAGAAAGGGGATATTACATTCTTGATAGGAAGGCACTAGGAGCAATACGATTGTGCTTGACATTGTCGGCGACTTTCTATATATCAATAGAAACAACAATAGAGGATCTAATGAATGCATTAGAAAATTTTTATGAGAAACCCTAGGCCTCAAATCAGGTATTTCTTATGAAATATTTATTTGATATGAAGATTCCAGAAGGTGGGTCTGTTACTGATCATTTGAATGAGTTTAACATCGTTACTAGTCAGCTAAGTTCTGTAAAAGTAAATTTTGATGATAAGGTTAGGGCTCTCTTAATTTTATGCTCATTACCTGAAAATTGGAATGACTTGGTCATGGATGTAAGTAACTTTGACTCTGGTTTAGGATGAAAGTGATAACTTTATTTCAGTAGTGGTACTTCCTATGGGAAGCTAGACTAACCACCTAGTCGAAGCCATTAGCGCCTACCGTGGTCTTTTGCTGGATCGTCAACTCAATTGTAAAAATGTCTGGGTGGAAGGGGACTCAAAAAACATAATTAATTGTCTTAAAGGCAACCATAATCCCTCCTAGACTATTAAAAATTGGATTAATAAATATAAGGAAATTATTGCCATACACCATACACCATACACACCCTCTTATCCAAATCATAGAATTTAGAAAAAGATCCAATCTTATATATCAACCGCAACAATCAATTATACCAATTAGGTTGGCCTAATTAGATGAAACATATAGTATACAAGTTAAAAAAATACCCACTTTGATTTGCATATGGAAAACAAGATGTGTGAAGCATCACATCATATCAACTCACTATCCAATTACTTCGAATTCATCTCTTTTATTACTGCACACAACCACTTGGTCTTAAACTTATTAGGTCAGCTTTGAAAGATATAAATGGTAAAAATAACTGAAAAAAATCATCATGCGGACCATCACAACACCTATGCTTCACAACATACCAGCATATGACATAAAAAATGATATTTGAGTTCCACAACAAAAAATATTCAAAGGATGAATACCAAAATACATACATAGTCACATACTTCATTCACAAGAATAGTCATAAATAGCCAAAATATGGTGCAAGCACCTAGACATCATATCATCATTTTGAAATAGGAATTTAATCATATGGATACTACATCTAAAATAATTACCAAAAACCTCCCCAAAAGTTTGACTTCAAAAACACTAATATACAATATCTTGATACAATAGCATTTCATAAACATCAAGTACTCATATGAACACATACGGATGGAACCAATACATCAGGTTGACATCAATGAAAATACTAAACTTATATTTGTAATATATTTGAGCTCATCCATATGGACCATTCCTCAACATTGAAAGAAACTTTCAAGTTCTCCCTTGTTTGGAGTAAGGACATCTACAAATATGGGAAATGTTCTCTATCATGTATGAAATAAGAGATGATACACCACTCCACATTATGCATCAAGGGGTGGACTGAAATGACCCATTTTTGATTGTCCATAGGGCTGAAATTGATCAAAAAGATAAGTTTGGTTGTACTCAATTATATTGGGTGACAAGTGTAGGGCACCCGTAACTATGTAAAATTTTGATAAAGGATGACATAGATATGAAAAATCATAAGGATGTTTTGCACACTTAGGGTGATTCAAATACAGAGTATTATTTTCTCGACATGAATAATAATAATAATAATAATAACAATCTAGAAGCAAATGTCAAGGATTTATAGTTCTAGAGGGTTTAAATGGTGCAACTTCTTGGGTTTATATGATTGAGAATAGTGTAACCCAATTTATTGCAAAGACATATTAAATGGTAGGAATTCCTTCAACTGACAATATTGTATCATGGAGCATGAGAAATAACAACATCTGAGTGAAAGATCCCCACCAATTTTCTCTCCATTTTCTCCCTCGCTACCTCAAACACTATAACTTCTCTATCCTTTTTTGACAACTCAATACATGTATTTCATAAAATGGATAGGTGGGAGTTTGCACACAAATATATTCTCTGAGGGAAAACTACACACTCCACTTTATCCACCAAAGGAGGTCTATTCATCATTACTCTCAGGGATTATGAACTCAACTGGTTGCAAATAATTATTTGGAAGGATAATTTCAGAGGCTTTAGAAGGACAAGAATGCCTTTTCTTTGGAGGTTGTTCTATTATCAAGGCACAAGACATTGATGAACATATTAAAAAAATCTATAGTTTCACATAAAGATGTTTTTGTTCCTCCATCTATTTCTTTTTTTTGGGGATCTCAAAGTGGGTCCACGATCATCTTTCTTATTTTTAAAGCATCAATGGAAGGGGAAAACTAGTTCTAGTTTCTCTTCAGAGAGTTTATGCAAAGAGTTATCAAAACCATTAGACATAGAAAGGTTGAAGGAGTGTACCATTTGTCATGTTCTATGGAATACTAAGATATACTTGTGGCATGGTGCTCTTAACACAAAGACGAGGACAAATAAAATAATTAAAAGTATATGTAGCATAAATTATAAGCATCTTGCTAAGGTGTACAATTTATTCTTATTTAGATCCTATTTTAGTCTATGCTCATTCCTCTATGCATCATTAAACCTTATTATACATTTAATTAGTAAATATTTAAATATTTGTCATATAATTTATATGAGGCCCTCTTTAATGGGCGTGCCCCTAAAAATTATATTCTCCAATTGTAATTAATTAATTAAAATATACAACCCTTTTATTAATTCAATGTTATTGAATCTCTATGGGGATGCCTTAATCATGGGCATGTCCCATTTATTATCTCAATCATTTCCCTCCTCTTGCATACATGCCCTAATTCAAATTTGGTGGCATTTTTGTATTTATTTCAATGCCAAACACAATTTCATGCATATTTTCGTATTTCCTATTTCATAAGTGGCTCTTAATTTAATCATTGGCCCTTTTTTCCTGGAATAGGGCATCTTGCAAGGAACGAGGCAAAATTGGTCTCCTCGTACCTTGGGAGGTGCTCTGTACCACTTAAATGTGGCCCATATTTTAATTGGAGAAAACTCATAGGTTTTTAGTAGGATATTCAAATCACTGTCAAGCCTCTTCAATTTTTGAGCCCCAAAATAGATTGGAGAGGTATACATGCAAACTTACCTCCCTTATTTTGGCATCCATGACAATCTTGATGCAGGAGTATCTAGGGTGTAAGAATAATCTTGCATCACCCAAAAATATTGTTTAATTTTCAATATGGGCTATCTGTGGATAGGGTTACTATTTTTAGTAGATTATTCATTTGAACACAAATTATTCTAATTTATTTCCTAGAGGTTCATTTTGGATGTAATATCCTACCAGTAAGGTTTCATGGTAAGATCAAGTTTGGTTTTGAAGATATTGAATTTTCTATTTTTGGGAGGTGGTACAGAAACTTTGAACTCAATTTTGAAGGCTTTAGAGGCTCTGAAAAGGGGTCAAACTTTGATTGGCTAGCTATCTACAAGCCTAGGTTGTAGATCAGTTTGTGGGATTTCTGAAATGGAGTTATAATAGCCAATCGACTCGATGGTTCACAAGTTATGATTTTCGGAAGTTGATCCTTCAAGACTCCAATTTCAATACAAAAGGAAGAGAAAGAAAAAATACTCAAGGTGGGGAATTGAACTGCTGGGCACCAAAATGGGAAAATTTCACTTTCTACAATATTCTTAGGTGGCTAATTGTGCTAAGTTTAAATAGGGATAAAGGGGGATTTTAGGTTTCACTTACAGAAGTGTAGGTTGTGGCTCTGTCTTGCAGATTATTGTAATGAAAATACCCATGTGGTTGTAGCATGCTATTTTTCTGAATATTGTAATTTCATTTCATTGAGGATAATAGAAAGCAAGTGTTTCTATTCTTGCCAATAATTTGTTCTTGCATTTTTTCTGTTTATTTCCCTCTTGTGTTCTGTGTGTTTGGTTAAATATGGGGAGTACCCTTTATCAAATCTATAATCAATCCACTACAATTCAATCAATAAATCAATTCAAGGCAACATTCAAGAATTTAAGATCAAGTATTCAAGGAGAGAATCTTCATTATGGAAAGCCACAACAATCATTATGAAAGCATGTCTTTTGTGATGTCCTTTTAGGTCTATATGGAGTCATGCTTTTGAACCAACACTTGTGATCTCATTTTAAGAAAAAATGCACATTCAAGGTATGCAACATCTTATTCTATTATTCAAGCCTTTGCTACTAACAAAACACTATTCCTTTATTTCAATTCAAAGTTAAATCCTAAATAGGGGTTTGACCAAGGTAAACCCATTTCTATAACCATTTCCCATTTTATATGTGTAGGTGATAGGTGGTGAAGACTCAGTTTCAACTATAGACTAATTTGACAACATGTTATAGGTGGCAGATCTGTCATCAGACTTCACCAAGACTATAGTTGTTGGAGTACAATGAGTACTGAGAGAGGAAGTTAAATCCATGATCTATAATTCAAACTACTTTTATCAACTTTAAAGCAACTTAATTGACTTTTTGAAGATGAATGAATCATAAAACTGAAATGAAAAACAAGGGAAATATGCAATCACACAATTTGACACATAAACTTCATGAATGGAAAACCCTCTTGGGGAATAAAAACCATTTGTAAAATTGCTTCATTGGCTTATCTCAATTTTTTTTCTATTTACAATGCCTCACTGGAAAATATGTCTCATTGACAATGCTATCTCACTGATAGATTGATTATTCCTCACTGGCTATGTACCATCAATTCAAAAGTTTACAACCATATATAGAGTATCATCTATGTTTTACTCCTCAACATATTCTGATCTCACTTTTCTTGAGATTCAAAATCAAATATACAACATATATTTTTCACCTATACCATGTCATTGTGCATGTGTATGATATACCCAATGATATAATATAGTGATATAATATAATTCCTTGGTAAATTTCTCACAATATCATATTATACAAATAGTATGATCATACACTATAATCAATGTAGGCTAATTTCTCTTCAACAGAGTATAACAAAGGAAGATGTTTTCTTTTAATACCACAATACTCTCTGCATCACTATCTAATTCTTTTAGAATAATACATATATATGTTCTTTGTTTAAAAACTGAACCAAAACTACCATCATAACTAGTAACATAATATTTAAAAACTATCTTTGAATATCTTAAAAAATAATGTAACTTTCACAAAACTGTTCTCACTTCATTTAACTTGAATAAATTGCTCCATGAATAAATTAAACTAAAATGTGGAGAATAAGGTAATGCATGATAAACTCAATGAAATAGTGTATGATAGATTCCTAAGCTCGAGTGACCAAAAAACCAAACATAAAGCAAATATATTGCAACCAATATCATAACTAGGGTTAACAAAACTTTCACATTTCTTTTTTATGTGCATTAAAAAAGATAGAAGACTAAACAATCTATTATTTAAGCCTTTTCTACTAACAACACACTATTCCTTTATTTCAATTCAAAGTTAAATCCTAAATAGGGGTTTGACCAAGGTAAACCCCTTTCTATAACCATTTCCCATTTTATATGTGTGATCAGTACAAACCTAACCGGTTCAGAACAAGCGTAGACAGTCAAAAATTAGTGAGAGAATCATCTACCTAACATATAGAAAAACTATTTGCAAGACACCTCGGATTGAGCTTAAATGGGAGCACCCTGTCACCGTATAATTTGTTTTTAGAATAGGGATGTGGGTGTGCTCTCAAAACACAAGGATCATGTCCCCAATGATGTTTAGGAAGGATTAGGACCATTTGAAGGTAAATGATACCCCATAATGACACAAAACCAAAACCAGGTATGGAACACCTATTTTTCCCCTAGAGTCCCAAGGGTTCAAATGAAGCCAGATGCAAATTCTAATGCTAGAGAATGCTTATGCTATGTTGATTTTAACCAAAGATAAGTGTGATATAGATGTAAATGATATGAAAATAATGAAAATGAACTATATTCAATCCACTAGGCTAAGCTAGTGTTAGTTAGAAAGCATAAAAGTGAGCTAAATCTAACAATTAGGAGATATGCTAAGATAATCTAGAAGTAATTTAACATTATAACAATGCATGAAATGATTATGTGAACTGGTTCTAGTTTTCTCTTGGAATGATGAGTATTTATAGGATTTGAGGAATGGCTTGGGGTTAGAAAGGGTAGTTAGGGTCAGAGTCAGGGTTATGGGTAGAGTTTGGGGTATGGGTAGAGGTATGGTTAAGGGGATAAGGGTTAAGGGTTTCTCACACATGTGTGAGCAACACTAGGGAAGTGTGATTAGGGAAAAATGGTGGAAGAGGAGACATAGACTCTCATTTATGGCTGTAAGAGCCATTAATGAGGGTGTAAGGGGCCATTAATGATCATTAATGAGGGGGTTGACTGGAAGTCAAAGGATGAGGGTTTAAACTAAGAGGTTAGGAATCACCCTCTAAGTAGGTTTAGGATGCGATTAGGAAAGTGAGGATAGGTTTAGGGTTTTCTAGAAGATTTCTAGGGTTTTGGCTTTTAAATAAATATTTAATTTATTTAAAGGGTTTTGAGCCACAATTCATTAAATAATTAATAAATTGGAGGGAATATCATTCAAATTAGATTTAAATGTTTAAATTGGGAGGGATTATTTAATTAAATGTCTTTAATTAAAATAGGAGAAGGGATAATGATAATAAAACTAATTAATTAATTAATAAATGATGATGTCATCAAGTCTTTTGCCAACTAAAATAATCTTAATTGATAGATAGATTTTTAGGTGTCTACATTTTTCCCGTCTTTGATACGATGCCGCAAGGGGCATGGCATCAAAGACAAGAAAATAAGATGAACTTGTCTAGAATAGAAGAATAAGGGGTTGTGCCTCCTCGAGAAAATAACGCAAAGAGGAAAAATTGTGGAATTTTCTCAAAAATAACATAGAAAGGAAAGGAGGAGACATGAAGGAGGATAAACAGACAACCTTCCAAGAGAAAAGATGGATGAATGCAATATGATGTGAGAAGTAGGATGCAGGGTGAAGCTATATGAAGGATGTAAGATGCAAGATTTAATCTATATGATGCAGGATGAAGGGGATTATGTGAGCTTGTTGTGTAAATGTGGAGAGAACAATCTAGTTTGATATAGAAACATTAGATACCTTCCAAGGTTATTGGGAACACAAGGTCTTGTCACTAGCATTGCATAGGACTAACACAAAAAGACACGCAAGGGTTTCCCTAACATCACACATGAATCCAGGAGGAGGCATGGTAGAAACGATGCTGGAGGAACCCACAAACAAATGACACTTACCATGTGCACCGGGTAACCCAGAAGATCACATGTGAAACATGCAAGGGCCATGGCTAACAAAATCACATGCAGAAGAAAAAGATCAAAAGACCTTGCCCCAAATTGCCCTCATTCGCAGCACACGATGATATAAAAGATCGTGGCAACTTTGAGGAGAGGAACAACGAGAAGACGTGAAAGATATAAAAGATCCAAAGGACAAAATCCAAGATCAAAGTGATAAATCCACAAAACATCCTTTTCCAAGGAGAAGGATTAATGTGATTGATGGGGGGAGAGTAGGTCAGGATGTAAGAAAGGATACATCCTACACGGACCCGTGTTGATTGATGATGGAAGATTAGGTCAGACATGAGGAAGGATACATCCTCAAGGACCTGTTTGATGAGGAGAATGTTGTGCTTGTATTGGAAAATGATGAGTCAAGGATAATCATGTGATCAAGAATAGTCGACAAAAGATGTTGCTAAAGTACAAGGCTAGGTGGGACAAGTTATCCTATCAAATACTATTACAGGACTGACAAGGATGTGTACAACAAGATGTTGTGATATGTACAACAGACGGGGAGATATGTACATCAAATATTTACACAAGCTCAGGATTGGGAGAGGAGGATCTTGCTATACAAGATATATACAGGAAGCTCAGGATTGGGGATAGGAACTCGATTGTTGCCTAAGCAATCAAACACCTTGGGATAGAACACCTTGAGTATAGGCTTGAGGATAGAACACCTTGGGATTGATGGATTGGTGGTGGGGATGGGGATTGGATAAAGAGGAGTTGGGATTGGGATTGGGATGGGTGAGGGATGGGAGTTTGATAGAAAATGACCTGGTCCACTATGTATGGTGCCTGTTTCTAGGTTTTCACCAACATATTTGTCCAAGGTGCTTGAATTGCCAAGTTTTCACCATTGGACGCTTATTTTTCTTTGCTTTTGTGCTTTTTTTGTATTTTTCTAGATTTTTTGAATTTTACAGGATATGGTTTAAGCATAGAACCGCTTCAGATGTATGATGTTGATATGATCATTCAAGGGCTCACCTTCTGGTGTTGATAGCTGATAGGCACTAGAGCCAAAGCATGCCATGACAATATAAGGACCCAACCAAGTAGGTTCAAAATTTCCTTTTTTCTCTCAGTGTGCTTGTACTTTCTAATTTTCTTTGAGGACCATGTCGCCCACTTGGAATTGTCTTGGATGGACCTTCTTGTTATAGCTCCTTTTAGGTCGATTCTAGTAAACAACTAGGTGATCATATGCTTGCTGCCTCTTTTCATCTAATAGATCAAGCTGTGTGAGGCGTGCTACATGATAGTATTCATCTGTGGTGTAGTTCTTCATGGAGACCTGTAATGAAGGGAGCTTGACCTCGATGGGTAAGATAGCTTTGACACCATATACAAGGGAGTATGGGGTGGTTCCTGAGGGAGTGCGATAAGAAGTACGATAGGCCCAGAGGGAAGGATTTATTTGGAGGTGCCAGTCATTACCAAAATCATTGACAACCTTCTTGAGGATTTTGAGGATAGTTTTGTTGATTGCCTCAGCTTGGTCATTTTCTTGAGGGAAGTATGGGTTGGAGAAATGATGGTGGATGTGGAGTTTGACACATAGATCATCCACATGCTAGTTTTCAAAGGGTGTGCCATGATCTATGAAGATGATGGAAGGAATGCCAAAGCAACAAATGATATGGTACAGGGCGAACTTAGATATCTGAATGCCAGTAGTGAGGATGAGCATAATTTTTTCAACCCACTTTGTGAATTATTCTGTGCCTATTATAATATATTTGTGTCCATCTAAGGAAAGGGGAGTGATTAACCCAATGAGGTCGAAGCCCCAACATGAAAAGGTCCATGGTGGCGCAATGGGCTACAAGTCTTGTGTTGGCGCATGAATCAGATTGGCATGCTATTGACATGGTAAGCATTTCTTGACAAATTCACATGCATCGTGTTCCATTGTTGGCCAATAATACCTAACTCTAAGCAATTACTTTGCTAGGACCATGCCACTTGTGTGGGCACCAAAATTCTAGCGTGAACTTCTTGTAAAGCCAAGATGACCTCGTTTGAATCTAGACACCTAGAAAGGATGTTGTGATATCCTCAATGATAAAGGGTGTTGGTTACAAGAGTGTAGTGGGAAGCTCTATGAATCAGGATTTGGCATTGGGTGTTTGTGAGATGGGGAGATATGATACCATTTTTAAGATATGCATGAATGTCATGGTACCATGGGGACTAGGGACCAACCAAGGTGCATACCATTTTTGAATCAATGTTCTCATAAGAAGGCGTGTGTAGCTGCTCAACTAAGAATTCATATTGTGATGAGTTTCTAGGGATTTCAAATAAGGATCTGATGGTTTCCATTACATCTGTAACTTTGTTTTGAATCCTTGGTATCATGTGAATTGTAGACTCAGGAAGTGCTCTTTAACTCTGTCCACTAGTTCCTTGTAGGGTAGAAGCTTGTCATCCTTCATTTGGAATTCATCTAGGACTTTCTTGATTATTATATGTGAATCTTCAAACACTTGTAGTTCTGTGATATTCCATTGGATAGCTATTTTGAGGCTTGAGATGAGTGCCTCGTACTCTGCAATGTTGTTGGTGTAAGGGAATCCCAATTTGAATGATTTGGAGATATAGTCACCTTGAGGGGTGATGAATAGGATTCCTACCCTTGATCCATGCAATGTGTAGGAGCCATCGAAGTATAGATTCCATGCTGGTTGTTCTTCGATCATGCATAGATGTTCATCAAGAAATTCCATGATTAGTGGATATGCATCTACCAGAGGTGCTTCTGCTAGCTGATCAGAAATTACTTGTACCCTTTGATTTCTTTTCTATCTATGTACTGGATATCAAACTCGCTTAACAACATGACCCATTTTTCCATACAGCCTGTGAGAGTCATCCTTGATAGAAGATACTTAAGCAGGTCCACCTTTGAGATGGAACCTGATATCAATAGGTGTCTATACAAAGATCCCCCACCTCTTGAAACTGAGCTCCCTAGTTACTTCAAAGATAAATATCCTTCCTTAGACAAATATGCTACAAAGAAATAGAATTATTGAGGCAGTGGTCTAGGACTAGAAGAAAGTGGAAGTAAAGATCCAATAAAGGCCTCACAAAATCCTAAACATCAAGGTCTTGGCTTTAATACCTCTTGCGTGCGCATACAAGAACCCAATACCACAACTGGGAGCACTAATCTGCCCAATGTCACCCTCTTGAATATCCAGGATGACCTTGTAGAAATCGAAGACATCCCTAAAGAGGAAGAAAAGAAATCCTACGATGACATCTTTGAAAATGATATTGTCCTGGACAATTCTATCCTCCATCAACTCGCCATTAATATCATTGAACTTCCCCTCATCCATCCCAAACTCATAGACTGGGACCAACCAAGCGTGATGCATATCGACAAGTTCCAAAGCACAGACACACTCCTAAGATTCATAGGAGCATCAAGCCAACAATTAGATCAAGAACAAGAATCTGCTCACATTTTCAAACTCGACCCTAAAGGATACTTTAGGGAAGATGAAGTCTTTAGCTGCAAAATTGAAAAAGAAAAGAACGAGTCCTTTTGTGAAAAAATCTCTTGAGTACATTCTGACTCTAAAAAAGAAAAAATAAAGGGCGTATCTTCTGGTGAAAACCTCTCTGAGGCGCTAGAAGATGAAGACTTACCTCTTCCTCCTATCTAGGACTATAGACCAAAACAATCATCCATCATCATCGAGGAAATGAAGCTAGTCAACTTAGGAATAGAAGAATACCCCTTAGTGGCACAAAACTAGGTATGGAATACCTATTTTTGCCCTAGAGTCCCAAGGGTTCAAATGAAGCCAGATGCTAATTCTGATGCTAGAGAATGCTCATGCTAGGTTGATTTTAACCAAAGATAAGTGTGATATGGATGTAAATGATAAGTAAAGAATGAAAATGAACTATATTTAATCAATTAGGATAAGATAGTGTGAGTTAGAAAGAATAAAAGTGAGCTAAATCTAACAATTAGGAGATATGCTAAGATAATCTAGAAGTAATTTAACATTATAATAATGCATGAAATGATTATGTGAATTCGTTCTATTTTTCTCTTGGAATGAGGAGTATTTATAGGATTTGAGGAAGGGCTTGGGTTAGAAAGGGTAGTTAGGGTTAGGGGTATATTTTGGGGTATGGTTAGAGGTATGGTTAAGGAGATGAGGGTTAAGGGTTTCTCACACATGTGTGAGAAATACTAGGGAAGTGTGATTAGGGAACAATGGTGGAAGAGGAGACATAGGCTCTCATTTATGGCTGTAAGAGCCATTAATGAGGGTGTAAGGGGCCATTAATGATCATGTAAGGCTCATTAATGAGGGGGTTGACTGGAAGTCAAAGGATGACGGTTTAGATTAAGAGGGTTAGGAATCACCCTCTAAGTAGGTTTAGGATGTGATTAGGAAAGTGAGGATAGGTTTAGGGTTTTCTAGAATATTTCTAGGATTTTTGGCTTTTAAATAAATATTTAATTTATTTAAAAGGTTTTGAGCCACAATTTATTAAATAATTAATAAATTGGAGGGAATATCATTCAAATTAGATTTAAATGTTTTTGGGAGGGATTATTTAATTAAATGTATTTAATTAAAATAGGAGAAGGGATAATGACAATAAAAACTAATTAATTAATTAATTAATAAATGATGATGTCATCTATTATTTTGTCAACTAAAATAATCCTAATTGACATATGGATTTTTAGGTGTCTACAATATGTGTAGGTGTTAGGTGGTGAAGATTCAGTTTCAACTATAGACTAATATGACAACAGGCTATATGTGGCAAATCTTTCATCAGATTTCACCAAGACTATAGTTGTTGGAGTACAATGAGTACTAAGAGGGGAAGTTGAATCAATGATCTATAAGTTAAACTATTTTTATCAACTTTAAAGAAACTCAATTGAATTTTTGAAGATGAATGAAGTATAAAACTGAAATGAAAAATAACAAGGGAAATATGCAATCACATAATTTGACACATAATCTTCTTGAATGGAAAACCCTATTGGGGAATAAAAACCATTTGTAAAATTGCTTCATTGTCTTATCTAAAAAACTCTTCTATTTACAATGCCTCATTTGAAAATGTCTCATTGACAATACTATCTCACTGATAGATTGATTATGCCTCACTGGCTATGTACCATCAATTCAAAATTTTACAACCATATATAGAGTATCATCTATGTTTTACTCCTCAACATATTTCGATCTCACTTTCTTGAGGTTTTCACCTATACTATGTCATTGTGCATATGTGTATGATATACCCAATGATATAATATAGTGATATAATATAATGCCTTGGTAAATTTCTCACAATATCCTGTTATACAACTAGTATGATCATACACTATAATTAATGTAGGCTAATTTCTCTTCAACACAGTATAAAAAAGGAAGATGTTTTCTTTTAATATCACAATATTCTCTGCATCACTATCTAATGCTTTTAGAATAATACATATATATGTTCTTTGTTTGAAAACTGAACCAAAACTACCATCATAACTGGTAGCATAATATTTAAAAATTGTCTTTGAATATCTTCAAAAATAATGTAACTTTCCCAAAACTGTTCTCACTTCATTTAACTTGAATAAATTTCTCCATGAATAAATGAAACTAAAATGTGGCGAATAAGGTAATGCATGATAAACTCAATGAAATAGTGTATGATAAACTCCTAAGCTCGAGTGACCAAAAAACAAACATAAATCAAATATATTACAACCGATATCATAACTAGGGTTAAGAAAACTTTCACATTTCTTTTTCATGTGCATTAACAAAGATAGAAGACTAAACAATCCCTTAACAAACAATTATCTTCTTAACAAAAAACTAAAACTCCTTTGAACAAAACTCGTACTAGGGTTTATAACAAAACACAAAGATAAACATTTTAAAATTCATACCCAAACAAAGGATAACATAGATATATAGAAATAATGAAACTATAAACCAAGAACCCGTTCTTCCTAAATAAAGTGATTGAGCAATACAAACAACTAATTCAAGAAAAACATAATGAAATTTGTCAAGATACAATAAGAAAAATAATTAGGAAAATGAAACACCTGTTTGTCCTCCATTTTATTGAAATCTTCCATAATCCCGCCACCAAGAGATTTGTAAAACCATACCACTGTAACTATCTACCAAACAATCTCTCCATCTCAAATGATATATAAACCCTAACTATTATGAGCATTCTCTACTTCGAGCTTGAGGGGTTTAAAAATTTGAAGTCACAAAATGATAATGAACTAAAATTCAATATCCTTCTAATGAGGTTTTTATATTAATGACTAAAGTCATTAATATCAAACTTTCAATATCACTGAGATGAAATTTTATCCCTCTCCTTTCATTTCAACTTTTCCAATGTCAATATCAAACGCATGTAATAATCAACATGCCTATATCCTTCAATGTTCTTTGAAACAAAAACATATGCCTTGAGAATGACTTTGTAATGAAACAAGTCTTCAACCTTGCAAGTATAAATAACAAGTCTTATATTTTAAATTTAAATACATATTAATTTTTTAATCCACTTGTATAATAATTTGAGAGTTCAAATAACACAACTATGGATTCTCTTCTCATATGCAAGACACCACAATATGCACTCGATCTAGAATTCAAACCATTTGCATCAAGACAAAGTAACTATATCAACCAATGTCATATGGATGAACTTAAACATGTCTTGAACTAAAATAATGTGATCAATCAATACCAAGAAGAGATGGAACTGTGAGCATCATAGAATCTCATGTTTGACATGAATGCCACCACATTCTAGAGGGGACACCAATGGTGCCTCTTAGGGTCTCTTGCAAGCCAGGTTGCCTCATACCCTCCACATCACCACATTCTACCATTTTGACTAAATTTTTTAGAGTTACAAGTTAGTCTCTATTTATATTTTCTAAATCTAGTGCTAGAATTGAGTTTATTGTTTGCGATCAGTCCGTGTGCTCAATTTATCCTAGTTTTTTCGTACAACTTAAATTTTTTCATTCTTTTTTTATTTAATCATTTTTTAACTCAAATAGAAGGAAACCCTTTGCATCCACTCAATGCTTGAGTCTCCTTGAGCCTAGTGGATCATATTTCCCTCCAATGTGTGAAAGCAATTTAGGTGTGAGATTCCTAATTTGATTATCCATCATAGTGAGTTTTTCTTGCATCCTATTTTGTTTCATCGCATTTTGGTGAACCCAACTCTTTCTTACATACTTCTAATTTTCATTCCTAGATCTAATTTGGGTATCTTTTTATTTTCATAATGGAATTTACTAAATTAGATTGGTGTGTTATCTCTAATGTGATTATATTTCTTCTTACTTCCATCTATCAATCGCATGAAGCAAACCATATTCTTTTCATTTAATGTTGCTTGTATTACTTCATGGTACTCTTGCATGTGGAATCGTGAGAGGTTCTAATATTCTTCCCTCTTGCAAACCATTTTCAAGACTTTTATCCATGTTTCATGAAGTTATATGATCAATTTTTTAATGAAATGCATAAAATATGTTGAACTGATAATGTCTTTGTAGAAAATGATGAATATAAAGATGACATTTCCATAAACAACCCTGACACTTCTCATATGTTTCCTTTTATTAATGAGGACAAAGATCATACTCATAAAAATACCACATTAGAGAGTCCTAGATCCTCTCCACCTAAAGCTACCTTAATGCAAGAGCTTAAGAAGTTTAGTTGGTGCACTTGTTTAGATCCTCTTACCTCTACTAGAGCTTCTTCTCTTTATCAAAGTATTTTCAATAATCTTGATGTCAACCATTTCTTTCATGATTAAGATAATGTTAAGTAAGGATAAAGATCTTGATAAACCTTCTTATTCTTCCCACCCTGAAAAGGATGTGACTAATGATGATAGGATTCCTAATCTCCCCCAAAGATCAATCCTCCTACTATACCTCCTTATAAAACATGTGTCCACAAACCTCATGATGAAATTCCTTCTCCTTCTTAACTAAAGGCTAATTATAATATAGGCTATGAAATTACTTCTCAACAAGGATATATAGGACAAAATATTGACTTTAACGAATAAAGTATAATGGTCTTTATAGTTCTTCCCACATAAGTCACTAGAAATGGTATATGATTTGTACCTCAAGCTAATACTTTTCCTTCTTCAAATCCTATTAATCCTTATTCCTAAAAAACCCTCCCTTTTAAGAAATTCTTTTGCCAACGCTATCACATCATAACACTCCTTTAGACAATCGTTTGGCTTTAGCTAAGATAATGTTTTGGAGGCTTAAGTATGATACCAAGCATTGATTTCCTTTCCCCCATTTTACAAAAAAATCAAAGATCTCATTATGGTGTTTTTTTTTTGTCTTTTTCATCATAGCAATAACTTTTCTCTTTCTGATTGCATTTAATTTAGACAATTTATTTAAGATCTACTAGGTAGATATTTTATTTGTTTAACAACAGATCTTATACTTTTTCTTAATATAAAAAATGTTCCACACTAGTGTTCCCTTTGCATATTTTATTTCTCTACACCATGCGATCTTTCTCACTCTTGCACGGTGTTGTAATTTCATAGTAAATCCTTCTTTTTGAACAATATAATAGGTCCCATCTCCTTGTCTTTCCACTTTGGGGGCAAGGGTTCTCTCTTTAGTTCTTTATCCTTATGAAGGATCCATTATCTCTTTGTCATTTTCATCTTTAATCACATAATGTTCTTCCTTGTATGGAGTTGTTTTTTGTACACAAAGGTTTTCATCCTTGTTATATAGTCACTTCCTTCCTTGGAAGCATATATCTACTATAAAAGATCAATCACTTAGGATATATAATGTGTTATCCTTTTCCTTGCCTTCACCCTTGGGGGCAAATGTTTCCTTTTTAAATGGTCCCTTATCCTGTCTAATGATCCACTTTCCGTAGTGGAGTGGTGTTCATTTATCATGTGACATTTTTTCTTACATGAAATTGTTTGTTCAATATGGGATTCTCTCAATAATCATCTCTCTTCACATATCTCTTTCTTCTACTTTAGGTTACCTTGAGTATGCATGTAGACTCATAGTCCAACTAAAGTGGGGGCTAAATATATCATAGTAAATTGTAAGAACCTTGCTAAAGTGTACAATCTATTCTTATTTAACACTCATTTTAGTGTGTGCCCATTTCTCTATGCATCATTAATTATTATTATGCATTTAATTAATAAATATTTATATATTTCATATAATTTACAAGAGGGCCTCTTTAGTGAGTGCGCTCCTTTAAATTAAATTCTCCAATTGTAATTAATTAATTAATTTAAATACACAAACCTTTATTAACTCAAATGTTATCAAATCTCTATGATGACCCCTTAATTATGGGTGTGTCCCATTTATTATTTCAATATCTCCCTCCTCTTGCATACATAGGCCCTAATTCAAATTTGGTGTTTTTTTAATATTTATTTCAATTCCAAACCTAATTTCATGCACTGTTTCAAATTTCCCAAATTTCATAAGTGGCCCTTGATTTAATTTTTGACCCCTTTTTCTTGGAAGATGGAGTCCAACAAGGCACAAGATGAAATTAGTTGTCTCGTACCTTGGGAGGCACCCCGTTCTATTTAAATGTGACCCAAATTTAATTGGAGAAAACTCTTGGATTTTTAGTGGGATATTCAAATCGTCATCGACCCTGTTTAAGTTTTGAGCCCCAAAATGGATTGAGGAGATACAAAGACAAGCTTACCTCCCTCATTTTGACATCCATGACGATCCACAATCAATCCACTATAATTCAACCAATCAATCAATTCAAGACAATATTCAAGCATTCAAGATCAAGTATTCAAGGAACAAATCTTCCTTATGGCAAGCTACAACAATCATTATGCAAGCATGTCTTGTGATGTCATTTTAAGTATTTGTGAAGTTATGTTATTGCACCAACATTCATGATCTCATATCAAACATAATTGCACTATTCAAGGTATAAGACATCTTATTCTCCTATTCAAACATCTGCTACTAACAACACACTATTCCTTTATTTCAATTTCAATTCAATTTCAAAGTTAATTCCTAAATAGGGGTTTAACCACGAAAAACCTCTTTCCACAACTATTTCTCATTTTTTATGTGCAGGTGTCAGGCAACAAAGATTCAAGATCAAATACAGGCCGATTTGACAATAGGTTACAAGTGGTGGGTCTTTCATCAAACTTCACTAGGGTCTTTGGTGAGCTAGGTCACCCCATTCCTGCCATTTCAAACTAAAACATGAGTAATAGGTTAGTGTCTATTTCTGATTTTTAGATTTGGTGCCGGAATTGAGTTTGTTGTCCATGATATGTTTTTGATTAAGTAAAACAGGTTTTACAGGGTGCCTGAAACCCACAACATTGTTAAAAAGAAGTAATGAGATAAGTTCAGAGTTAAAGCATTAAAAAAAAAGAGACATGCCACAGAAAGGCCAAACAAGAAACAACCACAAAAAAGGAAGGACAAAACAGAGCAAAAAGAGACAAGCACCAGAAGTCAGGTTAAACCAGGCTCCTGAGCATGGCAATAACATTGCACTCGAGAGCCTCCATCATATCAGCTGCCTCTTTGACATTCTGGATGTCTTGGGGTCCATGGGAGCCATCTTCCTCCCTATTTTTCTTTGTTCTGGCTTTGGTTCTTTTGCCTGGACCCTCACTGGGCTTCTTCTTCTCTTCCTCCAAAGTCCTTTGATCCACCCTGCTATCAATCTTTTCTTCCATTTTTTTGATTAGCAGCTTAATGTGGTCATTGGAAGCTTTTAGAATGTTGTAGTTTTTCTTAGCAATACCCTTTAGGGTGTCCTCAAGACTGATCATTTTAGATTCTAGGTACTCAACCCTAGCCTCCAAGCTTTGCTTTCGCTTGGTGGTTTTGTGATCCTTGTCATCAGTACTCTGAATTTTTTCTTTGAGGTCTTCAATTTCATGGAAAAGCCATTTGAAGGACCTGTACTGATCCAACATGCTATTCTTAGTATTGTTGTCCATGATATGTTTGTATGTTCAACTTATCCTAGTTTTCCCCTACATCTTGCATTTTTGCATTCTCTTTTTCATAATTATTTTTCAACTCAAATGGAAGGAAATCTCTTGCATGCACTCAATGCTTGAGCTTCCTTGAGCTTAGTGGATCATATTTGCCTCCAATATGTGAAAGAAATTTAGGTGTGAGCTTCCTAGTTTGATTATCCATCCTAGTGATTGTTCCTTGTAGTCTATTCTCTTTTATCAATGTACTCTATTAGGGCAATCTTATAAATGTGGAGAGAGTCAAAATTTAAGTGTTTCATCAAGAAGTGAATATATCAGTTCAGTTTAATGTCTTAACTCAAAATGATAAACAATTGCTAAGTTTTACTGACTCCAACTTGGCATGGAGAAGACTCATCAAAATTGTTCGTAAATGGAATTTAAAGAGGCTGAAGTCTTACAAAAGTTCTTCAGACATGATTAATTTGTAATCTCAAGAATGGAAATGTAGGAGATATCATTGTTCATAGTGTTGTGCAGTAGATTTCAAGTGGAGCATTGTTGAGAATGTGAAATCCAATGGTCATGCGACTATTCAATTCTTTGCTATTTCTTCATATTCAAAGATCCAAATAATTGAATAAGTACGAGTGCAGATTTGATGTATTTAGAATCTAAGAAGTGAATAAAGATAATGCCATGCTTGAAAAGTGGATGTAGCCATTTTAGTGGTCCCTTATAAAACTTGTTATTTTGTTGTCTGTTTTTTTTTGATCGATAAGGGGCCGATGCCAAATATTATATATAATAGTAATAAAACATACAAAGTTTAGTGCATAAATAGAGCCATAAAGTATCATGTGCTCATGAGTAGAGAGCCACTGCTCGAAATACATACAAAAAACCAGAGGCACTGGTAAAGACCCGAAAATGTCCATGCATTGAACTAGCCAATGCAAAACCACTGTGCAAAGTAAATTAAAAAAACACTAGATAACTTATGAAAACAAAAACCAGATAAAGCAAAGCACCCGGGCTAGTGTGAGGCCGAAGTAGAATTCTGGTCCGAGGTGCTTGAGGAAGCATCTTGATTATCCTCCTCTTGGGATTCAGAGTACGAATCTTGGTCCATGTTGTCCTCGTTTGGTTCTTGTTGGTCATCTCCATCTGATTCCTCATTGCCACCCTCCTCCTCACCATCCGAATCTCGCTCAGCTTGTTCCTCCGAGTCTTTGTCCTCATTAGAGACTTCCTCCTCCTCCTCGGCAGCCTCTGAAGAGTCCGGGCTACCCAATCCATCTATTTTATGATCATATTTGTATTTGAAGACCCAATCTAGATCCTCATGAAGGTCGTCACCATAGGGGGAATCCAGGCCTTCATCCATGCCTAAAAATTTAGTAAGGAAGTTCATCCCCTTTTTCATGAAAGAGCCTCAGCTGTTGGTGCTCCCACTCCCATCCCCAAAGACTGAAGAGTCTCCTGCGAGGACCCCCATAGAAATTTTGTTTTTGCTCTGAGCCAAACCCTGAGAATGGAGACCCTGCCGACATTACAATCGAGAGATCCCAAGGGAACGAAGTGTAAAGGTCATCGTCAATGCCAACGACCGCCCTATGAAGCCCTCCAAGATACTTAGCTTCTGTTTTCAAGTCACTTGAAAACTTGTCTTATTTTTAAATCTCTATTTCTGTTTTCAAATTTCTTTTAATTGTTCTTTTATTTTAACAATTTTTATTTATCGCTAGATGAACAATACTCACTCGTTTTTAATGCCCCCATAATATATTGGTTTAGCTTCTCAAGCAGAGTCCGATATCCCCGTGATTCATTTTCCGCATTTTTTTATCCAGTCATTGGTGTTCGGTCATGTCCACATTATGCCCCACATATCTGTCAAAAAAGAGTCTTTTCTTTTTACTTTTTTGGTCTGTTAGGAACAAAAAGTGAGTTCTGGGCCCTCCAATGCCAATCAAAGACATTTCTAACGTGATATCCTTATTTACTGTCTTTAAGTCGTTGGACAAAAGTAACAATCGTCGACAGCAGGGTTCGAACCTGCGCGGGCGAAGCCCAACAGATTTCAAGTCTGTCTCCTTAACCACTCGGACATATCGACGCAACTAGGCATTTTGTCCATCTTGGCGCCGTCTTGGTTTTGAAGTATTCTACTTTTTAGTTCAATTTACTTTCTTTAGTCGAAGAAATTATCGACAACTCTGTTAGCAACTGTTAGCAAATTTTGGATCTTCCTAGCAAACTTCAGAAGTCGATCCCAATCATTACAGTTTTCGAATGGCAGCGGCTAAGTTCTTTATAAGTACCAAAGATTAAATAAAAAGTCAATTTTTTTTGAGATTCGCGAAAATATTGCTATGATTTTTTAATTTTTTTTGGTTTTTTACCCCAAAATATACAGATTATAAAGAACAGATCGAACCATGCATAAACCATCTCATAATAGTCCTTGATTGCAAATAGTTGTTTCGTTTTCTTAATAATTGTCATGTCTTAGAAGGGACTGGCTTTATTTTTTTTTAATGAGTAGTGAAATGAGCAGAAGAACTTAATGTAGTTTTCTTCTAAGTGCATTTAAAAGAATCTAAACAACAAAATTGAGCTTGAATCCTTACTGTGCCCCCGCAGGCCATAAGAAATCTTGGTCTTAAATAATGTCCACGCCTCCAAACATTGCGTGACTTACCTTATTTATATATTTGTCTTTCGACATTTTTGGTCTACTTAGTTTCATGCAAAAATCTTGATTCTTTCCTTCTGTGACAAGCATATTTGTAGCCGGCTTTACTGAGTTGAGCTCCTAGTGTTGCAGGCACTAAAAATCTCTCAAGTACCTACCAAATCAGTTCAAGTTATTACCGATTGATAGCATAACACTTCGAAAGAATAAGTTGAAATGATGATTCAGATTACACTATCTTATGAATTCTATTCTATCCTTATAAGTTTCGTATTCTCAAACATAATAACTATATTTTGGATTTATCATATGAAGGTAGAGAGGGGAAATGTAGAGTTCTTGATGATAGATTTAGAGCAATTTCAGGAGTTTGGTTTAGAGACAAAAGGATCCCTGTTGAACAGAAAAGTCTAAAAACAAGTACTATTGAATGGATCGTATAGTCTTTAAGTTCTTTTCCATCATATAAAGCTAGTTCGACTTAGGCATTTAATGACTACGTTAGGAATCATTATATGCGTGAAAAGATCTTATTAGATATTAAATTGATGTGCACACCAAATCTTTCGAGTATTTGCATGGCCTTCGAAATAATCAAATTCCAATTTTTGTATCGCACCATCTTATTATTAGTATTAGTTGGCATACAAACAAGTATATAAGTTTAGTGTAAATAGAACCTAATGAATAATTTAAGCTAGAAAACATTTAGGAATTGCTGCTTTTATCTCTTAACTTTCTAGCTGAATCAAAAGTTGAATGATCTTAAAAGATTATTTATGGTTAAAGAAGATTAGATGATTTTTATCAATAGATTATGAAATAATAATATATTGAGATCATGGAATGTTCATCTTTAATAGATGAATTATGAAAGAATAATGTATTGATAGTAGCACTTAAAATATCTATTGATTTGTATGACTAAGAGTCTATTTCATAATGTAAATATTTCTTTGAATAAGTCTAGTGGAGTATGTATTCATTTTGTTATTTTAGAAATAACATTTAATATACTTGAAAATTATAAATGTAAGTAGAAAAATTAGTAAGAATTTTAATGATTATTCCTATAATAGATTCATGGGTGTATATAGAAAGCTTTAGCTATATTAGAAGTTCAATTCAAGATATTTTATTGATAATATTTTATTACTTGAAGAACTATAAATTTGCATTGCATATAGGATATAAAAAGTTATTAGTTTATATCATGCATTGCACAATCACCTCGAGAGGAATATTGTGTCATAGTAGTCCCTGCTATAGTTGAGAAGAGATGAGGTGATTGAATGCTGCCCTGAATGAGAACCCTAGATTAGAATGTGGTAAAAATTAATCAATAATATGTGATAAGAACTCTAGATTAGATAATCACCTTCTAATGAGAACCCTAGATTAGATGAGAACAAAATATGCAGACCATAAAGAACAGATTGTAAAAATTTAGTGAAAATCTGTTATATTTTCCGTTTTCTGAAATTTGATCAATAATATATTTTATAAAGAACTTAACCACATCCATTTTTATCCAGTCATTAGTATTCGGTCATGTCCACATCATGCCCCACATATCCCTCAAAAAGAGTCTTTCTTTTTACTTTTTTAAGTCTATTTGAAACAAAAAGTGAGTTCTGGGTCCTCCAATGCCAATGAAAGACATTTCTAACATGATATCCTGATTTACTATCGACATTTCTAACATGATATCCTGATTTACTATCTTTAAAGAGTCTATTTCATAATGTAAATATTTCTTTGAATAAGTCTAGTGAAGTATGTATTCATTTTGTTATTTTAGAAATAACATTTAATATACTTGAAAATTATAAATGTAAGTAGAAAAATTAGTAAAATTTTTAATGATTATCCCTATAATAGATTCATGTGTGTATATAGAAAGTTTTAGCTATAATAGAAGTTCAATTCAAGATATTTTATTGAGAATATTTTATTACTTGAAGAACTATAAATTTGCATTGCATATAGGATATAAAAAGTTATGAAAAGCGGATTTTTCTATTCACAGTAGGATATATGAAATATACATCATAGATCAGATCCATTTTCTCCAACTATAGTTCACCCTAAGCAATAAATGTCTTTCTCATGTAGACTTTCTAGTTTATATCATGCATTGCACAATGACCTCGAGAGGAATATTGTTGAGAAGAGATGAGGTTATTGAATGCTGCCCTGAGTGAGAACTCTAGATTAGATAATCACCCCGAATGTGGTAAAAATTGATCAATAATATGTGATAAGAACCCTAGATTAGATAATCACCTCTGAATGAGAATCCTAGATTAGATGGGAACAAAATATGCAGATCATAAAAAACAGATAGTAAAAGTTTAGTGAAAATCTGTTGTGTTTTCTAAAATTTGATCAATAATATATTTTGTAGGGAGCTTAATCCCATCCATTTTTATCTAATCATTAATATTCCGTCATGTCTACATCATACCCCACATATCCCTCAAAAAATCTTTTCTAAAGTGAGTTCTGGGTCCTCCAATGCCAATGAAAGACATTTCTAACATGATATCCTGATTTACTATCTTTAAGTCGTTGGACAAAAACAACAACGTCGACAGCAGGGTTCGAACCTGCGCGGGCGAAGCCCAACAGATTTCAAGTCTGTCTCCTTAACCACTCGGACATATCGACGCAACTGCGAAATGTAGGCATTTTGTGCATCTTGGCGCTGTCTTGGTTGTGAAGTATTCTACGTTTTAATTCAATTTACTTTCTTTAGTCAAAGAAATTATCGACAACTCTGTTAGCAACTTTTAGGAATTTACTTATCTTAGAAAACAATAAAGAAGCCGAACATCCTCATGCTAAACTTTTATTACTCATATCCCCTCTGCATTTAATCATTATATTCAAATTTTGGATCTTTCTAGCGAACTTTAGAAGTCGATCCCAATCATTACAGTTTTCAAATGGCAGCATAAGCCCTCTACAAAACGTACCTAAAAAATACCAATCTAACAAATATCTACCAAATCAGCTCAAGTTATTACAGATTGATAGCATAACACTTAGAAAGAACAAGGGCTGCGCGCAGCTGGAGTCCCTGCCACTTGCAAATAATAGTTCTGAATAATGCATGATTGTAAATACGCAATCTGCAATTACACAAAGTCAATATACATTAACTTTCACAATATAAATTCATAAAGAACATGGAACTTTAGGATTAAAGGTTTTATAGGCATCTACAACAAAAGCACACTGAGAAGAATACAGAGAAAGTCTTTGAGGAAATCAATATTGTAAACAATGGGAGACAATTGTTATCCTTGTCTTAGCAATTGTTGTTCGCAACATGCTCACCATGTAGAATTTTCAGCATAGATCTAGCTAGGAAATAAGAAAAATGACAGCTTGCAAAAACAGAATAAAAATAGAGCAGATCAACAATGAAATTCTATCTCTCATTTCATGATTCAATAAAAAAAATAATTGATTACAATATGCACATAGTGCATGATTTATATAGAATTAAACTACTGTGCAAGAGCAAATTACGGTGAAGAGTTGCAGTTATTACCAATCAACATGAATAGTTAAACAAACTGTCAACCATGAATCATGGATTAGATAAAAGATAACTAAAATTTACTTGTAAATCACTGTATAGAATTGATTTGGAGTGGCAATTGGAATTAACTAACACCAACACCCCCCCTTAATTCCAAGTAAGGAGAATAAAAATTAAAGAAAGAAACGATGCAGCTGAAAATCCTTTGTGACAAGAAAAATGCGGACATCTATTAAATGATAGCTACCATAGTGCTGAATGAAGAGATTTATTTGAAACCAAAATGAAGATCAAAATCATTCTGCATGAGTGCCTCCAGCGACACTACTTGAACCAAGAACAGATGACAAACAAAAGCAGAACATCTGTCAATCGAAGATACAAAAGACAATAATTTACATATGTGCTCCCAAACAATGAATGGATGGCAAACAAATACAAAACATCTATCATTCAAGGATGTGACACATAAATTTATATGAGTGACTCTATCGACACTACTCAACTATGCAAGAATAAAGTACTGGTTGAAAATACAGGTGTCAATTATCTATACAACTGATCAACTATGGAAGCAAAGAGTCATCAACATGAATAGTAGAAAACCCCTCCATAATGTTGAAAAGAGAGGCATGACAGGTCCACTGACATGGTGTCACTAAGAGGAAAAGAAGGCAAGGCCCATGTGAAGAGAGCATGACCTTGACCTATCTCTGATGCAAAATCCATCTTAGCCTCTATTGCCATAATTGTTTGATACAAGCCTCTACTTGTGGGCCAAAGCAGAATCTGTGGCGTGCATTCGAAATAGTTGAATGGTGTGAGAAGAACAGAGGTTTAAAAATCCATTCTTTGCAACTGACCCATCTTTAGAACCTGCAAAAAAAACTTGCATTTCTCCTTCCTAGCACCTAAGCTCTGATACCATGTAGAATTTTCAGCATAGATCTAGCTAGTAAATAAGAAAAATGACAGCTTGCAAAAATAGAATAAAAATAGAGCAGATCAACAATAAAATTCTATCTCTCATTTCATGATTCAATAAAAAAATAAATGATTACAATATGCACATAGTGCATGATTTATACAGAACTAAACTACAGTTTGCAAGAGCAAATTACGGTGAAGAGTTTCAGTTATCACCAATCAACATGAATAGTTAAACAGACTGTCAACCATGAATCATGGATTAGATAAAAGATAACTAAAGTTTACTTGTAGATCATCGTATAGAACTAATTTGCAGTGATAGTTGGAATTAACTAACACCAACACACCATTCCTTGAAGTGTTTGCGGGTTGAAAACTATTTTATAAATCTTTGGGCCAGTGCAAATAAATATATGGTGTGCATAATCAATTTTTTTGGTAGCACATGGAAATCGAACCAAAAAAACTACAAAACAAAGAATGAAGTCCTCAAAATACATAATTATTCAACAAAAAACTATTAAACATTCAACGAAATATCAATAAGTTTCTATTGCTATAGAATTACAATAACACAAGACTATTTACAGTTGGAAAAAGAAAAAACCTAACCAGATTTTATGTCAGCGGGTCACACTAGGTGCGGTCTCCGAAAATATATTTTTCGTACTGGTAGTAGTTTCACAAAAGTATCAAAATCTGCTATTGCCTTCATCCTCACACAACTCTTGCTATCATTATTCCAAAACAAAAGGATTTACAGAAATAACAAAACACAACTGTTTACAATATGAAGGAAAATAATTAAAGCCTACTAGCTATTACGTCACTGGGTGGCACTAGATTAGAGCTCCAAATGTATTTTCACATACTGGTTAAAAACTGTTTGTGTTCACTAAAAAACATTCAAACATAACATTGAAAAAGAAAAAGCACATCTCTATGATTGGTGGAAAAATTTGGAAAAATAATCTTTGTACCTGGACAAATACAAATAGAAAAAAACATCTGATAAGACTAGAAAAGGGGCGTTAAGAAAGCAAGGTGCAGTTAAAGGGAAGCTCCTGTTGAAAGTAGACGTACTTTGAGAGGGGGAGGGGGTGAATCATAGTACCTAAAAAATAAACTCTGATAGGACAGATTTTTAAGATGAAGACCTGGTTTATTTTACAATAGACAAGAAAGAATAAAGAAGTAAGACATTGAACAAAACCAGAACTCAACGAATAACTAGCTGAACCAACTTGAGGAACACATATGACACTTCAAGGAATAATTTTAACAAAGTAGAAAAATCAGAGCATAAACAATAATCAAGACACATCATTTGTGCCGAGTGGAAACCCTCAAGATCCAACTAGATCTCGTCATAGGGAAAAAATACTCCGTTCCTTTATTAATCCCAATCCAAACACATCCAGTTTAGCAGCCCTGCTGCAAGGAGCTACAACCCCTTAATCCTTACAAGTTCAAAATAGGGTTCATAGTAGTATATTTGTCAAAACTTACAAATATATGACCATTAACCTTTATTACAACAAATGATCTTCAATGTAGTTCTTGGACAAAACAGACTTTGTCCCTTTATTCCTCTTTTATAAAAACTTTTTAGATTTTCAATATTTTCTTCACCATATATTTCTGATTCAATTCAACACTCTCCTTTTCAAAACTTTCTATCTAATATATATACATCAATCATACATAGACAATAGAAATATTTGGTTACAAACTGTAACCAGTAACCAATGCTATTAAAAAACTATTTTGATAACCGATAATCACACATGCCCAAGTTACATCTTAACCAATAAACATAGAGCATGCCTTAGGTTTTTAAAAAATGCACAACCCCAGTAGGGTTTGCAAACTAGTATTTCTCAATTTAAAAATGCACAACCCCAGTAGGGTTTGCAAACCAGTATTGCTCAAAAACAATTTGCTTTCACAAACATTTTGACTTCCGAATTAAGTCAATAATAAGATAACTAAAAATAAACGTTCTCAACCATATTTTAAAACTGCATAGTAAAGATTTTTAACAGATGGCAAAGATAAAACTTTGTATTTACACAAGTTTGTTACCTGCAAAATATCCCAAATTAAACTATGTAAACCTCTTTACAAAATTGTTTAAAATCAAAGAAAATGCGGAATGAAAATCATGAGTTTAGCATCACATACCTGTCATGAAAGAACCCAAGATTTTACCATTTAGTAACTGCTGGACCAACCACATTCTGATTTATCAACATCAGATAGCAAAAATGAGCTTGGCAACTGCTCAGAGCATCAACCATAGTGTCGGCTAGGGTAAAACCTTCGCAAGGAAACAATGATGCGTATTTTGCAATGACTTCTTATTTCTTTTATCCAAATGAGTAATGATTTGGAATTCACATAATATGTCACGCACACCCTCAAGTTTTAACTCAAGTCAAAACACTGATCATGATCAAAATCCCAAGTCTCTTGCCACGTAATGTCCTTTGAATAAATAATAAACATGTGCCACGGTGAGTCATCAAGGACAAACTTGGTGGGGTCAACAGCCCTGTCAGACAGCTCTGTTAGGAAAACCTGCCCTTGAAATTACAAGAAATGGTTTTACGATAAGGGCAAAAATACAGAGCAAAACTAAAAATAATCAAAACTAAAAAAATTGGATTAGAAATACATACCTGTCTGTGTCTTCAAACGATTTGGCAACCTCCTTCCCCTGCTATTTTAAGGAAATCGAAGATACAATACCAAAATCAAACACGAAGACTGTTTCATCCACTGCAATGACACCTTCGTTGAATGGAAACGGTAATAAACAAATACAGGTCGATGCCCTCAATAAAAAGGTAACATGCAAAGGCCACGTCCACTAATTTGCATAGGAAAATCGGGAACAGCGCTTTGCTGTGCATTGCCACGACTCCCAATTGCCACTTCCTGATATGCAGAGGCACGTCAATAACCCATGCATGATGCCAGCAAAACAGTTATGAAAATGGGCAATTTTTAAACACCGAAAAGGAAAAAACCATGGGGAAAATTGACAATAGCCAACCAAAAAATAGAAATAAAATAGAGAAATGTGATTTAATAGAAAAATCCTACGGACTTAGGATAAATGCATCTTGCATGATTTCCAAAGCAGAGATTAATTAGAAAAGAGCGATGCTAAAACTTTAGTCTCCTGCCTTAACGACAAGGACTAATAAGTTGAAATGATGATTCAGATTACAATATCTTATGAATTTTATTCTATTCTTATAAGTTTCATATTCTCAAACATAATAACTTTATTTGGATTTATCATATGAAGGTAGAGAGGGGAAATGTAGAGTTCTTGATGATAGATTTAGAGAAATTTCAGTAATTTAGTCTAGAGACACAAAAGGATTCCTGTTGAACAGAAAAGTCTAAAAACAACTATTGAATCGTTCGTATACTCCTTTAAGTTCTTTTCCATCATATAAAGATAGTTCGACTTAGGCATTTAATGACTACGTTAGGAATCATTATACGCGTGAAAATATCTTATCAAATATTAAATTGATGTGCGTGCCATATCTTTCAAGTATTTGCACAGCCTTTCAAATAATCAAATTCTATTTTTCTTTTGTCGCACCATTTTCTCTGCAGTTAAGGCAAAAGCCTAATGTTTTCAGTGCGTTTCTATCTAATAATTCACATGTAGGGAATTGTGCAGACACAATTTATCCTGTGGTCTATAGAAATTCGGCTATTAAAGTTGAATTTCAAATGAATTCTGCTATTTTCTAGGTGCCTGTCACAGTTTTTCTGGTGGTTTTTCTTATTTTCCATTCAAAATATTCTGATGATTAATGAAAACTGAACGTTAATATTTCCTATTTTTCCAAACTGTTGATGTGTCTCTAGCTGTGACGTGTCTTCTGCATACAGTGAGTGAGTTTTTGGTGGCATTGTGTAGAGCAGTTAACGTGGGTGTAACTAGGCAACTGCAGATGGCATGAAAGTGGTTTCTCTTGATATTATTTTTTCTTCTGGTCATCATGCTTAATTTCCATTTTCCCTCACTATTTGGTTGGAGTTTCTGCTGCTTCCTGCCTCCATTGATGTCGAACATTACAAAATTAAAAAACCCTAATGCTGCAAGAATTATGCTCCTTCTTTTTTCCCTCTACACTATACCTTTGTTCAATGGCGATTAGGGTTTTACATTTGTTGCATGCAGGTGAGAATAAAAGAGGGGAGGGCATTATAAAAATGTATCGCTGCACAGACAAATCCCTCTTACAATGTACAGAGAATGTTGGCGGCGTCTGCTGTAGCTGTGGCGTTTTGATTTTCCAATTCAGTAAGTTTGTTCTATCTGGAATGCAATTTTTTTAGCAGATTTATACAGAAATAGAACCCAATTTTTTTAAAGTTGTGCATATAGTGTACTGAATTTATTAAGCTAAAAGTTATAAGTACCCTTTGAATGGTTTGGTTCCTTCTTGTTTTCTTAGAGGCCAACATTAGACGTCGGATTAGAGACTACCGGAATGCCCATAATTTACAAGAGATTTGTAACAAAATCTTCTCTTTTTTAATCAAACAGGCTAAAGTTCTAAGGTTTAGGATGCAAACTTTGAGAATTAGTATCGAACTCTGTGTTGAGGCTTGTGGAATTTTCTCCACCCATGATGTCATAGTCCTGGTTTCATCCAGGAATGAAATAACTGATTTATTAATTAGTTAAAATGAACCACTATGTCATCTCCTACATAACATACATGAACACAAACTAGTGATCACAAAGCTCCAACTGTAACTGCCTCTGCCATGTAATGGCTACGACAGTTTGTGAAGCCCAAAGATTCACCTACTGTTGTAACTGTTAACCTCTCTGACTTCCGCATAATGCTATGACAAAGCTTGACAATGTAATGTATATGAGAAGAGCTTAGAGCTCCTGTACGTTGTGTAACAGACATTATTTTTAATAGAGATATCTGCCCTGCTTGAAAGTGGATGTAATCCAGAATAGCTGGATGAACCACTATAAACACCGTGTCTCTGTGTCTATGCATTTTTGATCTTTTATCTTCTACTTTGTTTTTAATTAGTTTTGCCTGCAATTTTTACTTTCAACAATTGGTATCAGAGCTGGTTAAGCTAATTCAATTTTTTTGGAAATCGGTGAGGTTTTGCAGGCGCTATGGATGAGGCAGACAAATGGAAGATTGAAAAGTTTTTAGGGCAGAATTTTGGATTATGGAAAGTACAGATTGAATCTCTGCTTATCAAGCAAGATTTGCAACTCGTTTTACTGAGAAAAATGAAAGGAAAGGGTTCAATGTCGGATGAAGATCATTGGGAGAAGATCGATCAGAAAGCAAAGGCAACGATTTTCTTATCTCTATCGAGCAATGTGCTTTTCAATGTTTCAACAGAGAAGATCATGAAAGAACTATGGGATAAGTTATCTTTATTATATGAGATAGCTTTAGCATTGAACAAAGTATTCATCATCAATAAATTACATAATCTGAAAATGAAAGAAGGAGGAATGATATCGGATCATCTCAATGAGTTTAATACTTTAGTTACTCAATTGATTTCAGTTGGTATTGCATTAGATGATGAAATAAAGATAATATTACTATTATGCTCTCTTCCAAACAACTGGGAAGGAGTTGTCATGGCTGTGAGCACTTCTGTTCCAGCCAAGAGCAAGCTAAAATTTGATGAAGTTGCAGGCACTCTACTTAGTGAAAACATGCGAAGGAAGCAACAAAAACCCTCTTCCGGTGATGCTCTAACAGCTGTGAGCACAAACAATAGAGGTAGAAGTCGTGAGAGAGGAAGAAATAATAATAATAACAATGGAAGAGGTAGATTGAATCATCACACGAAATTGAGAGGATGAAATGGTACATGCTGGTTTTGTGGAAAATTAGGGACACAAAGAAGCAATGTTGGAACTACAAAAGGGCTCAAAATAATGTTATTAATGCTAGCATTAATGCTGCAACTGCTGGAGCTTTGGTACTTGCAGTCGGCAACACAGATTCAAGCTCATGGGTTCTCAATTCCGATGCCTCATTTCATGCAACTCCATGCCGGAGTGCTTTCACAAATTACCATGAAGGTATGTTTGGCAAAGTTTTTCTTGGGGATAATAAAGAATGTGATATTATCGGAAAAGGGGATATTTTATTGTTGTTGAAAAATGGAAGCAAATGGATTTTAAAAGATGTTAGGCATGTTCCTACACTTAAGCATAATTTGATTTCTGTTAGTCAGTTATATACACAAGGTTGCAATGTTAGCTTTGATCTAGCTTCTTTGAAAGTGTCCAAAGGTCAATTAATTTTAGCAAAAGGGCAAAAAATTGAAAGTTTATACACATTAGAGTGTAATGGTGAAGTGGGAGCAGCCATGGCGGTTGCGGATAGCAATGCCAAACTTTGGCATAAGAGGCTCGATCATATGAGCAAAATAGGTCTTGAAGTTATGCTTCAAAGAGACCAACTTTTGAGTCTAAAATCGGTTGATTTGGAATTGTGTGAGCATTTCCTTTATGGAAAACAAAATTGCACCAGCTTCGTAAGGACGGGTTATGAGAAGAAATCATCTCCATTAGAGCTCATTCATTCCGATATTTTCAATCCTACGGAGGTAACTTCTATCGGTGGTGCTAATTATTTTGTCACATTTCTTGATGATTGCACTTGCAAAGTTTGGATTTATATGTTGCATAAGAAATCAGAAATTTTTTCAAAATTTAAAAGCTTTAAGGCTATGGTGGAAAATCATATTGGAAGAAAAATAAAATGTCTACTAACGAACAATGGTGGTGAGTTTTTCTCTTCGGAGTTTGACCAATTTTGTGTAGATCATGGTATTCGGAGGATTAAAATAGTCCCATATACACCTCAAGAAAATGGTGCATCTGAGAGGTTGAATCGAACTATTTTGGAGAGAGCTCGGTGTATGTTGTCTAATGCTAGTTTGGGGAAGGAATTATGGGTAGAGGCATGTAATACAATGGTTTATTTAATAAACTGAGCTCCTTCGTCACGTTTGGATTTTGACATTCCAGAAGAGAGGTGGGATGGTAAGAGAATTTCTTTTTCTCATTTGCGTGTCTTTGGATGCGATGCTTATGCTCACATTAATAAGGAGCAAAGAATGAAATTGGATTTTAAATCTAAAAGATGCATATTTTTGGGGTATGGTGAGGATGAATTTGGTTATCATCTATGGGATTCAATCACCAAGAAAGTGATACGGAGTAGGGACGTTGTATTTAAGGAGAAATCATTCTCAGGTTTGCAAATTTAGAGTTCTCCTTCTGATGAATTTATTAAATATGATTTGTCTGATAATGGGATTCATAGGTAGAAGGTACCCCAGGTCACATTCCATCCATCAACATTTATCCCCTCTAGCACTGCACAACATACTTCTTCCACAACTTCTTTGTCTTGCCCAATACCACAATAGTCCCTTTTGTTTCCAACACCATTAGTGGTTCACTCTCAACCATTGTTCAATGACAACACTGAGTTCACTTTGAATGGCCCTTATCACTATGGTGAAAGAGTAGAGCAAGTGGCTTTGCCTCACACATCTCTCCAACAATAGATGCCAAATCTCATTTTACCCACACCTCCCCAAGCCAATACACCTTTGGGGCACCTGACTACCTCTCGCGTGGATGCCAATTGGTTACCTCCCCTGTAGCATGAGTTATTTCCACTGCTATTTTCCCAGCCACCTCCCTTGACTCACGAAACACAAATACAATAGGAGGCTCTACCGTGGGCTGTTTCTCTACCATAGGCAGAGCATGCACAAGACTCTCCCTTCTCCATGCAATCCCATGTCTCCACGTAATCCCAAGTCACCTCCTCTCACCCTGCCAAAATTCACGACATGGACTTTTCTCAGGGAGGTGAGCCCGAGCATCTCTATGGAGATCCATCACTACAACAAACGTAGCATAAGTTGCTATCTCCACATCCACCCGCAACAACAACTAGATGAGAGGTAGGGTGTCCTCCACATGAGGCAGGACATAATATTAGTGAGCAACTTGTCATTCCAAATACACAAGCTGCTGGTCCTATTCAAACTTTAGACATTGCCCAAAATATTAATTTACGAAGGTCTACCAGAGAAAGGAAATGCCCTCGAAAGTTTGATGATTACAAACTTTTATTTTCTTTGTGTTCAGATTAGGCAGAGTCCCAAACATTTAAATAGGCATGCACTGATGTAAATTTGGTGTTCTAGTTGGATGCCATGAAAGATGAAATGGATTCCTTACACATGAATCAGACTTAGGATTTGGTTTCTCTTCCGCCAAATCGTAAGGCCTTGAAAAATAAATGGGTCTATCACATAAAAAAGGAAGACATAGGACGAAAGAGATACAGGGCCAGATTGGTAGTGAAGGGATTTGCTCAACAAAAAGGTGTAGATTTCAATGAGATTTTTTCTCCAGTGGTTAAAATGTAGACCATTCATTTGGTACTTGGCATGGCAGCAGCGTGGGACCTTGAGCTTGAGAAACTCGATGTCAAAACAACATTTTTACATGGGGACATTGTTGAAGAGTTATATATGGAACAACCGGAAGGCTTTGTAAAATAGGGGCAGGAACATTTATTTTGCAGGTTAAAGAGGAGTCTATATGGGCTGAAGCAAGCCCCATGCCAATGGTACTTAAAGTTTGATAACTTCATGACTTAGCAAGGTTTTACTCGCTGCGAATCAAACCCATGTGTCTACTTCAAAAGGCTTCCGACTAGTGAGTTTGTGATCTTGCTATTATATGTTGATGATATGTTGATTGCTGGTAACAGTATGAGAGTCATTCATGAGCTGAAGACACAATTGTCTCTTCATTTTTCCATGAAAGATTTAGGGGCAGCGAAGAGGATTCTTGGGATGGATATAATCCGAGATAGACATAAGAGAGAAATTCAATTATCTCAAGAAAAGTACATCCTCAAAGTTTTAGAAAAATTTAATATGTCAAATGCAAAATCGGTTGCCACTCCATTGGCTGATCATTTTTGATTGTCCTAAAAAATGTGTCCTTCTAGTCAGGAAGAAAAATAAGAGATGGCTGATATTTCTTATTCTTCAGCAGTTGGGAGTTTAATATACGCCATGGTTAGCACACG
The DNA here is from genome assembly GCA_027943335.1 of Chamaecyparis obtusa. Classification (NCBI taxonomy): domain Eukaryota; kingdom Viridiplantae; phylum Streptophyta; class Pinopsida; order Cupressales; family Cupressaceae; genus Chamaecyparis; species Chamaecyparis obtusa. The sequence goes on along the minus strand of BSBK01000293.1, from coordinate 551,765 downwards.
TCTAGATATTGCTCATGCAGTGGGAGTTGTGAGTGGTTTTATGAGAAATCGTGGTAAAACTCATTAGCAAGTAGTTCAATGGACTCTTCGATATTTGAGAGGAACTTCCTCTCATGTTTTATGTTTTAATAGTAAGGCCCCTTATATTTGCGGATATGTTGATTCTGATATGGCTAGAGATTTAGATACAAGGAGGTCAACAATAGGCTATGTGTCTACTTTTGCTGGGGCAACGATTAGCTGGACTTCTCAGAAGCAACAAGTGGTTGCTCTTTCCTCCATCGAGGCTGAATACATTGCTCTCCCCGAGGGAGCTAAAGAGCTGATATGGTTACAACGATTGTTTGGAGAGTTGGGATTTAAACAATCCACATTTACTCTATTCTCTAATAGCAACAATGCCATTCATTTGGCCAAAAATTCAGCTTTCCATAGTTGCACAAAGCATATTGAGACCAAATTTCACTTCATCCGTCATGCTTTTGAAGAGGGAAGACTAAAATTAGAGAAGATTGATACAAAGGTAAATCTGGCTGATGTGTTCACCAAGGTAGTACCGCAAGAGAAGTTCAAATTCTGTAGAACTTCTCTCGGCCTTGTAACAACATAGCCATAAGCACCAAGTGGGGGATATCTCTGAGCAGCTTGCTTCGTAGCGTTGTTTGGACTTCAAGTGGGAGATTGTAATTGCCTTTGCCATGTAACGGCTATGGTAGTCTGTGAAGCCCAGAGATTCACCTACTGTTGTAACCGTTAACCTCTCTGACTTTTGCATAATGCTATGACAAAGCTTGACAATGTAATGTATATGAGAAGAGCTTAGAGCTTTTGTATGTTGTGTAACAAACATTATTTTTAATAGAGATATCTTTTTTGCTTGAAAGTGGATGTAATCCATAATAGATGGATGAACCACTATAAACATTGTGTCTCTGTGTCTGTGCATTTTTGATCTTTTATCTTCTACTCTATTTTTAATTAGTTTTGCCTGCAATTTTTACTTTCAACACCAACCAAGCTCAAATCCAATGTAAGTGAAATTAAACATCTAGTAAGATAACCAAGATCTCTATCATGTTCTTCTACACACACCTCTAAAAGCCAATTGTATCAAGTATGATTTCCTCCATAGAACCTCAAACAAGAAGCCATAACAACACCCAAAATACATTCAACCTCTTTAGATCAAATCAACACACACACACACACACACACACACACACACACACACACACACACACATGGATGCAAGCCTCTAATAAGAAGATCAAACTCATACCATTCCTAAACCAAGGAATAAAACTCAATACACCATCTCCCAAACTTAATCATAATGACACCATAATCACAAAAATGCACAAGGAAAAAACCAATGCCAATAATCTCTCAAACTAAATCCTCCAGAACTAGTTCTCACCATAGCTCAAGATTCATATTTATAAAAGATAAGAATAAATAAAGTGCACCTGAAAGAAACACTGGGAAGTACCTCTAAAGTAGTAAACTACTGAGTAGACCAAGAATGAGGAATGAGAATGCTCATCAAGTTATCCAAGTCTCCAAGTATAATCCAAGAACACTCTCCTCTCAAGTCCATATCAGGTGAATGCTCCTTGGTCTTCCTCATGAAACTATCAACCATCTCAACACACACATATCTAATCATAAGAGAATACTAGCATAACCTAAGTCTCCAAGTATCCATAAGCACCTGCAATCAATCAATCCATTCTAAACTCCAAATACAACACAACACTATCATGAAGTATCAAGGAAATGATCAATATATTCAATACTAAGAAATTGAACCAAGATCAATATCAAAGCTCCAATTATAGAATTCAGAACATAAACATGATAGCATGATCTAAACCATCTCATCTAAAGAGATTACATACTCCATATGAATATATCAAATAACCATATCATGCCAAAACTCTGAATGCATATCAAGAGTGTACCATGACATAATAAAGAAATCATCCTATGATAAGGATAACATGTTAAATGAAAGCATAAACCACACCTCTACCAAGGACCCCTTGAATCCTTAAGATGTCAATGTATCCAATCTCCATGAAGATAAACACCACCTATAATTGCACCATAAAATGTGAAAGACTGTTCAACAACAACAAGATCTAAAGAATCCTACAACGTCTACAAACACTAAATACACATCACTACCAACAACTCCCATTGAACTATGGTATCGAGTCACACATGGCATCATGATAACCATCTCCTAAATGAAGATCCTGGGTGAACCCACAATAGTGGGTTACACTTTTTTGTCTGAATGGACACTAAACTCTACATTTTGAAAAAAAAACTTTCAGATTCAAATGCATATTGTCTTTAAACCGTTTGAAATCGAAAGATGAAGTAAATTAAAGTCTTTTAGGATTCTCTCTCTCTCTCTGTGAATTGATTTGAATAGATTTTTTTTCTCCCACAAAAATTGGTATGTTGCTAAAAACATCATTTTCAAAGAGACATTATTTTCATAGAGCATAACTTTTTTAAAAAATAGATATCAACGTGCTTATTTCGAATATAGTTTTGTAACATCCATATGGAGGGCATGCAATTGGTTTGATGACATTATCACGATTATTGCATATTTTATTAATGTTGAAGTTGACTAAACTGTAATTTTGACATACCTTGACTACATATCTTATAACTTGTGTATTTATCTAATTTCATTCTTTTTTTGATAGAAAGTAGATTCTAAGATAGAGGGCACTGCTATTTTTCATTTTTTTTTTTCTCTTTTCTACTATTTTTCATTGAACATCAAACTCAGAGGTTTATATTTGATACAAAAACCTACATTTGATTAATGTAAAAAAACATGTACATAATAAACTAAAAAATTATCAAATCTATAATCGTTAGAAAGCTCGTTCGAAGTACTTGTGCTATGCAAAAGGATGTCTCCTTATTGTTCCATTTGAGCACTGCGATTCAGCCCTGAAGCCATGAAATAATCAAAATTTTGTAAAACTCTACAAATTGCCCTTACCCAAGGACTTTCGATTGAAACTAAATACTTTCTATCGAAAGTAATTGAATGTTTTAACATGGGTTAAGCTAGTTACCAAATTACTTTCGATAGAAACTCTTGACTTTCAATAGAAAGTTATAAATGAATTTCTATAGAAACCTATGTCGACAAATTTGCTGCCGTTTTGGGTTAGTAAGGATTACATATAAATAAATATATGTTTTTCTCATCTTATTAATTTGAAAGTTGCAAAATAATTTGCATTTTGGAGAAGGAAGACTTTTGAAATTGTATTTTTTTTGAATTTTGTCAAAATTTAGTGGAATAATTTTGCAAAGTGATGGGAAATAAAAAGAGAAGGCTAAACAAGAGTACACGAAAATATTCAGAAGAGACTGAACAAAGACTATGTGAAGAAGCATGTGAAAGATATTATCATAGGAAACAATGTATGTCTCTCTCTCTGTGTGGATATTTTAAGTTGATGGTTAGGACTTGTCTTAATGAAACATGTAAGCATTATATTGCAATACCTAATTAGACCTAATTTGATAAATACACCTAATTAGACTTAATAAGACTAATTAGACCTAATAAGACCTAGATAAGACTAATTAGACCTAATAAGACTAAGAAGACATAATTATATACCTAATTAGACCTAATGTGAGTATTACGAACCCTTGAGATGTAATGTTCAACCTATTAGGACCTAATATGAGTAATATATGATGATTTGGGACCTAATATGAGTAATAAGACCCAAATTAGGACCTAATATCATTAATAGGATGGGCCTTAGACGTAATTAGACCTAGTTAGACCTAATAAGACTAATTAACACCTAATAAGACATGTAACTAGTCCTAAGTATACCTAATATGAGTAATAGGACCCCTTAAGACCTAATTAGACACAATAGCTGACCTATTATGACCTAATTTATTAAATTTAGTAATAAGACATAAGAGTACCCCTTAAGACCTAATACTTGACTAATTAACATAAGTAATTTAAGACCTAATTAGACCTTTAATAAGATTAATTAACACCTAATATGAGTAATATGACCTACTAGTACACCTAATATGAGCAATAAGACCCCTTAGGCATAATTAGACCTATTATGAGGTCTAATATGGATAATATAACCCCTAAGGCCTAATTGACTAATTAACCCCTAATAAGACCTAACAAGACCTAATTGTACCTAATTATACTAATTAATGTACCTAATACATGTGAGTAATATGACCTAATATGAGTAATAGGAACTAATATTGAATCGAATAGTACCTAATTAGGGGCCTATTTATGAACTTAATAGGACTCCTTAGATCAAATTAGTCCTAATAAGCCACAATTATCTATCTAATATGAGTAATAGGACCCCTTCTAGGTGTAATTAGATCTAATTAGACTAATTAACACCTAATATGCTTGTACTATGACCCCTTAAGACCTAATTAGACCAAATATGCTTAATATGATCTCTTAAGACCCAATTAGACCTATTAGGATCTAATTAGACACAATTAGACCTATTATGACCTAATTATACCTAGTTATCTAGGTCTATTAAGACCTATGCTAGATAATATAAACCTATTAGGATCTAATTAGACCTAATTAGACGTAGTAGGACCTAATTAGACCCATAAGACCTATTATGACCTAATTAGACCTATTATGACCTATGATAGGTTATATGACCCCTTAAGAACCCATTAGACCCACTATGAGTAATATGATCTCTTAAGACCTATTAGCACCTAATTAGACCTATTAGGACCTAATTAGACCCAATTAGACCTATTGGGACCTAACTATACCTAGTTAATCCTATTATTATGTAATTAGACGTATTAGGACCTATGATAGGTTATATGACCCCTTAAGATCCCATTAGACCCATTATGAGTAATATGACCCCTTAAGACCTATTAACACCTAATTAGACCCAATTAGACATATTAGGACCTAATTAGACCCAACTAGACCTATTAGGACCTAATTATACCCCATTAAACCTATTATGACTTAATTAGACCTATTAGGACCTATGATAACTTATATGACCCCTTAAGACCCCATTAGACCCACTATGAATAATATGACCCCTTGAGATGTATTAGCGCCTAATTAGACCCAATTAGACCTATTAGGACCTATGATAGGTTATATGCCCCCTTAAGACCCCATTAGACGCACTATGAGTAACATGACCCCTTAAGACCTATTAGCACCTAATTAGACCCAATTAGACCTATTAGGACCTATGATAGGTTATATGACCCCTTAAGACCCCATTAGACCCACTATGAGTAATATGACCCCTTAATACCTATTAGCACCCAATTAGACCCAATTAGACCTATTAGGACCTAATTAGACCCAACTAGACCTATTAAGACCTAATTATACCAAATTAATCCTATTATGACCTAATTAGACATATTAGGACCTATGATAGGTTATATGAGCCCTTAAGACCCCATTAGACCCACTATGAGTAATATAACCCCTTAAGACCTATTAGCACCTAATTAGACCCAATTAGACCTATTATGACCTAATTATACCCAATTAAACCTATTATGACCTAATTAGACCTATTAGGACCTATGATAGGTTATATGACCCCTTAAGACCCCATTAGACCCACTATGAGTAATATGACCCCTTAAGACCTATTAGCACCTAATTAGACCCAATTAGACCTATTAGGACCTAATTATACCCAATTAAACCTATTATGACCTAATTGGACCTATTAGAACCTATGAAATGTTAGATGACCCCTTAAGACCCCATTAGACCCACTATGTGTAATATGACCCCTTAAAACCTATTATCACCTAATTAGACCCAATTAGACCTATTAGGACCTAATTAGACCCAATTTACATAATTATATCCAATTAAACCTATTATGGCCTAATTATACCTATTAGGGCATATGATAGGTTATATGACCCCATAAGACCCCATTAGACCCATTATGAGTAATATGACCCCTTGAGACCTATTAGCACTTAATTAAACCTAATTAAACCTATTAGGATCTAATTAGACCAAATTAGACCTATCAAGACCTAATCATACTCAATTAATCTTATTATGACCTATTTAAACTTATTAGGACCTATGATCTAGATTATATGACTCCTTAAGACCCCATTAGACCTACTATAAGTAATATGACCCCTTAAGACCCGTTATCACCTAATTAGACCCAATTAGACCTATTAGGACCTAATTATACCTAATTAAACCTATTATGACCTAATTAGACTTATTAGAACATATGATAGGTTATATGAACCCTTAAGACCCCTTAAGACCCACTATTATTAGGACCTAATGTTAAGATTAGGTAATACTGAGAGGGGGGGTGAATCAGTATTATAGAACTTTGATTTCAACTTCAAATAATTATAAACAATCCAAAGTAATTCATAAATGAAAAGAACATATAAGTATAAAACATTACTCATGACACCATGATTTGTTCTCGAGGAAACCCTGGCCAAGGGAAAACCCTGGTGGGGATGGTACCCACAAATATGCACTAAAATATAATATCCCTGTTAGGAGATCTAGCCCTATTAGGAGCTGATTGTTAGATAGTACATTTCCTTGTTAGAGGAATATAAAACCTTGTTAGGGGTATACAAAACACCTAGTTAAAGGTGGTGAGCACACTGCTCTTACAATCAAAACTATCTCAAAAAAGTTTTCCAAAAAGTGAACAATAAAAGCACGTATCTTGCTTAGATAGTTCTAGTTTATAGCTCGGCCTCTTACTGATCTTGCATTTGATGTCTTCTCTTAGATTCACAATCTTACTCCATCATAATAATCATAACCATACATCGCTTTTACAAAAGCAATCTATACTTATACAAAATCAGCCTTCAAGTCAGCGTCACAAATACCATATAAAACATAACAATAACTTATGCAAATGATAATTATGGATTCAGAGATCTTATATTACCAAAGAGTCAAAAATATAATTTATTCACCTATCCTAGCATGTTACCATATCCATTGTACTCTCCTTGATCTTCGCAACTGTTCATATACCCCGTTATACTATTTTATTGTCTTTGCATACCTTCCAAACACTATATCTCACAGATCTAGTAGCCAAAAATCATGCAATCTTAACTGAAGCATGTATACATCCCAAAATACCTTTAGTTAACTTCATAAGCTCTCATACCTCATATATCTTCATCGCTGACCAAAACTACATAGCAATGTACCCTATTATCTTGATTCTGGACTTATTCATTTTCATGACTGTGACTCCAGTGGCAATATTCATAACGTGTAATCACTTCAATCATGAGTGTTTCCATAAGTGAAAACCTTAAAGTGATTCCTAGTGGTCCAAAACATCACTTGCCAACAATCACTCCCTTTGGCATTGATGGAAACACTTAGAATAATGACTAAGTGTCACAATACAACTCTCTTCTTTTCTTTTTCTCTTTTCTTTTTTGTTTTGTTTTACACATCTTTTCTTTTCTTTTCTTCTCTACATATTACTCTTTCATATTTCTTTCTCTTCCTCATTTTTCTTTTCTTTTCCTCTCCCTTTGACATCAATGGCAAAGGTACATTCAAAATTGCAAAACTTAAGCACAAATGATTTAGTGCTTACTCACCAGATTTAAGACATCTTTGAAAGAGGTTTCCAATGTCTTTACTTCCTCAGCCCATGAATTAATTAGAAGCTCACTAACATGGATTAATCCATTCAGTGCATATGATTCTATCTCCACTGCCTTAAGCTCTGTAAGTGTAGATACATTCATTGAGCCTTCGACTTTTTCCATCTCCAAAAGATGCAACTCAAGCATTGAGAGATTAGGGGTCAGTAGGCTTCTCAGTAAGCCAAATCTATCTATAACTATCTCTTTCTCCATTTCCAGTACCCCTATCTTATCCGATAGTCTGGATTTCTCTTTATTTATTTCTCCCACAGTTTGTGAAGATGATTCACAACTGTCCATAAGACTGTCAAGGGTAGTCCTATCCTTGGATATGACCTCCTCAATGTTCTTTATGTGTCTATAAGGACTTATGTAGAAGCTTTATAATTACCTGCCTTGTGCTACACAACTCCTGGCCTTAAGAGTAGTAGCCTTGAGAATGTTTAAGTCCCATGAAATGGACTTACAAACTTCTTTCAACTTTTTTTCCAAAAATTTCTTCTCAGCCTTTTCCTCTACAATTTTTAGCAATGAATCAAAATGATTACCAAAGCTATCCAACACTGTACCAAGGTTCTCAGCTTCATCCTTTTCTTTGAAAATAATCGGTGAGGGGAGTAGCTTGTTCATTGTTTCTAGAGCCCTGACCATTACCTTAACTCTTTTGTCACCTTTTTGAATTGATCTCTCCTTAGATTTAGCAATAGCCATAAATGATAGTCTCATCAGCTCATCCTCATCCATGTTTTCCACATCAGAACTTACTAGATTGGCCATACTTGCCAACAATAAGGAAGTGTCCAAACTAACCTCGACAACATTTTCTGATTTGGTCTGTTCTGCCTTCTTCTCCTTTGGCTGAATTTCTTTCTCCCGTACTATTTCTTCTTATTTATCTTCTTATTTCTCTTCCTCCATCTGCTCTTGGCCTCCAACCTCCATCACACTCTCCACATTATCCAAAAATGGATCATTAACATCCTGTGAAGTGTCAAGGCTCACAGGCACACTAGCGACAAACAAATTTGGTTGCGTGCTATCTTGAACACTTTCATTCACTACCTTGGAATTTTCTCCTAAACCCAAACATATAGGATTAGAATCCTTGGGAGGTGAAACCTTCTTTGGAATGTCATACATTAGAACTTGGTAGATAATGCCTTTTGGGTGTCCTCAATCACCTCATCATATTTCCTAGCCATAATTTTGACTAGTCTAGCCTTTGTCGTCAGAAGGGGTTTAAGTGCATTTATGATCCTCTCTCTCTCTCTCTCTCTCTCTCTCTCCTGTAGAGATACAATCAGTAACATATCTTCAATTGTCTTATTACTTATGTTCTCATCCTCCAAATGTGCTAACTGTTTCCTGATTTCTCATTTGTTGTATAGATCTTTGGGAATGTTTCCTTCAATCTCCAACAAATTCTTCTTAAAAAACATAGATGCTGAATGATAGTATCTTCAATGATTGCCTGGTCTTCAGAGTCATATCTCTCATAGTATCTATTCACTGCTAATATATTTCCATCTTTAATTACTCTCTTCTGCAGTGATTTAAGGTCCGGTTTCCACAAGGTTTGTGGATCCTTTTGAACTATTTTCTCTCCCTCTTTCTCAACTTCCTTTTCTTCCTTCCTCTTCTTCACTTTTGTCTCTTTTTCTTTTGGGATGTCCTTCTTACCCATCCTTGTTGATCTTTTGGGAATAACTATAGGTACAACATCATGTGATCCTTCCTCTTGAGAGGCTAACAAATCAAAAATATCAACAGTAGGAGCTACTGTCTTTTCTGATTCCAAAAGAATGGGTTCATCAGTGGAAATGATAGAAGATGCCTCCATCATATTTTTCATATCTATCAACTGCATTTTTGTGATTCCCACCTTCGTAGTGATATCTTCAACAATCTTGCTCACTTTTCTTTTCCTTGTTACCTTCTCTTTCTCTTCTCTGGCTTTCTCATACTTTTCCTTGTATGTTCCCCATCTTTCTTGTGTAGGGTCTTTTTTTGCTACAAGTACATGCTCCACTTGCATAGATAGGATTTCAGCACTTACCTCATATTACATAGGATAGCACTACTTTGTTCTTGGTTCAACTGCTTCAAAGCAGACACAATTAGTTTCAACCATGAAACAGATAGTGTCCTCATATTTCTCCACCAAATTATCTGTTATTTTGTACCTCTCTTTCATCTAACTCTGCAATATCTTAATCATGCCAAATAATTCTCCATCTACCCAGTCCTTCTGTCTTCTATAGTACTCTGAGATCTAAAGTCTAGTGGGCTCATTATCTTTCCATGCTTTAGGATACATGCCAGGAAAGTTGTGAATGATATGAATATACATATGAATTAGTAGTGATCCAAACCTAAATGCCTTAGATTTGTCCTTCTTTATAGCCTTCACATTCTCAATAAATTATTGAGCTAGGATTTCACAGAGATTATAATTCTTGTTTTCTTTTACCATTTTGTATGCCATCATAATGACTCCAACAGATACTGAATTAGGTCTGTTACTGTAAAAAAACTTGTAGCCTAGCAACATTACTACCAATTTGACATCCTACAAATAAATATCATTAACTGTCATTTCCCTCTTATCCAACTTTGAATGAGTTAGGGTTTCTGCCAGTTTCCTTAGGTTCTTTTTAGCTACAGGTAGGGATCCTTCATTGTCAAGGCCTATGATCTCATGTATCAACTGTGCACATATTTTCACAAGTTGTTCACCAATCCACAAAAACTAGTCATGAACTCTTCTAAGAATGATCTTAAACCATTCAACTTTCATGAATTCTATGAGTCAGGTTAACTTAAGGATTGATTGATCTTTTAGGTGCTTAAACTCCTCTACCATGGATCCATCAACTTCTATCATACTATTCAATTCACTGAAGATGCTAACCTCCCCAATGATCTCAACTTGCAGTGTATGTATGCTCTAATGTCTTCTACGTGCAACACGCCTACGGGGGTTTGTGAAAATGCTCCTTCTAGATCATCCTCATAGGATTTGAATGGATGCCTCTTGAATTTATACCTAGGTCTATCTACAACATCATAAACTACTGGTGCATCCATGACTTCTCTAAGAGATTAGGTCCAAATACCTTAAACACACCCAAATTTGATGCTTTGCTTCACGCGATCACGTAACCACTCTGCCATCTACCGGATGACTGATAACCTTCTCTACTTTGTTCTCCTTAAGCACTGATCAACAAATGGTGTAGATTTGAGGTCTTTTAAGTCCTTTTATCCATTGCAAGCTGAGTGTGTGTATTAAACATGGGTAGCTCAACTTCACATGCTGTCTAGTTGGTACAAAACTCACGAACACAAAAGATGAATCTCCAAGTGCTGCGCTCTCATCCACAAACTCCACAATGTCTGTACACATCATTCCTAAGGTCACATGAGCTTACTCCACATATACAAGGGCTGGATAATTTATGTTCACTGCATCCAATGCTCCCCATAAGGCCATGCGACCTTCTAGGTCAATGCCTCAAAGATATCATCATGCGAAGACATAACATCATCAACTTTCTCTCCCTGAACCAATGCCTTATTTAGAACTTTTACTTGCCATATCTTCTCATCCTCTGATTTCTTGAAATGACTCTCAAATTCATTCATGTAATCATTTAGGCTCTTACCACTGGACCGTTAATATTCTTCCTTATAACCACAGGAGGTGGTCCTTCTGGTTCACTAGATCTTCTTGGTCCTCTTCTATTGTTATCTCCATTATATCTACAAAACTTCACAATGTGACCTAGATTGTTACACTTGTAACAAATAGGTGGTCTTCTTCTATCTTGATTAGTCTGCAACTTACAATAACTTGCTGCGTGCCCAAAGTTGTTGCATTTTTGACATGTTATCTTGGCTGCCGATTCTTCTCTAACATAGTCTTGCTTATACCTAACTAATCAGGCTTTCTACAATCTTCTTTCTTGTGTCCATAATCATAGCAATTAAAATAGTAGCTGGTAAAGGGCTTATAGTTACCATTACTTCTACAATCTCTTTTCATGTGTTCAACTTTGTTGCATTTGAAACATCTACCTCTGAAGGGTCTGAACTATTCTCTAGGTTCTTCATTAGTAGGTTTCTCTTCAGGAATAGGTCTTTCCTCAGTCTTGGCTTCATTTGATTCTTCTTAGGTTTTTGAACATTCTGTTAGCTTGTGGTGACTAATCAGGAAAGTACTATCTAGGAAACTACTGTACACTTTTCGGTTGTTTGGGCCGACTACTTATAACTCATTCTAACCCTAAAGCGGGAAAATATTGTATAATATGACTTAGGGTTAGGGATTTTCATTATGTATGATTTTAGTACTTACGACAGAATTGGGCTGTAAGGGATTACAGATTGTAATCAGGTTATAATCACTGGATAATAATAATATTGGACTCGCTGTTGGTGGACGTAGCCTAGGGATTGGGTGAACCACGTTAAATCTGTGTGTCTTGTGTTCTATTCTGTGTGGTTTATTATTTTTTGATGTTAGTTATATTTGCACATAATTGTTATTTCTACCTTGTTAATCCTAACAAGTGGTATCAGAGCGAGGTTATTTCGTTTGTTTTTTCATCTATTCTCTGAAGCAGGTCTCACGAGTTAGTGGGAGAGTCTCTCGGTTAAGTGGGAGAAATGGCAGATGAGGGTAGGCTGAAGGTTGATAAGTTTAATGGGCAGAACTTCCAGTTATGGAAGATGCAAATGGAGGATTATCTCTATCAGAAGGATCTATGGCGGCCATTAGAGGGAGTAGCCAAGAAAGAGCAATCAATGTCTCAGGAGGATTGGGATATTTTGGATAGGAAGGCACTGGGGAGTATTCATCTATGCCTGGCACAATCGGTGGCATTCAATATTACTGAAGCAAAGACAGCTAAAGATCTGATGGAAACCCTAGCGAAGTTGTATGAAAAGCCTTCAGCATCAAACAAGGTATTTCTTATGAAGCGTTTATTTAATATGAAAATGGTAGAAGGTGGATCAGTTACTGATCATTTGAATGAGTTTAATACAGTTACAAGTCAATTAACCTCAGTTAAAATTACTTTTTGATGAAGAGGTTAGGGCTCTCTTGATTTTGTGTTCTTTGCCAGAAAGCTGGAATGGCTTGGTAATGGCTGTTAGTAATTCTATTTCTGGTTCTAATACCCTAAAGTATGATGATGTTATTGGTGTTATATTGAGTGAGAAAATTCATAGGAAAAGCTTAGGGGCATCCACATAGGGTAGTGTATTGAACACAGAAAGCAGAGGTAGAACAAGAGATAGATGAAACAACTCTGGAAATCATGGGAAATCAAGAGGAAAATCAAAGGGAAAGAGGTCCGAATCTAAAGGGCCAAATGATTGCTGGTACTGTGGAAAACTAGGTCATAAGAAGAAAGATTGTTGGTCTCGGAAGAAAGATCAAGGAGACAAAAATGATGGAAACAAGGAGGCAAATGTGGTAAGTAACAAATCCGAGGAGGATGCTTTGCTCTTGTCCTTAGAAAGTATTGATGATTCATGGGTTTTAGATTCTGGGGCTTCATTTCATGCTACACCCCATAGAAGTTATTTTGTTGATTATGTCCAAGGGGATTTTGGGCTAGTTTATTTGGGAGATAATGAACCCTGTCAGATTGTTGGAAAGGGAAAAATTAAGATTAAGTTGCAGAATGGGAATCATTGGCTACTACAAGAGGTAAGACATGTTCCAAGGCTGAGTATGAATTTAATTTCAGCAGGGCAACTGGGTGATGAGGGTTGCACAGTTACTTTTAATGATAAAAATTGGAAGGTTTCAAAAGGTTCCTTAGTAGTAGCAAAAGGTGTGAAAGTAGGCACCTTATATCTTTGTACAGGTCATACTGTTCCTTCTACTTTAATTATTTCAGAAGATAATGAATGTTCAGGAACAGTGGCTGCAGTTGAGCAGGAAGAACATCAAACTATTGCTGTAGATTCTGACACAGCACTGTGGCACAACAGACTCAGGCACATGAGTGAAAAAGATATGAAATTAATTCATTCAAAGAAAGTTTTACCTGGTCTGAAATGTGTCAATATGGATTTCTGTGAAAGTTGTGTTTATGGAAAACAAAAGAGAGTTAGTTTTGTGAAGAGTGGGAAGGAAAAGAAAAATGAGAGATTAGAGCTTGTGCATACAGATGTATGGGGACCAGCTCAGGTATCTTCCCTTGGTGGCTCTTTGTATTATGTTACATTTATAGATGATGCAACAAGAAAAGTATGGATTTATTTCCTTAGACAAAAATCTGATGTATTTCAAACTTTTAAGAAATGGAAATGCTTGGTTGAGAATGAGACTGGTAAAAAGTTCAAATGTCTCAAATCTGATAATGGTGGTGAGTATTGCAGCATAGAATTTGAAGAATATTGTTCCTCTAATGGTATTCGTAGGCAAAAAACTGTACCAAGGACTCCACAAGAAAATGGAGTGGCTGAACGCATGAACAGGACAATAATGGAGCATGCAAGGAGTATGAGGTTGCATGCTAGGCTGCCCAAAAATATGTGGGCAGAGGCAGTGAACACTGCTGTTTATTTAATCAATAGAGGCCCCTCTACTCCTTTGGACTATGGTATTCCAGAGGAAGCATGGAGTGGTAAGAAGGTGAGTTATTCTTTTCTCAAAACCTTTGGTTGTGAAGCTTTTGCACTTATAGATTTTGAAAATAGAACCAAGCTGGAAGCTAAGTCAAAGAAATGTGTATTTGTTGGGTGTGGCATTGATGAATTTGGTTATAGGCTTTGGGATTTTGAAAATCATAAAATTGTAAGAAGCAGGGATGTCATATTCAATGAGAAAGTATTGTACAAAGATCTGTTGCTGCAGCATGAGAAGAAAAAAAATGACTATGTAGTACTGGATGATACTCCACAAGTTCATGTTCCAGTAGTTCGTTATGCTCCGCAACAACAGCAACAACAAATACCACACACCCCAGTGAGTGTTAGACGGTCAACAAGGCTAAGTAGACCTCCAGAAAGATTTTCTCCATCTTTGTATTCTATTTTGTTAACAGATGCTGGTGAACCTGAATGTTATAATGAAGCTGTGCAGGTGGATACAAAGCTTTAGTGGGAGTCTGCAATGATAGATGAAATGGACTCTTTGCTGAAAAATCAGACATGGGATTTATGTAAGTTACCTGCAGGTAAAAGGGCTTTACAGAATAAATGGGTTTACAGGATAAAAGAAGAGGATGGAGGTACGAAAAGATTTAAAGCCAAATTAGTCGTAAAAGGATTTGCACAGAAACATGGTATTGATTTTGATGAGATATTTTCTCCAGTTGTTAAAATGACTTCTATTCGTACTGTTTTAAGTATTGTGGCTACTGAAGATTTGCATTTAGAGCAGCTTGATGTTAAAACAACCTTTCTTCATGGTGATTTGGATGAAAAAATATATATGGTTCAGCCACAAGGATTTGAGGTCAAGGGTAAGGAGAATTTGGTGTGCAGATTGCAGAAAAGTTTATATGGCTTGAAGCAAGCACCTCGGCAATGGTATATTAAATTTGACACTTTTATGAATGGGCATGGATATAGTCGGTGTCATTCTGACCATTGTGTTTATTTTAAGAGGTTGGATGATGACATCTACATTATTTTATGTTTATATGTTGATGATATGCTTGTAGCTGGGTCTAACATGGATCACATTAAGGGGTTGAAACAACAGTTAGCAAAATCTTTTGCTATGAAGGATTTGGGGGCAGCAAAACAAATCCTTGGTATGAAAATTTGTAGAGATAGGAAAAATAGGAAATTGTCTCTATCTCAGGCTGATTATATTGAGAAGGTGTTGCAACATTTCTCTATGGACAATGCCAAAGCTGTCAGCACACCTTTGCCTGGTCATTTGAAATTGACTAAGGATATGTGTCCCAAGACACTAGAAGAAGAGACTAAAATGTCTAAGGTACCTTATGCTTCAGCTGTAGGGAGCTTAATGTATGCTATGGTATGTACTAGGCCAGATATTGCACACGCAGTGGGAGTCGTTAGCTGTTATATGAGTAACCTTGGTATTGAGCATTGGAATGCAGTCAAATGGATTCTCAGATATTTGAGAGGCACATCCAGTAAGTGTTTACACTTTGGGGGTTCTACTACTACTGTACAAGGCTATGTTGACTCAGATTTGGAAGGAGATATAGATAGCAGGCGGAGTACTACAGGTTATATATTTACTGTTGGTGGGACAGCAGTGAGTTGGATTTCTTGACTACAAAAGGTGGTTGCTTTATCCACTACAGAGGCAGAGTATGTTGCTGCTACAGAGGCAGCCAAGGAGATGATATGGCTTCAATTCTTCATGGAAGAATTGGGACATCCACAAAAGGATAATTTTCTACATACAGATAGCCAAAGTGCCATTCATCTTGCAAAGAATTCTACTTTGCACTCAAAGACAAAACACATACAGTTGCGGTACCATTTCATTCGATCAATTTTGGATGATGGAAAGTTAAGGCTGGAAAAGATTCATACTGATGATAATCTAGCAGATATGTTTACAAAGGTAGTAACAAGGGAGAAGTTGCACTCATGTTTAGCTTCAGTTGGTCTTCTAGACTGAACAAAATAAAGGAACAGCTGAGTCCAAGGTGGTTCAATCTAGTGGGAGCCTCATGTGGGTAGCGGTATTGCTACAGGATCAGTCTCCAAGTGGGAGGTTTTTTAGTATAGTGTGGATACTGATCAATCACCAAGTGGGAGATTGTTAGGTTGTGGTGACTAATCAGGAAAGTACTATCCAGGAAAGTACTGTACACTTTTCCTCCTAACCTCGCCGGGGTTCGGGGCCGGGCCGGGCCCCGAGCGGGGGTTTGGGGGCGGCAGCCCCCAAGAGCAGGGGTTCGGGGGTGCAGTCCCCGAGGAAATTTTTTTTTGAGGCTGACTACTTTTCGGTTATTTGGGCCGACTACTTATAACTCATTCTAACCCTAAAGCAGGAAAATATTGTATAATATGGCTTAGGGTTAGGGATTTTCATTATGTATGATTTTAGTACTTGCGATAGAATTGGGTTGTAAGAGATTACGGATTGTAATCAGGTTGTAATCACTGGATAATAATAATATTGGACTCATTGTTGGTGGACGTAGCCCAGGGATTGGGTGAACCACGTTAAATCTATGTGTCTTGTGTTCTATTCTGTGTGGTTTATTATTTTCTGATATTAGTTATATTTGCACATAATTGTTATTTCTTCTTTGTTAATCCTAACACATTCATCTTCATTGAATCCAACTCCAGTCATATCTCCTTTAGGATTTTGTCTTGCTCTTTGTTCATCAATCTTGTCACTGCTTGTGTGTAACTTCTCAATGTGTAATTTGGCTTGAGTGAGTTCACCTTTAATGATCTGATTGTATTTTTCCAATTCCTGATATTTATCTTTGTATTGGTCAAGTTCAGTCTTCATTTGTCCTATCTACATATTAGCTTCTTTTAGTGACTCTTCAACTTTATTTATTTCATCATTTTCAAGCTGAATCTCTTCAATCACAAAAAGATTAATTTGTTCTTTTTCTTGCTCCAAATTCTTTACTTTGTATGATGTATCACTTTCTAAACCTTTTTTGATCTTCTCCATAAGGTCTTGTCTCTAACTCTTTGCAATCTCAAGCTTTTCTTTTATTTTCCTCATGAAACCTTCTGCTCTTCTTAATTTGAATTTTAGTTTGCCATTTTTAGCTTTCACTTTATCCAGATCTTCAAGTGCAGCTTCAAAGTTCTCTTGGAAATCTTTCAAATCCATTTTGATCTCCCTTAAGCTATTAGGATTTCTCTCCAAGGGCCAATAGGTCTGATACCAATTGTTAAGATTAGGTAATACCGAGAGGGGGGGGGTGAATCAGTATTATAGAACTTTGATTTCAACTTCAAACAATTATAAACAATCCAAAGTAATACAAAAATGAAAAGAACATATAAGCATAAAACATTACTCATGACACCATGATTTGTTCTTGAAGAAACCCTGGCCAAGGGAAAACCCCGGTGGGGATGGTACCCACAAATATGCACTAAAATATAATATCCTTGTTAGGAGATCTAGCCCTGTTAGGAGCTGATTGTTACATAGTACATTTTCTTGTTAGAGGAATACAAAACCCTATTAGGGGTATACAAAACACCTGGTTAAAGGTGGTGAGCACACTGCTCTTACAATCAAAACTATCTCAAAAGAGTTTTCCAAAAAGTGAACAATACAAGCACTTATCTTGCTTAGATAGTTCCAATTTATAGCTCATCCTCTTACTGATCTTGCATTTGATCTCTGATCTTAGATTCACAATCTTAATCCATCATAATAATCATAACCATACATCACTTTTACAAAAGCAATCTATACTTATACAAAATCAGCCTTCAAGTTAGCTTCACAAATACCATATAAAACATAACAATAACTTATGAAAATGATAATTATGGAGTCGACGATCTTATATTACCAAAGAGTCAACAATATACTTTATTCACCTGTCCTAGCATGTTACCATATCCACTGTACTCTCCTCAATCTTCACAACTTTTCATATACCCTGTTATACTACTTTATTATCTTTGCATACCTTCCGAACACTATATCTCATAGATCTAGTAGCCAAAACTCATGCGCTCTTAATTAAAGCATGTATACATCCCAAAATACCTTCAGTTAACTTTGCAAGCTCTCATACCTCATATATCTTCATCGCTGACCAAAACTGTAGCATTGTACCCTATTATCCTGATTCTGGACTTATTCATTTTCATGATTGTGACTCTAGTGGCAATCTTCATAACATGCGATCACTTCAATCATGAGTTTCCATAAATGATAACCCTCAAGTGATTCCTAGTGCTCCAAAACATCACTTGCCAACACCTAATTAGACCTATTTAGACATATTAGGACCTAATTATACCCAATTAAACCTATTATGACCTAATTAGACCTATTAGGACCTATGATAAGTTATATGACCCCTTTAGACCCCATTAGACCCACTATGAGTAATATGACCCCTTAAGTCCTATTAGCATCTAATTAGACCTAATTAGACCTATTAGGACTTAATTAGATCTAATCACACCTATTAGGACCTAATAATACCCAATTAAACCTATTATAGCCTAATTAGACCTATTAGGACCTATGATAGGTTATATGACCCTTTAAGACCCCATTAGGCCCACTATGACTAATATGACCCCTTAAGACCTATTAGGACCTAATTATACCCAATTAAACCTATTATGACCTATTAGGACCTATGATAGGTTATATGACCCCTTAAGACCCCATTAAACCCACTATGAGTAATATGACCCCTTAAGACCTATTAGCACCTAATTAGACCTAGTTAGGCATATTAGGACCCAATTAGACCCAATTAAACCTATTAGGACCTAATTATACCCAATTAAACCTATTATGACCTAATTAGACCTAATTAGACCCAATTAAACCTATTATGACATAATTATACCTATTAGGACCTATGATAGGTTATATGACATAGTGGGACTTATCTTATGATTGATAAGACTCTATACATAGGAAGTTTCATTCAAAGTTTTGTTTAATAATTTTATCTTCATAGGAAATGCTCAAGAAGAACAATCATCTGAAGTTGGAGAAGGGTCATCACAAGATCAACAAGCCCAACCTTCAGAAGTTGGAGAAGGATCATTGCAAGCTAGACAAGCACAACCTTTAGAAGTTGGAGAAAGGTCATCGCATTCTCAACATGCACAACTTTTAGAATATCAAACAATTACACATATCTCTCTCTCTCTCTAACTCTATCTCATTGTCTTGATTTAGTCTCTTTGTGGTGAATATGAATTTTGGGTCTTTTCCCTTAAGACTTAAAGATATTGACATGATGAGGATGGTAAAATATAAGAGTTACAAGTACATAAAGTTTGAAACAAAAGTTGGGAGAGAATCAACAAGGTTAGAATATGTAGAGGAGGAGATGCCCATTGCAACATTTATAGATAATTTTCATAAATTGATTCAACCATATAGACGTCATGTTTTTTTTTGCTAAATGACAAGAAGAATAGTTCCAAATACTAAAAGAAACTTTTCCAATTGGAACAATTTTATTGGTTGTTGACTTTGCAGAGAATTTCTCTTTTGTTTCTCAAAAATATCTTCAAGAAGAATACTACTATATAGAGAAGGTCACTATCATGGTACATGTGTCTTATCCACATGCACAATTAGGTTTGGATGGTGTTGAAAGTACATATCAATAATGAGCCATAAAGAAAAAATATCACTTTTACATTAGTGATGATAAAGAGCATGACATACATTTTGTCGAGCATTGATTTAAGACATTTTTTGGATATTTGGAAAACAAAGGCATTAAAATTGAAAAGAATTTCATTTGGTCAGATGGATGTGCAACATAATTTAAATCAGCATGGCCATTTTATGCACTATGTAGATATCATCGATACCAAAAGATACTACATATTTGGAGTTTCTTTTAGAGTGGACATGGAAAGGGAGAGCATGATGGCACATGAACTTGTATCAAATGTGCTTTAATAAAGTATCAACTGGACTATCTGTTGGAGATTTTCTAGCAAGCTAGTGTTGACTATATGTTTGTCATTGATGACAACATATGGTAAGCAACGTGCGTGGAAGCCTGATGGATAGAGCCTTGAGTAAATGTTTCCTAGATATGTTATCAACATGATATCATAGATGTAGAGGTTGATTATGAGTGAAGACAGTAATACATTTGTTTGTATTAGTGAGTGTTCCTGATAGGTCCCAAGAAGAGTTCTGTATGTGATTTGCAGTATGGTTGTAATGGAGCCTTGCACATTTATATTTATGTTGTAGATATGTCAGTGAAGCTATGTTCATGGATGCAGAGTCAGCTGTGTAGTATAGGTTGAGTTATGAAGTCTCTAGTTACTAGTTGCAGTTTCCAGAGTTTATTAGATGAAGCCAACATTGTTTTTGTGGTTGTAGTAGTTGCGCCTATCATTTGGATATGTGTGCTTAGATTAGTGTTTGAAGAAGAGTTAAGAATGTTTGGTTAAGAGCGTATGATGTAATTCAACATGAGAAGAAAGTATTAGTTAATTTGGTGGAGCTGACAGTGTGAAGCAATGCGTCTACTCATATGGAGTTGCGTGATCCTAATTTACGTTGCGTACTTAGTATAACCAACTAAGATGTTATTGGAGATTTGTATTATTTATCTAATATGTTTTTGAGATGGTTCTAATAGGATAACTTGATTATATCATTTAGAGGAAGATATTTATAGGCAGTCATTTGTGATTGCTAATCATGGTAGTTAGTTGAAAGAAAGAAGCAGAGCATAAGTTGCAAAGTGTTGTGCCATCAGTAGAAGGTCTATGTGAAAAAGAAGGAAGTGTATGCTATTCATTGGAACTGATCAAGACAACAGGTCTACCTTAGAGTTCACCAAGATCCAGATATAGTGTGTATCCATTATTCATAAGGTTGTAGCCTTCACCATTTGAGCAGTGAGCTCAAACTACTCCCCAATTTTGTTATTTTGAAATCCAAACTGGGCAGATGGACTCAAGCTCTAGTGTATGAGAATGCCACTCTCTACTGCCAAAAATGTGATACTAGAGGCTATGCTAGTGACACTTGCAAGGCCTCCTCGCCGGAAACCAAAAAGTGAAATAAGGATAAGGGTACCACTGGAGAACCACCCTTGACAGAAGGAGAAGAGAAGGAGAAGACCAACCCACCCCCGGTGGCTGAAACACTAAAAAACCCTAAGCGGGAAGACCTAGAGATGGAAGAAGGTGAGATTGTCTCCCATCTAGAGAATGAAGTGGTTCACCCTGAACCAAAAGCTTCAAAACCCCTACCTTTGGTGGAGCCATTAGAGAACCCCCCGGTGGCTACCCCAGAGATGAGTGCGATTAGCCATGCTATGTTGGGCTAGCCTGCCATTGTGGCTACCCAGGAGATGAGTGAGACCAGTCATACTGTGTTGGACCAGCCTGCCATTGTGGTTTCTCTCAAGCTAAAATCCCCTAAATTTGATACAAAACCTTCTTCACAGCTGGAGAAAAAGAACTACCCCTCCTCTCCCAACTCCCTGGGTGCAGATTGTTGTGTGGAGGATGATGACGGGGAATGGAAAACACAAAAGAAGAAAACCAAGCCCAAGAAGGTTGATGTGGGGGTGGAGACACCCAGAGGAAGGCCATTGGATTGCTACAGGAGATCGAGAGGGACTACAAGGGATGTTGTAGTAGGTAAGAAGAAAACTCTGGGAACAAGCTTTAGAAATAAGAAATGATTTGTCTTTCTTGGAATGTTAGGGGTCAAAACAAATCCCTCAAACAAAGTGCTGTTAAACACTACATTTTTGATCATAAGCTGGATATTCTTCTCATTCAAGAAGTTAAGATGTCTTTTAGTAATTTTGCCACCCTTGCTTCCAATCTCTGGCTGGGGGCTGATTTTCTCTACTCTAAAGCTTCATAGGCTTCTAGGGGCATTGTTATGCTTTGGAATCCCAATATTGTGACTGGCCAACTGCTCACCTCCTCCTTGAACTTCCTTGCTGTTACTTTCAGGAAAAAATGGCTTGAGTGGCACCTATTCAATATATATGCCCCTAATACCTAGTCTCACAGGGATTCCCCATGGAAAGATATATCCCTTTGGATAGACCAGGACACTTCTGCTAACTACTTGGTGGCTCATGACTTTAACTCCCCTCTTTACCCCTTAGAAAAGTGCGGTGGTTTAATGGATTACTCTGATAGTATGGGGGACCTAGTGGATTTTATCTCCTACATTGGCCTCTTGGAAATTGCTCTGAAAAGAAACCCCTTCACCTGGACCAACAATAGGAAAGGCTCCTATCTCATCCAGGTGTGGCTTGACCATGTCCTTGTCACCTTTTCATGGGATCTCTGCTTGACCTCCACCTTGTCCTCCCTCCCTAAAACTACTTCTGATCATAACCCCCTCCTCCTTTATTGGTGGGACTCTCCTATGATAGGCCCAACCCCCTTCAGGTTTGAAACCATGTGGTTATCTCATCCTTCTTTTAGAGACCAAGTGAAATCTTGGTGGGCCACGAACATCAAAGGCACTACCATGTTCAGGATTGCACAAAAACTAGAAATCATTAGAAGAGAGGTTAAAGGCTGGAGTAAACATAACTTTGGTGATTTCCATAAAGAGAAAAAGGAGCTTTCTGAGACCTTAGTGTCCCTCCAAGTCCAGTTGGCTCTGGAAATCCCCCACCCCAGATACAGGTGGAAGAGGAAATGGTCAGACACAAATGGAAGGAAACTCTGAAAAAAGAGGAAATCTACTGGAAGCAAAGATCTAGAATACAATAGCTCACTGAAGGGGATAGGAACATGACCTTCTTTTACAGATCTTCTAGCAACCACAAAAGAAGAAACACCATCAACACAATTAGGGATGAGGTAGGGAATGAAGTTACTGAGAAGGACAAAATCAATCAGATTGTGGCAAACTATTTTAAGGGATTGTATTTGAATGATGGATATATGTGCCCGAATAGAAGGCAAAATCAACTCTTGAATCACATCCAAACTACTATTAATCACAATGATAATGATCGGCTCACATCATGTGTGTCTGATGAGGAGGTCAAGATGGAATTTTTTTATATGGGTGCCTATAAGGCTCCGGGACCTAATGACTTCCCCCAGGCTTTCTTTCAGGAATACTAGGATATTGTGGGACTGGATGTTACCCGTGCTGCCAGAGACTTCTTCAGAATGGGGCAGCTATTAAGGAAACATAACAAAACCTATATTGTGCTGGTCCCTAAGAATGACAACCCCACATCTATGCTGAAATTCAGGCCCATCAACCTCTGCAATACGTTCTACAAGATTATCACTAAGATCCTAGTCAACAGAATGAAGCCCCTCCTAGACAAGATAATCAACACTACTTAGAAAGGTTTTGTTTCGGGAAGGCAGATCCTTGATGCGGCCATCTCCACTCATGAAATCATTCACTCAATGGACAAGAGATATGTTCTAGGTATGGCCTTTAAACTTGGTATCTCTAAAGTCTATGATAAAGTTAATTGGTCATTTTTGCTAAAAATCCTTACTAGGATGGGGCTCAATGAGAAGATTATTCATATTATCCAAGAATGTACAGAAAATGTTAGCTTCTCTATTTTAGTCAATGGCACCCCTGGTAGTTTCTTTCAACCTAAAAAGGGGCTCAGGCAAGGTGATCCTCTCTCCGCCTACTTTTTTATTATGGTGGCTGAGGTCCTCAGTAGGAATCTGACTATTCTCTCCTCCACAGGAAGAATAAAAGGGGTCAAACCTGCTTCCACTCTACAAAAAATTATGTTAGATCAATTTGTGGATGACACTTTTCTCTTTGGGTATTCTTCGGTTATTGAGGCTAGACAGTGGAAGCAAATTCTGGAAAATTATGCCTTGGCTTCTGGACAGTATATCAACTATTAGAAAAGAAGAGTGTTCTTCAATACTCCCATTGAGACACAAACCAGAGTGCTACAAATTCTAGGTTGTTAGGCAGCTTCACTCCCCTCTACCTACTTGGGCCTCCCACTCACGGTTAAGGATGTGTCCCATGAATTTGGGAACTCGATCCTAGAAAGAACCCAGAGAAAACTTGCTGGATGGAAAGGGAAGATTATGAGCAACACTGGTAAACTTCAGTTGGTGGCTTCTACTCTCTAGGGGATCCCGGTCTACTTCCTGTCTCTCTTCAAGATTAAAAGTAGTATGGTGGACAGGTTAGAAAAAATACAAAGAACCTTTTTGTGGGCTAGCTCCGAAGAGAAAAAGAGGATGTCCCTAGTCAATTGGGACACGGTTTGTCTCCTAAAACTTATGGGTGGCTTGGGCCTGAGGAGAATTGGCTTGATGAATAGAGCCCTCACCACGAAAGTGGCCTAGAAGCTCATAGAAAGGAAAGTAGATTGGTGTAAGATAATGGAAGCTAAGTACCTTCAAGGGAACCCCTACAGGATGATGTACCATGATAATGACCTCCCCAATGGATCCAAACTTTGGGTGAACATCTGCAAATGTAAAACCTTGCTTTCTAAAGGGGCTTTTTAGCAGATTGGAGATGGGAGGTCCATTAGATTCTAGAATGACTATTGGATTTTGAACTGCCCTAACCTTGGTAGTAGATTCATCCCCCTCATGAACTACCTTAGGCCTATCCTTGGCAACATAACTGCTAACTACATTGCTGGAGGGGATATATTTGGTTTAGTTAGAGATAGACCAGAACTAAAGCACTTAGCTAATGAGTTCATGGAACTTTTGGGAAATGTTAGAATCCCAGGAATTGGTGGCCAAGATTCCATCATTTGGGCCCCCACCCAAGCGGGTTCATTCTCGGTCAAGACTGCTTATAACCTTCTTCTGAAGGAAGAAAATAATCTGGAGGATTGGATGAAGGTGTGGATTCCCCAGCTCACGCTAAAAATCAACTTCTTCTGGTGGACCCTTATGCATGGTAAAGTCTTAATTCAGGATAACCTCATAAAAAGAGGCTTCTCTATGGCCAACATGTGTGTCCTATGCAAAAAGGAGGAGGAAAAAGTGAATCACATGTTCATTCATTATGAATATGTTGCTAACATTTGGGAGGATGTTATCGAGAAATTGGGAATCTTGTGGGCTTTGGGTAATGACATCCACCAATTCATTGTTTGGAGATCCCCCTCCAATCATCCCCTCCTCTAGCTCCTATGGTGAATTCTACCCCCACACATCTGTTGGAATATTTGGAAAGAAAGGAATAAAATGATATTCAGGGAGTTTAGTTCCCCACTCGAGGCTTGCCTCTACCTTAGAACCAAGCTCCTATGCGAGAATGCCAATGTAGCTAAATGGAAACTCCCCTCAGCACCCCCTTCTACTCAGGAGATTAGAATGGCTGATAATGGGAACCTGCTATCTGGCTTCTCCAGATTTGACAACTCCAAGTTGATGGCTAGGAAAGCTACTTGATAGATTGCCCCGCACAGTGGTTGGATGAAATCAAATTTTCATGGGGCGGCTAATAACCTCACCTAGGGTGGGGGTGGTGTGTTCAGAGACCACAATGGCACTTGCCTCTTGGCTTATGCGGGGCCGCTTAAAAATTGCACTATCAATCAAGCTGAGGGCATGACTCTTTTATGGGGGATTAAATTTTCCAGTCAAATAAACATCAGACTACTGGAAATTGAGGGGGATTCCAAAGTGGTGGTGGAGGCTATCAAAAGAAGTGCTAACGTGGGGTGGTAGGTCAACACCATAATTTTGGAAATCCGTGAGCTTCTCAATAATCTCCAATGCATGACTATTTCCCACATTTATAGGGAGGGAAGTGTAGTGGAAGATTCGATGGCTGTTATTGGTCTTAAGCAAACCAAGCTAAGTAATTGGGAGGAGATCAATGAACTACCTAGGGAGACTCAACAACTAATCGGGCGGGAGAAAAGTGATATCAATAATATTTAAAATGTGCCAAGCTGTCATCCTTGCTAAAAGCCCTAAATTGATTACATGTCGACATAAATTTATAATTTTTGTGATTATGAATATGTATGCTCAAAACCCTAGAAAGGATTATAATTGCCTTTTGTGCGGATACCTGTGGAAAGATATCTATCCACATCAGCAGGTTTTGTTGGTTAATAAGGACACTAAGTGCAGCCCCAACGTAACTGCTAATTATTGCACCTGGAGATTTGATGGATATCACCATACGGAGCTCGGATTCCCAAATACCACTCAAGGCCTACCTTTTGAGTATATTTTTCTCTTAAAATGGCTAAATCAAAACAACCTATTTTATGCTCTGGCTCATGAAGCTCGGCCCTGCAATTCTCAAGAAAATCTGGCACAAGATAAGGAGATTATCAACATGGGAGGCAATACTTTATGCATTGAGCCTGATAAGATTGATGAGGTGTTCACCTCTGACCCTCTGGTGACCCACTACTGTAAAGAGAGTGGTATTTGGGGTTTCATGGAGCGTATGAAGGGGGGGCATGATGAGCAATTATCCAAGCAGTTCATCTCTTCCTAGAACAATAGGAAAGTTTCTGTTGGAGGTATTCACTTCCAAATTAATGAGGAGGTTATCGCTAAGGTGATGGGGCTCTCCATGGAAGGAAGAAAATATAAAAAAACTAGCAAGACGCCGGACCCTACCAGCCTCAACCAATTCTTCAGGGCGGGGGAGGAACCTGTTAAGAAGTCTGGAGGTTTCAATCTCAAGGAGCTGCCAGAGTTTTGGCCCAAGCTATGCCTTATTGTGATGAAGTACTTCACCCTAGAAGGTAAATTCACAGTGTTTTACTATTACTATTTACCATTTCTCAATCATATCAGGAACATGGATGTCATATCCATTCTCTTTTACCTCCATTCTATTGAAAGTAATATTTTGGGTAATAAGGAAAACCCTGAGAAGCCAATCCCTATTCTCCACCAGGGCCTCTTGCTCTACCTTTATAACTTCCATAAGGCCATCTGCCCTCCGCCCCAACCTCCCCTTGTTATCCAAGAGGGCACCCTAGAAGGGTCTCCTTCAAAAATCGATAATTCCACTCAATCCACCACCCCCTCTATCCAGGAGATTCAAGAAACAAACCTTGTCCCAAAAGAAGGTAAAAGCCGCAAGAGATGCATGAGAAACCCTTTTAAAAGGGATGAGGAGCTTGAAGAATCCCATGTTTCTAAGTCCTTAGAAGCTAAGGATATGAAGGACACTGACAGTACCCCTAAGACCGAAATGAAGCCCAAAAAATGGAGGATTTTGGATAGCTAGGTCAAGTTAGAGGTGGATTTGGGGGGCTCTATCCATCATTCTAATAGAATTGCTAAGGAGAAATGTAAAACTAGAATCAAGGAAACGGCCTTGAAGGAGAAGTCCCCTTCAGAAAATAACTCCCCTACCACTAAGTCGATTGAGGGCTCTTCTGATGATTATTTAAGCTTGCACAGGACTGGTGCCACTCATCCCCTGAACCCCCAGCAAACTATGGAGAATCCCCGAAGCACTACCTTGCCCTCGACCTCCCCCCATGATCAATAGACCAAGTCCCCCCTACTGAACACAACTCTATGTCTTTGGATGGTAATGACAGTTTTAAGGGCTTCCTTAAGCTAAAATTCTTGGAACTAGACAATGAGATATTTGGCCTCAAACAGGACATACAAGAACCGCATCATGGATTCCAACAAGTTTTCACTCAAGATCATGCATGAGTCGGCTGTGACCCTCTGCACTGTGTAGGAAAAGTTGGCTGGTGGCAATTTGGAGGTGGACGAAGACAACAAAGACCTCTTCCTGTTCCTGCAAGAAGAGTGGGCCAGGACCCTGATGTCTAAACATCTGGGGAGGAGAGCTTAGTTGCTGCTGCTATCATGAGGTTTTTATTTTTGATTGGGCATGCTTGCCCTAGTTTTTCTATGTTTCTTTCCTGGTTTAAGGTTAATTTGTCTAGTTACTAGTCTAGCCCTGCATGGCACGTTACTGATAATATGATGGTTACTATTTGCCTAAGATACTTTGCTTCGATTTTTTTGAAAAGAATTGTTTTGTTTGTTTTTGATAGATGCATAGTAGACAATGGTTTTTCTGTTGACATTCTGCTTATAAACTACCATCGACTAGTGCTATTAATTTGCTGTTAATGTGCTTCTAGTCCTTCTATAACATGGGCCAACACCCTCTTGCTGCTTTTATCTATCAAAAACATATATTAATAATATATGTTCTACTTCCAACTTGACTGTGGAAGTTGACACTTTTAAAATTCAAATAAATTTGAAGATACTATATTTAAGTTATATATTTGATGATCATATAGCTATATTAAGATAATTTTGTCATAAACTATGATAGAAATATATATCCTATAAAAAATCAAATATCCTATAACAATGACACTATTCATCAGATATTAATTAAAATTGAACCTTAATACATAATAAACTATAACAGATTTATCTTGTAAGCAGATTGCCATAGTAGAAAGAGAATTGGTGATTGTTTTTCCAAGATTTTCCACTAGAGTTAATTTTAATGTCAATTGCATAACCTTATTTAAAGCCATGCTTAGTAATTTGTTTACAAGACCTCATGCTTTCCTTATGAGTTTTCTTAGAATTCTATGCATTCCTTAAGAGATAAGGAATAAAAACCATATTTTTGTTGTCCTATACTTTTGTTAAGACTTACAATAAAATCAAAATTCTTTATTAATTCAATGAAGGATAGCTGGAACATATTTTCTTATTCTGTTAATGAAAGATTAACCAATATTAATTAACTATTTGATTAAATAAATTATAAAAATTGACCAAAAAAATGAAACAAATTATGTTTTTAGTGGTCAAGCCATTTTTTTCTTTTATAAAAGATCTTTGAACACAAGCCGAAGCCAAATATATACATTTTCTTACCAAAATTTGCTGTAGAAATTGAAAACAAGTGCTAAAAATTGAAATTTTCTTGTGTAGGGAGGAACAAAGCATTAAAATACTTATTGCCATTGATAGATACAAATTAAAACCCCAAAATGGAAGTCAATCTAGAAAGATTATGTAAAATAGTGCAATCTCATTACACACCACTAACAGAGGTACCTCAATTTTTTTACAGCAAAATGGCCATGTTGATCGACTGCAGAAGATGATTAAGATGTCTTAAATTTCATGCCTTTTACCTATTGTCATGCTCCTTGCAAGGTCACTGCAATTAAACTCTTACACTGCACTATTTTAATCATGAAACAAAATTTTAAATATGAATGCTCGATTTAAGAAGAGGTATAATCTGAAACATTTATGAGGAAGATGGTGAAGTAGGGGATGACAAAACCTACAAATACCTTCACAATAGTTTGTAAATAAATCAACTCATAGTAACATTTCATACCAAAAACAATTGTAATGCTAAACTGGGAAATATTATAGAATAAATCTCTTCAATGCCTCTATCACATTTCTTTTCTATGCCTCAACGAAGATTATGGTGGCTATTAAAAATTGACGGCAAAAGAACTATCTCGTCTTCTCTCATTTCTGGTGCCAAACTGGAATTTTCTAAGGTAATATAATATTGTGTTTGCTGCTAGAAAATTATCTATCAAGTAGATTGCCTGTAAAAGGAGAAAAAATTCATGGATCAAATTTGTCCCAAATGTTTCACCCAAATTTGTGGCAGATGAACCAATTCAGTAATAAACAACTAAAAGGGGAAACATAATCATTGAAAAGTTATACATAAATCTACGTTCAAACGAAACGACAATGGAAAGAACAAAACAGAACACATACCTTTGTAATGTCGAATGCATTGAAGAACTCTCCATTTTGTTTGTAGGTATTGACAAGAATAGGTAGATTTATACCTGGTATAAGCAGTTTGCACTCAAAAATAACATCGGCATTATTAGGAGAAAGCTTCTCGGAGAAAAACCACCAGTGTCTAGATATGGACAACAATTGGCATGCTCTGCAGATGACATGGAAGGGTCGGGTCGATTGCATGAGTCACAAGAGGCAAGCATGTAGGGAAATGCCACTGCTCTCTCCAAAAATCAAGAAAATAGAAATGGAGAAAATAGAAACAGAAAAGTAGGCGGGAGGGATTTTATTCAAATACATTTGAAATTGTGTTAGGCGGGATAATTCAAAAATATATGGTGGACGGGATGATTTAAAAATATGTTACGCATGATAAATTATAATCCTCCGTAACTGTCAAATCACCAAAAATTTGTTACCGTCCACCTTCTGTACTTCCGTCTATCATGTTTTTTTATGGGAGATGGGATATGGCATGGCATGATGTTTTTATCTAGTAGAAGAATGCATACATGGACTTTTTATGGGGAGCTTAGCAAGTGCCAAAAAAAACAGTGAAACAAATATCCGATCAGATGCTTTATCACACGCATGCAGGCATGAAAATGATGACAAGACAATCTGTTGTCGTTCGTACCGTGGATAGTCTTGATTTTCTTGAATTCAACGAGCAGCGGAGTAAAAACACTCCAAAATCTACGATGCAAGATGCTCTCATGGTTGTGCTTCCAATGGTTGTTCACACTCCTGCAATACTACGAACGCTTCAGATGATTTTAATAGTAGTCATTCTGCCTACACGATTTCCCATGGTTCGATGAGAAATTTTAGGTCCTACCTTTCATATGGAAACGCCTTCGGCATAATTAATGGAGATGTTGAAAAGTAAACGTTATAGTTACAAAACCAATGCAGACGTTAAAGTAGTATATTAAATGAGTCTAGACAATGAAACCAAATAATTGATATATGGAGATTAGTAATCCTGTCAACAATTTATTTTGTGTTTATCGGACGTGTTACAGTAAAACAATAAAAATGACTTGAGAAACTCCGTCTGTTAGTCTGAGCGACAATCACCTAATTTACTCCTGCAAGAACTGGAAAGAAACGCTTGCACGCATTTTCATGGTGCCAATAATAATGAAAGAAAATGCATCTTCACTATTTCTCCGACTTTCTTATTCAGCACCTTGTTGACACGAAAACCGAAAACTCAAAAGTCGTTGAACGGGGCAGTTGTGAGGAAGATTCCCACACTTTTCTTATCTCCACTTCAGAGAGTTCCAGATTTAAAATGTAAAATTACACCATTGACTAAGTTTAATCATTTAAAATGGGCATGAAACAAAAATACCAACACTCGAACTATTAATCTTCAAAATGACAAGTGCTGATTTTGTTGGCATGCGGTATTTTTTCCACCAACTACTTCTGACCATTTTCAACTACTGCATTGAAAATAGAGGTTTCCCACCTCCATCACAGAATTCTGTCCATTCGAGTAATTATGTCTGCTGTTCCTAGATGTTAAGTAAGGCAATTAAATTTAGTTTCTTTAGTTCTTTGCATTTGTCTTCCTCTGTCTTTCAGTTTGGTATCAAAGCTTTGAAGACCCTGAGCATGGAGATGATGGGATTTTGTTGATGTTTGAAGACATCAAGGAGAGCTCAAGTATGAAACTGCTGTAGCAGTAGAGTGAAGCAGTTAAAACTTGGATGGTTGCAGATTTGGAGACGTGCCAGTAAATTTTTTGAATTAGAAGCTAGTTGATGCTAGAGATCCCTTGCTGCTGAAAAAGCCGAGAGTTATTTGTTAAAGCTCTGTAGATCTGCAAAAGCCAATTAAGTTGTTTTGAGAATTTGCCATTTTACAAGAGCTTTATTTTGGCAAAAGGTATGAATTTTATCTCAAATCTGAAATCAAGGAAAAGGAAGAGAGTACGGTTTGTTATTTGGTCTTAAAAGTTTTAAGGCAGATTTGTTTGGTTCAGACTTGCCTGACATATTTGCTTTGTAAAGAAAGTTTACATTGTAAACTCTCAGTTGTAATTGTTCAAGAATATAATTTTTTTTAAAAAGGGGAGGAGAGAAAGTAAAGTAATATGGCATCAGGGAGTAGTATAACTCAACCACAAATTCCAGTTTTTATTGCTCATGTTTCTGTCTATATGACATTTGAAGTGTTAAATTTACTAAACAAATGTGAACTTTAAAGTAGTGTATGTAATTACTGAAGATGGTAAAACTAAATGTTTTATTTACCTAACCAATGTAATCTTTAAAGTAGTGTATTTACTAACAATGGCACCACGCAGATTTGAATGACAATACTCTTCCCTTTATTTACATCTGTTTCATAACTGCAGATTTGAAAGACTAGCATAATATCTTAAAATGTTTAAGATGTGGTTTTAAAGTTGTAAATGTACTATCATGCCCATGAAGCCTTGCAGTAAGAATTCCCTTCATATGTTTCTATGATTGAGGTAATCGGTTACAAGTCAAAAAAAAGACAAAAACTAAAAACAAAAACAAAAATGTGGTAGACTACCAGTTTCGGCCAGTTTATAGCCAAGGAAATAATTCTAAAAATAGTAAACCTGTAAGATAAATTCCTCATTATTACAGTGAATGATTGCAAGATGAACTTTGCTTGCAAAATGAGCTTGATTCGTGAATCCAGTTTCAAATTCTTTTTATCCCATAAATCTATATGTGCTTAGGTCGTAGGAGAAAATAAACCTTTGTTGGATTGCACTAATTCTAGCATTTTTAAGGTGCCTTCATAACAATGTGTATCCAGAATTTTATATACGCACATATCGACTGTGAACTCGCAGATAAGATTTTTCCTTATGAACATTTTCGAGTCCTTAATCTCCAGTTTGTCAATATTTGTAGAATCAAAGAGTTCACAATGAAAAACAGAGAACACAGAGTAAAAGAGCAGAAAATAAATAACCACAGAATACACTTGTTTATTGTGGTTCACTACAATAGTGGCTACGTCCACACTCAGAGTAGAAGAACTATATTAATTCAATTGAATGTTTACAATAAACTGGAGAGTCTTATAAATAAGCTCACAACCGAGCAGCTGAAAGGGCAAAGGCGGCAATAGACAAAAGTCCGTTGGCCTTCCAATACTCAACAAACTCCCACCGGAAGTCAATGGATATTTCAGCTGATTAGGCACTCCCCTGCTCTACATGTTGACCTACTTCAGCTTAACAAGTCCAAGAGAAGTTTTTGCACATTCGAACTTCTCTTTGGTTACAACTTTCGTGAATATATCTGCCGGATTGATTTTGATATCAATCTTTTCAACCTTCAACCTGCCCTCTTCAACCATGTGCTGTACAAAGTGGGCATGGATGTCAATGTGTTTTGAACGTCATTGAGATGTATGATTATGAGCCATAAAGATGGCATTGCAGCTGTCACTAAATAGAACATAATCATTTTGTTGATACTTCATTTCACCAAGTAGTCGCTGCAACCAAATCATCTCCCGAGCACCTTCGAAAAGTGCCAAATACTCAGCTTCAATGGAAGAAAGAGCAGTAGAATGTTGCAGCCTTGAGGCCCAACTAATAGTAGCTCCAACGAACATGAATGTGTAACCGGTAGTAAATCTACGCTTATCCAATTCTCCGGCAAGATCTGAATTCGTGAATCTCCGTAACTGTTCATTATTGCTACAAAAATATAAGACCAAATCTGAAGTGCCTTTAAAGTATCTTAATATCCATTTGACAGCCTCCCAATGAGTCTTCCCTGAATTTCTCATGAATCTACTCACAACTCCCACCGCATGAGCAATGTCGGGATGTGTCAAAACCATAGCATACATAATGCTACCAACTGCATATCTCTTAATTACTTTGTCAATATATTATTTTTGTGACAATGTAATTTCTTTCTTCTTCCTATCCTGAGTGATAGTCATACCAAGAATCTTCTTGGCTGCCCCTAAATCCTTCATAACAAATGTACTTGCTAATTTAGTTTTCAGCTCACTAATAATTTTAGAGCTTGTGCCTGCTACTAACATGTCATCAACATAAAGAAGAAGAATTAAAAATTCACCATTCAGAAGTGTCTTGTAATAAATGCATGAATCAGATTCACATCTGATAAAGTTATGTTCAAGCATGAAGGAATCGAACTTAACATACCACTACCTCGAGGCTTTCTTGAGCCCATACAAGCTATGCTTCAACTGGCAATAAAGATGTTCCTGTCCCTTTTTCACAAAACCCTTAGGCTGATTCATATACAACTCTTCATTTATGTCTCCATGTAGAAATGTTGTCTTAACATCTAGCTGCTCCAATTTGAGATCCCAAATGGTTGCTAATCCCAATACTGTTCAGATGGATGTCATCTTCACAACCGGAGAAAATATCTCAGCGAAATCAATCCCTTGTTTCTGAGCATAACCCTTTACCACAAGTCTTTCTTTGTAACTTTTTTGACCTCCGCTTTCATCTTTCAACTTGTATATCCACTTGTTCTTAAGTGGTTTTTGATTTGGTGGAAGAACAACCAAATCTCATGTCTGGTTAGCTTCTAAAGAACTCATTTCTTCTCCCATAGCAATGAACCATTTGTTCTTATCACTGCTTGTACATGCCTCTTTATAAGTTGCTGGTTTGATTTGCTTAGAAATTAACAACTTTGGCTCTACCTCTTCAGCGAATAACAATTTGTAGTCTGAAAATTTAGAGGAAATTTTCCTATGTCTAGTTGATCTCCTGAGTCCTTGATTCTGAGTGGAATCAATACATAATTTTGATTGTAAATTGATATTATTATTACAACCAATATTATTTGTCTCAATATTATCAGTATGTCTCTGCATATCAGTATGTTGAACATCCTCTGGATTTCAAATTCCAAACCCTTTTACCTTCCCAACCATCAAATCATCATGCTGATAAATGGATTTTTCCATTGGAGGAGCTGTGTTGGATATATACCTTGCCACATGAGAAATGTTGTCTGTAGTGGCAGCACTGGAGGAATTGGATTCCATGCCACATGGTTCTGCAGAGGATGGGATGGAACACATCCTTTGCAGGTCTACAGATGAGAAAGAACTACCGCGCATCTCACGTGGGTCTGTAGGTGAGAAGAAGTTGCCACACATCTCATGCGGGCCTACAGGGGAGAAGGAGATACCATGCAGCTCATGCGGGTCTGCAGGGGAGAAGGAGCTTTCGTGCAGCTCATGCAGGTCTATAGGAGGCATCCCACACTCCTCTTCATGCAAGCCTACCTTAGCTACTGCATTATGGGAGATGTCGTGAGGGCTGTGGCTGGAAGTGTCATGGAGAGGGGAAGGGAAGAGCATGGTCTCTCCTAAACATGGTCCCTTGTTTTCTTGAAAACTCTAAGTGTAATCAAACACATCTCTCTATTCTCCATCAAACAAATTATCAAGTGTGTAATCATCCTCACTTGATGAGGATTGAGAGGCAAGAATTAAAACAGAGGTTGGAGTTGATTGTAGAGAATTTCTTCCTAGATGTGTAGAAGCAACACTATTTGAGAGTGTTTTGAAAGAAATGTATTCGCCTTCAGACCTATCAATGTCTTTGAAAGCTAAAAATTTTTGCTCATTGAAAATGACATCACGACTGTGAATAATTCACTTTTCAACCGGATCCCAAATTTTGTAACCGAATTGGTCTTCTCCATATCCCATGAATATGCCCTTTTGTGACTTGAAATCTAGCTTCGTCCTTCTTTCTTTTGGAACATGTACATGAGCTTCACACTCAAAAACTCGGATGTGTGAGTATGAAATCTTTTTTTCCAGTCATTCCTCTTCTGAAATGCCAAACTCTAGATGAGATGGAGACCTATTGATTAAATAGACTATTGTATTGCAAGTTTTTACCCAAAATTGTTTGCCCAAACCAGCATTGGAAAACATACACCGTGCTTTCTCAAGAATGGTTCTATTTAATTATTTTGCTGCCCCATTTTCTTGAGGCAAATAAGGGACAACTCTAATTCTTCTTATACCATGATCTGAACAAAAGTTATCAAACTCCAACAAACAAAATTCACCTCCATTAGCCATTTTTAGACACTTAATTTTATGACCACTCTAATTTTCCACAAGAGCTTTAAAAACTTTGAATTTAGAGAATACCTCAGATTTTTTAGAAAGCATATAAACACATACCTTTTAGGTGCTATCATCAAGAAAAGTAACAAAATATTGTGCACCTCCATAAGAGGTTACCTTCATAGGTCTGAAGACATCCGAATGCACTAACTCCAAGGGTGTTATCTTTTCGTCATGCCCATCCTTCAAGAAGCTGACCCGCTTTTGTTTCCCATGAAGACAATGCTCACAAAAATCCAAATTTGTAGATTGGAGACCCGGTAATTGATCACGATTCAGCATTACCTCAAGGCCTTTCTTACTCATCTGGCCTAGCCTTTGAAGCCAAAGTGCAACATCGCTGCCCATAAGTGTCAAAGCAGCTCCCACCTCATCAATGGATTTCACAATATAGAGACTACCAGTTTTGTCTCCTTTTGCAATAGTCAAGGAGCCTTTGACTATTTTCCATGTCTCCATGAGTTTAGTTTTAAATCCTTGGGTATATAATTGGCTGATTGAAATTAGATTCCTCTTTAATTGAGGAACATGTCTAACATCTTTGAGCAGTAATTTTGCTCCTCTTACTAGATGCAAGATAATATCACCTTTCCCAATGATTTTGCATGTTTTATTGTCACCCAAATATACCTCTCCGAATTCACCTTCTTGATAATTTGTAAATGCATCCATGAGAGAGGAAGCATGGAAGGAAGCTCTTGAATCAATTACCCATGAATCATCTTTTGTATCAATAGTAGATAGTACTAGGATACTTGGATCCTTATCATGAGCGACATTTGCTTCGCTGTCCAATTTTTTTTTTGAGCCTTCTTATACTTCTGACAGTCCTTCTTAACATGACCATCTTTGCCACAAAACCAACAACTGTTTTGTTTCCCTCTTGACTGTGATCTTCTTCTTGCAGATTGGGACCTCCGATTGTTATTATATCTGCCTCTATATTGGCTTCTTCCTCTATTTTCGGTGCTCACCATTGTGAGAGCATTACCGGATGAGGACTCATCATTCTTCCTCCTCAAATCTTCGGAGAGAAGGGTGGATGAAACTTCATCAAAGGCCAACTTCTTGGTACTTGATGCTGAAATGCTTACGGCTGTCACAAGTCCATCCCAGCTATTAGGAAGAGAACATAACAATAGGACAACCTTATTCTCATTGTCTTGTGTCATGCCAACTGAATTTACTTGGCTGATCAAGGTGTTAAACTCGTTGAGATGATTTGTCATGGCTTTGCCTTGCCTCATCTTAAGCTTGTATAACTTCTTCATGATGAATACTTTGTTTCCAGCGGATGTTGTGCATATGTCGAAGCCAATTTATCCCATACGTCCTTTGCTATTGCTTTGTCTATAACATTATGTAATACATTATCGCCTAATGCAAAAAAGATTGTTGCCATGACTTTTTCATCAAGCTTCTCCCAATCTTCGCCTTTCATAGAGGCTGGTTTCTTTGCTTTTCCTTCAAGTGCAAGAGAAAGCTCTTGCTTGATTAACAAAGACTTCATTTGAATCTTCCATATCCCGTAGTTCTTCCCAGAAAATTTGTGAACCCTTAAATCTTCCATGATTCTGAAATTTCAATCACCGAAATCTCAAACAGCGATTCAACCTTGCTCTGATACCAATTGTAGAATCAAAGAGTTCACAATGAAAAACAGAGAACACAGAATAAAAGAGCAGAAAAGAAATAAACACAGAATACACTTGTTTACCATGATTCACCACAACAGTGGCTACGTGCACACTTAGAGCAGAACAATTATATTAACTCAATTGAATGTTTACAATGAATTGGAGAGTCTTATAAATAATCTCACAACCAAGCAGCTGAAAGAACAAAGGCAGTAACAGACAAAAGTCCGTTGGCCTTCCAATACTCAACAATATTGAATTCAGAATATGAAAAATAAAAATCTGCTGTTAAACTGGTCATACCCTGACAGTAAATAAATTGCTGTTGAACCAGTCGAGTATGCGTTCTAGGGAAAATGGGTCCACGAAAAACAAACGAACACAGAGTTTTGAAATGTGTTAAATCTGGTGGTTGAATAATATAATAGTTTAGAGCTCTGAGCGTAGGTTTTTGAAATATATATCAGTCTCACTCTCTTACATGTATGCTTCATTTATCATTGTCTCACTCTCTTATATGTATGCTTCATTGTGGTTTACATTTTTTAATTTTTATTACTTTTGTCTGTATATTTTATAGTGGTCTGTGATTTGAGTTGGGGCTTAATTCAATTGACAAGAACTTATTGTAATAAAGTACAAGATCACTAAGTTAGTCTCCCAGCCCACACGAAAAACTTGATTCTGCACTGTGACTCTTGATATATATGCATATTGTTGGTTCTTCATAATACTAGTGAATATTGTGTAAATGGAATAATTTATAACACTTTTCATGACTAAGTGTAGAAATGATTTGTTTTCTATTCTGTAAAGGTTTTCTAAAGGATAAATATATTAATGTTTCATAGCCTTATGCGTGCCTCTGTCTGATCCTTCTTTCATAATAGATACTAGTTTTGTGTGTGCTTCGTTATAATCTTTCAGGCTTGATATTTACAATTTGTGCTGCTCTTACTTGATTATACAAGTGAACATTGTATACATCGGAAAGCTCGAGATTCTCTTGGGAACTAATTGTGGAAATTATTTGCGTATCTTTCAGTAAAGCTAATGGACACTGAAAATACCCGCGTTGTCCAGTGGTTAGAAGAAAACCGAGAACATTCATACCGGTTAGAAGTGGGAAGTGATAGAAGGCTTGCAAGCATTTTCATGGTGCCGAAGACGCTGAAAGAAAATGATGCAATCTTCACTCCTCAGGCGATATCGATAGGATTCTATCACTTCCTCAAACCTCACCTTGCTGAAATGGAGTCCGAAAAATCTAAAATCATTGCACGGGCGGTTATGAGTAAACTTCGTCCTCATTTCTTCAGACCACTCCGAATGGTTCGAGATGGTGGAAGTCTTTCAGATTTGCAGGACGACAACTTTTTTGGAAGTGTGGTCCCTCGCTGCAGGGACTTCTATGGAGACGCTCACTTTCTCCAAAATCTGAATCAGGAAGCTTTCGCCATGATGCTGTTTAGGGATGCTTCCTTCCTTCTCCTTTTCCTTGAACACCATGTTGTCAATCGCCAACAAAAGAAAAAATTCATGCATTCTCAAGCTCAACAACCATCAGCCTTAGATAACGGCGACCCATTCCATGATCTCAAGTCAGGTACAGGTCTCTGGTTGGCTGTCAAGATCGATATTATCAAACTCGAAAATCAAATCCCGCTGTCCACCCTAGAGTCACTGTATGCCCTCATAGGCAATCCACATCAATGTTATGCTGACTTTCTTGCCAATGTATGCTCTGAGTACTCCCCATTGTGGATTAAACGTAGTCAAAACCCAGATCTAGTTAGCAAACGTCATCTCCTGCATTGCATCCATGCAACAGTTTATATCAAGCGGCCTGTACACGTTGGCCAAGGCCCTCCTCCTGGCGAAAGCCGTAGTAATTGCTGGTCTCCCTTTACATGGCTCAAAAACAATGGTCCCTGGGTCAGAGGTAGTAATGAACGTAGTAAGGGCTATGCACCGCTAGAGGTTGGCCTTCACAATTATGCAAGGAATGCGCTTCATTCTGCATCACAATTAAGCAAAGCCGGAGTAAAATTCAGGCCTTGCCGCGAGGGCGGCATAGAGCACATACGTTTTGACAGCGCTCAGTCTACTTTATATCTTCCTCAGATGAAAATTGGTCCAATGACAGAGACGATCATTAGAAACTTGATAGCGTTCGAGTTGTGTTCACCGGAGATTGAAGAAAACGCGGTTATTGGTTATACTCGCCTTTTGAAGGAGCTGACGCAAGACGCCAAAGACGCTGAGGTGCTGAGAAGGAACGAAATCTTTGCAAACTTCGGCGTGGGCGATGACTGCAAGATGGTGGAGATTGTGAAAGGCTTGAGCAGCTCGACATGGAATCCATACTGTAAACCAGTTAACGAAGCCCGGAAAAGCCTACAGGCTTACTACTCAAGAAGCAGACTGAAAATCCTGTGGAGTGAATTTCGGGACACCTATTGCTCAAAACCATGGGTTTTAATCTCAGCCCTCGCAGCCACAGCCTTGCTTTTTATGACTGCTGTGCAAGTGTTTTGTTTGTTCTACACCTGCAATAAGAACTCTTAGATCATTTGTTTTTGTCTATAGCCAGTAAAATTGTGAAATTTCATTTGATTGATTTTCACATACTACTGGTTTCTCTGTTTAGAGTAATTTAGTTTAAATATGTGTATTAGATGTAGGGTTAGAATATAGTGGATAGTGGTCAATTGCCTTTGGGATTGTGTCACATGGTAGATCAGTTAGTGGGTAAAGATTAGGTTGTGTAGTGTTCTTTTCTTGGTTAGGTGGTTGTCATTTTTATTTTGTACTTCTCTTTTTTTTGAATAAATCTTTACCTGCCTTACAATAGATTGATTTCTACTTTACATACCTCTATTGAAGAAAGTGATTTCTCTTTCCCCTTTACCTGCGTGCATTGAAGAAATGATTTCTCTTTCTCCTTAATCCAACTTCATTGAAGAAAGTGGTTTCACTTTCTCTTTTAATTGGTATCATGCCCTGTGATCATTGAAGGAAAAAGCTCAAACACATAGATGTCTATACTAATGGAGCTTGTAGATTATAGATGTTTACCATACCAAAGTTATGCAAAAACTACATGCACAAGTCGATCTACTTTTAGATGTCATTTGGCAATGAATTCAAAGTCAAATGGTGATAGGCAAAATAAGAAATTTGTGAAGTTTTATAGTAACTTATTATCTTAAAATATTATAGATTTGAAAAAAATTGTATGATAGAAATTAAAAATATTATGCCTCATTTTGAAAAGGCACCACTTGTAGTTTGGAGTATCTTGACAAAAATATTGAATTTCTTGTCGAGTAATTTTGACGTATTTTCAAGCCAAATATCAAGTCCCGTTCTCTTTGAATTCTTTTGAGGCAATAAAACACTTTCAATCACATATATCCAACAAGAAAGATACACACATTTTATCAAAAGAAATATCTACTCGAATTTAGTGACAAATTTCTTCTTGTGACCTTTTGAACATGAAATGCAATAAGCTCTTTTAAACAGAGCTTTTTGGTAACATGGATCAAAGCTAAATATTTTTGTAGGATTTTACAAACTCTTTTACATGTACTAAAAAATTTAAAGCAGCAAGAAAGAGTGTACTTTCTTGAATTTTGTGACAAACTTTTGCTTGTGACCTTTTCAACACAAAATGCAAACACCTCTTTTCAAGAGAGTTTTTTTGCCAACATGAACTAAAAGTAATTTATTTTTTTCAGCCCTTTACAATCTCTTATCTGTGCATTGAAAATTCGAGAGGACCAAGAAAGAATGCAATTCGCTATTTTCCTTTTAATAAACTAAGCTAACTTATGAATGAAACTACAACTATCCAAATTTAGAACAAAAGGTTATTATCAATTGGGGCAACAAAATTAAAATTATGTTACCTCTTCAATCACTTTAGTCATGTATTGGGTGCGTAGCAGAAATATTGTTTATTTCAGTGATTTTTTTTTTGAGAATTGTCAAACAGAGCCATTAGAAAGAATAAGAAAAGCATTGTATCATTCTCTAGTCTCTTTGCATTTGTCAATGCTTGGATAGGAGCTAGCAAGAAAGAGTTGACTTCGATCCATTTTATGAATAACTATTAACATATAGGTTTAGATAACTATTTAAATTTTAAAAAATATCTACTAATTTCACACTCTAATCATTTATTCATCATGGTGTAAAATGAAATCGAACAAAATCAAAATTTATTTCCAAAATATAGAATAAAATATGAACTCAAATTTAATCATGTCTTTGTCTATGCCTCTAATTGGTGGGCATGCAAAAACACAACTTTAGATACAAGTATCATACTGAGTATAGATTATTGTATCTCCAGAGCCTCACTAGTGACTTGGCTATGCATTTTTATACATTTGATGCTATAACAAATTTCTTGGAACATAGATTATTATATCCAAAGAACTTGCTACCAATTCTCCTACAAACCAAACCCAAGCTTGCTTCTTCATAATCCCTCATTGCTATTAGATTATACCATCATTTTTATGCTTAGGCAGTTGCAAATTATAATAGTTTTTATGTTGTACTATTTGAGCTTTATGTGTCACAATACCTAATATGTACCATTGGCACTCTTTTGTATTATTTTAGAACTATATGAAAATATCCTTATTTTATAGATGATCTATGTTACATGATTATGACAACAAGTTACATACGCAATAATTATGATTCATAGAGTCAACTATGCCTTCTTTGAATTAATTGTTAATGAAAAGTTTTTAGAAACTAAATGGATATGCTTTATTTGCAATATAAAAACTTTGTATTTATTTATTAAATGTTAAAATAGCTAAAGATGTTTTACATGGCATGGGCATTCCACATGTGTCCAAATCCAGAATTTGCATGTATTTTCTCATTCCGCCACCACTTGCTAGGAATTGCACTACAATATAGCTCTTGTTCTTAAGACAATGGTAATAGCATTAACAATGATTCAAGGAAAGTAGGCTATAGGAATTGACTTTGGAACAAACAACTATTGTCTTTGTATGTATGACAGGGGGCAAGTTGACATAGACAAATATGAGAAAGGAACGAAAACCTTTCCATGTATGCTTACATTCTTTGGTCATGAAATTGTAGGACCAGTGCAGCTACAAAGGAACAATTCACAATAAACCTACAAAATATACAAAATAATAGATTAACACATTGACATCACATAGATAACACATAAAGTTCAACTTTATACCAGAATAACCCAAGGGAGTACTAACAAAAAGGCTCTCCTTAGAGCCACCAAGGAGGGAGTGATGAACATAATTGTGGGGTGACATATTAGCTCCTATTTTTCTATAATAAATATTCATATATTCATAAGGCACCAAAACACCAATACATTCCCACATCTCCCTAACCTCTAATCCTTCACAAAAAACCATATGCATATAATACCAACCAACCAAGTGGGTAATCATACCCAAAAATATACCTCTTTCAAGAACACATGGGTACTTATACGCAATAATTATATCCTTCAAATAACAAACATGATTTCAAATAAAGAAATATATGGGCACTCGTACCCAATAATATCTCTAATAATTAATCACATGGGTGCTCATACCTAATTAAGCCCACCCCCACAAAAGTATCAACTCACTCAACACCCATGCATGGGGTGAGCTTCTTATTATGGGATTTAAACCCCAATCCAAATCCTTATCCAATAATAAATATCACATACACACACATAAAATACAAGTTTATCATAAAACTAACAAATGTATGTAACAACCACAAGGTGAAAATTCCTCACAATACTATAACAAGAACAACAACTAAAAATATAACACAAATACAACAGAATAAGGATGATTGTGCAAGGGAAATTACCAAGTTTTACCTCTAGCATTGATGAAGAAAATTATAACTCTATTCTCACTCTTCATCTAGCTCTATTCCATCAATCTTTTTTCTCTCCTTTCTCTTCCCTCCCCTTCCTAAACATTAAAAATCCAATGCCAAAGATTCTAGAAACTCTTAGCAACATGAATAATTTCTTCTTCCCAATCTGAAAACTACGTATCTCACCTATTTTACCTCACACATGTGTGAGCATAGTAGTGGAAGAGATTCACTTCATTGGTTTATTCCATGTATCCCACTCCACTCTCTCATTCTTTTCTCTTTCACTTACTTGTTTGGTTATAAACTCACCACTTTTAAAAATGTGATTATAAAAGGGGTCAAAACTCAAATTTGAATGACTTTAATACTTTTAAATGAACCCCAACCCATAATGCTATAACCTGGGATGCTAGGGAACACATAATATAGAGAAGATCAATTAATAAAATCATTCAATCTAAGATAGAAATGGTTATTCACCAACAACTTGATACCACATTTTACTATTAAACTCCCTTAAGGCATCACATTGACACAACTTTACAACACAACAATTTCACATAACATTTATACATATTGAGTATGTAAATCACTAGAATCCTAATTCATTTTATACATCACCACACATTGCACATCACAATACATCACAAATCACAATACATTACATGCCACAATACTAACCTCTAATTAAACACCTTAGCCTCACCATATAGGCTAGTTTGGTGAGACCAGTTACATCACAAGGCCATCTTGTTATCCTCCCCATCCCATTGGCCATAAGTACCTACACACTTGACTTCAAGCATTAGTGCATTATGGAAGTTTAATATATAAAAGAAACAATCATCAAGTAGAATTTACATATATCACATCTATCTAATGATCAATTTGTATTAATAATCTTGATGCAAAAATTAAGTAAAATCCTATATCTATCTCATTGCAAACATGTGTACCATAGTTAGAAACTCACATTTCATGCTACATTCTAACAAAAGTAGATCCAAAATCCTAGACATCGATATCATCTACCTTATAAACATATTCTTCTTACATTTTGATCAAATTTCATACCAAGCTACAAAACCATCATTATTTAGGATACTCATGGAGTGATCATTCAATCTATATAATCAACATAACTATTTAAGAAAA
This sequence comes from Chamaecyparis obtusa, assembly GCA_027943335.1. NCBI lineage: Eukaryota > Viridiplantae > Streptophyta > Pinopsida > Cupressales > Cupressaceae > Chamaecyparis > Chamaecyparis obtusa. The sequence goes on along the minus strand of BSBK01000293.1, from coordinate 506,781 downwards.
TATATGTGCTGCTATATAGATCACAAATAAGTAAAACAACAAAATACCAAATAAGAATGTTGAGTTAGACATAAATTTGGCAAGGTCCATTATTAATTAAGACCATCAACTATTTCAAGTGTTATTATTAAAAGAATATATATATGCCGCTGATTATTCCTAAGAAAGTATTCACAATAAAAGAAATAATATAGAATCAATACTATTATTCATGATTAATGATGAAAATACTCCTAGGTATAATCATACATGATCATTGTTAGAGGGTGGATCTCACAAAATGTTAATGCTTCTTTTTGTTGTTCAAAATGGGAATTCATGACCTAGTGAATTTCTAGGAGCCTGATCAAGTTCTCATGAGATTTTTAGAATCAATCGAACACCTCCCTTTCCCAAATCAAAGTTTCTCCATTTTGTAATAATAAACACCCATGAGTAAGGCATCATCAATAATTGCACCTACTAGTTAAAATCCAAGAATGTAGCCCAATGATATAATGATAAATTTTATGCAGCTCATTACAACACATCCTTAGCCAATAACAATGTCTCTAATATCTACATCAACCATCTTTGATGGTGGTAAAAAATGACACTATGCTTATATTTAAGTTGACCTATTGTAAAAACTAAAATCTAGAATATGCTTCTTGGTGATATGCCAAATTCACTTTATAAAATGATACAATGGTACCAGTAGCTTCCTAAACTCCATCATGTAAATATGCTTCTCCTTCCATGACTCTAGTAGATGTAGCACGTTTTATTACTTTATTTCCAAAGTCATTTACTTCAGGAAAATTTTCACGTAAAATATTCAACATTACATCTTTTCTAACAAAGTAAATCCCCATGCTAGCTATGTAAGACCTCTTCTTTGCTCATTTTTCATTCTTTGACAAAGTAACCAGAATGATATTTGCATTAGTTTATTTACGTACTTGAACAAATTTCTAATGATTTCCATCCAAAGTCATAAATTTATTATTGAATGCTCTTTTAATGGCCACGAACATTGTCTAACTGTACCATTTCCTAGAATAATGCTCAACACATTTTTGTAGTATTTGTTAGAAATCTAATATGGGAAAGTGAGATACCAAGTAGGGGAGGGTGAATCAGATATCCACTACCAATTTCACTTTGACATAAATTCAACTTACTTATCATAAACATAAAATTCAATAATGAAATAGATCTAACAATCTAACTTCATCCATGAAATGAAACACATAAAAAAAAGATTTTGGTTACCCAAAAAACCCTTGAAAGGTAAACCTGGGGTGGGGATGACACGCACAAATCTTCAGTATTGTAGTATTAAAGTTTTCCTATTAGGGCTACAGAATTTGATCATAAACTAATGATCTACCCTATGACCTTGGTTAAAGGATTTAAAACTTACAATAAAGTAAGCAATTGGTTAAGAGATTCACATAGGCTTGTAAGGACCACTCTATTAAGAGATTTACCCTGATTCACTTGCTAAAATATATCAGCACCTACTCCTTTAGTTTTCACTATGATGCTGATAAAAGATCTTCTCCTTACAATACTTGTTTGATCTCCTCAATAAAATATAGCTCTATTATGTCCTTCACTTCTTTTCTCAGTCACTCTGACTGATCTCTTCCTATATCAAAATACTTCTCTATTTTGCGTACATGAGATCTCATTCAATGAATCCAACCATATATATCATTTTAGGGTTTGGATCTCATCTTATATAGACAAGAAATCAACCTTCTAGATCAAGATCAATGATCTAGATTCTCTACTTATGCCACTTAAGCATTCCATTATTATGATAGGTTACATGGATTACATAGGGATTAATGATTGTAAATACAAGGTATAATCAACTCTGTGATTCCCTCAACAAACATTAAATATTATATAGATGTCGGCCAAAATGGTTTACCTAAGTGTTTGTGCCATTACAAACACATATGTAAAAATTGGTTTGCTCAGCATATGAAGTCTCTAACGCTTGACATTTACTATTCTTCATACACTAGTGCTCAACACTAACTCTTCTATACAACTTGACATAAAATTCTTAGCGAGTACTGAAGTATTTGGTGACCTCTGAATTGCTTGGCAGTAATTACTGCTCGGTAACTGTTACCCTAATTTTCATATCTAGGCAAATTTAGCTAAAATCTATTCTAAAGACTTTATTTTACTCCTGCCGAGCATCTCTGAAAGTTTCATGACCTCATGCTTTATTTCCTGGCCTCTGCAATTATTTCAAGTCCCTGGTTTGCAAGTCAAAATATTCAAAAAAGTAGCCGTTGTGTTGAGACCTTTTAAAATCCTCAAAAAAACCCTAAGGCCCTGTTATGTTTCCTTGTTACTTTACCAGAAACTTAAAATCCTCAATACCCATGTGCGCATTAATCTCATTGGCTGGTTGCAGGTTCTCTAAGTTTCTCGACGGTTACTTTTCCCATTCGGTGACTTAGTGAATACATCAATTCTCATAATCTCTAAGTATTTCCTAGTCATCATTTAACTTCTTGTGACCTAGCGACGGTTAGCTTTTCTTCAATTATGTATTCACGTGGAAGTCTGGGGGTCACTTTAGTGGGGTCCCGGTTAGAAGGATCCAACACCTGGCGTATCTTCGCATAGGTTGGTGTCAGAGCTTGAGATCTTAAGATGATTGTTAGATCTTCCATGTCTATAGTGCTACAGTGTGTCAATAGGACCGGTGCCACCTCATTCGATTCGGTAGTTTTTGATTGGTCCACATGTATCGAGTCATCTTTTTGTCAGTAGGACCAAGTTCTTTCGGTGGTCAGAGGTCCTGACAGTTGTCAGAGGATCGACGACTGTCTTAAGTTTGCGAAGGGTTTTTCTGACACATGAGATTATAAGACAACCGCCAGATTTTCCAAGTGTTCAGACTTGTCAGTGGGTTTGGTGCCAGGTCAGGATGAGTTACCAAGTCCTTATTGGTCAGAATAAAGAGATATGTCAGGTGGTCCCAGTGATGCATATTGCTGACATGCATGCTTTTGATTGGCCATCGAATGATGATGAGGATTTCCAGGTGGACTGATGTGTCAGAAGGGTCCTGACTTAATGAAATCTATGGTAGGCATATAATCTGAAAGAATCTTCTGAGGTCATGAGGAGGTGAGACTAGCCGTTAGATTGGAATCAGGCGATTGTGGGTCCATTGTTAGAGAACTGCTGAGGTGTATGCCTACAAAGTAGCTGGAGTGAATAAAAGATTGCCAAGTGGTGGGTCTGGGCCTAGGGTCTAAAAGAGTTCTTCGTGACTTAAAGAAGAGAAAAGTCAAGGTGGTTCCTTGTGCTGATTTGCTCATGTTTCATTGGCTGTTGACTTCCATGGTGGTCTTAACCTATCAGAAGGGGATTTTAAGTGATTTCAAGGTGCATCACGGCCATTCATCTGTCGAGAAGGGTCTTTCATCGACGGTTGCATTTTAATTTGAGGCCCCGCTAGCCGTTAACATTCAAATTTGAATTTCTATGCTGGTTTTCTGCTAGGGTTTTGCATTTTGATAGCCATGCATGATAGTTTGGTAGCTGGAATTAATTTCTTCAGGATAGGGATAGTTGGAAGGATAATGATGAATGATCTAATCGTTGGCACCGTGGATTTTGCAGGGGGCCATGTCGTGTTGAAATTCTTAATGGGTTGCCGCCACCTTTTGCAGGGTTATTATTAAAAATAGAAATATCTATGAGATCAAATTTGAAGCCTTCATGGCTTAGTGGAGTTGTAGGTGGGTAGTTAAGTCAAAGTTGTTGTGTCTGCAGGTAGACTCAGTCTAGGATTAACACGCAAAGAGAAAGATTTGATCTAATGACCGATTCTTAGTGATTTTCATGATGGGTCAGTAGTGACAAACTAGGGGTTTGATATTTTATTTTAAAATCTATAACCCTAGTTAGGTCAGTTTTGGACTCCTTCCTGCGGGTAGTGAGTGTTGTATATATTATTTTTTAGAGCCTTAATGCTCAAGAGGTTCATTTTTTATAAAAGAGAGAAGCCCACTTTTGCGAGGAAGTCATCTTTTCTCAGAAAGTGATCTGTGGTATTTTTTCTACCCTCTAGTTCTTCTACTCTTTGTAATCTCCCATTGATGATCAAGGCATTCTTGAGGTACTTGTGATATTTGTTCTATCCCTGTCTTCACTGTCTTGATTATCTCTTATTGGATTGAAGTTTATGAATGTTGTTAATGGAAATTGGGGTTCCTAGTCCCTCTCATTTTCTGTGATTTTGTGTGTTACTATGTCTGATATGATTTAGATGTTTTGTGGGTATACTACAACCCCTAGTAGTCTTATCTCATTCCTACACCTAGTTGTAGAAAAGGATGTTTGCTTGCAGGTCATAAGTTGTGTCTTTTGTTTAGACCCTCCTATGAAACACTTATGCAAGCCTATCTAGTGAGTTGTGACTTATTAGACCTAATTTCTCCATTGGTCTCATTCCTACATACTGAGATCCAAACCCTAATTTTGGTGCATCACCTAGTAGGTAGTTTTCTTTCAAGTCATTTCCCTTACAAGCATTCCTTTTATCCCTTTCCCTCAAAAGTTTTACTTTCATGTCAGAAAGAAAATTAAGGTGATTATCCAAGAGGAACCAGCCTAGAACCTGGAGGTCTCATCTCAGTTAGCAAAGGTCCCACAACTTAGAGATGATTCCCATGTTATACTGAGTTATCAAGACCAAGAGAGCTTGAAACAAAGGGTGCAAACTTAGTGTATAACAATTCTGGCATGCCCGGTGGGACTAGAAGTTATTCAAATTCAAAGATATGCTATCTCTAATATGTAGATTGCATAAAGTATGCTTTTAGAAGTCATTCTATCAAGTATATCTGGCGACTCCACTGTTCAAAGATCAGAGGCTTCCTTGTTCAAAATTTTATGAGAAAGATTGAGACTAGAAGCTCAAAACCTACCCAATTTTCAGAGTTGCCCTCAAGAAGAAGTCATAAAGGCAAGTCAACTCAAAGAATATCCCCTGCAAGGAGAGTTCAATCAACACCTCCTGATACTTCAGAAAGGAGACCTTCTCCCTTTCATTCTAGAAGTAGAGGTAGATCTCTAACCAGAGATCTAGAAGAAGATTCCAATCAAGCAGCAAATACAACTCACATAGTTGTCAACCTTCAGATCCCAACTCCTACAATGGCTAGACCATTTGCTTTTGCACCATTCAATCAGGGTAGCCCATTAAATTTTTCTCAACACCATGATGTGTCTTTGGTGGCACTTAAGAGTATACCTAATTTTACTGGTGAAGGGCAGACAACTGCTTTTGAGCACATAAGAGATGTGACCACCATATGCAGCATACATAACATTACTCAAGAGTATGTGGCCACAAAGTTATTAGCAACCTCTCTAAAAGGTAAGGCTCTAGAATGGTTTAGAACTCTAACTGTTGGTTCTATTACTTCTTGGGATGAGTTAGGGGATGCATTAAGTAAACATTTTGAGGATAAATCAGATAATTTGTTTCTAGTTGAGCAGCTAACAACTATTAAGAGAGACCCTCAAGAACAAATGATAGATTACAATAGTAGATTCCTTAAAACATGGAATAGAATTCTATTATCAGTAAGACCATTAGCTAACCATGCCTTCCTTTACTATTTACAAAGTCTGAATGGTCAAATTTTTGTCATGATCCAGTCTATGGGTGGTACTTCTCTACCCCAAGCTTTTGACATAGTTGTCAGGGCTGAAAATTGTTTGATCCAAGTAGACATGATTGCTAGAAGGCCTCCATTGCCCATCTTTCTTAGCCTTCAACCCATTGCACCTGCCCAAGTACCCCCATTCACCCCTATCCCAGCCATTTTGGCACCCCAAGCTAGTACTAGTGGTCAAGAGCTGAGGGCTAGTTCCTCTCAAGAGTTACAAGAAATAAAGAGTAGTCAACAAAGTAGTCAGCAAGAAATGACTAACTTGTTGCAGACCTTTACTAAAGAGGTCACAAATTTGAAGAAGCAAGGTCAAGGAATCAGACCACCATTTCAGACACAAGGCCAAGGTCCTAGTCAGCAATATCAAAATCAAGGACAACCTTATCAAAAAAATAGGCCATCATACCAAGGAGGCTATCAAGGACAAAGACAAAGTTTTAATCAGAGACCATTTCAACCATATAATCCTGCACCTCTAAATTTTGCAAATCTAGTGAGGGATGTGGTTCCTAGCCAAAATAATGTGGCTATGGAGAATGAATGGTGTTTTCCTTGTAATCAGCCTCATAATCAGGCTACATGTTCAAATGGATGGATGAACCAAGCTCTAATGGTTCAAAATGCCTCACAAGCTCAATCAGAGGTTTCATCCAGTGGGTCAGTGCCTCAACAAGAATCACAAGAGAATGAGACTGCCATTTTCAATTGGGAGCAACCAGACTTCAATGGAGTCAATGATGAGGTTGCTTTTGTCACCTATACAAGAGAAAAAAGAAGAGCTCAAGACATGGAGAGAGTGATTTCCAACTCCAAAGCTACTACATCTACAGAGCCACTATAGCAAACTACTCCCATCACACCTAAGGAGGCTCCTGTCATTACAAGCAAAGAAGGCTAGCATTCCAAAGAGGTAGAGCCCATCATGCCAAAGATGCAACAAAGAGTACATAATGTGACACCATTTAATATTGTAGACAACATGAATAAGGTGAATGTCACCATGTCCATGTGGGACTCTTTGGCTCTTCCAGGACAACCTGAAATTTTGAAGGCCATGTCAGAAGTAACAATTCCTCAACCTGCAAAAGAAGCTGCAAAGCCAGTGTTGGTCAACACTGATCAAGAAAAGGAGGCTCCAAGTAGAAACTCCAAAGGAAATGCCACACAAGGTAGGAATTCAAAGCCACCTCCCTTTTATGTATCTTTAATCATTGGAAAATCTTTAGTACATAATTGTATGGTAGATAGTGGAGCTACTAGCACTGTAATGCCCAAGAAAGTAGCTGACCAGTTAGGACTAAAATATGAGCCCTTCCAGAAGAAGGTTACCCAACTTGATGGATCCTCAGTCAATACTATAGGTGTGGCCAGGGATACCAATCTAATCCTGCATGCTAGTCCTAATTTTTCAATCCTCCTTGATATATATATCATAGATCTCCCTGCATTATGTGCTATATGTCTTTCAACGGAGTTTATAGCCAAGATAGGAGGTTACCTATCTTTTGATTGGTCTCACATGTTATTTCATATGAGGTATGGGACCAAGGTCACCATTAAATTAGAACCATTAGCAGCACACCATATAGAACCATATGTATCCAACACCATCAATGTGAACTGCCCTATATTTGATAGCAGTGACTTCCAAACTATTAGTGAAGCAAGCACTAAGATAGGAGATATCCCTGATATTTTCTTAGATGAAAGAGAATCAGAGCATGTTGTTTGGAATGCTGGTTTGGGAAACTACTTGTTACAAGAAAGTAATGCTGTAGAGCCAAGCCTTCTCAAAGAGGATACTGATTAAGAAGATCAGAGCAATCAGGTTTGGGGACTATTTTTTGATGGAGTTAGAAGTAGACATGGTTCTAGTGGTGGTGCTATGTTAGTGTCCCCAAAAGGAGAAAGGTATTATACTGCCTTTAGATTTAGTTTCTCCTACACTAGCAATACTGCAGAGTATGAAAGTCTAGCCAATGGACTAGAATGGGCTAGAAGAAGAGGGCTCAAGGCCTTAAAATTTTATGGTGACAGTGAGTTAGTTGTCAGCCAAGTAAGAGGGATAAGTGCAACCAAAAATGACACCATGAAAGCATACAAGCATAGAGTTTGGGATGCAATTGAAGATTTCCATGCTTTCAATATTGTTGCCATCCCTAGAAAGTTAAATCAAAATGCAGATAGGTTAGCTATTGTTGGATCCCAGTATGACATCCCAAATAGCATTTCAAAAGAGGTGGATCAATAGCATGTTAAGATTATTGTTAGACCATCTATTCTTGATAATGATGTCAATTGGCAAGTGTTTGACAATGATGAACAAATTCTGTAGTTCTTGTTTGAAGAAGATGTTTTTTCAGAACACAATCAAGATAGGCTATCACAAAACTATGGTGATCAAGTGATACAGTTGAAATCCAATAAGATGCCTAGAGGTCTCGTTACTTTGGAGACTATCTTCAACACGGATGATGAAGTCAAGAAAAGAAAAGCTGGCCTGGTAGTTCAACAAGAACATTGTGTTAAATTAGAGTTGGAACCAGGTAAGAGCCTACAATTTGGAAAGGTAAACACTGAATTGGAAAAGCAAGCTTACACTCATTTATTCAAAGAATTCAGTGATGTTTTTGCATGGAAATATGAAGATCTCAAAGGTTTTGATCCAGCCCTTGCTCAGCACACTATTGAATTAGAACTAAATGCCAAACTAGTGAGGCAAAAGAAAAGGCTTGTTAATCCTAAGCTTGAACCACTTATGCATAGAGAAGTGATCAAACTCATAGAAAGTGGTATCATCTACCCCATCAAGAATACTAGTTGGGTTTCCAACCTTGTTCCTATTAGGAAGAAGAATGGGGAGTTGAGGTTATGTGTTGACTTCAGGGATCTTAACAGGGCCTCATTAAAGGACTACCATCCACTACCCTCTATGGAACAAATCTTACAATGTGTCTCTGGATCTGAGAGATTTTCATTGTTGGATGGCTATTCAGGATACAATAAGATCTTAGTAAATAAAGAGGATCAATATAAGACTGCATTTACAACCAAGTGGGGAACCATGGCTTATCAGAAGATGCCCTTTGGTTTGTCAAATGCAGGTGCTACATTTCAAAAGGAAATGGATATGGCCTTTAAGAGCCTAATGTACAAGTTTGTGTTGGTCTACTTAGATGACATAAATGTCTATTCAAAGTATGCAGTAGATCATATCAAAGATCTGAGGAAGATTTTTGAAAGGTGCAGAGAATTTGGGGTATCTCTTAATCCCAAGAAATGTGTGTTTGTAGTTCATGAAGGAAAACTATTAGGATATGTAGTATCCAAAGAAGGAGTTACAGTGGATCCTGAGAGAATTATAGCTATCCTAGATCTACCCCTGCCACACAATAAAAAAAGTCTTCAATCTTTCATTGGAAAGATAAATTTTGTTAGGAGATTCTTGCCTAACATTGCAGAGTTACTTAAGCCTTTAACAACTATGTTAAAGAAGAGTTCAACTTTTAGTTGGACTAAAGAAGGAAAAGCCAACTTCCAAGCTATTAAAGAAGCCTTAATAGAAGCTACTGCCCTGTTGAACCCAAATTTCAGTAAGGATTTTATCCTTTATGCTTATGGGGGTTCATATACTATCTCTGCAATGCTGACTCAAGAAAATTTAGAAGGATTGGAGCAGCCTATTGCTTTCTTTAGCAAAGGTTTAGAAGAGTATGAACAAAGATACTCTTTTGTAGAGAAACATGTACTTGCTATGGTGAAGAGCCTTAAAAATTTTAGATATCTATTGACTCATAGCAAGGTGCATTTAAAAGTTACTCATCCAAGTGTCAAAGAATTTTTGCTTTCCAAGGACCTAAATGAGAAAAGAGCTGGTTGGATCACCAAGGTGATGGAATATGACATTGATATTCAGACCACCAAGCTGGTTAGAGGAAGAGGTCTTTGTGAACATTTGGAAGAGGATGAAAGTTCAAAGAAATCAGAGCAAATGGATGCATCTCTGGTGGTGCACTCTACAGAAGAACAAACCAAGGCAACAAGTTGGTTGCCTAATATGATCAATTACTTGAAGATAGGACAATGTCCTACAGGCTTGGATTCAGCAAAAAGGAGGTATTATAGGTTATAATCTATTCCTTTTGTGCTGATTGATGATGTTCTTTTCAGAAGGGATCACAATGGTGTCCTTTTGAGATGCATTGATTCAGAAAAGACAGCTGATGTCCTATTTGAGTTTCATGATGGACCTTCTAGAGGTCACTTTTCTCCTAGGACTACTGCTTTTAAGATCATGAGGGCTGGGTACTATTGGCCATCTATCTTTAAGGATAGTCATGATTATGTGAGAAAATGCATCAAGTGTGCCATGTTTGCAGGAAAAGAAAGGCTTGCAGCCTTGCCCCTACAACCAATCAGAACAAAGAAGCCCTTCATGAAATGGGGTATAGATTTCATTGGCATGATTAATCCTCCATCTAGTGTAGGCCATAAGTGGATTATCACTGCAACAGATTATTTCACCAGATGGACATAGGCAATTTCTGTAAAAGAGGTCAATGAGAGTGTTGTCCTAAGCTTTTATGATGACTTCATTCATAGGTTTGGCACTCCTGATTCCATCATTTTAGATAATGCCTTGGCATTCACAAGTCTTAAAGTCTCAGAGTGGGTAGTCAAGAATGGCATCTATCTAAATACCAGTTCCAATTATTACCCCCAAGGCAATGGCTTGGCAGAATCCACCAATAAGAATTTGGTTAGGATAATCAAGAAGACTCTTCAAGAGAATCAGAGAGATTGGCACACAAAGCTCAAATCTGCCTTGTGGTTAGACAGAATTACCCCAAAGAAAATCATTGGTAATTCTCCTTACATGTTAGTGTATGGCAAGGAGGCTAAATTATCCATTTCAACAAAATTACCAGCTCTGGACTTAGCTACTCAATATGCCCTGTTTGATGAAAAGGATCCCTTACAGATCATATATGCTCAATTGATGGAATTAGAAGAACTCAGAGGAAAGTCAATGCAAGATATGGAATTTCATCAGATATAGAAAAAGAAGAGCTTTGATAGAAGAGCCAGAGTCAGAGACTTCAAAGTTGGGGATGTAGTCCTCAAGTGGGATGAGTTCAGGTCTAGACTTGACAGGCACACAAAATTTGACTCCTTTTGGGGTGGGCCATTTATAATCACTGAATGCATAGGTTCCAATGCTTTTCAACTATCAAATATGGAGGGAGATGCCTTGCCTATCTCAATCAATGGTTTCCACTTGAAGCCCTATTTTGAGGTTACCCCCTCTTTGTAATTTTTGTAAAGTTCCCCTATTTTCCTTTCCTTGCTTTCTAGTTTAGTTCCCTGTTTTCCAAGAAGTGCTCTGAGCACAGTTCCAGTTCTATCTCCCTATGAGAATTTTGAAATTTTGATAACCCCATGCCCAATGGATTGCTCTAAGGCCACTGGTTTTCCATGTCTAGTAGGCTGACATCCAGCAAAAGTTGCCAAAATGTTACCCTAATTTTCATATCCATGCAAATTTGGCTAAAATCTATTCTAAAGACTCTGTTTTACTCCTACCGAGCATCTCTAAAAGTTTCATGACCTCATGCTTTATTTCCAGGCCTCTACAATTATTTCAAGTCCCTGGTCTACAGGTCAAAATATTCAAAAAAGTAGCTGTTGTGTTGAAACCTTTTAAAATCCTCAAAAAAACCCTAAGGCCCTATTATGTTTCCTTGTTACTTTATCAGCAACTTAAAATCCTCAATACCCATGTGCGCTTTAATCTCATTGGCTGGTCATAGGTTCTCTAAGTTTCTCGGTGGTTACTTTTCCATTCAGTGACTTGGTGAATACATCAATTCTCATAATCGCTAAGTATTTCTTGGTCACCGTTTAACTTCTTGCGACCTAGCGACAGTTAGCTTTTCTTTAGTCGCATATTCACATGGAAGTCTGGCGGTCACTTTAGTGGGGTCCCGGTTAGAAGGATCCAATGGCTGGCATATCTTCACATAGGCTGGTGTCAGAGCTTGAGATCTTAAGATGACCATTAGATCTTCCATGTCTGCAGCGCTGCAGTGTGTCAATAGGACCAGTGCCACCTCATCTGATTCGGCAGCTTCTGATTGGTCCACATGTATCAAGTCATCTTTTTGTTAGTAGGACCAAGTTCTTTTGGCGGTTAGAGGTCCTGACAATTATCAGAGGATCGATGACTGTCTTAAGTTCACAGTGTTTTTCTGACACATGAGATTATAAGACAGCCGTCAGATTTGCCAAGTGTTCAGACTTGTTAGTGGGTTCGGTGCCAGGTCAAGATGAGTTGCTGAGTCCTTATTGGTTGGAATAAAGAGATATGTTAGGTGGTCCCAGTGATGTGTATTGCTAGCATGCATGCTTTTGATTGGACGCCTAATGATGATGAGGATTTCTAGGTGGATTATTGTGTCAGAAGGGTCCCAGCTTAATGAAATCTATGGTAGGTGTATAATCTGAAAGAATCTTCCGAGGTCATGAGGAGATGAGACTAGCCGTTAGATTGGAATTAGGTGATTGTGAGTCCATTGTTAGAGAACTATTGAGGTGTATGCCTACAAAGCGGCTGGAGTGAATAAAAGATTGCCAAGTGGTGGGTTTGGGCCCAGGGTTTAAAAGAGTTCTTCGTGACTTAAAGAAGAGAAAAGTCAAGGTGGGTCCTTGTGCTGATTTGCTCGTGTTTCATTGGCTGTTGACTTCCACGGTGGTCTTGACTTGTCAGAAAGGGATTTTAAGTGATTTCAAGGTGTATCACGACTGTTCATCTACCAGGAAGGGTCTTTCATCGATGATTACATTTTAATTTGAGGCCCCGTTAGCCGTTAACATTCAAATTTGAATTTCTGTGCTGGTTTTCTGCTAGGGTTTTGCATTTTGATAGCCATGTGTGATAGTTTGGTAGTTGGAATTGATTTCTTCAGGACAGGGATAGTTGGAAGGATAATGATGAATGATTTGTGTTACCACTGGTAAAAATTTCATGGTTCTACCCCTTTTTATTCTGGTCTCTGCAGTATTTTCTAGGTTTCTGGCTTAAAACCCTTGTTAATTTTCAAATATAGCCATTGGACGTTTAAAAAAATTCAAAATACCCTAGCCCTTTTCTATTTCGGTGTTTCTTTTTCATCCCACTTAAAAATTTTATCCGCATGTGCATTTTAAAAATTCACTTTACCTTGTGTGCGGTTAGGTTTTTCATGTGTCGGCGGGGTCCCCTTTAATATTTCCTATGTCCTCGGTTAATTTTTCCTAAGTCTGCATGCCCAGCGGTGATTTAATATTTCCCTAAGTCATGTTTTAATTTTTCCTAAGTTCTCAACTTCATTATTTCCTTGGGCCCCTCTCTGATAGTATCTTCATTTGACGGTGGGCGTATCTTCTAATGAGATGTGTCAGAAGCTTGCAAACTTAAGATAGCCGTTGATTTATTTCCATGACGTAACCCTTTCAATGCAGGTGGGTCCACTGCCAGGTAGGCTCATGTGGTGGTCTATCATTCGTCAAAATATCCTATAAGGCATGGTGGGCTTGGTATCTCAATTAGATGATTCCTGATCGATGGTTGGCATATAAGCGCATAGAATCTTTGGAGCCTTTCAGATCTTGCACCAGTCATCTGATCTTCCAGGTGGTATAAAGTTCTCCATGGGTCCTAACTGCCAGGTGTGCCATGTCAGTGTTTCCCTATTGGTCCACGGGTAAAAAACTCAGCATGTGTCAGTGGGACCTAATTTTTTGATGGGTCAGAGGGTCCTGACATCCATAATCCACCCAACGACGGGCGTAAGTTCTCATGGAATCTATCAGAGGCTTGGGATCTTACACCAGTCGTTGATCTCATTTGTCTCAAATGTATCTTTAGCGATGGTCCCGGTGTCAAGTGGAGCTGATTCGAAGTGTTTTGATTGATCCACGTGTTGCTGACTGTATTGTGTCAGTGGGGCCAGTTTTCTTTCAAGCAGGGTAAGATTCTTAATCGATGGATGGTGTATGTTTTGATAGAATCTCGGAGGTCTATGCAAAGATGAGACGGCCGTTGATCTTCCAGATGCAGGCCCAGTTAGTTTCTTAGTTTGTTGGTGGTTTGGATAATTTTGTTTAGCGGTTTTGATAAGTTTTAGGGGTTTCGCTCATTCGCGAGAAGATTTGGCGGTATTCTAAAGAGTCTGGCGATTCAGTGGAGGAGGGTCACGTAATCGCTAAATTTTTTAGTGGTAGTATAAAGTTTTTTTCGAATTGGCAAAACCTTTTAGTCGCCAGTTCACCAAAAGTGACTGAAGTTCTTTTTAAAAAAAAAGAAAAAAAAAAGAAGATAAATCACTAAGCCCGTGAAAAGGAAGGATCTGACGGTCAGGACTTAAAGTTGAATCAGTTTTAAATAGGGACCACCGATTTGTTGTAGGCACCATAAAGTGACTGTTTATATTCAAATTCAAATTTCTGCAGAGGGTTTGCAACAACAGAAAGCACCAGAATTCAATTTTTGAGCGGCTAGAGTGGGTGAAAATGGTTGTCAACTGTTGCAATGTGGTCCAGGCTGCCATGGGTAGTTGCAAAGGAATGTCTTGCCGTGAGAAAGTAAATGAGGTAGTACTCAAGATGTGTTGCAGGGGTCATTTTAGCTAGATTTCTTGAGATTTTGTGATGATTTTGTACTTGGGACCGGTACAGGACTAGATAGCTATTGAAATTGAACTATTTGGAGCTTACCAGCTGCGGCTTGGTCCCTGTCATGTCTGTGTTAACTTCTCAGTGGTGTTAGGTGGTTTTGAATTTTTTGAGTTGGGAATGATCATTATGCTTGTATTGTTATCTTGGTATAAAGAAATTTTTTTATGATCATTCGAGGGGGTGGGGAGTTAGGTATTCAAATCTTTTGGTTGTGAGTCCTCTTCTCAGTTTGAATGGTAATGATTTGTTTTAGTATTTGTTGACAGTAGAAAGCAAGTTGCAGGTTTAAGCTATAATTTGCAAGCATGGTTTGCTTGGACTGATTATATACACTTGAGGATTCTTCATACTGAATGTAGATACATGATTCTTCTCTCTCCTTTGTGTCAATGCAGATAGATTCTAAACTTTCTAGTTCATTGCATATTAATTTATGTATGTGTCTTCATTCTTGAGATTTGATCCAGGATTAGATGAAATAATGCTCTAGATGGGACATAGATTTATCTCTTGTCTATGTAAGGATATTCTATAAGTAGTAAAGGAGATTGTTAATGTGTTTATGGTTTTGAATCTCAGATATACTCTGGTGTGTGTGTATAGTTTGTCTAAGAGATTCTGCCCAATGGATGAGGCACTGGCCTAGATGAGTACTTCTTTATTAACATATATTGATTGAGGTTGTTATGATTGAAACACATAAATTAAGATCCATTCCTAAACTTTAAGTCTTTGGTTATAATGTTCTACCCTATAGTAATGGAGAGTCAATGAATGTGAGGTTAGCTTTTAGCACTTTCTTACTATTCAATTTGTTGTTTAGACCTAGTCTTTGGTGTGTGAAGTATAATTTTCACTAGGTTAGGTGCACCCGCCTTGGTTTTGCAGAGCCTAAAGTAGAAGAGGGCAGTCTTATCCCTACAGTTGGTCCAGTTACCCTAAGATCCCTATACATTTTGGAGCTAACCATTCCTAAAATCTATCTAAGGGTATATTGGCAGCCTAGGAGCATAAGCATCATTTTGAACACCAACAAGATGGTGACTCTGCTGGGAAAATGTTACACAAGTTTATTGTAACCAGTGGGTCATCATTGAAAAAAATAGGGTTATTCTTATCCCTTGTCTTATAGTCCCATTTGGATATTTGTTAAGTGGTATTGTAATATTCCCAATATACTTGGGTGGCAACTCAAACATCTCTACAACAGTGCTAGTCAATAGATTTTTATCAAATGAGTTATAGAGCTACTAGGTCTCGGAGAAAGGAGCATCCTGAAGATATAATGGAAGAAGGTATTCCAAGCTCTTCTAGGCCTAGTCAGACAAGGGGAGGAAAGAAGAGAAGAAATGTCTCTCATACTTGGAGAAATAAGAAAGATACAAAACAAGGGACTCAAATCAAGCCTAGTTAAGAAGAAAATAATTCAGAATATGAAGAGGCTGTTGATGTGGGATTGAACTGGTATGAGGATGAAATTCAAGTGGGAGATGATGAGTCTGAGACTACTCTCCCAGAATCAAAAGAGATCTTTGAAGAGGTCTATGAATTGGAAAGAAGGGTCCAAGAACAACTTGCCATCAGGTAACAAAGAGAAAAAGGTAAAGAAGATAAAGTAAGACAAGCCATGATAAGGGCTGATCATCTAAAGAGGTAGTTGTTAGATTTGGAGGCAATTAACTTTGTCCCAGAGCCTGAAAGAGTAGAGGAACAACCTATTGTGTATAAAACAAATGAGATAACTAGGCCTAGAGATAAGGGCAAACAAAAAACTGTTGGAGTGCAGATTAGTGAATAGATTCATGTGGAAAACCCATTAGATCAAGGATTGAGATTAGATGCAGACCTTGAGAGGGCTAGAAAGGAGAAAGAAATGTGGGCTAAAGAACTAGAGAAGGTAGAGTTGGAGGCTACTGCTATAGAAATGAGGAAGAAGATTGATTTTCTCAAGCATACCTCAGAGCCTTCAAATGTTGCTACTTCTTTCTTGGGGAAAGGAGGAAATCATGGTAACCTTGCAGCTCAAACAAATGGTATTCTGGGTGTTGCTAAATTTCCTGATGGTTCAAACACAAGGACATCTACATCTCAAGGAATGGATCTACCACATGGAGTTCCTATTCATGAAAGGTACAAACAACTTATCTTTCTTAGTATTCCTGGATATCCTAATGTTATTCCTGATGAAATTAGAAAGAAACTCCCTAAGTTTACTGGAAACAATGTCATTACATGTGAAGAACATCTAAATTTTTTTATGGATGTAATTGATGACTATAATGTTGAGCCTGATGATGTTGTAATGAAGTTATTTGTACAATCTCTGACCGAGGATGCTAGGGATTGGTTTAGAGGATTTCCCCATGCTAGTATAGGATCTTGGAATGAATTCAAGAATTGTTTCAAGGAACATTATGGAGATAAAACAAATGAGGGTTTTATCTTGAATGAATTCAATAACATAAAGAAAAATTAGAATGAGGAGGTCCTTTAATTTAATATAAGATTCCAAAAGGCTATGCATAGGCTATTGCAAGTTATCAGATTAGATGATAGGGTGTGTCTTGTGACATACTTAAATGCTTTTGATGCAAAGATGGGCTACCTCTTAAGGGATAAGAACCCTAAAAATCTTAGGGAAGCTTACAAGTTGGCCATCAACATAGAAAGTAATAGAAGAATATTAGGAAAATTAGGGAGAAGAGAGGATTATAGGCCTCAAGTGCAAAACAAGAAAGAAATGGGAAGGTCTGCTAATTTTAAGCCTAAGGAGGAGGAAAATCTAAAGCAGATTCTAAGTGCTTTAGAGAGTCTAAAGCCTGATGAAAAAAGAAACAATAAGGTTGCAACAAATGACAGAAAAGCTTCAAGTAATTTTAGCAGGCAACCAAGAATGCAGAATTACCCATACAATACTTAGTGGAAGGATGGCAAGCCCATTTTTCCAGTTAAAAGGGATAGGCCTGATGATAGGATTCCTGATCCTTTGCAAAGAAATTCACTTAATATGACTGATGATATCCCATGGTGTACTGCTTGTCAGTCTCCTCATGACCCTGAGTATTGTGTTATTACTTTGAACTTACAAGAGAACCAAGAACAAGAAGAGCAGTATGATAAGAATGGTTGTGGAATGACTTCTTCACATGTAGGGGATGAGATTGAATCTGATAAAGAAGATGAAGAGTTTGATGATTTTGGATTTGGTGTGGTAAAATGCGAGGAGCAGGTTTCTTTAAGGAGACCATCTGATGAGGAAATTGCTCAAATCACTGTAGACATGGTCACTCAAGCTAGAAGAAATTACAATTTGAGGAATAGGACAGTTGGAAATACAATTGGTAAACTAGGCAGTATGTTTATCAAGAAGACAAAAAATAGTGCACAACACTTTGAGAGAAAAGGTAAGGGTGCTGATGTTGCTAATCAAGTGAAGGTAAAGAAGAAAATTGTACCTACTACAATACCTAAGGGTAAAGTAAGGACATTAGAAGTAGCTGTCCCCATACCTCAAAAGGAAGATGAATTTGTACAAAAGAGTAACTCTGACTTGATTGTCCAATAAGAGGATAAAGGTATCTCTGAGATTAAGGAAGATATGGGAAACCATTCTTATGTTCCCATTGATATGACTAAATTACTTTCAGAAATAACTGTCAAGGTTCCATTGTTAGAAATGATGAGAATATAAGAGCACAAGGTCAAGGCCTTCGATTGGGTAAATGGTGCCTCTTCCATAAAGGTCCAAGAAATAAACAGAGGTGACAAGCATTTGGCTACTTTAGATGACACACCTGACAGTAAAAATGAAGAAATTGTCTCTGAGATTCCTCAGAGGTATTTGGATGCAAACATTGTAAATACTGCATCAGGGACAGTTGATCCTTTTTTCTTGTCCCTTATGCTAAATGGAAAATTATTGAAGAATTGCATGATTGATTTTGGAACATCAAACACTATCATGCCCACAGAGATCATGAAGTCACTAGGACTAAAGGTTGATACACCTCATGGAAGATGCCAAGCTATGGACTCAAGAGAAGTGCCAGTTATTGGTACCATTAAGGCTTTGCCTTATAAATTAGCCACATTTCCTGACAAACAATTAACTATGAGTTTTCTTGTAGTCGACATTCCCCCTCAATATAGAATGTTGTTATCTAGAAAGTGGAGTGCCTCCATGGGAGGAAGTGTTCAATGTGATTTGTCCTTTACCACTTTTAGCATTGAAGGTGAAAGTGTGAAAGTTTCAAGGGAAGCTAGAACTCCACATATGATTGAGGAGGATGAAGAGGACAATATGAATTGTTTTGTGGACACTGACATTGGTTCTTTCCAAGTTTAGGAGAGAGAGATGCAAGAGAAGGTCAGGCCTATCTTTTTGGCTAATGATAAAAGTAACATGGCAAAGGGTAACATTTTATGGACCCTATATTTTGATGGAGCAAGTTCTAAAGAAGGTGCTGGAGCAGGAGTGCTATTGATATCCCCAAGTGGTAAGACTTTCAAGTTTTCATTCACTCTCTTGTTCCTTTGTACAAACAATGTAGCTAAATATGAGGCCCTATTGATTGGCTTGAGAAAAGCATCAAAACATGGAATCAAACATCTTAGGGTGATTGGTGATTTTGAGTTAGTGATTTCTTAGATTAGATCAAAGTATGCATCTAAGAATCAAAGGCTGAAATAATATAGAAATGTTGTTTGGGATGAAATTGAAGGTTTCCATGCCTTTGGAATTGACTGGGTGGATAGAAGCCAAAACAAGATGGCTGACTTGTTAGCAAACATAGCTTTAAGGCCAGAAGATATTACCTTTGTAGGGATATCCAAAATTGAGTGTAAGTCCAGGCCTTCTATCCTAGATAATATTAAGAATTGGCAAGTATTTTCTAATGATCAAGACATATTAAGATTTTTGCAGTGTGAATCTCATTTCGATGGTCAGGAGATGGATTTCAACACTTATGTTGACATCAGAGATGGAAAACAAAATGTCCATGGGAGGGAAGTTTTGCAATTAAGGTCAAATAGAATCCCAAAGGGATTGGTTGCTCTTGAGAGGGCATTTGATAATAAGGAAAGGACTTGTCTTTCTAAATTTGTTGATAAGGTCAATGATTTGGAGGAAGTAAACTTAGGAACAAGTCAAATGCCCAAAAATGTTTACATAGGTAAGTGTTTATCCCCAAGAACTAGGAGAAATTTGATTGATCTTCTCAGAAGATTTAGACATGTGTTTGCATGGTCTTATGATGATTTGAAAGCTTATAGAGAAGATTTATTCCAGCATGAAATACCATTAAAGGAAGGCACTAAACCTTTTAGGCAGAAATTAAGGCCTGTGAACCCCACTTTGGCACCAAAAATGCAAGATGAACTTAAAAAGATGATGGATGCTGGCATTATTAAGCCTGTCAGACATTCTACTTGGGTATCAAATTTGGTTCCAGTCAGAAAAAAGAATGGTGACATTAGATTATGTGTTGATTTCAGGAATTTGAATGTCAATTCTTTAAAGGATAATTATGGCTTGCCTAATATGGAGAATATGCTGCAAAAGGTTACTGGATCAGAGTTAATGTCCATGATGGATGGTTTCTCTGGATATAATCAGGTCATGGTCAAGGAATTAGAACAGTTTAAGATTGCATTCACTACCCCTTGGGGAACATATGTTTATGTTAGAATGCCTTTTGGTCTGACAAATGCAGGAGCTACTTTTCAGAGAGCTATGGATGTGGCCTTTGCAGACTTCATAAACAAGTTCCTAGTGGTATATCAGGATGACCTCACAACATATTTAGATAAGGAAGATCAACATTGTGAACATCTTGAGAGGATTTTTATCAGGGCTTTGGAGTATGGGATTTCTTTGAATCCAAAGAAGTGTTCTTTTGGTGTTGTGGAAGGCAAGCTCTTAGGACATATTGTGTCCAAGGATGGAGTAAGAATTGACCTTGAAAGGGTTATGGCTATAGATAAGCTCTCACCACCTAGAAATGTTAAAGGAATATAGTCTTTCTTTGGGTAGGTGAATTTTCTAAGGAGATTTGTTACAAATTTTGCAAAAATCAATATCCCTATCTCTAGGATGTTGAAAAAAGAGGCAAATATTGAATGGAATGAAGAAGTAGATGAATCTTTCAGAAGTATCAAAAAGGCCATCAAGGATGCTCCTATTTTGAGAACACCTTATTATGGTAAGCCCATGCAGATTTTTTCTTTTGCTTCTTGTCATAAAATTGCAGTAGTTTTATTGCAAAAGAATTTAGAGGGATATGAACAAACCATATCATTTTTTAGTAAATCGTTACAAGTAGCAGAATTGAAATATGATATTACTGAGAAACAGGCTTATGCCTTAGTCAAAGTAGTCAAGGCTTTTAGATGTTACCTTATGGGAGCTAGGGTGGTTGCTTATGTTCCTAGTGTTGTAGTTAAGGATATTTTGGTGCAGCAAGAAGTTTCAGGGAGAAGATGTAGATGGATCAATAGGATCCAAGAATTTAATATTGATATCTAGATCACAAAGTTGGTAAGAGGCTTAGGTCTTGCAAAATTGATGACACAAAGCAATTTAATTGCAAACCATATAAATATGTTAGAAGAAGAACAAAGGCCATATATTTGTGATATGGATTGTTGTGACTGGTATAGTGATGTCATTGGTTACTTGCAAAAATTAGTCCTTCCCCTTGAGATGGATGAAAATAGAAGAAGAACTGTCAAGTTGTAATCTACGAGGTATGCTATTATACATGGTAAGTTATGGTGGAGAAGCAATGAAGGAGTATTGCTAAAATGCATAGACCATGAGAGGTCTGAGGCTCTGTTAAAGGAAATGCACCAAGGTGTGTGTGGAGGACATTACATGGCAAAGACCATAGCCCACAAGATCCTTAGGTCTAGATTTTGGTGGCCTATAGTTTTTAAGGATACCCATCAGTTTGTAAAAAAATGTGATGCATGTTAAAGATTTGCTGGGAAGTTGAAATTCAATGGAAGTTTGCCACTCAAACCTATTGCAATTCAGGCTCCTTTCTAGAAGTGGGGTATGGATTTCATTGGTGAAATTTCAAACAAGTCTAGTGGTGGACATTCCTACATACTAGTGGCAACAGACTATTTTACCAAGTGGGTTGAAGCTATCCCTACTAGAAAGGCCACTAGCAGGGTTGTGACTGATTTTGTGATGCAGAATATCCTCACTAGATTTGGTTGCCTAGAGACAGTTGTGGTTGATAATGCAATGTGTTTTAGATCACAGGAGTTTAGTGATTTTTTTTAGCAATATGGGATACACATTTCATTTTCTTCCCCATACCACCCACAAGGAAATGGCCAAGTTGAATCCAATAATAAAAGTCTTATTAAAATTCTCAAGAGGGTGTTGGACAGAAATAAGAAAGCCTGGGACTCAAAGTTATGGTGGGCATTATGGGCTGATAGAGTAACTATAAAGAAAGCCATAGGTTGTGCCCCATTTGACCTAGTTTATGGAATAAGTGCTAGATTGCCTCAGAATAACTTATTACAGATGTATAGGTTTATTCAAGCATATGATGAAGATTTGAATGATGAGATGAGAGTGAGAATGGATGAATTGATCCAATTGGAAGAGGTAAGGAGGGATGCACATGAAAGAAATGAGGCATTACAGAGACAATGTAAGAACTTATTTGATAGAAGGACTACTCAAAGGATTTTTGAGATTGATGACCTGGTCCTGATGTGGAATGCAAGGTTGGAAGATAAGGGGAAGCATGAAAAATTTGATCCAATTTGGTTGGGCCCTTATCTTATTGAAAACAAATGGGGGACAGATTCTTATGTCTTGAAGGACTTAACTGGTGGTACTTTGGAATTGCCTGTTCATGGACAATTTCTAAAGTTTTACTTCTCCTGAAGTATCTTTTCCATGAACGGTAGTTTAGGTTTTCTCCTATTTTTAGTTTGTCTGTGTTTTGTTTCTAGGTCAGAATTTTGAGTTGGTCTACTCTCCTAGTGATTCTGACTCCTTGCCATGCCTGTAAGAGGCATGCATCCCCTTATATGAGCCATTGTTAGCACTGGTAAAAATTTCATGGTTCTACCCCTTTTTATTCTGGTCTCTGTAGTATTTTCTAGGTTTCTGGCTTAAAACCCTTGTTAATTTTTAAATATAGTCATTGGATGTTTAAAAAATTCAAAATACCCTAGCCCTTTTCTATTTCGGTGTTGCTTTTTCATCCCACTTAAAACTTTTATCCGCATGTGCCTTTTAAAAATTCACTTTACCTTGTGTGTGGTTAGGTTTTTCATGTGTCGGTGGGGTCCCCTTTAATATTTCCTATGTCCTCAGTTAATTTTTCCTAAGTCTGCATGCCCAACGGTGATTTAATATTTTCCTAAGTCGTGTTTTAATTTTTACTAAGTTCTTGACTTCATTATTTCCTTGGGCCCCTCTCTGATAGTATCTTCATTTGACGGTGGGCGTATCTTCTCATGAGATGTGTCAGAGGCTTGCGAACTTAAGAAGGCTGTTGATTCATTTCCATGATGTAACCCTTTCAATGTAGGTGGGTCCACTGCCAGGTAGGCTCACGTGGTGGTCTATCATTCATCGAAATATCCTATAAGGCATGGTGGGCCCGGTATCTCAATCAGATGATTCCTGATCGACGGTTGGTGTATAAGCGCATAGAATCTTTGGAGCCTTTTAGATCTTGTGCCAGCCATCTGATCTTCTTGGTGGTATAAAGTTCTCAGTGGGACCTAACTACCAGGTGTGCCATGTTAGTGTTTCCCTATTGGTCCATGGGTAAACAACTCAGCATGTGTCAGTGGGACCTAATTTTATGATGGGTCAGAGGGTCCTAACATCCGTAATCCATCTAATGACGGGCGTAAGTTCTCATGGAATCTATCAGAGGCTTGACATCTTACACCAACTATTGATCTCATTTATCTCAAACGTATCTTTGGCAATGGTCCCGGTGTCAGGTGGAGCTAATTTGGAGTGTTTTGATTGGTTCACGTGTTGTTGACTGTATTGTGTCAGTGGGGTCAATTTTCTTTCAAGTAGGGTAAGATTCTTAATCGACGAATGGCGTATGTTCTAATAGAATCTCGGAGGTCTATGCAAAGATGAGACAGCCATTGATCTTCCAGATGCAGGCCCAGTTAGTTTCTTAGTTTGTTGGTGGTCCAGATAATTTTGTTTAGCAGTTCCAATAAGTTTTAGGGGTTTCGCTCATTCGCGAGAAGATTTGGCGGTATTCTAAAGAGTTTGGTGATTTGGCGGAGGAGGGTCACGTAATCGCTAAATTTTTTAGCAGTAGTATAAAGTGTTTTGCAAATTGGCGGAACCTTTCAGTTGCTAGTTCACCAAAAGTGATTGAGGTTCTTTTTTTTTTTTTAAAAAAAAAAGAAGATAAATCACTAAGCCTTCGAAAAGGAAGGATCTGACGGTCAGGACTTAAAGTTGATTCAGTTTTAAATAGGGACCGCCGATCTGTTGTAGGTGCCATAAAGTGACCATTTATATTCAAATTCAAATTTTTGCAGAGGATTTGCAATGATAGAAATTACCAAAATTCAATTTTTGAGCGGCTAGAGTGGGTGAAAATGGTTGTCAACTGTTGCAGTGTGGTCCAGGTTGCCATGGGTAGTTGTAGAGGAATGTCTTGCCATGAGAAAGTAAATGAGCTAGTACTCAAGATGTGTTGCAGGGGTCATTTTAGCTAGATTTCTTGGGATTTTGTGATGATTTTGTACTGGGGACCGGTACAGGACTAGATAGCTATTGAAATCAAACTATTTGGAGCTTACTGGCTGTGGCTTGGTCCCTGTCATGTTTGTGTTAACTCCTCAGTGGTGTTAGGTGGTTTTGAATTTTTTGAGTTGGAAATGATCATTATGCTTGTATTGTTATCCTGGTATAAAGAAATTTTTTTATGATCATTCGAGGGGGTGGGGAGTTAGGTATTCAAATCTTTTGGTTGTGAGTCCTCTTCTTAGTATGAATGGTAATGATTTGTTTTAGTATTTGTTGACAGTAGAAAGAAAGTTGCAGGTCTAAGCTATAATTTGCAAGCATGGTTTGCTTGGACTAATTGTATACACTTGAGGATTCTTCATACTTAATGCAGATACATGATTCTTCTCTCTCCTTTGTGTCAACGCAGATAGATTCTAAACTTTCTAGTTCATTGCATATTAATTTATTTATGTGTCTTCATTCTTGAGTTTTGATCCAGGATTAGATGAAATAATTCTCTAGATGGGACATAGATTTATCTCTTGTCTATGTAAGGATATTCTATAAGTAGTAAAGGAGATTGTAAATGTGTTTATGGTTTTGAATCTCAGATATACTCTGGTGTGTGTATAGTTTGTCTAAGAGATTTTGCCCAATGGATGAGGCACTGGCCTAGATGAGTACTTCTTTATTAACATATATTGATTGAGGTTGTTATGATTCAAACACAAAAATTAAGAACCATTCCTAAACTTTAAGTCTTTGGTTGTAATGTTCTATCCTATAGTAATGGAGAGTCAATGAATGTGAGGTTAGCTTTTAACACTTTCTTACTATTTAATCTATTGTTTAGACCCAGTCTTTGGTGTGTGAAGTATAATTTTCACTGGGTTAGGTGTGTTAGGCCATTTTTTTGTCATAGAAAAAATCCTTGAAAATGGCCTCTTTTCCTTGAAAATTTTGTTAAGTGTCCCGCTTTGCCTGCAATCTTAGTTTTAACTTGCAAAGACAATCTACAGTGTTTCATGATGTGCGCCCTGCCCCGTGTTCTTCATGTTGTCGCCTTACTTTAGTCCAAATTGAATTTCCTGAATCACAAGACCTAGAAAGTTTTTCAACTTTCAAGGTCAGCAGGAAATGTTTTAAAAATCTGCCACAGTGTCGAAAACCCACAGTATTTTTGAAAATCCATGATGTTTTCAGTTTGTGTGAAAACCTTCATTATTTTTGACCTTTGCCTTCCAGCTTTTGTGCACTTGTCTTTTGGGTGCCAAAAACTGTGTGTTTTCGATCCCTCACTGTGTCAAAAACTTTGTGTTTTTGACCCCGCACTTTTGCCCTGATTGATGGCGTTTCCTAACTGCGCAAGTTTGACTGGATGGTGGGCCCGGGTCTATAGGGGTTTCAAAGTTATTGGCTATCACATGATCGCATAGCCTAGTTCCTGGCTATGCAATCATGCGACTGGTTGACATGTGTCTGAGGATGTTGAGGTGGTAGTTCATCAGTGGGCCTGAAAGGTTCAGAGGGGAGGCAGAGATGTGTGTTCTGATTGGCTATCACATGGCTGCATGTCAGAATTTTCTAACATGTGATCATGCGACCACCTGCCACCTATCTGCATGGTCCCAGTTCTTTGTCCTGTTTGAATTTTGGTGGTTAGTTTTCTTTTCGGTGACTTGGTGACTTGCAGTTTTCTCTCGGTCGCTAATTCCTGGCGGTTAAGTCCCTAACATCTGGCGACTTGGCTAGCGGTTAAGTTTGCTATAGTTGCATGATCATGGAATGGTGGGCCTAGTATTTCTTAGGTAGAATGACAATGCAGGGGAGATCTACGGTTGCTGCATGATCGTGAGGAATATTCCTCCCCTTTGCGATCATGTGACCACCATCTGATCTTCCCAAAAGGTAAGGCTTGTAGAGCGTGGGTCTAGTGTTGGTGACCAGGTGGATACAATGAATAGCATGGCAACAGGTGGCAGTCTTGTTGCCTTGTCGTGTGATCGTAGGGGCCATCTTTTGGCTATGCGATCATGTGACTGGGTGCCACGTGTGCTAGGGCCCGTTTGTAGTCGTAAGGTGGGTCCTATGGCAGAGATGACTCGGTAGTTGCAGTGGATGGTGGTATGACATGTGGCATCTGCAGCATGGTAAGTAGTGGTTAGTCGCATGTTCACATAGCCTTTTTCAAGGCTATGCAATCATGCGACTAACATTTTGTGCTAACTCACGGTGGTGGCGGTTATGCTGGCGGTTACAGTTTGTAGGTTGTCACATGTTCGCATAGCCCATTTCCATGGCTTGCAATCATGTGACTAACTACCGAACGTTGTGGATGCAGAGTAAAGGGTGGCCGAAGACTTTTCAAAGGGGCCCGTGATTGTTGTGGACTTAATGTAGGCTGCTTGATTTTCTGAGAAGAGGAAGAGATCTATGGGGGTGTTTTGAAATTTTCCGGCTAGCCGTTGGTGCTTGATTTCACATGTGATTGTAGGGTTTTTTGCGGAGGATTTCCTGTGACCTACCAAAATTGAATACTTTAGTGGCTAGATTTGACTGGTTTGGTGGCACTTGCATGTTGCGGCTTGGTCCCTATCTTGTCTGTGTTAATTCTTTGGTGGGGTTAGGTGGATTTGAAATTTGAGTTGGAAATAATCATTGTGCTTGCATTGTAACCTTGGTATAAAGGGATTTTTGTGATCATTTTCTGATTATTGGGAGTTAGGTATTCAAAATTTTGGGTTGTGAGTCCTCTTCTTAGTCTGTATTGTAATGACTTGTCTGGATTTTATTTTGACTATTGAAAGAAAGTTGCAGGTCTAAGCTATAATTTGCAAGCTTGACTCCTTTGGTTTGATTGTTTACACTTAAGGATTCTTCATACTTAATACAAGTACAGGACTCTTATCTCTCCTTTGTGTCAACTTAGATAGATTCTAAACTTTCTAGGTCTCTGCATATTGTTTTATGTATATGTATCCATTCTTTAGTTCTAATCCAGGATTAGATGAAATGATGCTTTAGATGGGACATAGATCTATCTTTTTGTCTATGTAAGGATATCTCATAAGTAGTAAAGCGGATTGTAGGTGTGTTTATGGCTTGGAATCTCAGCTATTGTCTAGTGTGTATAGTATTCATGTTCTAGGAGATCTTGCCCAATGGATGAGGCACTGGCCTAGATAAGTACTTCTTTGTCGACATGTCCTGATTGGTTTTTATGATTCAAAAACATAAATTAAGAACCATTCCTTAAGTTTTCAGCATTTGGTTGTGTAAGGTTCCACCCCATAGTAATGGAGAGTCAATGAGTGTATGGTTAACACTTAGTACTTTCTTACTATCCTATTATCTGTTATTCAAACCTAGTTTTTGGTGTATGAAGTATATTTTATACTAGGTTAGGTGCACCCGCCTTGGTTTTGCGAGCTAGAAGCAAAAGAGGGCATATTAAGTCCCTATAGTTGGTCTAGTTACCCTAAGACCTCGTTACATTTTGGAGTTAACTATTCCTAAAATCCATCTGAGGGTATATTGGTAGCCTATTAGAGCATAAGCGTCATTTTGGATACCAACAAGATGGCGACTCTACTGGGGAGAACAATGAAAAAGAAAAATATCTGTTAGGATCTTTGGTTATGGTTATATTGTAAAGTCAAAATCTTTATTGACCAGATTGATTCACCCATTCAAGTCACCAACAAGATGGTGACTCTGCTGGGGAGAAACAACAAATCTTGTTAAGGAAATCATAATCTCTGGTGGCCATTGGAAAGAGTCAGATAGACAAAATTAGCATTTGCAAAATTTTCTCACCTAGTTGTGAGTGGTGGCTCTAATTTGTCTCTATTTGATCAGTGTTCCTTCTGATAAAAAATGAGTTACTTGGAGTTTTATATTGGTTGGGAGCAACTCTACATTGCAAAATCTGATGGAGTTCCATGGTGAGCTCAAGATCTGCCCTG
Source organism: Chamaecyparis obtusa (assembly GCA_027943335.1). Classification (NCBI taxonomy): domain Eukaryota; kingdom Viridiplantae; phylum Streptophyta; class Pinopsida; order Cupressales; family Cupressaceae; genus Chamaecyparis; species Chamaecyparis obtusa. The sequence continues at coordinate 478,660 of BSBK01000293.1, read as the reverse complement.
CCTTCCAGTCAGCAAAGTTTTCTACTACAAAACTTCTAGGTATTTATGATTACAATGTTTCCCTATCAAGTATTTAGTGCTAGTATAAAGGGAAGACTGAAATAAGATGAGTGGTTCTCATCCTATTTCAAATCAAATAGAAAATCAGGGGAAAAGTCAGTCTAGGCTGCTTGGTTTCCTCAAGTTGGATAGACCTCTGAGTTATGTTCTTCCAAAGTCCCCTCATTCTTTCCTTGGTGAGCTTTTGGGTTTGATTCCTACCTTTGATTGTAAGTTTGATTTAGTAGTCAAACATGTCCTAGCATTCTATAGATTTATTATAGAATATTAGATTTTGGATGAGGATGTTAGCATGATATTTTTTGAGAGATCCCTCAAGGGAGTTGCATCTAATTGGTATCTAAATCTGCCCCCAAGATGCATTTCTTCTTTGACTAAGTTTAAGTAGTTGTTTTTAGAGGAGTTTGCTGATAATGATGAATGGAAAAGGTTGCAAAGAGACCGTCATCAAAAAGGGAACGAGTGTTATATTCTAGAGCAATCCATTTCTAGTGCTGAGGGTACTTCTTCTGATGAATCTTTGTCAGAGGAGTATTCAAATTGTGGCAGTGAGCAGGAATCAGGGTCAAGGTGTGCAGGATCCTCCATTTATTCAGAAATGTTTGAATGTGATTTTAGTGGCTATTTAGGTGAGGATGATGAAGGCAGTGATGCTGATGTGTCTTCATGTGAATCAGATGAGGCATGGGAGGAAGGGAGTAATGATGGAAGTGAACACTCCTTCAGTGAGGAGTATGAAGACAAGGAAGTGGTGTTTGAATGTGAGATCAGTGAGTCTTCATATGGTTCTAATTTTTCTTCATGTGCTGTAAGTCTCCATGAGGTTGAGATGGGTACTGATTTTAAAGTGTTTTCTAATGCTTTATATGATGAAGAATTTAACTATCAGCCCATTTTTTGTCATGATGTTCAACAAGGTGTATTGCATGGAGTTATCAATCCATTGTTTGAAGAACATGTGGAGGTCTCAGATTCAGTTGAATCAGGATGCCCATTTTCCATCTGTGGGTATCAATCTGACTTTTCATTTGAGGTTCAGCTGGTTACACCTATGGAAATGCAAAGACAGGGTCTAGATGAGACTTTTCAGTAGGCAGAGTATGAGTTCTTTGTGTTTCCAATTGGTGGCATACATGAATCAGTGGAGAAGAATAGGTTCTTATCTGATGGTGCTATTCATGGGTATACTAAATTATATCTTCAAAGTGAGCAAGATGGAGAGAGTGCCAAACTTTTTTACATGCACTGTGAAGAAAGCTACTTTGTTCTTCCTGATATGCTGGTTGAACATGTTGACAAGCCTATGGAGACAAATGAAAACAAAATATCTGGTGTGCCTCATGAAGGAAGAAATGAAAATCAGATTTTTGACAGAGGCAGGAATTAACTCATGTTTGTTGCTGTAGGTTTTTGTAAAAAATGTACACTCTGTAAATATCTTTCCCTTTCCTGTTGTGTGTTTTTCCTTCTTGTTCCCTGCATTTTTTGAGTTCCCTATTTTTGTCCAGTGGTTGGTTTGCTCTCCCAGTGATTCTGAATTCTTGCCATGCCTGTAAGAGACATGCATCCCCAACTAGAGCCACTGTTAGGCCATTTTTCTGTCATAGCAAAAATCCTTGAAAATGGCCTCTTTTCCTTGCAAATTTTGTTAAGTGTCCTACTTTGCCTGCAATCTTAGTTTTAACTTGCAAAGACAATCCACAATATTTCATGATGTGTGTCCTGCCCTATGTTCTTCATGTTGTCACGTTGCTTCAGTCCAAATCATATTTCCTGAATCACAAAACCCAGAAAGTTTTTCAAGTTTCAAGGTCAGCAGGAAATGTTTTTAAAATCTGCCATAGTGTCGAAAACCCATAGTATTTTTGAAAATCCATGATGTTTTTGGTTTGTGTGAAAACCTTCATTATTTTTAACCTTTTCCTTCTAGCATTTGTGCACTTGTCTTTTGGTGCTGAAAACTTTGTGTGTTTTTGATCCCTCGCTGTGTCAAAAACCTTTTATGTTTTCGACCCCACACTTCTGCTCTGATTGATGGTGTTTCCTAACTGTGCAAGTTCGACTGGATCTTGGGCCTGGGTCTACAAGGGTTTCAAAGTCATTGGCTGTCACATGATCGCATAGCCCAATTCCTGGCTATGTGATCATGTGACTAGTTGACATGTGTTTGAGGATGTTGAGGTGGCAGTTCATTAGTGGGCCCGAAAGGTTCAGAGGGGAAGCAGAGATGTGTGTTCTGATTGGCTATCACATGGCCGCATGTCAGACTTTTCTAACATGTGATCATGCAACCACCTACCACCTATCCGCGTGGTCCCAGTTCTTTGTGCTGTTCAGATTTTGGTGGTTAGTTTTCTTTTCAACGACTTGGTGACTTGCGGTTTTCTCTCGGTCACTGATTCCTAGTGGTTAAGTCCCTAAAATTTGGCAACTTGGCTGGCGGTTAAGTTTGCTATAGTCACATGATCATGAAATGGTGGGCCTAGTATTTATTAGGTGGAATGACAATCTAGGGGAGATCTACAGTGATCATGAGAAATATTCCTCCCCTTTGCGATCATGCGACCACTATCTGATCTTCCCAAAAGGTAAGGCTTGCAGAGCATGGGTCCAGTATTGGTGACCAGGTGGATACAACAAATAGCGTGGCAATAGGTGGCAGTCTTGTTGCCTTGTCACGTGATCACAGGGGCCATCTTTCAGCTATGCAATCATGTGACTAGGTGCCACGTGTGCTGGGGCCCATTTGTAGTCATAAGGTGGGTCCTATGGCAGAGATGACTCGGTAGTTGCAGCAGATGGTGGTATGACATGTGGCATCTATAGCATGGTAAGTAGTGGTTAGTCGCATGTTTGCATAGCCTTTTTTAGGGCTATGCGATCATGCGACTAACGTTTTGTGCTAACTCACGGTGGTGGCGATTATGTTGGGGGTTACAGTCTGTAGGTTGTCGCATGTTCGCATAGCCCATTTCCACGGCTTGCAATCATGTGACTAACCGTTGAATGTCATGGATGTGGAGTAAAGGGTGGCTAAAGACTTTTCAAAGGGGCCCGTGACTATTGTGGACTTAATGCAGGCCGCTTGATTTGCCAAGAAGAGGAAGAGATCTACGGGGGTGTTTTAAAATTTGCCAGCTAGTCGTTGGTGCCCAATTTCACATGTGATTGCAGGGTTTTTTGTAGAGAATTTCTTGCGACCTACCAAAATTGAATGCTTTAGTGGCCAGATTTGACTAGTTTGGTGGTGCTTGCATGCTGCGGCTTGGTCCTTGTCTTGTCTATGTTAATTCCTCAATGGGGTTAGGTGGATTTGAAATTTGAGTTGAAAATGATCATTGTGCTTGCATTGTAACCCTAGTATAAAGGGTTTTTTTGTGATCATTTTCTAATTGTTGGGAGTTAGGTATTCAAACTTTTGGGTTGTGAGTCCTCTTCTTAGTCTGGATTGTAATGACTTGTCTGGATTTTATTTTGACTATTGAAAGAAAGTTGTAGGTCTAAGCTGTAATTTGCAAGCTTGACTCCTTTGATTTGATTGTTTACACTTAAGGATTTTTCATACTTAATACAAGTACATGACTCTTATCTCTCCTTTGTGTCAACTTAGATAGATTCTGAACTTTCTAGTTCTCTGCATATTGTTTTATGTATATGTATCCATTCTTTAGTTCTAATCCAGGATTAGATGAAATGATGCTTTAGATGGGACATAGATCTATCTTTTTGTCTATGTAAGGATATCTCATAAGTAGTAAAGGGGATTGTAGGTGTGTTTATGGCTTGGAATCTCAGCTATTGTCTAGTGTGTGTAGCATTCATGTTCTAGGAGATCTTGCCCAATGGATGAGGCACCGGCCTAGATAAGTACTTCTTTGTCGACATGTCTTGATTGGTTGTTATGATTTAAAAATATAAAGAAACCATTCCTTAAGTTTTCAGCATTTGGTTGTGTAAGGTTCCACCCCATAGTAATGGAGGGTCAATGAGTGTGTGGTTAACACTTAGTACTTTCTTACTATCCTATTATCTATTATTCAAACCTAGTTCTTGGTGTATGAAGTATATTTTATACTAGGTTAGGTGCACCCGCCTTGGTTTTGTAGAGCCAGAAGCAGAAGAGGGCATATTAAGTCCCTATAGTTGGTCCAGTTACCCTAAGACCTCATTAAATTTTTGAGTTAACCATTCCTAAAATCCATCTGAGGGTATATTGGGAGCCTATTAGAGCATAAGCATCATTTTGGACACCAACAAGGTGCACCCGCCTTGGTTTTGCAAAGCCTAAAGCAGAAGAGGGTAGTCTTGTCCCTACAGTTGGTCCAGTTACCCTAAGATCCCTATACATTTTGGAGCTAACCATTCCTAAAATCTATCTGAGGCTATATTGGCAGCCTAGGAGCATAAGCATCATTTTGAACACCAACAATCTGATCATCGGTGCCATGGATTTTGCAGGGGGCCATGTCGTGTTAAAATTCTTAATGGGTTGCCACCACCTTTTGCACGGTTATTATTAAAAATAGAAATATCTATGAGATCGGATTTGAAGGCTTCATGGCTTAGTGTAGTTGCAGGTGGGTAGTTAAGTCGAAGTTGTTGTGTCTGCAGGTGGACTCAGTCTAGGATTAACACGCAAAGAGAAAGATCTGATCTGATGATCGGTTCTCAGTGATTTTCATGATGGGCCAGTAGTGATAGACTTGGGGTTTGATATTTTATTATAAAATCTATAACCCTAGTTAGGTCAGTTTTGGACTCCTTCCTGTGGGTAGTGAGTGTTGTATATATTGTTTTATAGAGCCTTAGTGCTCAAGAGGTTCATTTTTTGTAAAAGAGAGAAGCCCACTTTTGTAAGGAAGCCATCTTTTCTTAGAAAGCCATCTGTGGTATTTGTTCTACCCTCTAGTTCTTCTACTCTTTGTAATCTCCCATTGACGATCAAGGCATTCTTGAGGTACTTGTGATATTTGTTCTATCCCTGTCTTCACTATCTTGATTATCTCTTATTGGATTGAAGTTTATGAATGCTGTTAATGGAAATTGGGGTTCCTAGTCCCTCTCATTTTTTGTGATTTTATGTGTTACTATGTCTGATCTGATTTAGATGTTTTGTGGGTATACTACAACCCCTAGCAGTCTTGTCTCATTCCTACACCTAGTTGCAGAAAAGGATGTTTGCTTGCAGGTCATAAGTTGTGTCTTTTGTTTAGACCCTCTTATGAAACACTTATGCAAGCCTATCTAGTGAGTTGTGACTTATTAGACCTAATTTCTCCATTAGTCTCATTCCTACATACTGAGATCCACACCCTAATTTTGGTGCATCACCTAGTAGGTAGTTTTCTTTCAAGTCATTTCCCTTACAAGCATTCCTTCTATCCCTTTCCCTCAAAAGTTTTACTTTCATGTCAAGAAGCAAATTAAGGTGATTATCCAAGAGGAACCAGCCTAGAACTTAGAGGTCTCATCTCAGTTAGCAAAGGTCCCACAACCTAGAGATGATTCCCATGTTATACTGAGTTATCAAGACCAAAAGAGCTTGAAACAAAGGGTGCAAATTTAGTGTATAATAGTAACTATACAAAATACAAGTCTAAAACATAACTTGGCTTTTACAAGATGGTTCGGTCACAGTGATGATCGACCAACATCGCCTAGAAAAAGACTAAGTGTAAGACACTAATAGACAATAAAACTTAGGGATAAAAAATCTCCCCCTTTGACATTAGTAGCACAAACACTTTGTCATGACTTTTACATTCTAAAATAGTACTTAGTAGTTTGAGCACTCCCCCTAAGACTTTGACTCAGTCTTCAAAAGATTCTACATATATATACATAAGACTCTTTGGCATACACTAGATATATACATTACAAAATAGTATGTCATACCTTTTTGTTATTCTTACTATATTTTCTCTGTATATGTCATGTTCCTTTAAGTCATTTCATTTCCCCATTTCTTTTATTCCTACCATGGCATGTCATTTCCCCCTTGTTTTTGTCACTTGAAGCTGCTAGGGTGTAGGGATGAGAAAATAATTATCCAAAGATGGTTTATGGAGTTGCATTATCATACTTAAGGCATTGTCCCATCCTGACCTGATAGTCTCCAAAACCTGTATCTTTATTTCTAGCTGGGCAACTAGATCAACTAAACTCTCGACAATAGAGAGATGAGGATCTCTTTGTACTAAATCCTTTGCCGTTGCTAATTCTTTCTGCATAACCTCCAGATGAGGTGTTAACATTGTCTGTATAGAAATTATCTTAGCTCTTATTCACCCATCATTAGCCATCAACTCGACTAATCTTTCTTGTGCATGAAGTAACCTTGTGAAATGAATGGAGTTGGAGCTTGCATCCATGCTCAGTAAATGACCAGTAGACTTCAAGTCTAGTTGCAGTTTATCAATCAACTCTTGATTGTCCTTAGTGAAATCTTCTAAATTACATAGCTTCTTGTACAGAGAATGAACATTCTACACAAACTCTTCTAAATTAGTCACTAAGTCAAAAAGTTCTACCTATTTTACTGCTATCTCGATTGGGACCTTTTCAAGTACCTTTGTCTCGAACTTTCTTTCAGACCACTGCATAAATTTTTCATTTGCTTCGCTGTTATCACTATTCACCTTCTTAACAATTTGAACTAGTTGTTCCAAAATAGATGCAATATCATTCACATCATCGATTTCAAAGGCTTCCATGAATATACCTTTGATTTCATGCAAAACTCATCTCTTCTCGGTAGATATCACATCTCCCCTATCATAGGAGCTCGACACACACATTGAGTGACTCAGTCACTATGGACTTAAATACTGATGCTTGAAAAAAAATGTGCAATATAAATTCTTTCTCAAATCTATCCTAATGCATCTTAATTTATTCAGATATGGATTTTAATCATCTCAAATGTCAAGAATTGAAGCAAAATATGAAACTAGAGAATTTAGTTCCTCACATACCATCTTTGCTTAGTTTGAAGTAGTGTGATAACTTGATCCATTAGATTGGGTGACCTCACGTTCACTAGATCCACTACTTCTTTCTTTCTCTTTCTTTTTCCATGTCTTATTCATTTGGTTCCTTATCTATTCAACAATCTCTTCATTTTTGACTTGTTCATTTCTCAGTGCATGTGCTCCACAATCTCTCTTTATGTGTCCAAGTTTGTGGGATTTGTAAAAAACCAGATCCAACTCTTGGATTTACCTCTAAAGTGTGTCTTCATACAATTTAATCCAATATGACCATATTCTCCACAATAATGACAACTATACCATGTATTGTAGTACCAATTGAATGTGTTACCTTTTCTAGGTGCCTTATTCTGCTTATTGGATGTCTTCTTAGCTTTGGATCTACATTCTTGTGCTATATGACCATATTTATGACAGTTAAAATAATGTCCTTGAAATCTAGATGTAGTAGGTGGATTACTAACATTTGACCTACATTCATATGCCCGATGTCCATGTTTCTTACAATTAAAACAATTTCCATTAAAATTTGGTTTAGGATTGTACTCACCATTCTTGCTTCTGCAGATGTTTGTTGTGTTCTAGCTTTCCACAATGACAACATGTGGGTTTCTTGTTCTTTGACTTTGTATTCCTTTGTTTTCCACTCTTTGATGATTCACCTTCTTTAGTGAATGATAGGTGCTCATCATGTCCAAGTCCAGAAGTATCACTAGATCTTCTTGGTGACCTCAACAGTTCTTCAAAGTATTTTATAGCTTCATTTGGTTTGTTCATCCTTTCATTGAGTTTCTTTTTAGATCTTAGTTCATTCTTTAGTTGACTATTCTTTGATCTCAAATTTGTGATTTCCAAATCTTTCCTGCTCAACTCTTGATTAGCAAGTAATATTTGATTTACCATGTCCAATTGATTTTTTTTAGCCTTTGCATGTCACATGTCCTTTCATCAAGTCTTATAGACATTTTTCTTTCATCTTCTTCATCCATTGTCTTGTCTTCTTCAACTTTCTTTTTCTATTCAATTACTTCACATAGTCTTATTGATTGAATTTATTGTTCTTTCTTCAAATTTATGACATCTTCATTCATTATGTTGTTTCTTTCTAGCAAATCTGTTATGGCTTTATCACTTTCAGTAGAATTACCATTGTCAAATAGACCTTTAGTATTCACTTCTTGATATTGTGTATCATTCTATTGAATTGCCAATTCTTTCCTTCTACTTAAGGATTTATTCAACTTACCTCTGGCTGCTTCAAGCTGGTGAAGTGAAAGATGAATGTCAATCTTCTGATTCACTATGATCTTTCCCAGCTTATAGACCTCCATTTCCAAGACCTTAACTCACTAGTGATTAGACTTCTTTTAAGAGACCAAGATCTGATACCAATTGATGGAAATCTAATATGGAAAAGTGAGATACTGAGAGGGGGGTGGGGTGAATCATATATCCACTACCAATTGTACTTTGAGATAAATTCAACTTACTTATAATAAACATCAAATTCAATAATGAAATAGATCTAACAATCTAACTTAATCCATGAAGTGAAACACATAACACAAAAATTTTGGTTACCCAGAAACCCTTGAAAGGTAAAAATGGGGTGGGGATGACACCAAAAAATGTTCTCTACTACATTATTAATGTTTTCCTATTAGGACTGATAGATTGATAATCTACAACTAATTGAATATATTGATAGAATGAATGGACAAGTGAAAGACAATGATTATAGATCATTGAGCTATTAAAGTGATATGTAAGATAATTAAATCAGTCAATGTTTTGTCATTGATGTCAACTAGTCTTGACTGTACTTATCATGATAGTTACAATATTTAAAGAAGAAAAATGGTAAATGAATGAGATATCTGCATGAAGAAGAGATGGATGTGGAAGCTATGGCTAAGGTATACATTATGTAACTTATTGATGAGTCTATGACATCATATTGTTGACTTGATCAAGTATTACATGAATTTGTTATGTATTAAAGATCATAACTAAATAAGTTTATGTGGTCGGTAATTGAAGATTTTAGTATACCCTGAGCCAATGTAGTGTATACCGAGTACAATATTAACCGAGTTATTATTCACCGAAACATTCTGGTATTGACCAAGTGAAGGAGATAATAAAGTTTATAACAACCGACTAAATTGATGAGCTGGAAGATTTCTTATGATTCCGGGGTAGATGATAGAGTTTGTTATGATGATCTAACGGTTGACAAAATTCAAGATTGATCAAATGAAGAAGGATGAAACATGTTATATACACAAATGCCAAGGAAGCTTGAAGTGACAAAAGGAACAATGGAGATTAAGAGACAAAATCTAATGGATGAGAAGAAAATAGTTTATGACATCTATTTAAAGAGACATGAGATTCATTATTGGATTTGGGATAATGAACTCTATAGAAGAATTTGTGTGGAATGATTATTTTCATGCACCGCTAATAAAATTGGTTACAGATAGAACTGAGAAAAATTGCAGGCATTACCGAGCGAGAAATAATTATTCATCGAGTGGAATAAGTTGAATGAAGTTGGAGGAAATCAAGAATTGAATTACATATTGATCATAGGAGGTATTTTGAGCGTAGCATAGATATGAAAATTTGCAAATCTTAGTTGTATTTGAATTAGATCATTACTGTATTAGTCTAACCATTGTTACAGCAAAATATCTTAACCGAGTGGACTTAATAGTCTTGTTTGTATTTCAATATGATATTCAATGAATTTGTTGGTTTTCTTGTTAACCCCATAGTGAATGCTAGTTAAGGGTGAACAGTTAGTCATAAATCCTCTAACCAGGTCACACCTCACAATGTGTTTTGTAACCTTTAACAGGGTTGGCTACGAACCGAGCTCATTTAAGAAGAGTGAATTATTTTGGGTTACCAGTCCCAGGTGGTTTTTCCCCTAACAGGGTTTCCACATAAAAAATATTTATGTTATGTATATTTGATATGATTGGATTGATATTTTACTTTACACATTTCATATTTAGTCTGATCGGTAATCAAAATATTGTTGATACTGATAATCGATAAATAAAGAAAAAGTTATTGTTGATAGCTTACCGAGTTGACAAATTGATTGAAAAGTTTTTATATGTACATTTGGGAGTTTTGGGACTGTAGGATAACTAATATATTAACTGATTCAGACCCTCTCTCAATTATCTAACAATTGGTATCAGATTATATTGGTTTCTTGGAAGGAAATTTTAAAGGTCTTGAGCTAAAGATCACAAAATGTATAAGAGAGAGGTGCCAAAGCTGAATAAAGAGAACTTCTCTACATGGTAAAGTAAAATGAGGTTGCACTTATTTGGAATTGGAGAATTTGTAGTATTTTACCTAGATAATGTGTACATTCAACCGACTATTGGACCTTTGACTATTAATTAGTTGAGAGATAGACATGAACATAACATGGCAATGATAGAGATTGTTTCTGCCTTGTCAGATGTTGAATTTGAAGATATAAAGACATGTACTTTAGCCAAAATAATGTGGGACACACTTGCACTAGTTCACAGAGGAGATGTGAATGTAATGAGAGCAAGAGCTGAGAGTCTTAGAGGAAAGTTTGATGATATAAAAATGAAAGAAGGAGAAAACATTTCACAGTACAGTAACATAATTATGGAGATTGTCAATGCTATCCGAGGAGTAGGAGGTGTTATTGATGAAGACACACATTGTGAGTAAAATTCTTAGAACCTTGCTGCCTGTCAATGCTATTAGAATCTCTACAATCTATGAAATGAGATCTACACTGGTTAATGTTCTTAAACTTGATAGCCTAATTGGTAAATTAACTACTTTTGAGTTGAATAACTATGATAAAAATATTGTTTTGACTGTTGAATCGACATTTATGTCATCCCTAAAAATTGGTCAATATAGCAGTAAATACATGATAAGAAATGAAAGTGATAGTAACAGTGATGAGGATGAGCTTGATAAGCTCGAAGCATTAATGGAAAGGAGACTACAAAAAAGGTAAATGAAGATACACAGGGAAATTACCTTTGGTATGTTTTAATTGTAAAGAGATTGGTCACATTGTAGCTAGGTGTCCTAACTAAAAAAGATGATGATAAAGACAAAGATCCATCTAGTGATAGAAAATCTGACATAAGAGATAACCGAGATCATAGAGGTAACTGACGGTATGAAAAAAGAGGTAACCAAGATTACAAAGAAAAAGGAAAGAAGGTCTATTATCTTGTTGAAGATGATGATGAAACTAACATTGACATTGAAGACATTGAGGTGGTATTCTTACCTTTGAAAGAAGATTAAGAAGAAGAAGAAATGTATGTATAAACAACACTTATTTCTAAAGTTAGCAAGAATGATACATGGATTATTGATAGTGGTTGTACACATCATATAACTGGTGATAAAGACAAATTTGAATACCTTGAGAATTATAATGGAGGATCTGTTAAAATGGGAAATGATACACCTTTTCTAGTAAGAGGAAATAGATCTATCTTGTTGAATAATAAGATTAGATGTGAGAATGCATATTGGGTGAAAGGACTTAATTATAATTTGTTGAGTGTAGCTCAGCTGAATAACTCAGGTCACTGAGTTGCATTTGAAAGTAGAAAGGTGAAAATCTATCATGAGACTAAGAATTTGGTCGGTACTGGTGAACAATCTAAAGGTAATCTATTTTATATTGAAAATGCTGACACTTCTTGTTTGTTGGCTAGAAATGAAGATGTGTGGTTGTGGCACAAAAGGTTATGTCATGTAAATTTTGAAAACATGGTTAAGATCAGTAAGAAAAGAAAAGTTTGAGGCTTACCGAGCTTATCTAAACCTGACCATGTCATGTGTAAACAATGTCAAATAAGAAAAATGTCAAAGTGTAGTTTCAAGAGCAAGACCTATTCATCTAAAGCTATTTTGGAGTTGGTTCAAACCAACTTATGTTGTCCTATGAGAACTCAGAGTTATTATGGAGACATATGCTTTATTTTATTTGTTGATGACTACTCTAGGATGATGACTGTTATGTTTTTGAAAGAAAAATATGAAGCCTTCAAGATGTCTAAATGGTATAAAGATAAAGTGGAAAAAGAAAGTGGAAAAGAGTTAAAATTCTTAAGATCTGATAGAGGAGGTGAGTTTATTTCTATTGAATTCACTAAATTTTGTAATGAGCATGGAATCAAAAGACATGTTTTCGCACTGAGAACAACACAACAAAATGAAATTGTTGAAATGAGGAATAGATCCATAGATGATTGTGCTAGAATACTGATGATTGAAAAAGATATCGCACAAATATACCAGAGAGAAGTTGTTAGCACTATTGTATACACATTGAACTGAGTACAAGTGAAAAAAGATTCAAATAAGACACCTTATGAGTTATGGTATGGGTACACATCGAATGTAAGTTATTTTAGAATATTTGGAAGTAGATGTTACATTCTGAAAGATGATAGAAATGAAAAATTTGATTCTAAAGGTGATGAAGGAATATTCTTAGGATACTATACTAAGAGAAAAACTTATAAATATTTGAATAAGGTTTTTAACAAAATCATTGAAAGTGAAAATATGAAAGTTGATGTATTTGTTGAGAAAAATGATGAAGAAAGAAAAAAGGAACTAGAAGAATATGGTAGATATATACATTCATTGAGATACATGACATTCAAACTGAGAAATTGGTTGAAGCTACCAAGCATCAGGATAAAGATATCTAGCATCAAGCTATAGATATCGAGAATAAGGAAATTGCTACCGAGGAAGAACTTGATCCTACATTGACTAATGAACAAAGAAGAGAATAAGTTTTAGAAAAAATTGTGAGAAGACACCATCCACATAATCAGATTATTGGTGATAAGAAAGATGGCATGATGACACAAAGTAAGTTGAGAAACACTACATGTTTAGTTTGTGAATTTGAACCTAAAAATGTTAGAGATGCACTTGAGAATGAAGAATGGATTAAAGCAATGAATGAGGAAATTGAGAAAATAATGAAGAATAAAACATGGACATTGGTACCTAGACTAAATTATAAAAATATCATTGGAAGCAAATGGATATTCAAAAAAAGTTGAATGAGAATGGTGAAGTCACTAGGAACAAAGAAAGACTTGTATGCAAAGGGTATGCACAAGAAGAAGGAATTGATTATGATGAAAATTTTACACCAGTGGCAAGACTAGAAGGAGTTAGAATATTACTTGCATATGTTGCCTACAAAGGATTTAAAGTATATCAAATAGATGTTAAATCTATATTTCTGAATGGGATACTTGAGGAAAAGGTATACATAGAACAACCTAAAGGATTTGTTGACCAGAATCAGAAAAATATGCTATGTAAGTTACACAAAGCACTATATGGACTGATACAAGCACTAAGAGCATGGTATGAAAGACTGAATTCATATCTTATTAGTATTGTATTTGTGAGAACAAGTGGCAACAATAATTTATATTTGAAAGGAGAAAATGATGACAAGGTAATTATTTTTGAAATCTTTGTTGATGATATCATATTTGGTGGACATGATAATCTATGAAAATCATTTGCCGATGAAATGAGAAAGGAATTTGAAATGTCAATGTTTGGAGAGAATAATTTTTTTCTTGGTTTGTAAATATTATAACAAAGTGAAGGGATATTCATAACATAATCAAAGTACATCAAAGATGTATTGAAGACATTTGGAATAGAAGACTCAAAACCAGTTGGCACACTGATGGTCACAAGATGAAAATTGACAAAAGATGATCAGACAACTGAGGTAAATCAGACACAATATAGATGAATGATTAGAAAACTAATGAATCTTGTGCATAGTAGACCAAATATTACACATGTGCAGTTGGAATTGTAGAAAGATTTTTTGCTAATCATAAGGAATCACATATGACTATTGTTAAGAGGATTTTGAGATATTTGAAGAACATTGAGAATTATGGTTTATGGTACAAGAGAGATGTTAATTTTGAACTACAAGTTTACACCGATGCAGATTGGGCTAAAAATATCAATGACCAAAAGAGTACTACTGGTGGAACATTCTTTTTGGGAGAAAGAATGGTTTCTTGAATAAGTAAAAAATAAGCATGTATTTCTCAGTCTCCTGTCGAAGTAGAATATGTTGCTGCTATTGCTAATTGTTCAAACATTGCATGGATAAAATAACTTTTGAAAGGGATGAATGAAGAGATCACTGATCCAATGATAATATATTATAACAACAAAGTGCTATCAAAATTTCAAAGAATCCAGTGAGGCATGAAAAGCCAAAGCACATATCTATTAAGTATCACTACTTGAGGGAACAAGTACAAGAAAAGCAAGTTAAACTGGAGTTTGTGAAATCAAAAGAACAACTTGTAGACATATTTACTAAACCTTTTCCTAAGGATACATTTGAGTACTTAAGGACTAGACTAGGGGTCCATCCCCTATCTATCAGTCATTAAGGTGATAAGGAGGTTGCTATTTTTGATTAAGTAAAATAGGTTTTACAGGGTTTTTGAAACCCACAAGTCTAATAAAGAAGTATGATGCAAGTACAAAACTTACAAGAAGCAAGCCACAAAAAGGTCAGGGAAAAAAAGCCACATAAGAGTAGAGAAGACAAGGCTAGAGAAAGTTAAAAATACCCCAAACTAGGGAAGCAAAAGTAGGACCAAACAGCCTAGAGGTCGAGCTGATGACAGTTCTTTTCCTGGTATGACTGAAAGGGATGCAGTCACCAACCTCGATGCAAATCACTATGGTTGTAAAATGATGCCCTCAGTACAATGGAGTCTTTCCTTTTCTAGGATACTCTTCACATCAGTGGGAAATTCATCTCCTTTTTGCCAAGTCAACTTAGCTTCCTTAGTGATGGCACAATTAGCAAACCAATCAGCCACCCTGTTGGCTTCCCTATACACATGGGATATAAACACCTTATCAAAAGAGTTAAGAATGGCTTGAGTTTCAGCTATGATGTTGGCTATAGTCCATGACGGAGGGTGAGTAAGATTTAAGCAGTTGATGATGTTCATCGAGTCTCCTTCCAGCCAGAGCCACTTGACCCCCATATCATGAATGAGTTTTGTGACCTGAAGAGAAACACAAGCTTCAACATAATGATTGGTTTGAGCACCCAAAGGGAGACTAACAACCGCTATGCCAAGGCCAAAGTAGTTCCTGATGATTCCTCTACTTCTTGCTTGTCCTAGGTTCCCTTTAGTAGTGCCATCGAAGTTGGCTTTGGTCCAATTGATCGAGGGGCTGCTCCACACACAGTTCTATCTTTTATCCTGGGTAGTAGCCTTGGACTTTCATGCAAGATGGTTAGATCTTCCACAATAGAAAAAGTTCTCCTTAACAACATGATCAATTTTTTCAAAGATGATTTTGGGAGGAGAGGAACAATCATGAAAAATGTGATTGTTACACTCCTTCCAGATTCCCCAACAAAGATGAGGAAGAATCTAGGTAAAGAATAACTTGAAATCCTCATTAAACCTTTTGAAAGCCCATTGGAAAAAGAGATAATTGAAGGATAGGGGAAAGAACCAAGATAAATTTAGGACTGAGAAAAGGTGTTTCTTGATTTGACTTACATAAGAGTAGTGAATGAAAAGGTGATCCACTGTGTTGGGAGTTCCCTTTAATCCTCAACTTGTAGATTTATACTTTGATGGATAAATTTAATAATATTTTGACTCTATCACCACTCCAAAGTCTACAAGGAAGAGGGCCAATTAACAAGGATCAGAAGAGATCCTCCTACACTTTGAGCCTTAATGCTCAGGTGGGTGTACCCTTGACTCACTTCTCCAAAGGAGTCTCAAAACAATATTCAACTATGTCCTTTACTGATTGATTGAAAGATTTTATCATTTAAATGTGTGTGTGTGATTGATGATGATGGACTGCCTCCAGAGAAGAGATCAGTGCCTTATCCTAGGGAAAAGAGTCACTAAATAACATATATAAACCTAAAACCTTAACTCAAATACACATGAACTCAGAGTAAGTGCTTTGCCTATTACTCCCCGCACTCCCAAACATGATCATCAAATTCTAATCTAACAATGAACTAAGTGAAATCACCCTAAAGGCTTTAATCCTAACTTTGTTAGGAACTCCAAGCTGATCTCACAATACTCTTTATTTACCATATGCTAATCCACTTTGTGACCTTAACATATATGAATCCACAATCAGAAAAAGAAGACAATCAAAGATCTAAGACAAGAATTCAAGTGTATTATCATTAATTTTCAGAATCAATACATTATCAAATAATAAAATGCCGAAGAAACAGACCCAAAAATCTAGGCTCTCCTTGCTCAGTATAATACCATCAACAACAACCCTTACAAAATAAAAAATGCTGCAATATATACCACCACTAGTCACCTTGGAATCCTCAAAGAGGATGCATCAAGCTTCGGGTGACTAGGGTTAGGGTTTCAACCACCCAACCAACTAGAAATAGTCACAAATTTATTACAGGGGAAGAAACCCAGGCAACCAAGAGAAAATAGATCCTGGAGTGATTCCAATCATGACAAATCTCACTAAGAAGGTACTAAGAATCACCAAAATGCCCAAAATATCAACCTGTTCGGTCACCTGCAACACACCTTGAGCACAAAACCACACAGTACAAATCCCTGCAAATGATCATGGCACACCCTGGACCACACTGCAATAGTAAGTGCCACCAAACAAATCAAATCTGGTTGAGAAAGCATTCAATTTTAGTCCTTCTGGCCACAGGAAACCCTCTGCAAATTCAAATTTGAAATCAAATGGCTACTTTATGGTGCTTGTAGTAAATCAATGGTCTACATTTGAAATTAGATCAACTTTAAGTCACAGTCATTAGATCTTCACATTTCTCAGGCTTTATGACCTTAACTCAACTACCACCCTTGGGTTAACTCCTAACGAACATGCGACAAGGTATTTCTTATTTGTGAAGTGAAATATTAACTCGCCACTTAACCCCATGAATTAGCGACCAAAGGAAATTAACTCATCCTAGCTACATCTGGCAAACTGGTGTCTAAACATTTTCACCAGTTCATGAAACACTTTATAATACTGCTAGAAAGTTTAGTGATTACACGAACACTTGTTTGCTAAATAGCTAAGACATTTAGAGAACTGCCATCTTACTTTGCGAATGAGCGAACCCATTGAAATCTATCAGAACCGCTAAACACTTTTGTCCAGACTGCTAAGACCTTAGACCCCACTTGGGCCCACTTTGTGCCACTTGTCACTACCTCACTTGCTATTGCTGGTTAGTCACATTGACACAGGACCCACTTGCCTAAGCCTTATAATCAGATGGCAGGCGTAAGATCTCATAGCTCTGACAAAACTCATGAGAACTTACACCGATCATAGATCTTGTCCCTGTCACTAATCTCTCTGACAATGACCCCACCTTGCCACATCATCCATGTCAACCAATTAGATTTGATCAATTCTACATCACCTGGCAAATGGCCCCACTGAGAACATTATACTACCTGGAAGATCAGATGCCTGGCGCAAGATCTAAAGGGCTTTGAAGATTCTATGTGCTCTTACACCAATCGTCAATCTTGAACCCTCTGATTGAGATACCGGGCCCACCTAAAAACACTTCTAGCTCACACAATGTGGACCAATCATAGAACAATAAATCAACATACCTGGTAGATGGACCTGTTGAAAGAAAAGGTTACGTCATACAAAAGGATCAACGGTTGTCTCAAAATCTCATACGTCTGACACATCTCATAAGAATTTATGCCCACCGTCAATTCACTACAAGTGTTAGGACCCTCTGACACACTGACAACCCAGGACCCACTGATAACTTCCAAATCATGAATAGATGGACCAATGAGAGATTGCCAATCATGCACACCTGTCGGAAGGTCCCACTTCTTTGAAATGCCACATCATCAGGAAAGATCAATGAATGGCATAAGATCTCAAGCCTTTGACAAAGTCTATGAGAACTTATGCTAACCATCAGATGGAGATGTTGTCAGAAGACCAGGCCCAGAAAATATTAAGCTGGAACATTAGGAAAGCCAAGGCGTAGGACTTAGGAAAAATAAAGGCCATCGAGGGTTAAAGACATAAGAAATATTAAAGGGGCCAACATAAAACCTTAGTTGCATGATCGCATAACATGAAAAAGGTTCATGTGATCATGTGACAAAGGGATAACAAATTAGCACATGCAAATTAGGATTTTAAGTGGCCGGAATAAAGTAACACAAAATTATAACAAGGCCAGGGTATTACAAAGGGTTTTGTCTACCAACAGCTATATTTTCAAAAATTTGAACCAAAGGTTTGAGGCAGAGACCTAAAAACAAATGCAGAGACCAAGAGAAAAGGGCCAAAGCCATGATATTTTTTTTGAGTGATAACAGTGGCTCTGTCTGAGGATGTATGCCTCCTACAGGCATAGCAAGGATCTAGAATCACTGGTTTAAAGTAGACCATCCCACTGGAAAACTTGACAATAGAGAGCAATAGGACCAAACTTTACAGACCAGGACAAAATAGGATAGGGGCAAGCAACTATTTACAGAATTCACAGAATGTACAGACCTAACTACTATTCATGGAAATAAAATACCTTCAATTGAAGTATTTCTTCAAGAATTGTCCATGAAATAGCAATTCTTGAATATCACCATTTAATTCCTTGACAATGTATGAATCCTGGCGCCATTTCTCATGAATTTGATATGGCCCTAGCTAGATGGGATCAAATTTACCATGTTTTCCTTTATCCTCCAGCCTGGCATTCCAAATTAACACCAAATCACCAGGCTCAAACCTCCTCTCAACAACCTTCATGTCATATAAATTCTTAACCTGCAACTGCAATTTGGCATTTCTTGCAACTGACTCCCTTCTAGTCTCATCCAACCTAATGAGGTCCTCAATTCTCAACTGCATCTCATCATCTATGTCATCATCATATAACTGAACAAACTTATACATTTCCAATAGATTATTCTGAGGCATTCTTGCATGTATTCCATATACTAGGTCAAATGGTGCACAACCAATTTCCCTCTTCACAGTTACCCTATCAGCCCATAGAGCTAATGAAAGCTTTGAATTCCATGCCCTCTTATTCTTTTCAAGAATCCTCTTGAGGATCTTAATCAAACTCTTATTAGTAGATTCTGCCTATCCATTTCCTTGTGGATGATAAGGTGAGGAATAAGAAGTCTGAATTCCTAAACCTTTGCAAAAGTCCTTATATTCAGCAAACCTAAAGCACATTGCATTATCACTAACTATCCTCTCAGGACACCCAAACCTTGTAACAATATTATTCAACAAAAAATTAGTTACCACCTTACTAGTTACATTTCTTGTAGGTATAGCCTCTACCCACCTTGTAAAGTAATCAGTGGCAACTAAGATCCATGAGTGTCCTCCACTTGACTTGTTCGGTATCTCTCCTATGAAATCAATTCCCCATTGTTGGAAAGGAGCTTGTACTTCTAATGGTTTTAATGGCATGTTACCTAAAAATTTAAGCTTACCAGAGAACCTTTGACAAGCATCACACCTCCTTATCAACTGTTCTGCATCCTTGAAGATTGTGGGCCACCAGAATCCTGCTCTCAAGATTTTATGAACAGTTGTTTTACCCATGTAATGTCCAGTACAAACTCCCTCATGCATTTCTCTTAACAACTTGTTAGCCTGATCTTCATCAATACATTTCAAAAGTATGCAATCTAAATTCTTTCTATACAATTTACATTTTACAATTACATACTTGATGGCCTGTAATTTCAATGTCCTCTTCTGATTATCATTCATGTTTGCTAGACATTTCATGTTTCTCAAGTAATAGATAATATCTTGATACCAAATACAATCATCCATGTCACATGTATAATCAATTTCAGAATGATTTACCTGATTTGCATCAAGATTGGATTGAGCCATCAATTTTGCCAATCCCTGTCCTCTAACCAATTTAGTAACTTGGATGTCAATGCTGAATTCTTGGATCCTATTGATCCATCTGCATCTTCTTCCAGACACCTCTTGCTGTGAGAAAATATCCTTCATAGCTACACTTGACACAAAAGAAATCACAACTTCTCCCATCAAGTAACACCTAAAAGCCTTGACTGCCTTCACAAGTGCATATGATTGTTTCTCATTTATGTCATACTTCAATTCAGTAGCCTGAAAAGATTTACAAAAAAATGCAATAGGCTGCTCAAAACCATCCTTATTCTTTTGTAACAAAACTACAACAATAGTGTGAAAATATGCAAAGGAAAATATGTGCATTGGGACATTATAATCAAGTGCCTTGAGCACTAGTGCAGCTTTGATAGCCTGCTTGATATTTTTGAAAGCCTCATTAGGCTCACCCTCCCAATTGATTGCAGATCCCTTCTTCAACATCTTAGAAATAGGTCTAGTAACCTTTGAAAAATTTATCATAAACCTCCTTAAGAAATTGACCTGACCAAAGAAGGACTGAATCCCTTTAACATTCTTTGGTCTCTGAATTTTATCAATAGCTGCTACCCTATCAGGGTCAATTCTCACTCCTTGCTTCCCAATTAGGTGGCCAAGCAACTTACCTTTAGTGACACCAAAAGCACATTTCCTTGGGTTTAATGAAATGCCATATTCCAAAGCCCTCACAAATATTTTCTCTAAATGAGTACAATGGTCATCTTCCTTCTTGGAATAGGCAATTAAATCATCCTGAAATATAACAAGGAAATCATTAATAAAATCTGAAAAGGCAACATCCATTGCCCTCTAAAAAGTAGCACCGGCATTTGTGAGACCAAAAGGCATTCTCACATAAACATATGTCCCCCAAGGTGTTGTGAAAGTTGTCTTGAATTGTTCTGATTCTTTTACAATTACTTAATTGTAACCAAAGAAACCATCCATCATAGAAATCAATTCTGATTTGGTTACCCTCTGCAACATAGCTTCCATACTGGGTAGACAATAGTTATCCTTTAATGAGCTGATGTTCAAATTCCTAAAGTCCACACAAAGCCTTATGTCACCATTCTTCTTTCTCACAGGAACAAGGTTTGAAACCCAAGAAGAGTGCCTAATAGGCTTGATAATGCTAGCATCTCTCAACTTCATTAACTCTTCTTGCATCTTGGGTGCCAAAGTAGGATTAATAGGCATTTGTTTTTGCCTGAAAGGTTTAGCATCCTCTTTCAAAGGAATGATATGCTGAAACAAGTCTTCTCTATAAACCTTTAGGTCCTCATATGACCATGCAAAAACATGCCTAAATTTTCTCAATAATTCAATCAAATATTTTCTCACATTGTGAGACATGTCCCTACCAATATATACCTTCTTAGGTGCTTGATGTGTTCCAAGATTTATCTCCTCTAGATCAGCATGATCTTCTCTTTTGATATTCTTTTGAACTCTATCCTGGTTATCAAAGACAGTTTCCAAAACAAAAAGCCCCTTGGGCACCTTGTTAGTTCTAAGTTGAATAACCTCATTGCCAAAGACGCCCTCTTTTCCTTCTACTGACTCAACCAAGGCTGAACAATCAAATTCCTAACCATGATACTGATCCTCACAACTCATAAACTTCAAGATATCATTATTATCATCAAAAACTTTCCAATTTTCAATATTGTCTGGTATACTAGGCCTAGCCTGAATTTCAACTTTAGAGATACCAACAAATGTAATATCAGTGGGATTGATTGCTATATTGTCTAACAAGTCAGCCATCTTATTGTTACTCCTATCCTTCCATTCAATATTGAAGGCATCAAAATGTTCAATCAAATCCCAAACTGCATTCCTATATTGTTTTAACATTTTGTTCTTGGAAGCATATACTAACTTGACTTGGGACACCACCAACTTAGCATCACCAACAACACTTAAGAACTTAATACCATGTTTTTGTGCCAACCTCAATCCTAACAAAAATGCCTCATACTATGCTATATTGTTGGTACAAGAGAAATTCAATGTGAAAGAAAATTTGTAGGTGTTTCCATTAGGAGAAATAAGTAAAATACCTGCTCCTGCTCCATCCTTGCAATTTGCACCATCAAAGTACATTACCCACAAATCACCCTTCACAGAATTAACACTCACCTCAATAGAGATAGGTGAAAAAATAGGTTCCTTCTTAAGTATAGGTATCTCTACCCTAAAAGAATTAATATCAGTATCGATAAAACATGTAGTTTCATTATCAATATTCCTCTCAATCATGTGGCATACTCTTGGCTCTTGATCAATCTTGACAAACTGATCATCAATCTTGAAAGTGGCATAGGATAGGTCACACTGTAAACTTCCACCCATGGAAAAACTCCATCTTCTAGATAGCAGCATCCCATAATGAGGAGGGATGTCCACCACCAAAACACTGATTGTTAACTCTTTCTCTAGATATGCTGCCAGCCTATATGGCATTGCATTGATAGTCCCAATAACTGGTACCTCCCTCTGATCCATTGCACAACATCTACCTTGAACTATATCAACTTTAAGGCCCAACCTCTCCATGATCTTGAAAGGCATAATAGTATTAGAGGCACCATTATCAATCATACAATTTCTTAGTTTCATTCCATTCACAAGAACACTTAAAAAGAATGGATCAATGTTTTCAAGGCTAGCATTGACAGAACTATCCAAATATATAGGAGGAATTTGAGATACAATTCCCTGAGAAGGAACACCTTTCAAAGCTTTATCATGAGACCCATTGCATGCAACATCATGATTATGAACATTATCTACCCATGCAATAGCTCTATCTTTGTGTTCAGGGATCCTCAACAATTCTGACAATGGAACCTTAACTGTAATTTGGGACAATATAGATAACATATCAATAGGAACAGAGGGAGGAATCTCAATCTGCATAGCCTTAGTATCCTTTTTCTTGTTTGATAAATTAGGTGTACTGGCCACCCTCATTTTTTCAATCTTAGCCATTGTGTTAACTAGCTTCTCAATCTCACTAGAAAATCTTTCAACTCCAACTCCCTTAGGCTCACAATTCTTACCTTTTACATTCTTGAATTTCACCATGTGATCACCTTTTGATTTTTTCTCATTAGGCTCTCCGAAGTTGGTACTCTTTATAAACATTTCTGTAGCTTTCTCATTTGTATTCCTTGCCATCATGCCTCTAGTTTGCACTTGGGCAATCATTTTTGCAGTAATCCTATCCATCTCTTCTCTAGAAGGTCTTCTCAAATTTACTGGCTCAAAAGAAAAGTTTATGTTACATGTCTTCTTATCAATGTCTTCACTATCAGAAAAAATCTCTTGATGAAAAAGGGCCTGATTGTGTCTCTTCACATTTACATCTGCTTCTTCATCAAAATCAGAATCATCTTCATATCCTAGATATGAAGAAGCCATGTTGCATCCAACATCTTCTTGATCTTCTTCTTGATTTATCTCCTCATTGCCACAATCTTGATTTGCATCCATAGAATGTGCAACCACACAATGCTCTATAGAATGAGGGGAATGGCATGCAACACACCAAGGTATGTCCTCCATGACATTTATTGAAGCTTTTTGTAGAGGGTTAGGGACACCTCTATCATTTTTACCTCTTGCAGTAGGGACAACAGGCTTGCCATCCTTCCATTGGGTGTTGTAGGGTTAGTTCTGCAATCTATTTTTCTTATTGAAATTGTTGTTGAACTGAGGCCTTTCATTGGTAGGAGCACTAATGTTCCTATTTGCAGGTGCCTTCAAATCCTTCAATGCATTGAGCACCTTATTCAGTTTATCTTCCTCTTGCCTCCTAGTTCCAACACTCCTATCATTTTCTTTTTTGTATTTCTTGTCCCCAAACAACTTAGGGTCATCTCTCTTCCCACCCAATTTCCCTGATATCTTCATATTGTTTTCAATATTGACAGCAATCCTAAATGCATCTCTAAGAGTTCTTGGTTCTTTGTCCCACAACAAGTATCCCATCTTTCCATCAAATGCATTAAAGTATGTAGTTAAACAAACATTGTCATCTAACCGCATAACTTGGAACAACTTATGCATACCCTTTTGAAATCTCATGTTGAATTCAGCTACAGACTCATTCTAATTTTTCCTTATGGTATTGAATTTATTCAACATGAAACTATCATTAGGCCTATCACCATATTTCTCCTTAAAACATCTCTCAAAAGAATCCCAAGTATCAATACATTTATCAGGAAGTCTCTTAAACCAATCTCTAGAATCCTCCATTAGAGATTGAACAAACAATTTCATGACTACATCCTCATGCTCTACCTCATAATCATTAAGCATATAAAAAAATAACCTAAGATGCTCCTCATAACTAATAGCATTATTTCCAACAAACTTAGGTACCTTATCTCTTATATCATTTGGAAAAGCATTCGGATAGCTAGGAATCCCATCAAAACTAATTTTCCTATAGCCTTCTAGTTGCATAGGTCTTCTTTGAAAACTTGAACTAGTGTTAACCCTAGGATCAACATTTGCATTTACATTTCCATCTACTTGTGCATTTTACTACTATCTAGGATCAGCACCTATCCTAGCAGATGAAGAAGGAATTGAACTAGTAGCAACATTACTAAGTGGAATAGTAGTAGTCATAGATGGCATACCTAGTTCAGTAGCAGATGGACCAAGAGCATTAGCTGATGAAGCCTTCAAGAACTGGATCTTTCTTCTCTTTTCTGCAATGGAGGCTTCAATTTTATCCCTCTCTAGTTCCCTTGTAAGGTCCTCATCTTCTTTTCTTCTTCTTTCTATCTCTGTGTCCTTATTTGAATTGGGTGGTGGGACTCCTAGTATTGTCAATGATCTTCTTGTTTGATGTCCCACCATCTTTTGCTTTCCTTTCTCACCAGCGGCAATAGCAGGCCTAGTGATCTCAAGCCCATCTTTATCTTTAGGGAGGGAAGCATAACTTTGAACCTGTCTAACCATAGGGCCCTCCACATCAAATTCATGATCTTGCAGTAAGCGCTCTTGCTCACTCCTCAAAGCTTCAAGGTCACCAAAGACATCATGTTGCAAAGTTTTAGGAGTAGAAGAAAGCATCTTGTTTCTCTCCTTCATTTCATTAATCTTTCTAAGGAGAGACTATCTTTCTATTAGAGCATTCACCTTTTTAGCTTCTCTCTCCTTTTGTAACCTCTTATGTATGGCATCTTGCTCTGCCAATTGTAACCTTAGTGAGTTCAAATCATCTGGGTCTATCATAATGTCATCAGAACCTGATGACACATCCATATCAGTGAGATTTTGATATGGGAAGTGGACTTGCCTTGGTCTCATGGGATCTCTTCTGAAATTATCTTCATCAAGATCTAAATTAATCTCAAGACCCAACTCTCTAGCTTGTTCATCCTGACCTGCAGGCAATGAACCCTTGTCTTGAAATACAACCTTTGGGGTATCATAAAATCTATCTTTAGAGTGACCACCATCTGATCTAGAAATTCTATCCTATGAACCTTCCTCACTTGAGGAAACATGTGGTGCTCTACCTATGGTATTTCTTTGTTCTCTTATGGGAGCACTAGTAGACTCACCATTCCTTCTAATCCAACTCTTCTTGTCCTGTCTAGGTAACTGTTCCAGAGTAACCTCTAGATTTTTTCTGACAAAGGACCTAGCATTCCTCCTCTTGTCCATGATTTACAGTATGACACTAGTTCTAACCTTTTGAGTCACCACCCACCAAAGTGGGAAATCTTTAAAAGCTCAAGAAAACATTGAATACAACAGGAGAAAAACAAGAGTATACTTAACAACCCTTAATCTCTAGACTCTCCCCAGCAGAGTCACCATTTTGTTGGGAGTTCCCTTTGATCTTCAACTTGTAGATTTATACTTTGATGGATAACTTTAATAATATTTTGACTCTATCACCACTCCAAAGTCTACAAGGAAGAGGGCCAATTAACAAGGATTAGAAGAGATCCTCCTACACTTTGAGCCTTAATGCTCAGGCGGGTGTACCCTTGACTCACTTCTCCAAAGGAGTCTCAAAACAATATTCAACTATGTCCTTTACTGATTGATTGAAAGATTTTATCATTTTAATGTGTGTGTGTGATTGATGATGATGGATTGCCTCCAGAGAAGAGATCAATGCCTTATCCTAGGGCAAAGAGTCACTAAATAACATATATCAACCTAAAACCTTAACTGAAATACGCATGAACTCAGAGTAAGTGCTTTGCCTATTAATCCCCTCACTCCCAAACATGATCATAAAATTCCAATCTAACAATGAACTCACTGAAATCACCCTAAAGGCTTTAATCCTAACTTTGTTAGGAACTCCGAGTTGATCTCACAATACTCTTTTTTTACCATATGCTAATCCATTTTGTGACCTTAACATATATGAATCCACAATTAGAAAAAGAAGACAATCAAAGATCTGAGATAGGAATTCAAGTGTATTCTCATTAATTTTTAGAATCAATACATTATCAAACAATAAAATGCCGAAGAAATAGACCCAAAAATCTAGGCTCTCCTTGCTCATATAATACCATCAACAACAACCATTACAAAATAAAAAATGCTACAATATATACCACCACTAGTCACCTTGGAATCCTCAAAGAGGATGCATCAAGCTTCGGGTGACTAGGGTCAGGGTTTCAACCACCCAACCAACTAGAAACAATCACAAATTTATTACAGGGGAAGAAACCCAGGCAACTAGGAGAAAACAGATCCTGGAGTAATTCCAATCATGACAAATCTCACTAAGAAGGTACTGAGAATCACCAAAATGCCCAAAATGTCAACCTGTTCAGTCACCTACAACACACCTCGAGCATAAAACCACACAGTACAGATCCCTGCAAATGATCATGGCACACCCTGGACCACACTGCAATAGCAAGTGCCACCAAACAAATCAAATCCAGCTGAGAAAGCATTCAATTTTAGTCCTTTTGGTCATAGGAAACCCTCTAAAAATTCAAATTTGAAATCAAATGGCTTCTTTATGGCGCTTGTAGTAAATCAGCGGTCTACATTTGAAATTAGATCAACTTTAAGTCACAACCATCAAATCTTCATATTTGTCAAGCTTTATGACCTTAACTCAACTACCACCCTTGAGTTAACTCCTAGAAAACATGCGACAAGGTATTTCTTATTTGTGAAGTGAAATATTAACTCACTACTTAACCCTACAAACTAGCAACCAAAGGAAATTAACTCATCCCAGCTACATTTGGTGAACTGGCGACTGAAGGTTTCTACCAGTTCATGAAACACTTTATAATACCGCCAGAAAGTTTAGTGATTATGTGAACGCTTGTTCATTGAACCGCTAAGACATTTAGAGAGCTGCCATCTTACTTTGTGAATGAGCGAACCCATTGAAATCTATCGGAACCGCTAAACACTTTTTTCCAGACTGCTAAGACCTTAGACCCCACCTGGGCCTACTTTGTGCCTCTTGTCACTACCTCACTCATTGTTGCTGCTCGGTCACACTGACACAAGACCCACGTGCCTAAGCCTTATAATTGGACAACGGGTGTAAGATCTCATAGCTCTGACAAAACTCATGAGAACTTATGTTGACTGTAGATCTTGTCCCCATCATTGATCTCTCTGACAACGACCCCACCTTGCCGCATCATCCACATTGACCAATAAGATTTGAACAATTCTACACCACCTAGAAAATGGCCCCACTAAGAACATTATACCACCTGGAAGATTGGATGGCTAGTGCAAGATCTGAAGGGCTTTGAAGATTCTATGTGCTCTTACGCCAACCATCAATCTTGAACCCTCTGATTGAGATACCAGGCCTGCCTGACAACACTTCCAGCTCACACAATGTGGACCAATCATAGAAAAAGAAATCAACATACCTAGCAGATGGACCCCCCGAAAGAAAAGGTTACATCATACAAAAGGATCAATGGTTGTCTCAAAATCTCATACGTCTGACACATCTCATAAGAATTTATGCCCATCATCGATTCACTGCAAGTGTTAGGACCCTCTGACATGCTGGCAACCCAAGACCCACTGAAAACTGCCAAATCATAAATAGGTGGACCAATGAGAGATTGGCAATCATGCACACCTATCAGAAGGTCCCACTTCTTTGAAACACTGCATCATCAGGAAAGATCAATGACTAGCATAAGATCTCAAGCCTGTGACAAAGTCTATGAGAACTTACGCTAACCGTTGGATAGAGATGTTGTCAGAAGACCGGGCCTAGAAAATATTAAGCTGGAACATTAGGAAAGTCAAGGCATAGGACTTAGGAAAAATAAAGGCTGCTGGAGGTTAAAGACATAGGAAATATTAAAGGGGCCAACATAAAACCTCAGTCACATGATCGCATAACATGAAAAAGGTTCATGTGATCATGCGATAAAGGGATAAGAAATTAGCACATGCAAATTAGGATTTTAAGTGGCTGGAATAAAGTAACAAAAAATTATAACAAGGCCAGGGTATTACAAAGGGTTTTGTCTACCAACAGCTATATTTTCAAAAATTTGAACCAAGGGTTTGAGGTAGAGACCTAAAAACAAATGCAGAGACTAGGAGAAAAGGGCCAAAGCCATGATATTTTTTCTGAGTGATAACACATTGATTCCTCTTGACATTTGAAAAGAACACATCTATTTGGAATCTGGAACTGACGCTTGATGAGATTATCTACTATGAGGATACGGTT
This sequence comes from Chamaecyparis obtusa, assembly GCA_027943335.1. Lineage (NCBI taxonomy): Eukaryota > Viridiplantae > Streptophyta > Pinopsida > Cupressales > Cupressaceae > Chamaecyparis > Chamaecyparis obtusa. The sequence continues at coordinate 449,848 of BSBK01000293.1, read as the reverse complement.
CTGGAGCAGGAGCTGGAAGAAAACATTGATTTTGGGCGTGAGGCCTGTGATCCAAGCTTTGGCCCACAATGGCTTCATATCATGGGTTTGAGTGGTCTGCAAAGAATAGGCAGAAGCCACAGTATAGGTACCATCTGAAGAGTCCTCTCAAATAATCTTATCCTGATTGGGTGAGAGAGTAACTGCACTGAGAGTGGTCATCAAAGGAGATAGGTCCTAAGAGATCTATGTGAGATCCACCCATTTGTCATCCCTTCTATAATTGCAAACATGAGTCCCACAGGTTTGAGTGCAAACATGTCTCCAGGTATAGAGAGACTCAAAGTCTCTCAAGCTACCCATCTGAAGCCAGTTGTTGTTCTAGAAATTGACAGAATGACCATTATCAATTTTCCACTTAGCCCTGGATTTAGCCAACTCCTTGGAATTGAGAAGACCATTCCATATAAAAAAACCATTTGGGGAATCCGTCTCATCAAAAAATCTATTTAGTGAGCTGTGCATGAGGTATTTATCTTGAATGGTATCCCGCTACTCGCCTTTGTTGTTGAAGATTCTCCAGATTTGTTTAGCTTGAAGGGCTTTGTTGAAAGGTCTCAACTTCCTTATGCCAAGGCCACTAGCATTTTTAGGGTGACAAAATCTCTCCCAAGCAATAAGGGGGATGCACTTGTGATCCTCAGCTCCTGACCAAAGGAATCTTCTCTATATTCTTTCGATGGCCTCTGCAACTTTAGTCAGGATAGGGAAAAGGCTAAGGGCATAGGTAGGGGATTCTATAAAGTAGATTTGACCAATTGGATCTTTCCAGCCTGGCTAAGAATGACCCCTTTCTAGCTAGTGAGCTTCCTATTGAATCTGTCTATCAGTTTGTTCCAGAAGGCTTCCAGAGGTTTGACACCTAAGGGCAGACCCAAGTAGGAAGAAGTTAAGGTGTCAATGCCACATCCTAGAATATGAGCTATTTTCCTTTGTCTAACTTCAAGGGTGCTAACAAAGAATATAAAGCTTTTATTCCAGTTGATAGATTGGCCAGTAGCTCTGATATAATTGTTAAGAAGATCCTTCACCACTCTAGCTTCTCCCACCAAAGCCTCTCCCCCAAGAATGGTGTCATCCATGAATTGCTGGTGTGTAAAGACATTGTTTCCTAATGAGGGGTTGATGCCTTTCAGGTCCTTGATCATTTTTGAAGCCGAAATGAGTCTCCCCAGGCACTCAGTAAGAATGATGAAAAGAATAGGGGAGAGAGGGTCCCCTTGCCTTAGGCCCCTAGAAGGTTTGAAAAAGGTAGATGAGGAGCCATTTATCATGATCGCCGAGGGGGTCGAGATAATTTGATGAAGAAGCTTGCAAGAATGGGAGTTGAAACCAAAATCTTTGAGAACTCTAAGAAGAAACTGCTAGTCAACTTAGTCATAGGCCCTAGAAAGGTCAAGCTTGAGAAGAAAACCTTCCCTTTTTCCTTCTTCTAAGGAATGAATCACTTCATGCACCATCATTATGGATTCCAGGATCTGTTTGCCAGACACAAAGCTGGATTGCTGCTATGAGATCAAGGAGGGGAGGACTTTGAGAATCCTAGAGGTGATAACCTTGGAAATGATCTTAAGGAAGGAATTGCAGAGACTTATGGGTCTGAATTGCTTGAAAGAATCCATGCAAGAAGTCTTGGGAATCAGCACCAAGAAGGTTGCATTGAGCTCTTTGAGGAGGTTCTTCGAGCCAAAAAATTCTTGCACAAATTTAACCACATCATCTTTCACCATGTCCCAATAAAGATGAAAAAAGAACATAGGGAAGTTGTCTGGGCTAGGGGCTTTGTCCCCTAAAAGAGATTCTGAGGCTTTCTTAAATTCTATCATGTCTGGAATAGAGCATAAAGATTTGTTTTGGCTTTTTGTTAAGATTCTTGGGATGTTATTGAGGAGATTAGCCTGATCTTGCTCTGAAATCTGCCGATCTTTAGAGAGGAGTGGAGAAAAGTAAGAGATAGCTTCATCTATGATATCCTTGTCCTCCTTAAGGGCTTGAGCTCCCTTCTTGATTGTACTAATCCTGTTAGTAGCTCTGTGTCTCATAGTAGAGAGGTGGAAGAAGTGAGTATTTTGATCCCCTTCCCTTAGCTAGATGGACCTCGATCTCTGCTTCCAGAAAGTTTCCTCCTGCCCAATAATGTTATGGTAATCTGATAGGATAGCTTTTTATTTTTGTGATCTGTCTTCATCATAGCCCTATTTCTAGATTTCGGCTTGAATGTGGTTTAGATCATTGAGCGTCTTGTCTTTTGAAGTGAAGATATGGTCAAATTCATCTTTGTTCCAATTTCTGATGTTGTGTTTGATGTTTCTTAGTTTTTTTGCCACTCTGAACATGGATGTGCCCTCAACATCAATGTTCCACCTATCTCTAACTTTATTGAACAAATTTGGGTGGGAGACCCACATTTTTTCAAATCTAAAGGGAAATTTCATTTTCTTGTCAATCTGGTCCAGAGATAGAGAGATGGAAGAGTGGTCAAAACTAGCTCTAACTAGGGTAGAGAGCTTGAGACTATAGTGGTTCAACTATTCTGATGAAAATAGGGCCTTGTACAAATGGACTTGGATGCAATCCTTTCCAATCTACCTGTTTGACCATGTGAAATTAGCACCTTGAAGATCTGTATCCAGCAAAGCCAAGTCATTGATGAAGTCCATTAGATCTTGTATGCTTTCCATATCAGGGGCTATCCCTCCCTGTTTTCCCCCTTCTTTTAGGGGAGTGTTGAAGTCCCCCATAATGATGCCTTTAGACTAGTTAAGAGGGGATAGGGTGGAAATGATCTTGTTCCAGTAGGTCTTTCTTTCTTTTTTAGAGTTAGGAACATAAATATTGAAAATGAACCAACTTTCATTATCGTTTATTCTAGTAAAATGCAAGAGCAAAAGGTTACCTCCTTCATAGATAACATTAGCTCTAAGGTGATGCGAATTCCACACAGTGATGAGGCCACCAGAAGTGCCTTCAGAGCTAGTAGCTCTACTTTCCATAGCTTTATTGAATTTAATTCTCTCTAGCTTATCCTTATACATTTTGGTTTCCTGGATTAAGAAAATATCTGGTCTATGATCCCTTATCATATTTCTTATGACATCCTGCTTGTGTGAGCTATTTAGCCCATGAATGATCCCAAAGATGACTTCAATTTCTTGATGGAGGTTTTGGAAGCTTGGATAGAATTCTGAGTTCCATCCGCTTTGATCAAGCTAGCTTCTTCTTGCCTAGTCTGGCTTGTCCTTTTTCTTTCTGGAGTATTAGCACTACCCCTAACTTCTAGAGTATCAAGAGGTTGATGTTGGAAAGTTGACTTCACTAAGATTATATGACTATTTTTGTGTTGTCATTATAAAAGAAAAGTCATATGGAGTTTTTGATAGTAAGCGCACAAGTTTTGAAGTTCATATTTTGGCTAAGTATGGAAGATAGTGCATACAATAATGTACCTGATGATTAGAGCATCGACACATGTGTGTATGATCAAGTTATGGCATGCACCCTTGGATTAAGATTTTGAGTATGTTATTATGCTAAGTCTAAGAACAAATGATCATATATGATAGCATCAAGAAGTTACAGTAAGTCTAAGTGACATTGACTGGTTAAGCGACATAACAGAACAACGCATGTAGCCGACATAAATTTTTTGATTAGCGTCTATAATTTTATTTTGTAAAGGCTATACGCCTATTGTAATAGTGATATAAACATGTTATTATCATGGTATGTAAAAACTCTTGAGCCAATTAGTTTGGAAGAATTCTATGTGTTAGGTTTTAGACTAACACAATATTTAGTTTTGGTTGCGCCCATTTAGCATGTATATATATATATAACATGCACTTTTGTATTTGAAAGAAGTAGAATGGATGATAGAAAGTTAGATAAATAGAAGAGAAGAAGTATGCAAGTTTAGTCAATATGAGATAAATCTCTAAAAGAAGTTAGAGCAACAACACACAAAAGGACCCGATCAGACAAAAGTGTCAAAGCAATAGTTCACCCTTCGAGATATAGTGTGTATCTGATAACCAGGAGGTTGTAGCTTTCTTCATTGGGTAGTGAGCTCTAGTAGTGAGCCATCCACCCCTAATAGAGTTTTCTCTTCAATACTCCTAACAAAGTCACTGTACTCAGCATTGTAATGACTGCTCCTAATAGGGCAAAGGAACTCTAACAAGTTCATAAGACTAGTGCAATTATTCATGGGTGCTAATTCCCACCAGGGTTTTCATCTGGCCAAGGTTTCCCCATAAAAATATATTGTGTTATGTATTATGGTTGATTGTTTTATTTCTTTTCTATTCATTTCAGTATTTAAGTAATTGGGCTAAGTTTCAAGAAGCTAAAAAACATTAATTGTAGAACACTGATTCACCCCCCCTCTCAGTGTTCCTATTCTTAACAATTGGTATCAGAGCTTTGGTCATCTAAGATAAGTTTAACCACTTGAAGAGGTCATGGATACAGTAGAGGTAAAACATCTGAAGAAAAATCTTGAAGAAACTCTTGAAGATCTTGACAAATCTGAAAAAGAAATTGAAGAACTAAAAATGAAGGTCACTAGTTCACAAGTATTCATCAAGAAACTGAGAAAATATTTGAAATATTGTTCAACAAATAATTTGGGAAAAATGGTCAAAAAGATGAATGAAGAAAACACATCTCTAAAGGATCAGATTGAAGATTTGAATGAACAATTAACTGATACCAAGACAACCTATGAAGAACAGATCAAAGAAAAAAAATAGTTGGATAAAGAACTCATGCAGGAAAACATGAAAATCTTGGAGTTAGAAAATATCAAGAAAAATATGGAATCTGAGTTGATAGAAGAAAAGAATCATATTGAAAAATTGCACACAAGTAATGATCTATTAGATTCTCAGATATATGCACAAAGAATAAAAGGAGATTCCCGTGGTATTAGATACAATAAAACTCAAGTTAAAATCAATGCAATGCAAGAAAGAATGAAAGCACTAGAAGAATCTACAGAAGCTAAGATAACTAAAAATCATGTTGAAGCTAAAGAAAAACCACCTAAAGATGAGCGCAAGCCAATAAACATAAATTTTTATGCCTGTAATAAGCATGGACATATAGCAAGAGATTGTAAAGAGGTAATACCCTTCAATGGTTATTGTTATTCATGCAATAAGTTTGGTCATAGAGATATTTAGTGTAGATCAAATCAAAGAAGTCAGACACAACACAATCAGAGAAATCAACCATAACAAAGTTATAGAATTCCAAAGAACATCACATGTTAGATATGCAATTACAATGGTCACACAACTAGACAATGCAGTATGCTAACTCACATCAATGTGCCTAGGAATACAAGGCATCTAGTCATTTGTTACTCTTTTAACAAGGTTGGAAACACTTCAAAATTTTGCAGATCACAAGTGCAAAGACAAGAAAGACCTAATAAGTCTCAAGGATCATTATTGGATGAATTTGGAGAAGTCAAGTTTGTGAAAGCTACAGAAGAATTGAGCAAGATTTGGATGGAAGTAAAGAAAGATAATGTTTCTGACAAAGTAGTGGATACATCCGCAATGGACGCACCTTCTACTTCTAGATAAATGACCCTCATGGTCATAAGGGGAGCTAGATAATCTCTAGACCTCTTCATGACTGGTATACTCACCCTCAGAGTATGTGCCTTTGGTTTTAGTTGTTTGGTTGTAAGTTGATGTAGTATGCAATATCTCACTATCTGATTGACAACAAGAACTGAAATTGAATTCACTGTTGTAATTTGAGTTATGATGGTGAGCATTAATTATAGAAATTTAATTTATAAGTCACCAAAGATATATTATCTTCACTTTTACATTTGAGATCAAGCCCTTGGAGAGTACATGAGATCAAAGCAGCAAGTTTTGAAGGATTGTAGTCGTTTCATCAGAAAAAAGGAGTTTAAATTATTAGTGGAACCCTAGCTTAGACATGTTGTTTTAGAAATCTCTTGGAGCCCTATTTGAGAGTTGAAGCAAGTAAGTAATGGAAACTCTAGTAGTGTTTGATGTCACAAAAAGGAAGAGATATGTGTTTAAAAAAAATCCATTCAAGTCAATGTTAGATGATTTAGAAGGAGCATTCTCCAAGACTCTGATAGAAGTCGTGCATGTCAAAGATATTCACACCTACATATACTACAAGAAAGAGTCTATAGGATTAGACAAGATAAGGTTGCACATGGAATCAATGGCTAATCCTGATATTGCATTTAAGGATGAATTTTCTCACCTCATAGATAACCCCATCATTGAGTATGCGACTGTGTATGAATTTTATGAGTCAGAATGGATTAAGATCTTACTAAGAAGGATTCATGATGACTTGTTTTGGATTGGTGAATTCTTTGTCTGTATTACAATTGATCTCATTCATGAGATGACCAGACTTTCTAAGACTGGTGCCATTCTTCCAATAGGAAAAGATGTCAGAAAATAGGTTGAGCAGGCATGTAAGTCCAGCAGTGATAAGCGTGGCATGACTATTGAGCCCATAGAGGAGAAAGACATTAAACTCATGGCTATGATCCTTGGATACAAGTTTCAATATGTAAATAGAGTGAACAGTGTATTCGTAGCTACAATTCTGGCAGCAATGAGGATAGTAAAAGAAAATGGAGAATTTAACCTTTGTGAGATCTTTCACACATAGTTGATAGACAACATAAGAGCTAAAAAGCATGACAAGAGAAAAATATTCAATTTTGGCTCTTTGATTATATACATGTACTTTCATATAGTTGGTAAGGTTTTTGATCTCTATCTAGATAAGAGCATACCTACCTTGCCTCAAATTTAATTTAAGGCAACATCAGAGAGCACTTTAAAGGATTACATGGATCTAGAAATCAAAACATTCAGAATCAAGATGCAAAGAAGGTTTAGAATACCTGAGAAGATAGTGGAGAAATACAAGGACTCTATATGTTTTATGGTGGAAATAGATTCTACATGCATGGAAGCATTTGAGCCTAGAACAAAGTGGATTCATCCAATTAGTTATGAAGTAGAGGAACATATCTTGGAAAAATATGCACAAGTCCTTCTATCCACACCTAAGGATCCCAATGAGCCTAAATGGGGCACATATGAAGAGAAGACAAGATAAGTTGATTCTATTTTGTATAGTACAACAACTAAGAGAAAAGCATCTTGAATTACCTCTGATATTTTGAAAATTCATGGTGTCACCCAAGAAGACATAGACAAAGCAAGGGAAGCCAAGATTGCTATGCAACTTGAGATTGCACCCTCATCTGTAGAAATCAAAATAGAAAATTTTGATGATCCGAAGGAGAAGAAGAATAAGACATGAGAGAGAACCTTTGTGGCCTCAGCTACAGTTGATCTAGAATCTACACCACTTCCTAAGCCAAGCAAGGTATCTAGAAGGAAGAAGCAAATCGACGCAAGACACCCATCCTCAAGAACAGCCAGAAGCAAAGGAAAAGAACACTCAAGCACCTCCTGAGGTAGGATTCTGACCAAATTTGGAAGTTTTGAGAACTAGAGTTGTTGATGAAGGTAAGATAGATTAGATTGCAAAATTCTATGACAAATATCATGAGATTGATAAATAAAAAATTCACTTTATGATTATCAAGCATATGATTAAGTTCAAAAAGTCAGTTTTGGAACTTAAGTCAGTCATCCCTGATAATGTATGGAATATACTTGATTCTTTGAAAAGACAAGCTATAGAGGAGGATATGAGAATTAGAGAAAATAATTTGGATGATAACCTCCCTGTTTGTTCTTTGGAAGAAAATATGATGCTATTAAATTTGGTTAAGCCTCATCTAAGAACAAAAATTAGAACTCTGCACATAATGAACAAAGATTATGAGTTTATTGCAAAGGAAACAAAGAAAACATTTGAGTACGTATTTTTGGATAGACACATGCACCCTCCTACTATGCGTGAAACCCAAGTTCCCTCCAAGAAAGAAAAAGAATCAAAGATCCCTAATGCACCTTTTATAGGTTCATAGGATTCTGCACCCAAGGCTAAAACTAAGGATGAGACTATTGTGATTGATAATATTGAAATCACTATGGTAGCTATAGAGAATGATCTGGATAAGTTTGAAGAAACTTTTGTTAGTACTGAAGAAACTGAGATCCTATGTGGTGAAGAAACACCTATGTAGCAAGAAGAAGTCCTAATTGAAGATTTAACATGACATGAAGAAGAGAAGGAAGATGAACTTAAAGATAAGCCTTCAGTTGAGATCCCAGTAAAGATAAAGAGTGAAAATATGGATGTAAGTCAAAGCGTAAACTTAATATCTACTCCCAAGTCCTCCATATCATTTTTGTCAATTTTGCCTCCTGATTCAACAAGTTTAGATTCATGGGGAGAAGAGGATCTAATAAAGATAAGTGTGATGGCTATGGAGAGAGCCAAAGAAAAAAAAGTAATGAGGAACCCTCTATTTGTGGAATCAGTTAGCATACTAAATAATTTATTGCTTGAGGATAAGAAATTGATTAGTGTTCACTCAGTGGATGATGTTAGCAATATTTTGTCAAGATTCAAAGAAAACTTTTCAAGTCTAGAAGACTCAACGACAAAAATGATTGAAGAGAATTACAACAAGAAAAGGCTGAATGAATTGATAAGCAATTTCTCACTTGACCTAAATTCTCTAGAGATTGGTCAAGCAATGCTAAAGGAGTTAGCAACAAAAGGAAGAAAGATGATAGCTGACTACATGAACAAGGATAAATTCACTTCAAACCACTCTAAGAAGATTCAGGAAGCAGAGTCTGATGGAAGAAGTAAGAAAATTAGTTGAGGACTCCTCTTAAGACATAAATATGTGCAATAATGTTTATCAAGGTTAGATAGACAAAATAGAGAAGGCAGAAAAATAGATTGCAAAGATAAGAGCTAGACAAGTACAGCTGAGAAATGCACTAGCGCTCTCTCTAGATGTACTAAATCAGAACATCAAGCATATAGATGCTACAATAGTAACATATGATTAAGGTCCCTGCATGGATGTAGAAAAGATGGAGAAGCTCACATATGCATTATGCACCCATCTTCAGACAGTTGATGCACTAAAGGCATTTTGGCAACAAGAAATAAAAAACCTTCAGATTGCATATCCTGATGTATATTCTGTGTAAGTACTTAAAGATTTCCTTTTTGAGTAGCTTTGTCATTAATGTCAAAGGGGGAGTAGTATATATGGCATAAGGAGATAGAATAGTATATAGAGAAGTGTAAGATAGTAAATTTGTGTGTAAAGATATAGTTTAGCAACTTCACCATATTCCTTTGTTGCCATTAATGACAAAGGGGGAGATTGTTGGAAAGTTGACTTCACTAAGATTATATGACTAGTTTTGTGTTGTCATTATGGAAAAAAGTCATATGGAGTTTTTGATAGTAAGTGCACAAGCTTTGAAGTTCATATTTTGGCTAAGTATGGAAGACAGTGCAAACATCAATGTACCTGATGATCAGAGCATCGACGTACGTGTATATGATCGAGTTATGGTATGCACCCTTGGATCTAAGATTTTGAGTATGTTATTATGCTAATTTTAAGAATGCATGATCATATATGATAGCATCAAGAAGTTACAGTAAGTCTAAGTGACACTGGTAGCTAAGCGGCAGAACAGAACAAAGCATGCATCTTTTAGAAAGTTTTTTGATTAGGGTGTATCATTTCATTTTGTAAAGGCTATGGGCCTATTGTAATAGTGATGTAAACATGATATTATCATTGTATGTAAACACACTTGAGCCAATTAATTTGGAAGCCTTGTATGTTTTAGGTTTTAGCTAGGCCAACATAGTATTTAGTTTTGGTTGCGCCCATCCAACATGTATATATATGGCATGCTCTTTTGTGTTTGAAAGAAGTAGAATGGATGATAGATAGTAAGATAAATAGAAGAGAAGAAGTATGCGAGTTCAGTCAATATGAGATAAAGCTCTAAAAGAAGTTAGAGCAACAACACACAAAGGAACTGATCATACAATAGTGTCAAAGTAGCAGTTCACCCTTCCAGATATAGTGTGTATCTAATAACCAGGAGGTTGTAGCCTTCTTCATTGGGAAATGAGCTCTAGAAGTGATCCATCCACCCCTAATAGGGTTTGTTCATCAAGACTCCTAACAGAGTCATTGTACTCAGCATTGTAATGACTGCTCCTAACAGGGCAAAGGAACTCTAACAAGTTCATAAGACTACTGCAATTATTCGTGGGTGCTAATTCCCACCAGGGTTTTCATTTGGTGAAGGTTTCCTTATAAACATATCTTGTGTTATGTATTATGGTTTATTTTTTTATTTTCTTTATTATTCATTTCAGTATTTAAGTAATTGGGCTAAGTTTCAAGAAGCTGAAAAACATTAATTATAGAACAATGATTCACCACCCCCCTCTTAGTGTTGCCATTCTTAACAATTACATCAATCTATACTTTATCAGAATATCAGATGATGTTGATGCATATTGTTCACACTTTAGTTTTCTAAGGTTGTGAAAGCTTGAACAGAGAACACTACCTATTGGTACATGAGAGTACTTGATTTGAACTGAACACCATAGTTAATATTGTGGCTACTATAGAGTTGTTTATTCTTTTTGGCATTGTTGTTAAAGGGAGAGAAATGATCAATGAAATATTTATCCAGTGGGAAAGAAGAATAAAAAAAGGGAAAGAAATTATCCATAGGGAGAGACTTCATGGAATGTTGTGTAGTGATTAAACATATTATATTCAAACAAACTAGGGAGAGCTTACCGAGCTACAAGATTTATCTATAGAGTTGTAGAACAAGTGTTTGGTATTCTATGACATATTTCATAGTGTGTTCAATCAATTCCAAAGGGAGAGATTGATAGATTGATAATCTACAATTGATTGAATATATTGATGGAATGAATGGACAAGTGAAAGATAGTGATTAGAGATCGCCGAGCTACTAAAGTGATATGTAAGATAATTAAATCAGTCAATATTTTGTCATTGATGTCAACTAGTCTTGACTGTACTTATCATGATAGTTACAATATCTAAAGAAGAAAAATGGTAAAGGAATGAGATATCTACATGAAGAAGAGATGGATATGGAAGATATGGCTAAGGTATACATTGGGTAACTTATTGATGAGTCTATGGCATCATATTTTTGACTTGATTGTATTACATGAATTTGTTATGTATTAAAGATAAAAACTAAACAAGTTTATGTTGTCATTAATTAAAGATTTCAGTATACACTGAGCTAGTGTAGTGTATACCGAGTACAGTATTAACCGAGTTAGTATTCACCGACACATTTTGGTATTGACCGAGTTCAGGAGACAATAAAGTTTATAACAACTGACTGAATTGATGAGCTAGAAGATTGCTTATGATTTTGAGGTAGATGATAGAGTTTGTTATGATGATCTAATGGATGACAAAATTCAAGATTGATCGAATGAAGAAGGATGAAACATGTTATAGATACAACTATTAAGGAAGCTTGAAGCAACAAAAGGAACAAGGGAGATTAAGAGGCAAAATCTAATGGATGAGAAGAAAAAGGTTTATGACATCTATTTAAAGAGACATGAGATTCATTATTGGATCTGGGATAATTGACTCTGTAGGAGAATTCACATGGAAGAACTATTTTCATGCACCACTGATCAAACTGGTTACAAACAAAACTGAGCAGAACTGTAGGCATTAATGAGCGACAAAGAATTATTCACCAAGTGGAATAAGTTGAATGAAGTTGGAGGTAATGAAGAATTGAATTGCATATTGATTAAAGGAGGTATTTTGAGCTTAGCATAGATCTAAAAATCTACAAATCTTAGTTGTATTTGAATCAGATCATTACTGTATCAGTTTAACCATTGTTACATCAACATCTCTTAACTAAGTGGACTTAATAGTCTTGTTTTTATTTCAATATGAAATTTAATGAATGTTGTTGGTTTTCTTGTTGACCCCATAGTGAATGCTAGTTAAGGGCAAACTGTTAGTGATAAATTCTCTAACTAGGTCACACCTCATAGTGTGTTTTGTAACCTTTAATAGGGTTGGCTCCTAACTAAGCTCACTTCAGAAGAGTGAATTATTTTGGGTTATCGGTCCTAGGTGGTTTTTTCCCTAACAGGGTTTCCACATTAAAAATATTTGTGTTATGTGTAGTTGATATGATTGGATTGATATTTTACTTTACACATTTCATATTTAGTTTGACCGATAATTACAATATTGTTTATATTGGTAATTGGTAAATGCAAAGAAAGTTATTGTTGATAGCTTACCGAGTTGATAAATTGATTGAAATGTTTTTATATGTACATCTTGAAGTTTTGGGACTATAGGATAATTGATATTAAGTGATTCATCCCCCCTCTCACTTATCTAACAAGGGCTATAAATTTGATCATTAACTAATGATCTACCCTGTGAGGGGTCTACCCTGTTTAGAGCTTACAGACTTATAAAATCTACCTTGGTTAAAGGATTTAAAAATAACAACAAAGTAAGCACTCGATTAATAGATTTACATAGGTCTGTGAGGACCACTCTATTAAGAGATTTACCCTGATTTACCTGCTAAAATGTATCAGTACCTGATCCTTTGGTTTACATGCTATGATGTTGATAACAAATATTCTCCTTACAATACTTGTTTGATATCCTCAATCAAATATAGCTTTGTTCTATCCTTCACTACTTTGCTCAGTCACTCTGATTGATCTCTGCATATATCGAAATACTTCTCTTTTCTGCATACATGAGATCTCCTTCAATGTATCCAACCACATACATTATTTTAGGGTTTGGATCTCATCTTATATAGACAAAAAATAAAACTTATAGATCAAGATCAATGATCTAGATTCTCTACTTATGCCGCTTAAGCATTCCATTATTCTGATAGGTTACATCGCTTACATAGGGATTAATGATTGTAAATACAAGGCGTAATAAACTCCATGATTCCCTCAACAAACATTAAATATTATATAGATGTCGACCAAAACGCTTTATAACTGAGTGCAAAAATGCACTATTATAATTATATTAAATATTAGGAAGGCAATAGAAGCCATATGAATAGAGGATTGTGCTTGACACTTAAGTGGAAAAAAATATTCTAAGACATAAAAGAAAATTAGAACTTGGATGACTAGCACAAGAACCATGAAAATCCTAAAGTCAAATGTAATCCATACTTAGGCAAATTTTACAAGATTATGATTGAATTATCAAAATTTTATGTTGTTGCAATGATGGATCTTGATAACCCAATTGACAAAGGCAGATGTGTTGAAAATTAATAGAAATATTACAATATCTAAGCCAATAAAATATTGATGGGATTTACGACTTATACTATACCCAATGAAAATCTTTGCTTACATGTAAACATGAAAATTAAGTTACTTTAATGCAAAAAATTCATTGATATATTCTTCTTTGTCATGCTAAAATCAACCACGTAACATGCTTAATAAATCTATTTTGAATGAACATAATACATAAATTTAATGAACATTACATCACCACAAGATAGTGACAACAAGAAATGACACAAGTCAGCAATATAAGAAGAACTTCTCATATCTCATGATTTATATGAAGAAACCCTTGCAAGAAAAACTCCACAAAAAGAAGAGAGACCAAGTATGCATTACCTTCAATGATAAGATTACAATACATTCACTTCCATCACTCCTTTTATTGAAATTAATGATGCTTTGTTACGTCTCCAATTTGTAAAAAACCCTTACATTCTACCAACCCAAAGCAACAATTTTTTAAAGAGCTAGTGTGAGAAATCCAATGTAAATTTTTCAAACAAGAGGTAAATACCACTTCCAAAACCATACACCAACCTTATTAGAGAACTTGGAAACTTAGGAGAAGATAATTAATAATCACACGGTCTTCACATGGGTGCCTAACCCACAACCAATCAAATTTGGTCAAACCCAAGTGCTATATAACTCACTAATGGCTTTGATGGCTCCACTATAGAACATGCAATAACATGTACACTTGGATGCCCCACTAGGGAAGACATCAAATGACAATAGTCAACATGTATTGACATGCAATACAAGATGATCCAACTTTCTAAAGTGGGTCCACCTAAGTAGAATATTCATTCATTATGTTCAATAACCATCATTAACACGTGTTCACCTCCTTGAAATGCAATTACAATTTATCTTAGATAATAAATAGTCTCCCATAACACTTTCCAAGAAATGTAGAGACATGAGAATGACATTAGAATGTAAGGAAAAAACCACCTATCCTAACAAAATAAAAACAGTAAGGATGACATACTAATGAACTCTAAAACACATATAGAACTTCATCAAAATGATGCACATAACTTTTGCATTTCAAACTTTTTGGACATTTTAAAAGCATCGAAGCATGATGAATGCACGGAGGACAATGCTAGACAAACTTAGCTTTTTAATTAAGGGCAAGACTTGTATTACTCCAGATAAGTTCTAAAAAAAAAATGTTTACACAAATTACCATAACAAATTGACAAACACTGCAAATGTTTCAGATACACATGACTGGATTTTAACGTGTTACACGACTCTTATTAGTCCTATTAGAATCACAGCTAAATTTTGAAAGGGGAGGTGGGTAGGTAAAAATTCACATTATGAAATAAAACGGCTAAACGATGTCGAATTTCAGCCCGTGGAAAACACGGCATTTAGCAGCTCCCATGGTGGATTACGAGATGGATAAGAACACCTCATCATTACGAAACAGGTGATGGTGCTTGCCATCTGACTTTATGCTTACGTTGTGTGATTTTAGGCTGCGGAAGAAAAAGATTATAGTGTCGAGCTGAGCTGACATTTTAACGTCTAGCCTGCAGATTTATTTAGAGGGCGAAGTTTCTCAGAAATATGTGAAGCATATTATTTAGGAAAAGATGAAAAGGATCTGCTGTCCCTGCATGGCCATTTTTGTGGGCCATTTGATGCCACACCCCTGTTAGACTAGGTCACACGGAAACATTTTTATTTCTTGTTTGCACTGCGGGGACCATTTTCGCAAATAATTCACCACCGTTCTGTCAATTTTCGAGGGCGGCCAAAGCACCAGAACAAATTAATTGTAAGTGATGGAAAATTGGATTTGTACGTTGGATTCGCTTTTGCTTGCACTCGTTTGTTTGTATAGACTCATTCAACTCAACATTTTTAATTCAAGACAATTTATATATATGACAATTAATTGAGATGTAATGTTTTTAATTAACCGGCATAAGAATTCCACAAAGTGATTTGCATAAACTGATTGGAAATATCAGAACATGGTGCGAGGATTATCTCTAAGGTAAAGACCCTCTGTCGTTTGAGTTCTAGCATTCAACGTCTGGAATTTTCGTCTACTCTTTAGCAGAGCCCTCTATTTGTTACAACAATACAAAATGTTTGACGTTTTCTTGAGTTTTCGAGGCCCTGACACCCGCCTAGGGTTTGTGAGACGACTGTACCATGCTCTTGTTGGAGAAGGCATTTGCACATTCTTAGACAAAGAAAGCTTGCACAAGGGCGACCATATCCCTACTTGTTTGGAAAGAGGAATCAAGCAAAGTAGAATCTGCATTCCTGTTTTCTCCGAAAATTTTGTCCAGTCAAAATGGTGCTTGAAAGAAGTGTTGTATATGCTTGAGTGTAAGGTCAAAATCTGTCCCGTGTTTTATCATGTTTTGCCTGAGGAGCTTCGCTGCCCGGATGGAAGTAAATATGCAGACGATTTCAACAGGCACGGTGATGGAAGCACAGGGTTTATAATTGAGTGCAAAAACGCTTTACAACTTGTATCCAACCTAACCGGTTGGTGTTTCAATCAAGACTCCGGGTAAATCTCCACCAAAATGCTTTTCTTCTTGGAATTTTGTATATGCCGGATATGAAGTGAGATTAACACAAGCTCACTTGTTTGCAGGGAGGAGAGCTTGATTCGAGATATTGTGGGCAATGTTGTAGAAATCTTGCGTGCAAAATGTCCAGACAAAGTGTATCTGGATGTTCCAGTATGTTTTGGTTTGGACTGGCCCGTGCATCATGTCTTGAGATTACTTAAAGTAGCGGATCGCCAGAAGGAGATTGTGAAAGTGGGTATAAGTGGAATGGGCGGGATGGGTAAAACAACCCTGGCCAAGGTTGTTTACAAACAACTCTTGTTCTCTCAATTTGAAGTGTGTGCTTTTGTTCTCAGTGTGGGAGAAAGATGTCAAGAGGCGAATGGGATTGTAAAGCTGCAGAGCTTCATGCTCAGAGATGTGTCACAATTCAGAGGTGAAGTGGATCATGTTGATCGAGGGAAGGGTCTGCTGCAGGACTGTCTCTGGGGTAAGAAAGTTCTGCTTCTCCTGGATGACATTCAAAGTCCTGAGCAGCTCGAAGCTTTTCTGGGAAATTTCGTGGGCTTCGGGGCGGGCAGCCGCGTGATCATTACATCGCGCGATGAACAGATTCTAAGAGTGGCTAACGTTGATGAAGTGTACGAGGTACGTGGGCTTCCTCACAAACATGCCATGGAGTTGTTTAATTTCAACGCCTTTGCTAATTCCTGTCCTCCAGACCAAGAGCTTCAAACTCTGAGCAATGATATTGTTAGTGCCTGCGAAGGCATTCCTCTTGCCCTGTCTATTCTTGGTAAAACCCTTGTTTGTCAAGTAGATAGAAATGTGTGGAAGGATACAGTCGACAAGTTAAGATGTGAGCCTAATATGCGAAAGAAACTTGAAACCTGTTATGGCACCCTTGATTGCTCTGAGAAAGAAATATTTAAAGATATAGCTTGCTTTCTAGCATGGAGGGAGAAAGAAATTGCTATGATCTTTTGGGCGGATCTGAAGTGGAATCCTTATTCGTCTCTCGAACGTCTCTTGCAAAAGTCTTTGGTAAACTTGGGACCTGGTAACAAATTGTTGATGCATCCCTGCCTCCGCGATTTGGGAAGAGGTATAGCAAATGAAATATCTAGAGAGCCTCGTAAACGCACAAGGCTATTTGACGAGCGAGATGTGCACCGCGTTTTATGCCGACCCTCGGTATGGAATTCTCTGTAATCTTATTGTGTTTTAGATATTGTTACGAATACTTGTAATCTTTTGGATAATAGAACAAATTATGTATATTTCTTTCCTAGAATTAAATTGGTTAGAAAATTATTTGTGAATTTGACTCAGGACAAGGCCAGGAGCGTGCTTTATCTTTGCTATGAGCCCAAGGAGCCCATGACATTGACAGCAGAGATGTTCAAGTCACTGTACAACTTGCAACTTCTTTGGCTCACAGGTGTTGTGATAGAGGGAAACTTTTCAGAGATGCTCTGTTTTGAGGATTTGAGATGGTTAAGATGGAGAGGATGTTCATCACAATCGCTACCTCTGGGAATGAACTTGAAAAGCCTAACGATTCTCGAAGTGATCGATAGCCAGATTACCCAACTTTGGGACGAAAGAGCAGAACAATATCCAAAGGCAATTCATACATTTGTTTTTCTTTTCTTTCTAATGTTGGTTTAGAAAACAGAAAAAAATAATTAAATTAAGATTTTGTTGGCAACTGACAATTCCAATGCTGCTGCAGCGATCATCTGTCGAAGCTGCCAGTGCTGCTGCCATCTTAAGTTCCTATTTCAGATTTACAGAGCTGCTATTTAACCTTTTCTTTGCTGTAGCTAGTTTTCCGAGTCTGGGAACTCATTTAATTTATATGTACTTTGATGCTGTTCATTATAAAATCAGGTTTACCGAACTGTTATTTAACCAGTTCATATGGTATTCGAACAGGTGTTTTTATTAAAATTTCAGTCATGTCAAATTCTAATTCTTTACTAAGAGAACGATAGTGATTAAGATTGCTGGTATCTTAAAATAGAACGATAGTGACTATATATGATTACTGGTTTACTAAATTGATATTAACATTTATGTTAAGCAAAAATCTATGAAAAATTGTAGAAACTGAAATAGAAACTCGAGATGGCAGGAGCACTGGAATTATCAGTTGCCAATTGAGTTTGGATGAAATACTTATTAATTATAATTGTTATAATGCCTGGACAGTTGTGGCATGTGAAACTGAAGGTGCTTAATTTGAGTGGATGTGAATCCCTGATGACTCTTCCTGCTACGCTGCTCTATTCAAACTTGAAGATTTTAAACTTGCAGAATTGCCAGTCCCTGACAAGCCTTCCTAACACCATGGGAAACTTGAGGAGCTTACTTTCTCTCAACATGGAAGGCTGCGGTGTTTCTTCTTTGCCTGAAGCTTTTTTCGGTGAGCTCTCAAGTCTAAAGGAGTTGAATCTGTCACGGTGTGAGCATTTATGCAGTATTCCCGCTAGTTTTGGCAATTTGAATCGTTTGGTAAAACTTCAAATTCACCACAATACAAAGCTTGCAGAGCTACCGAGCTCCATTGGCGGCCTAAAAGCTTTGGCTTACATGGATGCCGGCTACTGCCAGCTGTCTGAGAATGGACTTCCAGCCGAAATATCAGAGTTGTCTTCATTAAGAATCATGAATCTTGAGCATAACGTATTTCGCAGCCTGCCCAGCGGTTTACAAAAGTTGAGTGGACTTTGGGAGCTGCATTTGGACGGCTGCTGCGAGCTTTCTGCGTTGCCTGCGCTTCCGCCATCTCTGGAGATGCTTTCAGCACGTGACTGCATGAGTTTGGACACATTATGCTGCTTCTCCGGATTGACTAGTCTTAGCAGAATAGACGTAAGCAATTCACATCGTGTGACGGAGCTGCCTGGGTTAGAGTCTTTGCAAGGATTAAGCAGCTTGGACTTGGTGGGGTGCAAAAATATATCCACCGACAAGCTGGGAATCTGCTTGCGTGGTCTCAAATCTTTGGAGAGCGTTTTCATTGGCGGCCCCGGCGATTCAACATCGCATCTCCAATCTTTGTATGATTCCATTCAGGTAAATTACAAATGGTAGAATCGCCCCAAATGATTATAAAAGAAAAACAATACCTAATATTTAACTAACGGATTTAGTATTTGGCAGGCCATCTCTTTCGATAGCCAATGTTTAATGTCCGATACAGCGATCACTCCAAGTTGGCTCCACGCCCAGGCAGATGGATGTAACGCCGAAGAAGATAATTGTTTTGATTTAGGTGCAGTTGACAATGATATTAAGTTATATTGTGCAGGATATATTGTTTGTTGTCTTTCGCTTGGCCAAGTCTTTGATTGCGAAGGCACGAACAGGCTGCGCTACAACATTGAAAGAAATCACAGATGTGAAATTATCCACTCAGATATGGATGATGGAAGTGAAGATGTTTTGGAAGTTCGTGTTGTGAGAGTGGAGGGCGATTTTGACCTCGATTGTCTTAGAATGGGAGATAAATTGAGGCTGAATGTACGCTCTGATCATCAGAATTGGAAGGCTTGCTTCAAATTTTTGATGTATGATCCTCTCAATCAAGATTATCCTCATGTGGACGAGAACCCTTATTGTACCATAACTTTTGGTGTGCCAAGCTATTCCGATTAAAGCAGAAATCAACAAGATTTTTTTGACGACTGAATTCTGAAGGACACATCGATCTCTTAACTTTGAAATGCTATTAGAAAAAAAGTGAATATTTGGTTCCTCACTAGATTCACCATATCCCCACCCTTCCATTGATATGGAGCCCTTATTGCCTTCAGATAGAGTTTAGAACTGTGATAGGTTTAAATACACATCAGGAAAAAATAAATAAATTATAAAAAAGTCTCGCACGTTCTAACTAAATATTGTTAAAAATACAGATTTTATTAGGCTTAGTTTTGATATAGCGAAGTTCACAAAGCATTTTTACGGTTCGTTATTAGATTAGATTTTTTAAAACATATTTTTTTTTGGATTGTTTGATTGTGAAAATGAGATGGAAAGTTATCATTAATTACTTTCTAGCTTTTTTTGAACATGGTTTGGGCTGTAAATCTCATGCTCTCGGTCTTTGTTTATAAACTAATGTGGTTGCTAATATTATAAGACACACTTTACTATTTAACATTTGAAAGAAAGACATGGAGAACAGTAATAAGTAATAATGCAGTTGTTGCTACAAATAGAAATATATTTTATTTTTAATAGAACATATTAGATTGTTTATACTTTTATAGAAAAGTCCACATGCTCATTTTCAATAGAGATAAGTAGTTTTAAACCACTTAAGCAACTACATAATAAAAGAACTCAAAGAAATGTGGATAACAAATTGAGAATGTGGAGGACAGATCAACTAGTCTTATTAGGCAATGTGTAGAAATATAAACATAATTGTTGGCAGATATATAGGAAACATGAAGAATATGAATGACTATTTCGATATTGTTTAGTATGACTATGTAGATGGAGGAAATGTCAGAGGGAGAAATTAATATCTTCCAACCCTCAACTTTAATTACTACCTCAAATGTTATAGCATGTACTACGCCCTCATCACATTACCCTTAACCAATACAATTCTGAAATGGTTTCAGTTTACCATGAGCTATTGCGCATAAAGTGGTTTCTAGCTGACCACAAACTCTACTCACAAGTGGTTGACTAACTACAAAACTCAAAATATAAGTCATTTCATATGACCACAAAATTTACATATGAGTAGTTTTAGATGACCACAAACTATAATTATGGGAATTTACTAATTCACATAATATGTCATCACTTTGGGATTTACTTACAAATTTTTATATGTCTCATTTTCCTTCAATTGGTCATGGCTATGGTCCAACACACTAATCAACCTTCTCTAACCCTAACAACTGTAGTTGCATTTGGTAACTTTCCGAAGACACAATCTTATTTTAGCCATTTATTTAATGGCTTCCATCCATGAGTAGCAACTCTTCTATAAATTAATTTTTTTGACAAGACACGTCAAAATTACTTCTTTTCCTCATCAGTGGAGCAATAGACAAATAGGTTTGCAATCCACTTAGTACAACTTTCTAAAAACACTTTGAAACTTTAAATTGTTTACCTTAAAATTGACCTTAAAAATTTATAAACTTAAGCTTCAATCATCAACTTTTTTGTTTCAACAACACCTTTTCCCTATCTTATAGGTGTGCTTTGGTCTTTCCAATGGGATAAATCTTCAGCAATAACATTGCTAGTGGCTCTTTCTAGAATCTTTGACTGACTATTTTTTGTAGTAACAATCTTCAAGCTTCTTTTCAAACTCTTTAACTCTCCCTTACAATAACCAAAATCATGCACACCCATTCCCATAATGTCACCTCCTATACAAATTTTGTTACCAGAGAGAAAATTAAAAGAAAGACAATAAACACATGAATACTATAGCATTTATACAAACAACTCTTTTCTATAATTTATATGATTTAGAGGAATTATAGGGTTGTCGAGGCCATAGCATCAACCCCCCTTGATTGTACCAAAATTTAAAATTACTCCTTGGAAACTAACTTTGACACCAAATGTTAAAGTAGAAAATTAGTAAACAAAACATACAAAGCTGCTATAACACATAGAAAGTGTATTTTATTATTGATTATATAAAGTTGATTGCATTGCCTCCATTTATAGAGGATTGGGCATACAATGGACTTAGAGTCCTATGACAAAAATAAATATGGCACTTAACAATTATATTCTACACGGATATACAAATAAATATAAATAAATTGTTATATGTTTTATTGTGACATCTTGTTTCAAGTTGTCTCACTTTATTTTCAATGTCAAGATGCCTCCAATGAGAACTCTAAAATCAGATTTTTACTGGAATATCACACACTTCAAATTCTCAATCATCTAGTTCTTCAGTTCTATCTAGCTACAAAGTTATTATTAATTTTATTTAGGCTCGAGGTATTTCTTAGCTAATATTGGTGATTTTTTTCACCAACTATTTTGTAACTTCATGATTTTTAATCAACTTGCATGTGGTTATTTTCAGTGTCACTAGATTGCTATCTAGTTCTTCATGTCATATGTTGTTAGATAGTTGTTTTAGATAGATAAAAGCAGCAAGAGAGTGTTGGCCTGAGGAACAAAGGGACTAGAGGTGCATTAGATAGTTGTTACTATTATTGAGGGCAGACTCTTTATAGCCATCCTTTGTATTATTCTTTTAAATTTACATTTTTTATAAAAAAATAAAAAATAATAAGTATGTTTCTAATTAATTGTCATTTCCTTTAGCATTACTATTAATTGTTTCTTTCTTTTGACTATAGAAACTAATTAATAAATTAAATAAGTTAATAAAAAAAGATAACAAATAGCATACATGTTTTTAAAAAGCTAAGTTTTGAACTCTAAGTTAAAGATCACCAGGTTTCAACATTTTTCTAATTATTAGTTGTGTAACACACATGAGGGAACTCAAGTAGTATATAATAATGAATGGATAAAATAAATTTTCACCATATAGGCACACTAAACTTGAGAACTAAGAAATTAACTATAGAGTCCAATGTAATAATTAGGTAATGTCAGGGAGATAGTTTTGTAATTTCTGAAATACATAGTAAATAAATACAAAGCTATATAGAAAAATGAATTTCCAATAGAAAACAAATAAGAACTTCACAAATAGATAAATAACTTTTATTTATTCAAAAATTTATTACATCATGTCTTCATATAGAAGTCTTATCTTTTCTCAACACATAAATCTAATTTTCATATTTTACAAAAATGATAACTATAGACTTGCATTTACATGTATAGATTTTAATGAAACAAAAAGTACTTAAAAAATTAAACTTTCTATGTATGAAAATTTACCAAAAGATCACTAAAGTCTAATTCAAAATGTCATCCTAAGAACTCCAATTGCATAGGCATTATTAATTATAATTTTTGTGGCATGCATAGCATCAATATCCAACATACTCTCCTTCAATGCTAAACAGGCTCATAAAATGAATCTATGTAACTCATTGTGCAATATTTCTATTACTCTAGTCTTATAGACATACTTGGTACTCTTCTTATAGAAGTATCCATTTACCTATCTCTCCCTCTTGAGAGATCACAAGGATTTCCATTCCTTTTCTAATATATAGAAAACTCATGACACTTCAACAGAACAATTATAACTTGTATTCCTCAACCACTTGAATCAAATAGAAAACCTTGTTTGATCAATATTTTTATTATCGCATGAAAATTTAGGTTTATATAACCTTTTAAAAATATTTATAAATCTTTCCCATCCAGATCCATTGATCCACCCATAGTCTATTTGCATCAATCTTTCTTAGATTTCCTATTCCACTCTTTATTCCAACATGAAATTTGTAGGTGATTCTTCAACCTACAAATTACACAACGGTGAAGATCTGTAATGTACCAAAATAAAATTTATAGTTGTAAATGGGCATATGACACTTCCTCAACATATTTCATGCTAATATGACACTCTAGTGATATATTTTTGATGCAACCATAGAGACTTTGCAACCTTCATGTCGTAGCAGTGACATGTCTCACATATGAATAACATGACAGTTTTTTTGAAAATGATTTATTTGACACCTTAATGTACTCAAAATAATTTTTTTGGAAGGAAGAAAGGTTGTTAGTAACATCAATATCTTCCTATTCACCAAGTTATAGGGTTGTAAGTTAGCTCGTATATAGTTGTACCACTATTTTTTCTAACTTATAATTGTAGAATTCATTTCCTGAACAAGGTGTTGTCACAATAGTAGTCATAACTTATTTATTTCTCCATGAAAATAACTCAAACTGATTGCAAATGAAAGATAACTCTTCCAACTGATAAAAAAAATTAGAAATCAATTCCCCAGTTGTACTAGGCTATACCACAACAAAGAATGCAATATAACAGTAAGAACATGAAAACAGTAAAGGTTTTGGAAAGGCAGAGTTTCCTTTTCTTTAATCTTATTCAAAATCCACAAAAAATGACTTGCCTTGATGAAATTGAGGCTATTTACATTTATTTTGGTTTGAAGCCCAACGATCATAAGTAAGATTTGAAAAGTGTGACCGTTCACTTCAAAACTTGTCTAATTAATGAACAATATTAACACCTTTTGTTGACAACCTATTCAACTTATATAAACTTGACCTTACAATAAAAAAATATAACTAATGGTCAAAATGTGACCTTATATTACATCAAATTAAACATATACAAGATCATAGGATCCTATGACTCAACTTCACAATTGAACCAAGATTTCAAATCAGTGCTCTTGCACTATACACCTAGCCTAGAATAGGACTCATGTCCCATGAGTATCGTATTTCTTCACTCCACAACTTGAGAAATTTGTATTCTTTCTGTCTACATCCTCTTCCACATGGTAACCCCTTTTCTAGGTTAGATAATAGAAATTTGCATAATGTGTTTCTCTCTTGGACTTTATGTCACTTACATATATATCCATTTCCTCATACTATCCTTGCAAGAACCCTATGATATTTCCCTTGTCTAAATCAAATGTTGCATCTGCCCCTTCATTTTCTAACATAACCTTACCAATCTAAGACTCAATTATTTTTATCTTCACCCTTGGAGCATACTCATGTATATCTACTTGTCTTTGCCTTGCAGCTTGACAGTACTGCATTGCTACATTTAAACTTGTTTCATGTCTCTTAACCCTTCCTTCACTAAAACTTGATGGTGTACCTGAAAAAAATATTTACCTATTGTCTCCTGGAATCTCTTCCTAGTTACCTCTGTTGCACACTTGAACCTACCCCATTGTCCTTTCTAAACATCCACTTTCACTTCACTCTCTATCTTCACACTTACTTTTAGGTCCCTTATCCTTGGAACTCTTATGGAATTAGTTTTTGAAACCTCTATCATTGCAGTATTTGACTTCCTACCAACCTCTCTTTTCCCTATAGAACATAGCATTTCCCCATCCATACCTTCATCACACTTCTCCAACTCACTTGGAGTCTTATTAAAAACTCTACCATGGGCCTTCTCTTGGCCTTTTTCTACCACTAAGGGACACAACACTACCCCGACCATGATCTCAGCTTGCTTCACAAGCCCATCTTTCATTTTCATACAAAACTCTTCATTTCTCTTCTCAACCTTATCCACTATCCCTGTTATTAGGGAATTTGTCTTCGCTTTTTTCTCTACCTCATCAAATTTGTATTCCTTTTCTTTCATTGCATCATTGGGATGCTCCTCTTTTATCTTTCAACATGGAATCTTCAACATGATTTAAAGTGGCTTCAACCTTTTTCTCCTCTTCATCCTCTACTTGTATAAATTCTTTCTTGTTGTACATAATAAATCTTGTTGGTTAACTCTATCCCTTTTTAGCTTCCATCAGTGGATTTAATGTAAAAGAAATACCATCCTTCTCAATATGATATGTGTTTTGTCTTCCATCATATAGGGCATACCTCTCATATTTCCAGGGCATCCCTAACAACAAATGACATGCTTTCATAGGTACTACATAACATAGAAGACTATCTAGATAT
Organism: Chamaecyparis obtusa; assembly: GCA_027943335.1. Lineage (NCBI taxonomy): Eukaryota > Viridiplantae > Streptophyta > Pinopsida > Cupressales > Cupressaceae > Chamaecyparis > Chamaecyparis obtusa. The sequence goes on along the minus strand of BSBK01000293.1, from coordinate 424,280 downwards.
GGCCACCAATCAGAAACTCAATAAAATCTTTCTCCTTAATCCAAAGAGAATGCTCACCAGTCAACCAAGAAATATAATAAGGGCTTGTTAGGATCAAGCAATACTGAGAGGGTGAGGGTTGACTAAGTATTGCAACACTTGTAACATTTCTCAACCATTTAATACTTAACCATGCAATAGCTGAAATAAGAAGAATACATACATAAAGTAGATAACTCACTACACCATGATTTGTTTTCAAGGAAAGCCTAGCCAAGGGAAAACCCTGGCAGGGATGGTACCCACAAATATATGCACTCGGAACTTATAGTGTCCATGTTAGGAGACCTTGCCTTATTAGGAGTAGAATATTACATTAGTACATGTCCTTGTTAGAGAAAAAAACCTGTTAGGAGTTTATAATCCTATTAGGGGTAAATACAAAAATGGAGGTCACTTCTCTTACAAAGGACTCACTGTCCAGTATTACAAAATGATTTTACAATAGAAAAAATGAACTGTAACAACATCTGCTATACCAAAGTAGTTCCAGTTAAAGCTCACAACAATAATCATAGAATCTCCACTTAATCATCCATCACATATCATTGCTACCTCATTCCACATCCTTGCAGCCTAAAACTTACACATATGTATATCCATCAACTTTTTTCTTAGTTGGATCACTAATTCTTCACAAAATGTGTCTCCAAACTTGGCCCATAATGAAATAATAAACACACGATCATTCATCCTCCAATATAGGTGAAGACCTATCATAAATTGTAAACCAATTAATAAAATAACTTATGTTAAGTCTCCAAATGTCGCATCCACTCATATGCTCTGTTTTCACTATTCATAATACTCGTTTGACTTCGCCAACCTATAACTTTTTCCAAACATAACTTGGATGAAATTGTTATTAATTATAATTGTTATAATGCCTGGATAGTTGTGGCATGTGAAACTAAAGGTGCTTAATTTGAGTGGGTACGAATCCCTGATGACTCTTCCTGCTACGTTTCTCTATTCAAACTTGTAGAATTGCCAGTCCCTGACAAGCCTTCCTAACACCATGAGAAACTTGAGGAGCTTAGTTTCTCTCAACATGGAAGGCTCTCAAGTCTAAAGGAGTTGAATCTATCATGGTGTGAGCATTTATGCAGTCTTCCCGCTAGTTTTGGCATTTTGAATCATTTGGTAAAACTTCAAATTCACCACAATACCAAGCTTCCAAAGCTACCGAGCTCCATTAGCGGCCTAAAAGCTTTGGCTTACATCGATGCTGGCTACTGCCAACTGTCTGAGAATGGACTTCCAGTCGAAATATCAGAGTTGTCTTCTGTTAGCACCTAGAAAAATTTTCTTGGCTCTAGACCTTTTCTTCTGGTCCCTGCAATCATTTTCATGTCTCTGGCTAAAGCCCTAAGCAAAATATTCAAAAAACTAGCCGTTGGTATGAAAACCCTTTGTTTTTACCCTGGCCTTGTTATAATTTCAAGTTAACTTTTTAGGCCACTTAAAACCTTTTATCTGCATGTGCTATTTAAATGGGTTCACTTTATGTCATGCGGTTAGGTTTTTCATGTGTCGGCGGGGTCCCCTTTAATTTTTCCTATGTCCTTGGGCTTTAATCTTTCCTAGGTCCCCAATGCCCAGTGTTTTTTATTTTTTCCTAAGTCTGACTATTTTGATACTTCCTAATGTTTTAGCTTTGTATTTTCCTGGGCCCAGCTCTCTGACACCATCTCCATCCGATGGTGGGCATATCTTCTTATGAAATGTGTTAGAGGCTTGCAAACTTAAGACATCCATTGATTCTCCTTTATGACAAAGCTTTTCAAATAGGTGGGTCCGTTGGCACGTATGCACAAATGGTGACATCTTATTGGTCCATGTTTTAACACGTTGGCAGTTGTCAGTGGGTCCTAGGTTGTTGGCTTGTCAGAGGGTCCTGACACTTGCAGTGAATCAATCGTAGGCATAAATTCTTATGAGATGTGTCAGACGTGTGAGATTTTGAGACAAACATTGATTCTTTTGTATGAGATAACCTTTTCTTTTGGCAGGTCCATCTGCCAGATATGCTAATTCATTGTACTATGATTGGTCCATGTTGTGTGAGATGGACATGTTGTCAGGCGAGCCCGGTATCTCAATCAAGAGATTCAAGATCAATGGTTGGTGTAAGAGCGCGTAGAATCTTCAAAGCCCTTCAGATCTTGCACCAGCCGTCTGATCTTCCAGGAGGCTTAATGTTCTCAGTGGGGCCATTTGCCAAGTGGTACAGGATTGTTCAAATTTTATTGGTCGGCATGGGTGATGCGGCAAGGTGGGGTTTTTGTCAGAGAGATTAGTGACGAGGACAAAATGGATGGTCGGCATAAGTTCTCATGAGTTTTGTCAGAGCCATGAGATCTTACACTCGCTGTCCATTTTCAAAGGCTTAAAGCGGGTGGGTCCTGTGTCAGTGATGACCGAGTGGCAGCAATGAATGACATAATGACAAGTGGCATAAAGAGGGCCTAGGTGGAGTTGAAAGGTCTTAGCGGTCCAGATAAATAAGGTTAGCATCCTGACAAAATTTAATGGGTTCACTCATTCATGAGAAGAATTGGCGGTGTTCTAGAACATCTAGCGATTTAGTGAACAAGCATTCATGTAATTGCTAACTAACTTGGTGGAAGTAAAGAGTGTTTTGTGAACTTGCGAATTCCTTCAGTCGCTAGTTTGCTAAATAAAGGACCTAGGTTAGTAAGTTTCCTTCATTCGCTAGTTCACGGGGTTAAGCTCGGGTTAAGTATTTTTTTTCACGAATGAGGGAAAGCCATTGTCACGTAGTCACTGAATGTTGAATTGGGGTTTCCTAATGAGTAAGGCATATGACCCATGAAATAACAGGATCTAATGGTTGTGATATAAGGTTGATCTAAGTTCAAATTTTGACCACCAATTTGCCGCAGGCACCATAAAGTAGCCGTTTGATTTCAAATTTGAATTTGCAGAGGGTTTCCTGCGACTAGAAGGACTAAAATTAAATGCTTTCACAGTCAGATTTGATTTTTTTGGTGGCACTTGCTATTGCAGAGTGGTCCAGGGTGTGCCATGATCATTTGCAGGGGTTTGTACTGTGTGGTCTGTGCTCGAGGTGTGTTGTAGGGTTGACATTTTGAGCATTTTTATGGTTCTCAGTACCTTCACAAAGAATTTATCATGATTGAGGATCATTCCAAGTTTTTCTTTCTCCTGGTTGCCTGGGTTTCCACCCCTGTAATATCTTTGTGACTATTTCCAAGTTGGTTGGGTGGTTGAAACCCTAACCCTGACCCTAGTTGTCTGAAGCTTGTTGCATCCTAACTAGTTTAGGATTTCAAGGCAGCTAGTGGTATATATCATTGAAGTTTTGATTTTGTAAGGGTTCCAGCTTAGAGTTCCTTTCTGGTTCCTATTGCCCGAAATTCCCTGTCTTTCATTTTTTGGCCACGGTTCCTATTTTCCAAAAAAATGCTCAAGTGTCAAAAACTCTCTGTGTTTTTTGCCTCCTCTCTGCAGGTTCAGAATGTTTCTGCCTTTTGGTCTAAAAATTTGGTGTGTTTTCAACCTCTGCTCTAAAAATTTAGTGTGTTTTCGACCTTCACTCAAAAAAAAACCTTCTGTGTTTTTGACCCCTTTACACTTTACACTTCTTTGGCATCTGCATTTTTCCCTAAGTGCACAACTCTGATGGGCGGGTCCGAGTGCCTAAAGCCGTGCCGGTGCAGAGAAAGATCCAATGACTGTCGCATGATCGCATGGGATCTTTCGATCCCATGAGATCATATGATAACCACTGATGAGGTATCATGCAAGATCTTCGACAGTCAAGACAGAAGGCCAACTCCAAGCGCCGGTGATTATCGGGTAGCATCATGCGGTTAGTCACATGATTGCATGGGCTCTTATGAGCCCATGCGACCATGCGACAAATCATCAACAGTTCCGATCTTTGACTCCTCAAGGTGGTGGTCTCCAACAGTTTAGTGGATAGTGCCGTTGATGGTCATCAGGTGGCATTATGCAGTTTGTCGCATGATCGCATGGGCTCTTTCGAGCCCATGTGACCATGCGACAAACTGTCAGCAGTTTTGGTGGTGGTGGTTCATGGTCTGATAGTTAACGATAGGCAGTTAGTGGGGCTGAGGTTTCTACATTGGTGCAAGTGCAAAGAGATCTGACAGTGGTCATATGATCTCATGGGATCTTTCGATTCCATGTGATCATGCGACAACTGTTGGATGGGATCTACAGTTGGGTGGGTCCTATGCCAGGGGTGCCAAGATGTTTGCTGATGTAGTGGCCGGGACGTATGGGGGAGTGACACGTGGTGGTACCGGGCTCGGGGTTGGCAAGCTTTGCGTAGTTGCGCAGTTGGAGGTGGGCCCAATTTTATGCTCGATCAGGTAATCTCATGATAAAGGGAAGAATATTCTTTCTATATAGTGATTCAATGACTTCCCTTAGTCGAGTAATCTCCTGACGAAGGAGAATATGCCAAAAGTTTTTCGAGACTTAGCGACTACCGTCGGATGAAGTGGAGATCGATGGTTTTCACGTGGTCACTGGATGTGACCCCGGGGTTAAGAAAGATTGTGTGGCTTGGTGACTAAATGGAAATTTGAACCCAGGGTGGAGCCGGGGTTAAGTTTGTAGTCTCAAAAGGTTGTCACATGATCGCATGAAGCCGTTCAACTCATGCAATCATGTGACCACTAAATTTTCAAGCGGTGTGGTCATGGGTCCAGCCATGTGGTCAGCTCTGATTGGGCCATGTGGCAAGCTTGATGGGTGGTGGATTTTTGCGGGGTTGAGGTGTCATTCTGTGGCAAGGCGGTGGCAATTTTAAAGGAGTTGTCGCATGATCGCATGAAGGCCTTTCAGCTCATACGATCATGCGACCATTGACATTTTCTGAGGGTGGAGGTAGTTTCTCAAGAGGTTGTCACATGATCACATGAAGGCCTTTCAGCTCATGCGATCATGCGACCAATGCTTTGTCAAAGTGGTGCGACATATGAGCTTTCTTCTGAAGGAAATGTTTGCAAGTACAACAACTAAAAATTGATGATATTTTCAAGGTGGTTGTAGTTGGATAGATGTGTGCAGAGATCTTTTAGGCTGCCATTTTTGAGTCCTTTTAAATATGTGATCAGATTTTTGAGCATTCATGGCTGAGTAGGTTACAGGGAGGTAGATGGATCAAGATGAATTTTTGTTTGCAGGCAGGATCAGTGTAGAGATGGGCACGCAAGGGCTAAATATCTGATTGACTATGATTTTTGCAGAGTTTAATTATGATTAGAAGTGACTTGTTTTAGGCCCAGATTATTATAATTCATATTTATGTAGCCCTAAAAGATTTTTGATTCCTGCCTGCGTGCAGTAGAGGTGTATATATTTTTTTTGGAGCCTGTAGTGCTGAGAATTCACATTTTGTAGAAAGAGAAAGTCTTTCCTTGGAGAACTATTTGTAGCATTTCTGCTCTTTGGTTTTTTATATCTTGTAAATTCCCATTGATAATACAAGCATTACAAAGGCATTTTTGTGACAGTCTTTCATGTCCTTGTGTCTTCCCTACTTGCATTATCTCTTATTGGATTGAGGTTTATGGATGCATGTTTTTCAATGATGTCTTAGTTCCCCTGATTTCTCTTACTTTCTATAACTGTGTATGTTATTGTGTTGATCCAATTTAGATGCTTTGTGGGTATATTTCAGCCCCTGATAGTCTTGTCTCAATTCTACACTGAGTTATAGGAGGGAATGTTTGTTTGTAGGTCATGGATTGATGTCTAATCCTGAGAGTCTTGTTGTTGTGAAAGAATCTTTCTCTTTCCCTAAACATCCTCTTTTGTTTACAGACCCTTCCATGAAACACTTATGTAGGCCTATTCAGTAAGTTGTGATCTCTCAAACTAAGCCTCTCATTGGTTTCATTCCTCTATACTGAGATCAAAACCCTAGTTTCGGTGCATCACCTAGTAGGATAGATTTTCTTCCTGTCATTTCCCTTTCATGCATTCCTTCTATCCCTTTTCCCATCAAGTTTTACTTTCCTATTTAAGAGAAAATCAAGGTGACTATCCAAGAGGAACTAGCCTAGAATCTGGAGGTCTCATCTCGGTTAGCAAAAGGTCCCACAACCTTGAGATGATTCCCTTGTTATACTGAGTTATCAAGACTACAAGAGCTTGAACTAAGGGTGCAAATTTAGTGTATAACATTTCTGGCACGCCCGGTGGGACAACAAAGAAGTTCATTTGTTGAAAATTGTGCTATCTCTGATATACAGATTGCATAATATAGACCTTTAGAGGTTGTTCTATCAAGTATATCTAGTGACTCCACTATTTTCAAAGATTCAGGCCAACCTTATTTAAGGTTTATGAGAAAGATAGAGATTAGAAGCTCAAAGCCTGCTAAATTTTCAGAGTTGCCCTTGAAAAGAAGCTACAAAGGCAGACCAACTTAGAGAGAATCTCCTGCAAGAAGAGTCCAATCCACACCTCCTAATACTTCAGAGAGGAGACCTTTCCTTTTTCATTTCAGAAGAAGAGGAAGATCTCTGACTAGAGATCTAGAAGAAGAAGATCCAAATCTAGCAAATACAGCTCATATAGTTGTTGATCTTTAGGTTACACCTCCTACAATGGTAGAAATTTTGCCTTTGTACCTTTCAATTAGGGGAGCCCCTTAGATTTTGTAGTACATCATGATGTTCCCTTGGTGGCATTAAAGAGCATACCTGATTTCACAGGGGAGGGACAGACAACAGCCTTTGATCACATGAGAGATGTGACCACCATTTGCAGCATACACAACATTACTCAAGAGGATGTGGCCACCAAATTATTAGTAGCATCTCTGAAAGGTAAGGCTCTACAGTGGTTTAGAACTTTAACTATTGGTTCTATTACTTCATGGGATGAGTTAGGGGATGCATTAAGCAAGTATTTTGAGGATAAATTAGATAATTTGTCTCTAGTTGAGCAATTAACAACTATAAAGAGAGACCCTCAAGAGAAAATAACAGACTATAATAGTAGATTCCTTAAAACAGGGAATAGAATCCCAGTCTCTGTAAGGCCATCAGCTGACCATGCCTTCTTGTACTACTTGCAAAGTCTAAATAAATAAATTTTTGTCATGATCCAGTCTATGGGTGGTACAACTTTACCCCAAGCCTTTGACACTGCTGTCAGGGCTGAAAATTGTTTGATCCAAGCAGGCATGATAGAGAGAAGACCTCCCATGCCTATATGCCCTAGTCTTCAGGCCATTGCACCTACACAAGTACCCCCATTTGCCCCTATTCCCATAATATCAGAACCTCAAGCTAGTACCAGTGGTCAAGAACATGTTGCAATGAATTTCTCCCAAGGGTTGCAAGAGGTGATGAGTAGTCAGCAAACTAATATACAAGAAATGGGAAACTTGCTGCAAACTCTAACCAAAGAGGTCACAAACTTGAAGAACCAAAACCAAGGCATCAGGCCACCCTTCCAATCACAAGGCCAAGGTCCTAATCAGAAATACCAAAATCAAGGACAGCCTTATCAACAAAATAGACCACCATACCAAGGAGGCTATTAAGGGAAAAGACAAAATTTTAATGAAAGACCATTCCAACCATATAACCCTACACCTCTTGATTCTGTAAATCCAGTCAGGGATATGGTTCCTAGTCAAAACAATATGGCCATGGATAATGAATGGTGTGTCCCTTGCAATCAGCCCCACAATCAGGCTATGTGTTCTAATGGATGGATGAACCAAGCACTAATGGTTCAAAATGCTTCACAAGATCAAACAGAAGATCCTTATAGTGGGACAGCTCCTCAACAAGAGACACAAGAGAATGAAGCTACTCTTTTCAATTGGGAGCAACCAGATTTCAATGGAGTCAAAGATGAAGCTACTTTTGTTGCCTACACAAGAGAAAAGAGAAGAGCCCAAGACATGGAGGAAGTAGATTCTGGTACTAAGGCCACTACATCTGTAGAGCCACTACAACAAGTTACCCCTTTCACATCCAAGGGGCCCCCTGTCATCACAAGCAAAGAAGGCCAAGTTTCAAAGGAGGTAGAACCCCTCATAATAAAAGCACAATAAGAGTACACACTGTGGCACCTTATAATATTGTAGACAACATGAAGAAGGTGAATGTCACCATGTCTATGTGGGACTCTTTGTCTATTCCAGGAAAACCTCAAATTTTGGAGAAGGCCATGAGAGAGGCAGCAAATCCTCAACCTGCAAAAGAAACTACAAAACCAGTGTTGGTCAACACTGATCAAGAAAAGGAGACTCCAACTAGCAACTCCAAGGCCAATACCATGCAAGGTAGGAATTTAAAGCCACCTCCCTTTTACATATCTTTAATTATTGGAAAATCTTTAGTGCATAATTATATGGTAGATAGTGGAGCTACTAGCACTGTAATGCCCAAGAAAGTGGCTGATCAATTAGGACTCAAATATGAACCCTTCCAAAAAAAGGTTACACAACTTGATAGATCCTCAGTTAGTACTATAGGTGTGGCCAAAGATACCAATCTAATTCTCCATGCTAGTCCTAATTTTTCTATTCTCCTTGACATATATATCATAGATCTTCTTGCATTGTTTTCCATATGTCTCTCAAGAGAGTTCACAGCCAAGATAGGAGGTTATCTTTCTTCTGACTGGTCTCACATGCTCTTTCATACAAGGTATGGTACCAAAGTCACCATTAAATCAAAATCCTTATCAATACATCATATAGAGCCATATGTGTCCAATTCCATCAATACTAATTGCCCAATATTTGATGACAATGATTTCCCAACCACTAGTGAAGCAAGCACCAAAATAGAAAAAATCCTTGATATTCTCCTAGATGAAAGAACCTCAAAGATCCAAGAGAGTCTTGTTTGGGATTTTATTTTGGGGAGTTATCTAATTCAAGAAAGTGGAGCCATAGAACCAAGCCTTCTCAAAGAATACACTGATTCAGATTATCGAGATAGCCAGGTTTGGGAACTATTTTTTGATGGAGCTAGAAGTAGACATGGTTCTAGTGGAGGTGATATGCTGGTGTCCCCAAAAGGAGAAAGGTATTATACTACCTTTAGATTCAATTTTTCCTGCACCAGCAACACTGCAGAGTATGAAAGTCTAGTTAATGGACTAGAATGGGCTAGAAAAAGAGGGCTCAAAGTGTTAAAAGTATATGGTGACAGTGAACTTGTTGTTAGCAAAGTAAGAGGGATGAGTGCAACCAAAAATGATGTCATGAAAGCATACAAACATAGAGTTTGGGATGCAATTGAAGATTTCCATGCTTTCAATATCGTTGCTATCCCTAGAAAATTAAATCAAAATGCCGATAGGTTAGCTGCCATTGGATCTCAGTTTGACATCCCCAATAGCATTTCAAAAGAGACGGATCAACAGCATATCAATATTATTGTCAGACCTTCAATTTTAGATAATAATATTAATTGGCAAGTGTTTGACAATGATGATCAAATTCTACAGTTCTTGTTTGAAGAAGATGTCTTTTCAAGGCACAATCAAAAGAGATTATCATAGAACTATGGTCATCAAGTGATACAAATTAGATCTAATAAGATGCCTAAGGGTCTTGTCACCTTAGAGACTATCTTCAACAAGGATGATGAAGTCAAGAAAAATAAAGCTGGCCTGGTAGTCCAACAGGAACATTGTGATGAATTAGAGTTGGAACCAGGTAAGAGCCTACAATTTGGAAAAGCAAACACTAATTCAGAAAAGCAAGCTTACACTAAACCATTTAGAGAATTCAATGATGTTTTTGCATGGGGGTATGGAGACCTCAAGGGTTTTGACCCTACTCTTGCTCAACACACTATTGAATTGGAGCCTAATGCTAAACTAGTAAGGCAAAAGCAAAGGCTTGTTAATCCCAAGCTTGAACCACTTATGCATAAGGAAGTACTCAAACTAATAGAAAGTGGCATCATCTACCCCATCAAAAATACTAGTTGGGTTTCCAACCTTGTTCCTGTTAGGAAAAAGAATGGGGAGTTGAGGTTATGTGTTGATTTCAGGGATTTGAATAGAGCCTCATTAAAAGACCACCATCCACTACCCTCTATGGAATAAATTCTGCAATGTGTCTCTGGATCCAAGAGATTCTCATTGTTGGATGGCTATTCAGGATACAATCAAATCTTAGTGAAAGAAGAGGATCAATATAAGACTACATTTACAACCAAGTGGGGAACCATGGCATATCAGAAGATGCCCTTTGGTTTGTCAAATGGAGGTGCTACATTTCAAAAGGCAATGGATATGGCCTTTAAGGACCTCATGTACAGGTTTGTGCTGGTCTACCTAGATGACATAACCGTTTACTCAAAGCATGCAGTAGACCACATCAGACATTTGAGGCAGATTTTTGAAAGATGCAGAGAGTTTGGGATATCCCTTAATCCCAAGAAATGTGTGTTTGCAGTTCACGAAGGAAAACTATTGGGATATATAGTATCCAAAGAGGGAATTATAGTGGATCTTGAGAGAATTGTAGCCATCTTAGAACTACCATTACCACATCACAAGAAAGGTCTCCAATCTTTTATAGGAAAGATTAACTTTGTTAGGAGATTCTTGCCTAACATTGCAGAGTTACTCAAGCCTTTGACAGCCATGTTGAGGAAGGGTTCAGCCTTCAGTTAGACCAAAGAAGGAAAGGTTAACTTCCAGGCTATTAAAGAAGCCTTAACAGAGGATCCTGCTCTCCTAAACCCAAATTTTAGTAAGGATTTTATCCTTTATGCTTATGGGGGTCATGATGCCATATCTACAATGTTGACTCAAGAAAATGCTGAAGGATTGGAGCAGCCTATTTCTTTCTTCAGCAAAGGTTTAGAAAAGTATGAACAAAGATACTCTTTTGTAGAAAAGCATGTTCTTGCTATGGTAAAGAGCCTCAAAAAATTTAGACATTTGTTGACCCATAGCAAGGTGCATTTGATGGTTACTCATCCAAGTGTCAAATAATTTTTGCTTTCTAAGGACCTAAATGAAAAAAGAGCTGGTTGGATCACTAAGGTGATGGAATATGACATAGATATTCAGATTACCAAGCTAGTTAGAGGAAGAGGTCTTTGTGAACATTTGGAAGAGGATGGAAGTTCAAAGAAATTGGAATACATAGATGCATCTATGGTGGCACATTGTACAGGAGAGAAAGCCAGGGCAACTAGCTGGTTGCCTAATATGATCAATTATTTGAAGATAGGACAATGTCTTGCAGGCCTAGATTCAGCAAAAAGGAGGTATTGCAGGTTACAGTCTGTTCCTTTTGTGCTGATAGATGAAATTATTTTTAGAAAGGATCACAATGATGTCCTTCTAAGATGCATAGATTCAGAAAGGGTTGCAGATGTCTTATTTGAGTTTCATGATGGAGCTTTTGGTGGCCATTTCTCTCCTAGGACTACAGCTTTTAAGATCATGAGGGCTGGATACTATTGGCCATCTATCTTCAAAGATAGTCACGAGTATGTTAGAAGATGCATCAAATGTGCTATTTTTGTAGGGAAAGAAAGATTTGCAACTCTACCCCTGCAGCCAGTCAAAACAGAGCAACCCTTCATAAAGTGGGGTATAGATTTCATTGGCATGATTAACCCTCCATCTAGTGCAAGACACAAGTGGATAATCACTGCAACTGATTATTTCACTAGGTGGACAGAGGTAGTTTCTTTAAAAGAAGCCAATGAGAGTGCTGTTTTAAGTTTTTATGATGACATCATTCATAGATTTGGCATTTCAGATTCTATAGTTTCAGATAATGCATTAGCATTTATAGGCCTCAAAGTGTCAGAGTGGGCAGTCAAGAAGGGCATTTGTCTGAATACAAGTTCAAATTACTATCCTTAGGGGAATGGTTTGGTAGAATCAACAAATAAGAATCTGATTAGAATAATCAAAAAGACCCTGCAAGATAGTCAGAGAGATTGGCATACTAAAATGAAATCTGCCTTGTGGTTAGATAGAATTACTCCAAAGAAAATCATTGGTAATTCCCCATACATGTTGGTGTATGGTAGAGAGGCTAAGTTATCTATTTCAACTAAATTACCAACTTTGGACTTGGCCACTTAGTATGCCTTGTTTGAAGAAAGTGATCCTATGCAAATCAGATATGCCCAGTTGATGGAGCTAGAAGAGATCAGAGATAAATCAATGCAAGATATGGCATTCCATTAGAGTCAAACAAAAAGAAGCTTTGATAAAAGAGCCAGGGTCAGAAACTTCAAAGTCAAAGATGTAGTTCTCAAATGGGATGAGTTCAGATCAAAACCTGGCAAGCACACAAAGTTTGATTCCTTTTGGGGTGGGCCATTTGTTATAACAGAGTGTAGAGGATCCAACACTTTTCAGCTTTCAACCCTTGAAGGAGCTACCCTTCCAATCTCAGTGAACGGTTTCCACTTGAAGCCTTGCTTTAAGGTTTATCCCTCTCTGTAGGTCCTTCTTGTAAATCCTTGTAAATATTTTTCCTGCTTTCTTCCAGCTTTCTAGTTTAGTTTTTCCCTGGTTAGTTCCTTTTTTCCCAAGAAGTGCACATGCACAGGTTTGTCTTGCTGGTTCAGTTTTTGTCCCTACCAAGGTTTTTGTGTTCAAAGAGAATGAGCCAATGCCCAATGGAAATGTCAAGGCAATTGGTCCAATGTCTAGCAGGCTGACATCCCGCAGAGGTCACCAAAATGTTGCCCAAAATTCCCTGTCTTTCATTTTTTGGCCACGGTTCCTATTTTCCAAAAAAAATGCTCAAGTGTTGAAAACTCTCTGTGTTTTCTGCCTCCTCTCTGCAGGCTCAGAATGTTTCTACCTTTTGGTCCAAAAATTTGGTGTGTTTTCAACCTCCGCTTTGAAAATTTAGTGTGTTTTCGACCTTCACTCAAAAAAAAACCTTCTATGTTTTCAACCCCTTTACACTTTACACTTCTCTAGCATCTGCATTTTTCCCTAAGTGCGGAACTCCGACGGGCAGGTCCCAGTGCCTAAAGCCATGCTAGTGCAGAGAAAGATTCGATGGCTATCACATGATCGCATGGGATCTTCCGATCCCATGAGATCATACGACAACCATTGATGCAGTATCATGCAAGATCTTTGGCAGTCAAGATAGGCGGCCAACTCCAAGCACCGGCGATTATCAGGTAGCATCATGCGGTTAGTCGCATGATCGCATAGGCTCTTCTGAGCCCATGCGACCATGCGACAAACCATCAATGGTTCCAGTCTTTGACTCCATAAGGTGGTGGTCTCCAGTGGTTCAGTGGATAGTGCCGCCGGTGGTCATCAGGTGGTATTACGCGGTTTGTCGCATGATCGCATGGGCTCTTTCGAGCCCATGCGACCATGTGACAAACTGTTAGTAGTTTTGGTGGTGGTGGTTCATGGTCCAATAGTTAATGATAGGAAGTTAGTGGGGCTGAGCTTTCTACATTGGTGCAAGTGTGAAGAGATCTGATGATGGTCGTATGATCTCATGGGATCTTTCGATCCCATGCGATCATGCGACAACCGTTGGATGGGATCTGCAGTTGGGTGGGTCCTATGCTAGGGGTGTCGAGATGTTCACTAATGTAGTGGCTGGGATGTATGGGGGAGTGACATGTGGTGGTACCGAGCTTAGGGTTGGCAAGCTTTGTGCAATTACGCAGTTGGAGGTGGGCCCAGTTTTATGCTCGATCGGGTAATCTCATGATAAAGGGAAGAATATTCTTTGTATCTAGCGATTCAGTGACTTCCCTTAGTCAGGTAATCTCCTAACGAAGGGGAATATGCCAAAAGTTTTTTGAGACTCAGTGATTGCCATCAGATGAAGCGGAGATCGATGGTTTTCACGTGGTCGCTGGATGTGACCCTGGGGTTAAGAAAGATTGCGTGGCTTGGTGACTAAATGGAAATTTGAACCCAGGGTGGAGCTGGGGTTAAGTTTGTAGTCTCAAAGGGTTGTCGCATGATCGCATGAAGCCTTTCGGCTCATGTGATCATGCGACCGCTGACTTTTCAAGCAATGTGGTCATGGGTCTAGCGATGTGGTCAGCTCCGATTGGGCCACTTGGCAAGCTTGACGGGTGGTGGATTTTTCAGGGCTGAGGTGTCATTCTGTGGCAAGGCAGTGGTAGTTTTAAAGGAGTTGTCGCATGATCGCATGAAGGCCTTTCAGCTCATGCGATCATGCGACCATTGACATTTTCTCAGGGCGGAGGCAGTTTCTCAAGAGGTTGTCACATGATCACATGAAGGCCTTTCGACTCATGCGATCATGTGACCAATGCTTTGTCAAAGCAGTGTGGCATATGAGCTTTCTTCTGAAGGAAATGTTTGCAAGTACGACAGCTAAAAATTGATGATATTTTCAAGGCAGTTGTAGTTGGATAGATGTGTGCAGAGATTTTTTAGGCTGCCATTTTTGAGTCCTTTTAAATATGTGATCATATTTTTGAGCATTCATGGCTGAGTAGGTTGCAGGGAGGTAGATGGATCAAGATGAATTTTTGTCTGTAGGATTAGTGTAGAGATGGGCACGCAAGGGCTAAATATCTGATCGGCTATGATTTTTGCAGAGTTTAATTATGATCAGAAGTGACTTGTTTTAGGGCCAGATTATTATAATTCATATTTATGTAGCCCTAAAAGATTTTTGATTCCTGCTTGCATGCAGTAGAGGTGTATATATTATTTTTTGGAGCTTGTAGTGCTGAGAATTCACATTTTTTAGAAAGAGAAAGTCTTTCCTTGGAGAACTATCTGTAGCATTTTTGCTCTCTAGGTTTTTATATCTTGTAAATTCCCATTGATAATACAAGCATTGCAGAGGCATTTTTGTGACAGTCTTTCATGTCCTTGTGTCTTCCTTGCTTGCATTATCTCTTATTGGATTGAAGTTTATGGATCCATATTTTTCAATGATGTCTTAGTTTCCCAAATTTCTCTTACTTTCTATAACTGTGTGTGTTATTGTGTTGATCTGATTTAGATGCTCTATGGGTATATTTCAGCCCCTGATAGTCTTGTCTCAATTCTACACTGAGTTATAGGAGGGAATGTTTGTTTGCAGGTCATGGATTGATGTCTAATCCTAAGATTCTTGTTGTTGTGAAAGAATCTTTCTCTTTCCCTGAACATCCTCTTTTGTTTGCAGACCCTTCCATGAAACACTTATGCAAGCCTATTCAGTAAGTTGTGATCTCCTAGAACTAAGCCTCTCATTGGTTTCATTCCTCTATACTGAGATCCAAACCCTAGTTTCGGTGCATCACCTAGTAGGATAGATTTGCTTCCTATCATTTCCCTTTCATGCATTCCTTCTATCCCTTTTCCCCTCAATTTTTACTTTCCTATTTAAGAGCAAATCAAGGTGACTATCCAAGAGGAACTAGCCTAGAATCTAGAGGTCTCATCTCAGTTAGCAAAAGGTTCCACAACCTTGAGATGATTCCCTTGTTATACTGAGTTATCAAGACTATAAGAGCTTGAACTAAGAGTGCAAATTTAGTGTATAACAGTTCCATGAAGGGTCCTTTTCCTGTAGATTTTATCTACTTCTTTACATATAAGGTGTTCTTTTTCTCCTTTGTTGGCTTAGAGAATATGATACATGTTGTAATTGATTTGTCTTAGGTAAGAGCATTCAGTATATTCTTAGTGTTACTAAGCTGTCTCCATTTGAATTCTAAATTAATTAATCATACATCAAGGGTGTTTGATTTTTCTATTTGCATTGCCTATGTGTTTGCAAGTGGAGTTGTCTTCACAGAGATGACTGGTTTAAGATTAGTTTTCATGTATGTATAAGTTGAGGTATCAAAGATATGTCATGCTTGTCTTCCAGTGGATGCTGGTTAATGTATTATCTGCTTATAGGTCTCTTCTAAGGGGAGGGTTAAAATCCTTTGAATGGGTAATAACATACTTGGATACACAGGTGGGTTGTTAAAGTGAGGTTTGGTCATGGTGTGTGATCGATGTTAGGCATCAACACATTGAGTATATTATCTTCTTGTTTCATAGATGTCTCTTGCAATAGGGTATTTGACTCTACTACCCATTGGATAATGCATTGGTCTATGAGAGACTTAGGGTATCTCAGGGGTCCCTTCAATCCATTTAAAATCATCAATCATTCAGTCCCACCCTTTCCCTTTCATGTTGTTAGGTTAGGTCTCTGGTTTTCATACTCACTCCATGCAAGTAGGGCTATTGCATGAGATATTGGTTTCATTTGAGGTACAGGATACCTAGAAGAGTTTGAGAACCATTCCATAGTTAGTTACTTGCAGGCCTATAGTGTGACATAAGTTGTATGAGTGTGCAGATGAGGTATACCCACTTGAGTGATGTGGAGCTCAAAGTGTAGAATGATCTCTCTTTGATCCTTGTCAGTTGGCCCTTTTTCCTATCAGATTTGGAGTGTTGAGTGAATGTGACATTAGCCTTGTATATCCTTATGTCAATTTGACCTTTGGGGAAAAGGAACTCCCAAAAAAATGGTGACTTTGTTGGGGAGAACAACAATGAAGAAGTATATCTGTTAAGATTTTTGGTTGGGCTTGTGTTGTTATATTCAAAATCTTTTGTTGACTAGATTGATTTTCCCATTCGAGTCACCAAAAAATTGGTGACTCTACTAGGGAAGCCATTGGAAAGAGTCAGATATAAAATAAAGCATTTGCTAACATCTTCTCAATAAGTATTGAGTGGTGGCTCTAATTTTCTCTATTTGATCAGTGCATTTTTTGATAAACAGTGTGGTTACTTGTGGAGTTTTGGTTGATTGGAAGAGATACAACAAAGAATTAATTTCCTCTTCAAGGAGGTGGCAACTCTACATTGCAAAGAATCTAATGGAGCTTCTAGACAAGCTCTAGATCTGCCCTACCTTCTAGTCAACAAGGTCTTCTGCTACAAGACTCCCAGGTACTCCTCAAGTTTCAAATGTTCCTTATTAAGTGATTAAGCACTAAGAAAAGGATAAGGTGTGAGTAGAGGTTTGCATACTTCAAGTTTTCAGTTGCATCTTTACAAAATTTTATGGAAGTATTGCATTAAGTTATAATGGGTAAGCTTGAGGAAGAGCTTGCATTTTTTGAGCAAGGCATCCTTAGTGATTGCATGTCATTGATGAGATTGAGAGTAGGATGCAGAAAGGATCTATCCATATCTCTTTTCTATGTTAGATTTTGGGATGTATATAATGAGCTTCCTGATGATGTTGAGTTTTTAGAATCTGAGTTCATTCGTTTATTCTTGGAGCTTTGTTTTCATGAGCCAACCAGTTGGTCAGATGCATTGTGGGAAGAGTAATATATGTATTAGAGATTGGATACTTAGTGATGACAACCTTGGGCTTGAGGATGCACTTGGGGTTATGTCCTTAAGTGTTGATGTTGAGAGTGATGAAGACAGTGAGGGTGTGGTGTCTTCATATGAGTCAGATGCAACATGGGAAGAGGAGAGTGATGATGGAAGGGAACATTCTTTGGATAGTGATGATGTTGAGGATGATTCATCCTCAATGTATGAAGATGAAGAAAAAATAATTAAATGTGATATCAGTGAGTCTTCATATGGTTCTCATTTTTCTTCATGTGCTGAGAGTCTCCATGAGGTTGAGATGGGTAGTAAATTTAAAGTGTTTTCTAATGCTCTATATGATGAGGACTATGATGATGATCAACCCATTTTTTGTCATGATGTTCAACAAGGTATATTGCATGGAGTTATCAATCCTTTGTTTGTGGAAAATGTGGAGGTTTCAGGGTCATTTGAATCAGGATGTTTTTCTTCTCCCATTTGTGATAAAGTTTTAAGTGGTGATGTTGCATCTTGCTCATCTAGAGGTTGTATAATAGTTTCAGATTCTGATAACAATGATATGTATGCACATGAGCCTGACTGTTCTTCTAAATTCCAGCCGGTTGCACCCATGGAAATACACGATTAGGGTATAAATGAAGCCTTTCAGCAGGTAGAGTATGATTTTTTTGTGTTTCCAATTGGTAGCATACATGAATCAGTAGATAAGGATCAGTTTTAGTTTGGTGATTGTATTCATGAGCATGGTCAATTTTGCTTTCATAGTGAGCAAGATGATGAAAGTGCTTCAGATTTTTACATGCACTATGAGAATGAAGAAATTTTTTTTGTTTTGCCTGATGGATTGATTGAAAATGTTGATATGCCTGGTGAAACAAATGGGAATAAAGTATCTAGTTTACCTCAAGAAGAAAGAAATGAAAACCAAATTTTTGACAGGGGAAAAGATTGGTTCAAGTTTTAGGTTTTAGGCTTTTTGTAAAAAATGTGTACACTTTGTATATAGTTTCCCTTCCTATTTTCCATGGTTTTTTCACTATATTTTTTGAGATCTTTGTGCCCTTCTTCCAGTCGGTGGTCTTCTTTTTCTAGAGATCTAGTTTCTTGCCATGCTTGCAGGAGGCATGCATCCCCAACTAGAGCCAATGTTAGCACCTAGAAAAATTTTCATGGCTCTAGACCTTTTCTTCTGGTCCCTGCAGTCATTTTCATGTCTCTGGCTAAAGCCCTAAGCAAAATATTCAAAAAACTAGCCATTGGTATGAAAACCCTTTGTTTTTACCCTGGCCTTGTTATAATTTCAAGTTAACTTTTCGGGCCACTTAACACCTTTTATCTGCATGTGCTATTTAAATGGGTTCACTTTATGTCATGCAATTAGGTTTTTCATGTGTTAGCGGGGTCCCCTTTAATTTTTCCTATGTCCCTGCGCTTTAATCTTTCCTAGGTCCCCAATGCCCAGTGTTTTTTAATTTTTCCTAAGTCTGACTATTTTAATACTTCCTAATGTTTCAGCTTTGTATTTTCCTAGGCCCGGCTCTCTGACACCATCTCCATCCGATGGTGGGCATATCTTCTCATGAAATGTGTTAGAGGCTTGCAAACTTAAGACGTCCATTGATTCTCCTTTATGACAAAGCTTCTCAAATAGGTGGGTCCATTGGCATGTATGCACAAATGGTGACATCTTATTGGTCCATTTTTTAACACATTGGCAATTGTCAGTGGGTCTTAGGTTGCCAGCTTGTCAGAGGGTCCTGACACTTGTAGTGAATCAATGACAGGCATAAATTCTTATGAGATGTGTCAGACGTGTGAGATTTTGAGACAACTGTTGATTCTTTTGTATGACGTAACCTTTTCTTTTGGCAGATCCATCTACTAGATATGCTGATTCATTGTACTATGATTGGTCCACATTGTGTGAGCTAGACGTGTTGTCAGGTGGGCCCGGTATCTCAATCAGGAGATTCAAGATCAACGGTTGGCATAAGAGTGCATAGAATCTTCAAATCCCTTTAGATCTTGCGCTACTCATCTGATCTTCCAGGCAGCTTAATGTTCTCAGTGGGGCCATTTGCCAAGTGGTGCAGGATTGTTCAAATTTTATTGGTTGGCATGGGTGATGCAGCAAGGTGGGGTCATTGTCAGAGAGATTAGTGATGAGGACAAAATGGATGGTCAGTGTAAGTTCTCATGAGTTTTGTCAGAGCCATGAGATCTTATGCCCGCCATCCATTTTTGAAGGCTTAAAGCAGGTGGGTCTTGTGTCAGTGATGATTGAGTGGTAGCAACGAATGAAATAATGACAAGTGGCATAAAGAGGGCCCAGGTGGGGTCAAAAGGTCTTAGCAGTCTGGATAAATAAGGCTAGCGGCCTAACAAAATTCAATGGGTTCACTCATTCGTGAGAAGAATTGACGGTGTTGTAAAAGGTCTAGCGATTCAGCAAACAAGCGTTCACGTAATCACTAACTAACTTGGTGGAAGTAAAGAGTGTTTTGTGAACTGGCGAATTCCTTCAGTTTCTAGTTTGCTAAATAAAGGACCTAGGTTAGTAAGTTTCCTTCATTTGCTAGTTTGCGGGGTTAAGCTCGGGTTAAGTATTTCTTTTCACAAATGAGGAAAAGCTATTGTCGCATAGTCACTGAATGTTGACCTGGGGTTTCCTGATGAGTAAGACATATGGCCCGTGAAATAACAGGATCTGATGGTTGTGATATAAGGTTGATCTGAGTTCAAATTTTGATCGCCGATTTGCCGCAGGTGCCATAAAGTACCCATTTTGTTAGGCCATTTTTTTGTCATAGCAAAAATCCTTGAAAATGGCCTCTTTTCCTTGCAAATTTTGTTAAGTGTCCCGCTTTGCCTGCATTCTCAGTTTTAACTTGCAAAGACAATCCATAGTGTTTCATGATGTGCATCCTACCCTATGTTCTTCATGTTGTCACCTTGCTTTAGTCCAAATCGCATTTCCTGAATCACAAAACCCAAAAAGTTATTCGAGTTTCAAGGTCTGCAGAAAATGTTTTTAAAATCTACCACAATGTCGAAAACCCACAAGATTTTTGAAAATCCATGATGTTTTCGGTCTATGTAAAAACCTTCATTATTTTTGACCTTTGCCTTCTAGCTTTTGTGCACTTGTCTTTTGGTGCCGAAAACTTTGTGTGTTTTCGATCCTTCTCTATTGTGAAAACTTTGGATGTTTTTGACCTTGCACTTCTGCCCTGTTTGTTGGCATTTTCTAATTTCGTAAGTCCGACTAGATGGTGGGCCTGGGTCTTCAAAGGATATTTTTGATTGGTTGTCACATAGCCGCATGTCAGAATTTTTTGACATGTGATCATGCGACCGCTCGCCACCTATCTGCGTGGGTCCCAGCTCTTTTTATTGCTCACTGTGGTTAAGGTTCGGATAGGATCTATGGCTGTCGCTAGTTCACATGGTAAAGTTGCGCAAGGTTTATTTCTCATGCTTTTGTGACAACCATCCGATCCTCTAAATGGTAAAGTAGTTCTATGGTCTCAGAAGTGGTTATGTGGTAGCCTTTGGTTGGCTGTCGCATGATTGCATAGCCTAGTTTTTGGCTATGTGATCATGCGATTGGTTGACACATGTCCGTGGTGCTAAGGTGGACATGCTTGGTGGGACCGCTACTTAATGGAAGGTAGTGGCGATGATTTGCTGGTGGTTAGTCACATGTTCACATAGCCTTTTACAAGGCTATGCGATCATGTGACTGACATTTTCTGTCAACTTCATGTGGTGGCGGTTATGCTCGGCACAGTTAAGGTTTGTGGGTTGTCACATGTTCACATAGCCCATCTCTGGGCTATACAATCATGTGACAGGGTGCCACATGTGCTAGGGCCCATCTATATTTGTTTGGTGGTCTCATTGGCAGGTGGTGTCATGGCAATCTTCGGTTGGTCTGAGCTGGTAGGATGATAGGTTGAACGCGGGCCTAGGTTAAGGTATCTTGGTGGTGACATGACAACCGATAGGGTGCATGTTAGTGACTTGTCACATGTTCACATGAGCCAACTTTCCAGCTTGTGAACATGTGACAAACCCTTTTGTGGCAGCGACAGCGTCAACGGTTATGATGAAGGTAAAAGGAAGTGGCATGTCGCATGTTCGCATAGCCCATTTTCAGGCTATGTGATCATGCGACCAAGCATAAGGTGAACCCAGTTTCCTATGGCGGTGAAGTTCATGATCGTGTGACTGTGCCACTAAAGATGAATGGTCAAGTTGCTGAGCCCAGGAAAGCCATTTCTCTGTAGATTCGAATATCAAAGTGATTTTCCAACCATAAGAAGCTAGTATTGAATGCTTGGGTGACCGGGTTTGGTAGAATTAATCCTAAGTATTGCTGGGATATGATCCAGAGTGCTTGATAGTTGTTTGTAGGGATTTTTACCATAAAGGAGTGATTACAATCTTTTCTCAAGGTGTGTTTGCAGTGGGTTGATTAGATTGTTTGAGCTTGCATGCTGCGGCTTGATCCCTGTCTTGTCTATGTTAATTCCTCGGTGGGGTTAGGTGGATTCAAAATTTGAGTTGGAAATAATCATTATGCTTGCATTGTAACCCTGGTATAAAGGGATTTCTATGATTATTTTAGGTTATTGGGAGTTAGGTATTCAAACTTTTGGGTTGTGAGTCCTCTTCTCAATTTGAATTGTAATGACTTGCCTTGATATTTTTTGACTATTGAAAGAAAGTTGTAGGTCTAAGCTATAGTGTGCAAGCAGGGTTCCTTTGGGTGGATTGTATACATTTGAGGATTCTTCATACTCAATGCAGGCACATGATTCTCATCTCTCCCTTGTGTCAATGTAGATGAATTTTGAACTTTCCAGTTCACTGCATAACAATTTATGTATAGGTCTTCATTCTTGAGTTCTAATCCAGGATTAGATTAAATGATGCTTCAGATGGGACCTAAATTTATCTCTTGTCTATGTAGGGATATTCTGTAAGTAGTAGAGGAGATTGTAAATGTGTTTATGGTTTTGAATCTCAGATACATTCTGGTGTGTGTGTGTAGTCTGTCCAAGAAACCTTGCCCAATGGATGATGCACTGGCCTAGATAAGTATTTCTTTGTTGACATATCCTAATTGATTTGTTATGATTCAAACACATGAAATTAAGAACCATCCTTAAGTTTTCAATATTTGGTTGTGTGGTTCCACCCATAGTAATGGAGAGTCAATGAGTGTGTGGTTAACACTTAGTACTTTCTTACTATCCTATTATCTATTTTTCAAACCTAGTTCTTGGTGTATGAAGTCTATTTTATACTAGGTTAGGTGCACCTACCTTGGTTTTGCAGAGCCAGAAGTAGAAGAGGGCATATTAAGTCCCTATAGTTGGTCCAGTTACCCTAAGACCTCATAACATTTTGGAGTTAACCATTCGTAAAATACATTTGAGGGTATATTGGCAGCCTATTAGAGCATAAGCATCATTTTGGACACCAACACATTTGATTTCAAATTTGAATTTGCAGAGGGTTTCCTGTGACCAGAAGGACTAAAATTGAATGCTTTTATGGTTAGATTTGATTTGTTTGATGGTGCTTGCTATTGCAGAGTGGTCCAGGGTGTGCCATGATCATTTGCAGGGGTTTGTACTATGTGGTTTTGTGCTTGAGGCCTGTTGCAGGGTTGACATTTTGAGTATTTTTGTGGTTCTTAGTACCTTCACAAAAAATTTATCATGATTGAGGATCATTCTAGGATTTTCTTTCTCCTGGTTGCCTGGGTTTCCACCCCTGTAATATCTTTGTGACCATTTCCAAGTTGGTTTGGTGGTTGAAACCCTAACCCTTACCCTAGTTGTCTAAAGCTTGTTGCATCCTAACCAGTTTAGGAGTCCAAGGTAGCTAGTGGTATATATTGTTGAAGTTTTGATTTTGTAAGGGTTCCAGCTTAGAGTTCTTTCTGGTTCCATGAAAGGTCCTTTTTCTATAGATTTTCTCTACTTCTCTGCATATAGGGTGTTCTTTTTCTCCTTCGTTGGCTCAGAGAATATGATACATGTTGTAATTGATTTGTCTTATGTATGAGGATTCGGTATATTCTTACTATTACTAAGCTATCTCCATTTGAATTTTAAATTCATTAATCATACATCAAGGGTGTTTGATTTTTCTGTTTGCATTGCCTATGTGTTTGCAAGTGGAGTTGTCTTTGCAGAGATGACTGGTTTAGGATTAGTTTTCATGTATGTATGTGTTGAGGTATCAAAGATATGTCATGCTTGTCTTCCAGTGGATGCTGGTTAATGTATTATCTATTTATAGGTCTCTTCTAAGGGGAGGGTTAAAATCCTTTGAATGGGTAATAACATACTTGGATACACAGGTGGGTTGTTAAAGTGAGGTTTGGTCATGGTGTGTGATTGATGTTAGGCATCAGCACATTGAGTATATTGTCTTCTTGTTTCATAGCTGTCTATTGCAATAGGGTATTTGACTCTACTACCCATTGGATAAGGCAGTGGTCTATGAGAGACTTTGGGTATCTCAGGGGTCCCTTCAATCCATTTAAAATCATCAATCATTCAGTTCCACCCTTTCCCTTTCATGTTGTTAGGTTAGGTCTCTGGTTTTCATACTCACTCCACGCAAGTAGGGCTATTGCATGAGATATTAGTTTCATTTGATGTATAGGATACCTAGAAGAGTTTGAGAACCATTCCACAGTCAGTTACCTATAGGCCTGTAGTGTGACACAAGTTGTATGAGTGTGAAAATGAGGTATACCCACCCGAGTGATGTGGAGCTCAAAGTGTAGAAGGATCTCTCTTTGATCCTTGTTAGTTGGCCCTTTTTCCTATCAGATTTGGAGTGTTGAGTGAATGTGACATTAGCCCTATCTATCCTTATGTCAATCTGACCTTTGGGGAAAAGGAACTCCCAAAATCTTGATTAAGAATCATGAATCTTGAGCATAAAATATTTCGCAGCCTACCCGGTGGCTTACAAAAGTTGAGTGGACTTTGGGAGTTGCATTTGGATGGGTGTTGCGAACTTTCTGTGCTCCCTGCACTTCTGCCATCTCTTGAGATGCTTTCAGCATGTGACTGCATGAGTTTGGACAAATTATGCTACTTCTCAGGATTGATTGGTCGTAGCAAAATAGACATAAGAAATTCACATTGTGTGATGGAGCTGCTTGGGTTAGATTCTTTGCAGAGATTAAGCAGCTTGGAGTTGGTGGGGTGCAAAAATATGTCCATCGACAAGCTGGGAATTTGCTTGCGTGGGCTCAAATCTTTGGAAAAAAATTTCATTGGTGGCTCTGGTGATTCACCCTTGCACCTCCAATCATTGTATGATTCCATTAAGGTAAATTACATATGGTAGAATCATCCCAAATGATTATAAAAGAAAAAACAATACCTAATATTTGGCAGGCCATCTCTTTTGATAGCCAATGTTTAATGTCCAATACAGTGATCACTTCAAGCTATCTCCATGCCCAGGTAGATGGATTAATGTCGAAGAAGATAATTTTTTTGATTTAGGTGTAATTGACAATGATATTCAGTTACATTGTATAAGATATATTGTTTGTTGTCTTTCTCTTGGCCAAGTCTTTGATTGCGAAAACATGAATAGGCTGCACTACAACATTGAAAGAAATCACATATGTGAAATTATCCACCCAGATATGGATGATGGAAGTGAAGATGTGTTGGAAGTACATGTTGTGAGTGTGGAGGGTGATTTTGACCTCGATTGGCTTAGAATGGGAGACAAATTGAGGTTGAATGTACGCTCTGATCAACAAAATTGGAAGGCTTGCTTCAAATTTTTGATGTATGATCCTCTCAATCAAGATTATCCTCATGTGAATGAGAACCCTTATGGTACCATAACTTTTGGTGTGCCAAGCTATTCTGATTAAAGTAGAAATCAATAAGATTTTTTTGACGACTGAATTGTAGAGGGCACATCGATCTCTTAACTTTGAAATGTTAGTAGAAAAAAAGTGAATATTTGGTTCCTCACTAGAAGGCTTGCAAGTTCTTACTAAATATTGTAAAAAAAATAGATTGTATTAGGTTTAGTTTTGATATAGCAAAATTCACAAAGCATTTCTACAGTTAAAAGTTTGTTTTTTATAGAAAAAATAGCAAGAGGGTGCTGGCCCGTGGAACAAGGGGACTAGAAGCACATTAATAGCACTAGTCAAAGCATTTAAAATAGTTTAACAATAGAATCACCAAGTCTAGTCTGCCCCTATCAAAAATATAAATCACAGTACTAATCAAAAGGATTAAACCAGAGTACTTAACATGAAGAGTAGTAGTTAAAATAATAGTCGTAAGCCACACAGGGCTGAACCAGAAGCTATAAAAAATAACTTTAACCCCAAATGCAAAATAGGGGATTCGAGGCCCATGCCCAATAAAAAATAACCAACTCATGAACAACAACAGTTAGTTCTTCCCACCCAGATGCTTAGACATCAGGGTCCTAGCCCACTCCTCCTGCAAGAATAGGAACAGATCTTTGTTATCCTCATCTGCTGCTAGACTGCCGCCAGCCAGCTTTTCCAGCACATTACAGAGGGTCATAGCTGAAGCATGCATGACCTTTAGGGTAAATTTGTTAGTCATCATACAGTGCTGCTTCAATTCCTACATATTCTTTTTGATGTCCGCAAGCTCCTTGTCCATATCAGTGAACCTCATCTTGAGAGTGCCTTTAATTTTGTTTTTGTTAGCCAGAATCCTGGTATTGTACTTAGGGGTGGGGGGATAGTTAAAAGTTTGTTATTAGATAAGTAAAACATATTTTTTTGGGATTGTTTGTTTAAAAAAATGAGATGGAAAGCTATCACCAATTATTTTTCAGCTGTTTCTGAAAATAGTTTGGGCTGCAAATAGTTTGGGTTGCAAATGTGTTGTTCTGGGTCTTGGTTTACAAACTAATGTGGTTATGTGGAGGGCATATCAAATAGTATTATTAGGAAATGTGTAGAAATATAAACATAATTGCTGGGAGATATATAGGAAATGTGAAGAATATGACTGACTATTTCGACATTGTTTGGTATGACTATGTATATGGAGGAAACGTGAGAGGGATAAATTAGTATCTTCAAGCACCCCCCTTTAATTTATACCTCAAATTCTACAACATGTATTACCCCCTCATCACATTACCCTTAACCAATACAATTCTGAAATGGTTCTAGTTTACCATGAACTATCACACAAAGTGGCTTCTAGCTTACCACAAACTCTACTTACAAGAAGTTTGGATTGACTACAAAACTCATGCATATAAGTGGTTTCAGATGATCACAAAATTTACATATGTTTTCTTTCAAATGACCATAAACTATAATGATGGGGATTTACTATTTCACTAAATAGTTCATCACTTTGAGATTTACTTATAAATTTTTATACTTCTCATTTTCCTTCATTAGGCCATGACTATGACAGCACACCAATCAACCTTCTCTAACCCCCAAAAATGCAATTGTATTTGGTAGCTTTCCTAAGGCACAATCTTATTTTAGCCATTTCTTCTATGAATTCCATTCACAAGTAGCAACTCTTCAAAAAATTCATTTTCTAATAGGAAAGGTCAAAACAACTTCTTTTCCTCACCAACTGAGCAATAGACAAATTGACACAGTCAAGGTACGAGGATCCTCAATGAGGATAGTCCTATTGGAAAAATGGTCAATGCTCCCCTTAGGATTCATGACATGGCTTAACCACCTAGACTATGTCTTCTATAAGTCTAGTGGTTGTATCAGGCATTAACAGGTCAATCTTTTGGTGCAACGACAACCACTACTTGTAACAAGTGGTATCAGAGCTTGGTCACAGGTTTGAATCCCCTTAGGTAACGCTAAGGGGGAGACTATTGGAAAAATGGTCAATGCTCCCCTCAAGATTCATGACATGGCTTAACCGCCTCTTGTGTCTTCCATAAGTCTAGTGGTTGTATCAGGCATTAATAGGTCGATCTTTTGGTGCAATGACAACCACTACTTGTAACAAGTCAAACTATGCAAAAAGAGTCACAAAATAGAAACACCAACAAAAACCACAACAAGGAACTGAGAGAATGCAAGATCATATGTTTTCTTTATTACAGTTTGATGAAATTAGATACAATTGGCGAGCAACATGTAGACTTACATTCCAAGCATACAAGATTGATTATAGATTGAATTTCAAAATACCCTTCAAATCAAACCTTCAAGAGCTTATCAATCTAGGATCTACTTTCTTAAAGATCAATTACATCAATATATAGGGCATTCACAAGCAACAAGTCAGCCAAGAAAGATCACATTTTCCAAGGAAGGAAAATGTAATGCCAAATATAGGTCATGTCCCAAATTGTAAAGATCACTTCTATAAAGGTGTAAAATGAAGTGTGAACCCCTAGGGAGGTCATCCAAGAGCTAAGGAACATCAAGCGATAAGCCACTGATGATCACAAACCCAAGGAATGGTTTGTGAGATCGAAAAACTCCACCAGGCCATAAAATATGAAGAACAAATAGGTTCGAGCAAGAATCCAAGATATCTCCACCTAGAAGGAATGAATCAAGATACAAACCCAGACAACTTGATCAACCACGATATTTGGAAAGTGCCATAAGGTTTTCATAAGCAAAGGAGCCAACTCGAAGGAACACCACAACACACACACAAACTGATTGAAAGTGAACAACTAAAAAAAATATGTTTTTGGTTGATGCAATATTTCCATGAATCTAAGGATGCTCCTACATTAGACACCTAGGGTAATTGAAAAGTGAGCCTCTCACTTTGACGAGGCTAAAGGAAAACCAAGGAAATCTACCTTAGCCTGATAAATCCATGAAGAATCT
Organism: Chamaecyparis obtusa; assembly: GCA_027943335.1. NCBI lineage: Eukaryota > Viridiplantae > Streptophyta > Pinopsida > Cupressales > Cupressaceae > Chamaecyparis > Chamaecyparis obtusa. The sequence continues at coordinate 396,019 of BSBK01000293.1, read as the reverse complement.
TCGACTGGTCTATATTTCCACTTCACAAGATATTCAGAGTATTATCTACCTTGCCTGCTTCTACCAACTCCGTGATCCAAAATGTCTTCAATTTCATCTGATTGCTTCTTAGAAAATTGCTGCTCCAAGATTGATCTATTTTCATCATTGAATTCTACATCATGATACTTATATAGATCAATAATTTTTTTTATTGCAGGGAAAAAATAGGTTTTAAAGGGGACCCAAAACCCCATACAAGCTAAACAAAAAGATTAGTGTTAAAGGAAACTAAAAAGAAACAAGACTGGGGACTAGTCCGCCATAACCAAAACCAACATAAAAACCTAAAAACCAAACACCAGCAAAAAAATGACAAAAGGCCAACACCAGGGACCCAAGGCACTAGAAAAACTCTTTGTGAGTTTTGTTAGCTTCCTGCTTCACCTTAGATATCTTCTTTATAGCGGCGTTGAAGTCAGAGAGCTCTTGGATTCTTTCTTGAATCTTTCTCCTTTTCGCAGACTTGGTACATTTTCTTGGGCCTTCCTCTTCCAAGTCCTTTGTAATCTCATCAAGTTTCTTACTAGGGGAGCCAGTGTCCAGCTCTGCTTTAATGGTCATAAAGCAGTATAGATCTGTAATGTTGAATATAGATGATATATCCATAGTATTTCATAACTCAACTTCATATACATTACTTGAATCAGATTTCCTCAAGATCTTACAAGGTCCATGCTTTCTCATCTTCAATTTATTGTATGTTCCAACTGGAAATATTCCCTTTCTCAGATATACCATCATCGCATTTCCCACCTAAAATTTCTTATGTACATCCTTTTCTCATTTTATTTCTCCTTATACTTCTGGTTCATGCTTTCCAAATGTTGTCTTACCTGATCATGCAATGGCTTCACATGTTTTGCAAATTCCTCCACTTATACACTTCTTTTATCCTCATGATTGATATCCCTTAATTCTAATAATCCTTTAGGATTAATGCCTATAAAAATATCAAATGTTGTCTTCCATGTACTAAAGTTTATTGAATTATTATAGGAGAAATTTTCTTGAGCAATTATCAAATTCTAATTTCCAGCATTCTCTCCAACCAAGAATCTCAAGAAGTTCCTCAAATTTCTATTTACTACCTCTTTCTGGTCATCTATTTGTGGGTGCAATATAGAACTAAACTTCAAATTATTTTTCATCTTCTTCCAAAGTATCCTCCAAAAGTAACCAACAAACTTAGTATCCCTATCTAAAATAATTATTTTAGGTAGCCTATGCACAATCTCACTACCTCCTTGAACAATAGATTTTCTACATGTACCACATATGTTGTCTTCTTACAAGGTACAAAATGTGTCATCTTATAAAATCCATCCACTACCAAAAATATATATTCATTCCCTCTCTAGGTCTTAGGTAATCCAAGTATGAAATCCATGCTTATGTCTTCCCAAGGTCTAGTTGGTACTGTCAAAGGTTTATACAATCCCACATTCTAACTAATCCCTTTTGCAACTTGACAAATTCCATAATTCTAAACAAATTTCCTTACATCCTTATGAATTTGAAGCCAAAAGTAATCCTAACTCACTAATGCCACTATCTTGTCAATACCAAAGTGTCCCGCTAATCCACCACAATGATTTTCTTTTATAAGATTATCTCTCATTAAACTTATAGGCACACACAACTAATTTACTTTGAATAACATATCCTCATAAATAAAATAATCGAACCACTTTGTTTGGTCAACTACAATAGTGTCTTTACAAGCTTTCCAAGCTGGTTTGACATAATTAGGGTCTTCTTTGTACAAAGTTTTCAATTCATCAAATCCTAACATCTCAAATCTCATCTTTGTTAGCAAATTCCTTCTCCTAGTCAAAGCAACAACTCTATTTGACTACCCACTTCTATGCTTTCAAACAAAAGTATAGCTTTTCAATAATTCAACCCATCTCACGTGTCTTTGATTTAATTTACCTTGTCTATTCATATATTCCAACACTTATTGATCGGTATACAACACAAATTCCTTAGGAAACAAATAATGTCTCCACTTCTTGAAGGATTGAATTATGGAATATAGATCTTTATCCTACACATAGTATATCCTCTTTGCATCATTCAAATTCAATTACTAAAATAAGAAATAGGTCTTCCTTCTTGACTCAACAATGCTCCAATTGCATTCCCACTTGCATCACAATCAACTAGAAATACCTTATTGAAATTAGGTAGGGATAACATTGGTTGTTCAATCACCTTTTATTTCATAAACTCAAATATTATAGTTGTTGTAGATGCACACTTGAAATCCTTCTGATCTCCTTTCATTATTTCAGTCATAGGACTACAAAATGAATTGAAATTTATAATGAAATTTTGGTAGAAACTAGCTAATTGATGAAATGATCTTACCTCTCCAATGCTTTCAGGTGTAGGACATTCAAAAATTTCTTTAACCTTCTCAAGATCCATCTTTAATCCATTCGTAGATATCACAAAACCCAAGTACACAAGTGCCCCCTCATGACAATACACTTCTTAATGTTTATCAGAAACTTCTCTTCTCTCAACCTCTATAATAATTATCTAAAAATAAACAAATAGTCCTCTTTGGAATTATTGAAAATCAATATGCCATCCAAATATACAATCAAAGACTTACCCAAGATTTTCTTCAATACCTCATTTATCAACCTTATGAAAGTATTTGGTGCATTAGTTAGTCTGAAAGGCATCACCAACCATTCATACAATCTTTTATTTGTCTTGAATGCATTCTTCTATTCATCCCCTTCTCTGATTCTGATATGATGATATCCACTATTCAAATCTATCTTTGTGAAATATCTTGCTCCACTGAAAATAGTCCATTATGTCATCCATCCTAGGTAAACTAATACTCTGGGCATTGCACTTGGAGTCAAACTTTCTTTGATCAAACCCTTCTTTAACAACTCTTACACTTGTTTACTCAGTTATTCATTCTTTTCAAGAGTCATTCTGTAATGGCTCACCAGGGAACGTGAGAGAACACGCCATCTAACTACAAAAGATGCAAGTAATTTATTATTTACCAATGAGATATGCATCATTTCTAATACATAAATAAACACTTGTTTAAAAAAATAAAATGCAAGATTACTAACCAACCTAACTCCTCACATGTTCCCTAATGTCGCTGGGTGAACCCACAATAGTGGGTTACACTTTTTTGCCTGAACGGACACCGAACTCTACATTTTGAAATAAACTTTCAAATTTGGATGCATATTGTCGTTAAACGGTTTGAAATCGTAAGATGAAGTAAATTAGAGTCTTTTAGGATTTTATGTCTAGATTCTAAATATAATTTTTATTTTTATTTTTGAATTGATTTGAATGGTTTTTTCTTTCTCCCACAAAAACTAGTATGTTGCTAAAAATGTCATTTTCAAAGAGTTACATTGTTTTTATAGAGCATAACTTTTTTTATAAAATAGTTATCAATGCAATTCTTTCAAATTTAGTTTTGTACCATCCATATGGAGGCCATATAATTTATTTGATGACATTATCACAATTATTGCATATTTTATTAACATTTGAAGTTGACTAAACTTTAATTTTGACATACCTTGACTACATAGCTTATAACTTGTTGTGTATTTGTCAAATTTCATTTTTATTTATATTTATAGAAAGAGAAATTCAATACCTAGGGCATACATATTTTTTAGATTTTTTGTTTCTCATTTACTATTTTTCCAAAAGCGTCTAACATAGAGGTAGACATTCGGTGAAATATCTATTTTAGTAAAACTAAAAATACAAAGTCATAATAAACTTAATAAATATTAACATTATAATCATTGGAAATATTTTTCTGAGTAGTACCTTACTACATATATAGGTTTTTCAAATGGATTTATTTGATCTTCCAAAAGATAAAGTCGAAGTGATTTTTTGTCAGCATCTTAATAGGTCCGAAGGAGACTCCATTGTAGGTATGAATGAGGAGTATAGATGTTATATCAATATATTTTTTTTATCTAAGATGCTTTGAGCTAACCATTTGTAATTAATTTCTTCAAATGGAACCTCTAAAGGCTTAAATCATCATATTTTATTAAAAATGTGTTATTTCAGCAAAAATCAGCATGTCTAAAAAAGTGTAACCCACTATTGTGGGGTCACCCCACTACTAAAGTAACATCCTCAACCTATTTACATCCATAAAGATAAAAATTGAATTATGATCTTTATTAGCTTATGATCATTTTAATATTCTTATCTTATTTAGACGCAAGTCAATCAACCATCATTATTTTAATTATCAACTGAAGACATTACTTCAAAACTAATCATTGAATTCATCACCTCCACTACTCTATGCTTTCTATTAGTTTTTTTTAAACATTAGGGTAGAGATAAACATGAACATTAGGGTATGGATTTTCTTATTAGTCTACACTCATTTTAAATGTATTAAGTAAACATAAACCAATCATTGATCAATAAAATTCAAGATAGTATCTCCATCCACCACATCATAACTACCCATTGAGTACAATTCTAATTTCCACAAGTTAAAATTCATAATAATTCCTTTGAACATTAAGTTAAAAGAAAAGATTTTCTTTCCTTTCTATCATTCACTTAGATACATCATAGCATAGCTATTCCTAGGTTCATTTTCCTTTTAGCCATCAACATGAAGAGACACTTTAAATAAATAGCATTATTGAAACAACATCTCTTAAATGCTCTAAAATAATACAACATGTTCAATTTTCCCTTTCTTTCCTCCTAGAAATACCCTTTTCCTTTTATGTTTCTTTGAAATGGAATCACATCAAAATACATCATTATGCCATATACTTATGACTCCTTTATAATTAAATGAATACATATACATCAGTACATATGAACATCAAATAATATACTTGAGTATAAAGTCTTCAACAAATAATCTGGAAAGGGGCATGTACAAGGATCATCCATGAGACCAAGAATAGTACCTTAATAAATTTAACCACCCAAATATGTGGAACCAAAAGGCCCAATCCCATGAGCTAGGAGATAGAAACCAAGGTCCACACAGGATGTGACAACTAGGATATTCCTAAGGTAGCTTAAACCCTTCCCAAAAAATAAACATGAATCACAAAAGATAACAAGTCAAACATGACTACTAGAGGCATCAAAAACAAAGAAGTAAGGGGATCTAGAGTAGAAGCTAGGTGAGTGTCATCACATAGGATTTCTCATTGGGATCATTCCTAGCAGGCACAGACCTTGATACCCCCTCACTGTGATCATTCCTAGTGCTCATACTCATGGACCCTAGTACCCCCTCACTAGGATCATTCATAGAAGTCAGGTGGACCCTAGTACTCCAATATAAATATGTAGATCAACCAAAATTATCTTATTTAGTGTGTTTATCCACCCTTCCCAGATAATTTTATTAATATTTTCACTTGATTAAGAAAATGACAAATGGGATCCTCCTTGCAGCTACTTTGTGCCTCGATAACCACTGTGAGCCACTCACCTAGTGTACCTAGGGTATTTATCCATAAGTAAAACATCATAAATGTATCAAATAATTACATCAAATCATAAAACATTCCATCATAAGAACATATTACCATTTTATTAGGATTAGGTGATCATTGATTGTCCCTAACCCATTGGACAACCCTAAACTCTAATCTATCATCCAAATTAATTCAAAGAACATAAGAAGACATCAGAATGAACCAACATGATATCATAACCATATTAAATATAATAAAAGACCAAATGAATAAAAAATAAGACCCTAAAAGCCTTTGGTAACCTACCAACCTCTAACATTTGATAACTTCTAAAATTCATTTATTTCAAACTATGGTTAAAATCCAAGAATAATCATCAATGAATAATAAATTATAACTTTCATAGAACAACTGATCACGATAATCACTTTGGTGAGAATCACTTGAAAAATTAATTAAAGAAATTATATCCATTTTTTTTGAAGATCCAAAGGTGGGAATGAAAGTTATGGCTTATGTTCTAAAACAAAAAACCCTAGTTAGGGTTGAGACCTACCTTCACTAAAATGGTTGTAACTTTCACAAAACATAATAAAAATATACCAAACAAATTGAAAATGAAAATCAAGACATATCCCTATCTTTGATATCAAATTTAGGTCTTTATATGACTATTAAAGTCTGTACTATTCATATGAACTTGATTGAAAAACTAGAAACAGGAATGGACATATTTAGTTTGTCAAAATGCACATACTAGGAAATTAATTAGACCTGTATAATGAAATATGAAAGATACCCATTTTATATCTTTTAATTTATCTTCCATAACATCAACCAAGAAAAACCCTAGACTCAATTTAGATTAAATATTAAAATAAAAAATGTCCAAAAAAAGGTTGCTAAAAACCCTAGGAAAATACATGACAATTTTCCCAAAAAAATCAAAACTTTTAAATAACTCTAGGGATGGAAAGTACATATATCATGCATCATGAAAACATATAAATAGATCCATATTTTATTAGATAAATGATTAAATCAAGAAAGTCAATCCATACCTCAAGTCCTACAAGATTTAAGCAAAGGAGGAAGGAGATAAAGAGAGGAAGATAAATCTAAACTTGAGATGCATCATTAAAACTCTCCTGACTTTCAAAATTATCCATGGAAGAAGAAGAACCAATTCTATAGAAAAAAGAACCCTCTCTCAACCCTTGAAACTCTCATATATACCTCTCTCCCCAAAGGCAAGGAAACTTAAGAATCCTTAAAGGATTGTGCTCACAACCAACCTCTCCTCAAGGTTTTAGCCAATCCCCCCTGAAATTTTTTTTCTATTGAAAATATAGAGTCAACTATTTACAAATGAGTCTGGCTGTCAAAGATTTACATCGTTATAGATAATATAACAAATATAAGAGACTAAATACATCATTTACATCAGAGATACACAAAAATATTAAGATAAAAAATTAAAGCCAGAAGGCCTCAGCAGGACCTATTAGTCCCATCCTTTATCCTGTCCATGTTCTTTCTTGTTGCTTGGACTGTGTTCATTTGATCCCCATCAATCTTCATTTCTGGTATCAATTTCACCTTCAATGTATTCATTTGTTGTATTTTCTCTTGTGTCTCCTTCACTGGTATCCTAGGGTATCATAGTGCTTTGTAACATTGGATTTTCTGAATTACTCTTAGGTTGCTCATTGTACCTTTGAACTCCTAAGTGTACCATCTCAGGAGCATCCACTACTTGAATATCTTTAGCAAATAGGATAGTGGCCCCTTCTTTTACCAGGCTTTGGAATCTCTCTCTTGATATCTGTATAGTGGCAGTGACCTGAGACACAATAGTAAAGTGTGTGAGTTTATAATTAAACTCAGTAAGGTCCCTTCTCTTATCTTGGAAGATTTCTTCATTCCGCTGCTTCCAAATAAACCAAAGAACTTTAGTATTAAAAGTGATCAAGAAATCATTGAGTTTACTATCAAACTTTTCCACATACCTAGCCAAGATTTTATGCCAAGACAGACTAGACTCAAAATATCTCAAAATATCATAGCCAAAGAAGGAAGACCAAACTTTAACAGCCCACTAACATTTAAAAATCAAATGCTCATAATACTCGGGATAGTTACAAATAGAGAAAAAGATAGTATTTCTTAACCCTTGAGAAACAAAGTTGTTAGAAAGTAAAGTCCACCAAGATAACTGAGAGCGGGGGGGGGGGGGGTGAATTAGTTATCAGATAATTATAACTTTTATCATCTTCAACAACATTTAACCATGTTAAAAGATTCTAACCCTGTTAAGAGTTATGGAAGACAGAAGGACCCACTGCCCAAACAGCTTCAGGGTAAGATCACTGAACACACTGTCCAAATAACCTTAATATTATTCAGTAGAATAATATGAAATATGTTACCTCCTTACTATGCCAAACTATACTCACTGCTACATCAGATCTCAATTCCAGATCTCTGAACTTCGCATGTCTTCCTTCACAATTTCGCTTTCACAATCTCTTAGGCTCTTTTCTTCACTCCATGCTTACATTTGCATGCAACCAAAACCATGCTCACACTTCTTCATATTTATCAAATTTATACAATAAGGAAAAAAATTCCTTCCTTTATACCACACTCAAATAATTACAAATGAGTCGACACATAATTACAAAATAAAAGTTTCCATACGTTACATCAAAATTACACAAAACTGTCAGCTTCCAAATGCAATATCTGTTCACTCATGTGACCTCAAATTTTTCACTATGAAACATGTCACCATCAATGTGTCTCAAACTTTTCTTTAACTGTGCAAAACTAGATTCCATCCTGATTAGGAGATATCATCTGATTTCCACAAACCGCTACTTAGGAACACTGCCTAAATACTGCTTTTACCAAAATGCTCATAACTTTTATGAATTAATGAATTACTATCTATGCTCTTAACCATAGACATATAAAATATCAAAGAGTATAACCTCAACATCTCATAGCTCCAACTACAATATCCCACGTGCGCTAATCAAAACACTATCTTCTTTTCTGCTAGTCTCTAGAAGATCACTGTGTTGACATCAATGACAATCATAGTCATGAATGCAACAAAAACTACTACAGAATGACTGCCAACATCTAGCATTCATTCCTAACAATCTCCCCCATTGGCATTGATGGCAAGATAGATGAAAAACATCCAATGTTCCAAAAATCCAATAATGCTGCATTAATACTTTGAAAGTTCTTCAAATCTTCTTCATCAATCAAATATTGCTTTGTTATCCTATTAAGTTCTTTCCAATAGATGTTCTACATTGTTTTTCATGTACACTTCTCCCCCATTAACATTAATGACAAAAAATTTCATCACTATGTCAACAACAACTCAATGTCAAAAGACACTGTTTCAGAAAATACATTCACAAGAGTCCTCATGACTCAGCTTAGATACACATACTCCCCCATAGAGGATGTACCAACATCCAATCCAAAAAAAGATAGGGCTCATATGCCACTAGACAGATGTAATCAACTACATCATTACTCAAAAGTAGGTTGGGGCATAACCCCAAGCATACCTCTTAGATACTCAAATGTATCCTTAGGCAAAGGCTTTGTAAATATGTCTACTATCTATTCCTTTGTGCTTATGTACTCTAGTGTGACTTCTTTCTCAGCAAATTTCTCTCTTACAACATGATACTTGATCTCTATATGCTTAGTTTTAGAATGCAATACAGGATTCTTAGACATATTGACTATGTTGGTGTTGTCACAATGTATGACAATAGGTTCAACAAACTTAATTCCAATATCCTTCAGCATCTGCTTCATCCAAATTATCTAGTTATAGTTGTTTGCTGCTGCTACATATTTTTCTTCTGCTATACTCTGTGAAATACAATTCTACTTCTTGCTCAACCAAGAGACCAATCTTCCTCCAAGAAAAAAGGCTCCACCACTAGTGCTTTTCTTATCATCAACACTACCTCCCCAATCAGCATCTGTATATGCACACAGGGTGAAATCATCAAATTTTTCATACCACAATCCATAGTCCATTGTGCCTCTTAAATATCTCAATATCCTCTTTACTGTTGCATAATGTGATTCTCTAGGTTCAGCTTGAAATCTTGCTACCATTCCAACTGAATGTTGTATATCCAGTCTAGTGTGTGTTAAGTAATGCAATCCTCCAATCATGGATGTATATTTCTTCTGCTCAACTATTGGTGTTTCATCTTTGCTCGATAGTTTGTGTCCTGTAACCATAGGTGTTCCAACTGGTTTACAGTTTTCCATTCCAAATCTTTTTAGCAAATCATTCAAGTAATTTGTCTAGCTAACAAAGATGCCATCATTATTCTATGTTATCTGTAATCCCAAAAAGTATTTCATCTCACCAATCATGCTCATTTCAAATTCTGTCTTCATTTCATCAACAAATTTGTCACTAGCTTCATCTTCTCCTCCAAAGATAATGTCATCAACAAAAATAACTATAACTAACATTCCATTTTCAATTTCTTTTGTGTGCAGATTACTATCTGCTATTCCTTTAGTAAATCCTAATTTCAACAAATACTTATCCAATCTAGCATACCAAGTTCTAGGTGCTTGCTTTAGTCCATATAAAGCTTTCTTCAGTTTACATACCATATCTCCTTCTTGAGTCAAAGGAAAACCTTCAGGCTTCTCAATGTAGACTTCTTCTTCCAATTCACCATTCAGAAATGTGAACTTCACATCCATCTAATACACTTTGAATTTCTTAAAAGCTGCATAAGCCAAAAACATTCTTACTGCTTCAAGTCTTGCTACTGGTGCAAAGGTTTCTTCATAGTCAATTCCTTCTTGTTGCGAGTATCCCTTACATACTAATCTTGCTTTGTTTCTTACTACTTCTCCTTGTTCATTCATCTTGTTTCTAAATACCCATTTAGTTCCAATCACATTCTTGTCTTTAGGTCTAGGAACCAATTCCCATGTATTGTTCTTTTCAATTTGATATAGTTCTTCTTTCATAGCATTAATCCAATGTTCATCTTCACAAGCTTCATTAGTAGATTTAGGTTCAATTTGAGAAATCAAACATAAATGTACCTTATTTCTAGTCATAACTCCTTTGTCCAAACTTCCAATAACTTGTTCAATAGGATGATGTCTAGATAGATACTTGTTCGGTGTCATAGTCACAAATCTTGCTTCAACTGTAGATTCTTCTCTAGTTTCTTCTACAGTATGATTCTCATTCAACAATTCACTGTCAGTCTCATAGAATAATTTAGTAATTTCAATGTTAGGCTGAGGATTAGCTTCTTCATCTGATTCATAATCAAACATTCTTTCTTGAATTTTAAACTTCTCATCAACTTTAACATTTACGCTCTCAACAATAGTTTTAGTTCTCTTATTGTAACATCTATATGCTTTTCTCTTCAAAGAATATCCAAGAAAAATACCTTCATCACTTCTAGGATCAAACTTTCCAATATCATCATCTCTCTTTATATAACATTTGCTTCCAAAAATTCTAAAATACTTAACTGAGGGTGCATGTCCAAACCATAATTCATAAGGTGTCTTATCTATATTTGCTCTGATTTGTACTCTGTTCATTGTATATACAGTTGTATTCACTGCTTCTCTCCAAAATGTCTTCACCAAGTTATTCTCAAATAACATAGCTCTTGCTACTTCAGTTACTGACCTGTTTCTTCTTTCTGCAATACCATTTTGTTCAGGTGTTCTAGGGGCTGAAAACTGTCTCTTAATACCATTCACTTCACAAAAAGTGTTAAACTCTTTAGAAGTAAATTCTCCACATCTATCAAATCTCAAACATTTAATCTTCATTCTAGATTCATTCTCAACTTTATTCTTAATGATCTTAAACTTATCAAATGCTTCAGATTTTTCTTTCAGAAATGAAATCCACATCATTCTTGTAAAATCATCAACAAGAATCATAAAATACCTTTTTCCATAGAATCCTCTAGTCCTGGTAGGACCGCTCAAGTTTGTATGAACAATCTCCAACTTCTCTACCAATGTGAACTTATTACTAGGAAATGAACTTCTCTTTTGCTTAGCCATCACACATTCTTTGCAAATCATGTTAGTAGGCTTCATAATTTTAGGCAAATCCCTTACTGCAAGTGTAGTACTCTCTTTCACAATGTTATCAAAGTTTATATGACAAAACCTTCTATGCCACAACCAACTGTCATCAATTTTAATAATCAAGCAAGTCATCTTAGTAGGATTCAACTGAAATACATTACCTCTAGTTCTAGATCCAATTCCAATTAGATTTCCATCTTTATCCTTTATCACACAAGTTTTCTCAGTAAACCAAACTTGATATCCCTTATCCACTAACTGTCCAACACTCAAAAGATTATGTTTCAATCCATCAACAAGGTAAACATCATAAGTATTAGTCTTTTCATCAAGAGTAATAGATCCTATACCTTTAATCAAACAAGGTGCATTGTTACCAACTCTAACAACTCCTCCATCATAATTGTTAAACTTTATGAACTTCTTCACATCTCTAGTCATATGATGTGAACAACCACTATCTATAATCCAATTATCTTTCTTTTCAACTTGGGAAACTAATGCTTTTTCTTCTTTAACATCAGATTCAAAATTTTCTTCTTTAATTGCTACAAATCCTATTTCATCATTATTCTTAGTATCACTTTCACTTAAATTTCTTTCTATACTAGCTTCAAGATCTTCATCATTAGCATAATAACATTCCTTAGATCTTCTAGGCTTGAAATTATTTCTATACTTCTTAACTCTCTTAGGATATTTAGATGCAAAATGACCATATTCTTGACAAGTCCAACATTAAAAAAATTTCTTACCGTCTGGTTCTCTTTTCACAAGAAAGGCTATACCTTCTTCAATCTTCTTATCTTATTCATTTCTAAATTTTCTGTTGCTAGCATAATCTCCACTCACAGTGGTACTTCTTGACAAAGTAGGATGAATACTAAGAGCACTAAATGCTATCTCCATTCTAGGTAAGTCTCCTGATAACCTCAGGTTCATCTCTACTGCTTCCAATCTTCCAAGAAGAGTCTCTCTTGTAAAATTTGTAGTACAAGGTATAACTTGTTCAATCATTTGTGTTGTCTGTTTAAATACAGGAGTCAATGTCCTCAAAATTTTCCATATCACTTCATTCTTTGTCTTTAATCATCCACAAGATTTTATCCCTACAACAATTTCTGACATTCTACCAATATAGCTTCTAACATATTCATCTTCCATCATTCTAATATCTTCAAATGCACATATCCAATTATGTAATCTAGCTCTTTTTGCATGTTCATCACCTTCAAAAGTAGAGTGTAAAGCTTTCCAAATTTGATTAGATTTCTTAAAACATTTTACCTGACTGTATTCATTCTCCAGAAGTGCTGTCAAGAGTGCTTCTCTTGGAAGTATGTTACACATGAATAGATCTACCTCATCTTTAGAACTTGTTTCAAGACTGTCTTCTTCAATTATAGTCCTTTCATTCTTTGTAATCAACCAATAGCTTGGTCCTAAACACAATAGATGTGTCTTCATCTTTTCCTTCCAACTGTCAAAATTTACTCCATCAAACTTAGGGCTTTCTTTCTTGAAATTCACCATGGATCTCCTTAAGCTGTTAAACTTTCCTTTCAAGGACTTGCTGCTCTGATACCAATTGTTAGAAAGTAAAGTCCACCAAGATAACTGAGAGGAGGGGGGGGGGGGTGAATTAGTTATCAGATAATTATAAATTTTATCATCTTCAACAATATTTAGCCATGTAAGTAATGTAATTACTAACCATACAAAGATATTCATACACAATGACACAATAACACAAGATATGTTGACTAGGGAACCTCTTGATCAAAGAGTAAACCCCGGTGGGAATGATGCCCACAAAAGATGCACTAATATGAATATTCCTTGTGAGAGGATGGACTCTGTTAGGAGTCTTATGAAATACATTTAGTACATATAAATCCCTGTTAGGAGATTTTGAATCCCTGTTAAAAGATTCTAACCCTGTTAAGAGTTATGGAAGACAGAAGGACCCACTGCCCAAACAACTTTAGGGTAAGATCACTGAACACACTATCCAAATAACCTTAATATTATTCAATAGAAAAATATGAAATATTTTACCTCCTTACTATGCCAAACCACACTCATTGCTACATCAGATCTCAATTCTAGATCTCTGAACTTCGCATGTCTTCATTCATAATTTTTCTTTCATAATCTCTTAGGCTCTTTTCTTCACTTCATGTTTACATTTGCATGCAACCAAAACCATGCTCACACTTATTCATATTTATCAACTTTAAATAATAAGGAAAAACATTCCTTCCTTTATACCACACTCAAATAATTACAAATGAGTCGGCACATAATTACAAAATAAAAGTTTCCATACGCTACATCAAAATTACATAAAACTGTCAGCTTCCAGATGCAATATCTCTTCACTCGTGCAACCTCAAAGTTTGTGCTATGAAACACATCACCATCAATGTGTCTCAAAATTCCCTTTAACTAGACAAAACCAGATTCCATCCCGATTAGGAGATATCATCCGATTTCCACAAACCGCTACTCAGGAACACTGCCTGAATACTGCTTTTACCAAAATGCTCATAACTTTCATGAATTAATGAATTACTATTTGTGCTCTTAACCATAGACATATAACACATCAAAGAGTATAGCCTCAACATTGCATAGCTCCAACTACAATATCCCACATGTGCTAATCAAAACACTGTCTGCTTCTCTGCTAGTCTCCAGAAGATCATTATGTTGACATCAATGACAATCATAGTCATGAATGCAACAACAATTGCTACAGAATGACTACCAACATCTAGCATTCATTCCTAACAAAAGTAACCAATTGCATGCTTTTTCAATAGAAAAATCCATTTAAAACAAACCTTTTTGGGCTCCACATGAGAATGCCATAACAGTTCAAAGATTAAATGCCACTTATTGCTAGACCAGTTCAAGCCCCAGACAAGGTTAATTTCATTAAAGATGTTGTTATTTTCAGTCATTATATTATAAATTTTCTTGCAAGAGAAGTTCTCAAGAGTGTTACCATCCTTCCATTTAATATAGCCAGGGTTTTTCCTAGAGTGAATGCATTTTCCCGAGAACCAATTACTCACTGCCTTAGTAATGATAGTGTAAGTTTTCTTCTGAGATGACAGAATGTCAAACTTGCTGCTTAACTCTTCCCAGGAGGAGAGCCTATTATCAACAATAATATCACTAATGAGGGATATGCCTTTTTTGTTCCAACTTCTTGTTGAACAACAAGTGGTGAGGGCAAGTGGTTTATCATTTAGATAAATCCCCCACCAAATGGACCTATCAATAATAGAGAAGTATGGGTTTATCCCTACATCACTTCTGGAACATAGGAGTGGCTTAATGTGTTAGAATAACTGAGAGGGGGATGAATCAGTTAATCACTGTCCCAATATAAAATGTATAATCGAAAAACAAATACTTAAAAATTTTGCTGCTTGGTAACTTAAAATAATGTTGTTGTCTGTGCATTTACCGATTACCAGTCTAAAACATATAGTAGTTACTAATCAAATCAAATCTGCAACATGCAAATATGACATCAAACAAATATCACAATCAACACTTAACACAAGATATTTAACATGGAAACTCTGTGAAGGGAAAAACCACCTGGGACTAGCAACCCAAAAATATTCATTCTTCTAAAGTGAGGTCGGTGAAGACCCAACCCTATTAAAGGTTACAAACACACTATTAGGTGTGACCTTGTTAGAGGATTTTAGACCAACCATTATCATCCAACCAACAATCACTCTGTGGTTGACAAGATAACAATGTTCATTCTATGAATGATACATAATAAGACTTTCTTAGTCCACTCAGTTAAGAGATTTGACTATGTACAATGGTTAAATATGTAATAGTAGGTGATCTGATCTATTACAACTTCAATTGTGGATATACAGATCAATATTCAGCTCATAGAAATCTTTCTGATCAATGTAACAATTCTGATTCAATAATATATCAACTTAAACTATCCATTAGTAATTACTCTTTGTCACTCGATAATGCTCTACAGTAGGGTTATCCTTAACCAGTATGATCAGAATGCATGAAAACTTGTTCACACAATGATTATGTAGTTTCCTTTTCTTCCAGCATCACATCCACTTATGAAATCTCTAGTCTCTTATATAGATATGTAAATAATTTTCTTTTGCTCCATTATATTTTCCAGCTTAATCATATTCATTGATTTTGCCTCTTAAACATACCTTGGTACTTATGTCAATAACACATTTGATTCTCATCCCTTAGATCTTTCCTAAATTTTTTAGCCATCAATCTATGTAACAAACATTATTTGTTACCTCAAAATCATACACTTTTCAGCTCATCAATCTTGTCAGCTAAGCTGGTCATTTAGTTCCTCTATTCTACTCGGTTAACAAAGAAATGCGTCAGTGAACACAAGCTCAGTTTACACTATGCTCGGTATACACTATAGTCCGTCGGTGTACACTAAAATGCTTCATCAACCGACAACACTCCTTTGTGTCTTTCAGCTCTTTTCCTCATCATAGATGAATGCAACATAATCAAGCCAATAACATAAGGTCATAGACTCATCAACAAGTTACTCAATGTATTCTTTATCCTCATATGTCATATCCATCTTCCTCATGTAGATATTTCTATTCTTCCATCTCTTTCACTCCTTTTCTACAGATGTTTCGGTATAGTAACTTACAAGATAAGTGCTGTCAAACTAGTTGACATCAATGACAACATAATACTAATTTAATCTTATTACATATCTAATCAATCAGCTCGGTGATATCTAATCACAAATTCTTCAATTAGGTTCTAAATAAGTTATAGTTCATCAATCTCTCCCTTTGGCATTGATGGCAACTCAAGTAATATGAAATATACCATACACATACCAAACATGTATTCTACAACTCTATGAATAAATTTTGTATGAGCTCTCCCTAGCTTAATATGTTTAATCACTATGTTACTCAATAGCATTACAGATGTAGCTTTGTCATTCTACAAATAAGATCTTTTCAGCTCTTAGATTCCTTCTTCTATTCTCAGTAACTGATCTACAGTGCTCTCCCTTGCTTCAATTTATCTCTCCCTCAGATAGTTCTCATCAGTGCATATGTTTCATATTGTTTATCTCTCCCTTTGACAACAATGCCAAAGAAACAAATCAACATACAACTCTTGAATAGCCAAGTAACTCTCTGTTGTCCAATGCATTCTCTGTATCTCTGTATACTGATATGCCAATTTGTTCTAGTACTTTTCACAACTTTAGACATGATCCAAAGTGTGAACTATGTTGCATCAACATGAATGATCTTTTGATAAGATTAGGCTGATGCAACATCCATATCATATTAGTGACCGGTAGATAGGGGACGGACCCCAAGTCTAGTCCTCAAGTACTCAAATGTATCTTTCAATAGAGCTTTTGTAAATATATCTGCAAGTTGTTCTTTTGATGTAAAAAAATCTAGCTTAACTTGCTTCTCTTGTACTTGTTCTCTCAAGTAGTGATAGTTAATTGATATATGCTTTGTCTTAGAGTGCATCACTAGATTCTTTGAAATGTTTATTGCACTGGTGTTATCACAGTATATAATCATTGACTCAGTGATTATCTCATTCATACTTTCTAGAACTTGCTTAATATATGCAATATTTGAATATTTTGTAGCACTAACAACATACTTTGCTTCAGCTATAGACTGAGAAATGCAAGCTTGCTTCTTACTTGTCCAAGTAACAAGTCTTTCACTAAAGAAAAATGCTCCTCCAGTGGTGCTTTTTCTGTCATCCACATTTCCAGCCCAATCAACATCAGTGTATACCTTCAATTTAAACTTGTCTTCCTTAGGATACCATAATCCATAATCCTCTATTTTCTTCAGGTATCTTAAGATTCTTTTAGTAGCAATCATGTGTGATTCTCTAGGATTAGCATAAAATCTAGCAACTATTCCCACAACATGTGCTATATCTGGTCTACTATGTACTACATACATTAACTTACCTATCATAGATTGGTACAGTGTCTAATTTACCTCTATAGTTTCATCTTCCTTAGTCAGTTTACATCCAGTAGCCATTGGTGTTCCCACAGGTTTAGCATCTTCCGTGCCAAATGTTTTCAATACTTCCTTGATATATTTAGATTGTATGATGATTATCCCATCATTCTGTTGAATCACTTGTAGTCCTAGAAAGAACTTAATCTCTCTGAACATAGACATTTCAAACTCCTTTCTCATTTCATCAGCAAAAGATTTACAGATTTGATCTTGACCTCCAAAGATAATGTCATCCACAAATATTTCAGCAATAAGAATAGTATCATCAGTATCTCCTTTCATATATAAATTATTGTTCTCACTTCTTACAAATCCTATACTTAACAAATAAGTATGTAGGCTCTCATACCAGGCTCTCGGTGCTTGCTTCAAACCATATAAAGCTTTATGTAATCTACATACCATATCTTTCTTTTCTGGATCAACGAACCCTTTAGGCTATTCTATGTAGACTTCTTCTTCAAGTATTCCATTCAGAAATGCTTGCTAGAATTAGGAGAGATAGGTACTAAGAGGGGAGGGGTGAATTAGTGCCTTCAAAAAATTTACTTGTAAAACTTTTCAGATCTATAACTGTATACTGTGATAACCAATCAAAATAACTTGAATCTAATTGCATAAATCAATCATCTAGTTAACTTAAGAAAGTAAACAACATGAAATCAATATGAAAATCACATAACACAAGTATTTTGGTAACACAGAAACCCTTGTAAGAAGGTAAAAATTATGGTGGGGATGACACCCACAAATTCTTCACTACTGCAGATAGAAAAGGTTTGCCTATTAAGGCTACAAGTTTTGATCACTTCTAGTGATCTTACCCTATTAGGAGTAACATATTAGATCAGCTAGATCTACCTAGTTATAGGATTTTGACAACACTAATGAAGTGTGTACTCGGTTAAGAGATTTACATAAGATTGTTAAGTCTACTCTATTAAGAGATTTTATCAAAAAACTCTACTACAATTGTCAGAAAGTAATAGACAATTATCTACTAGTTTGACAACTTAATTGTCTGAAATAGATCTATAAATGCTCATAACAATATCACCTTGACTGTGATGATTCACTTCTCTATTCTAATTGGTAGCCTTCTTTGATTTTGCTCAATCTGATATCCTCTATACTCTATTCTACTTGGTAAACTGATTGACTCGAAGTTAGGCAATGGCTTTAAGTGCTCCTTGATTCATATATATCAGTTCACTAACTTCTTATAAAATGATGTGAACATACAAAATATATAGTGTTCTATTTTTTCCACCTTAGCAAAAATTAGGTTACAAAAATAATCATAACCCTAAGATCTATGGTGCAAAATTAACCTAGATCAACTATTACAAATAAGATAAACATTACATTTAATGAGTATCTTTCACAATAAATTCTCCATGATTTTGATAAACCATTTTACGATCTATTGTAACCATTTGCATAGAAGAATGTGCCATTTTAGATTATTATGCCATTTTTTGTGATCATCGATAAACACTGTATAATTTTCTCAGTGTATACTGCGATGCTCGGTGTTTACTGTCTGTCAGTGTCGGTGTCACTGATGCTCAGTGAACTGTGTGATGCTCAGTGTAGAGGCTTTACTAACTACTCTATCTTACTTCTGGTTACTGACCAACTCAATATAAGTGACTGACCGACCTGTTTAACATCCTTTGATACTAATGACAACCTTAAATGCTCAATAGAGATTAACAATCTCCCCCTTTGGCATTAGTATCAAAACTTTGAATGTATATAGACAAAATGTTTCTATATATTCCTTATGTCTCTGCCATATACATATCCATAACAAAAAATTTCCTAAGTACAAAGTACTCCCCCTTGGTGCATGCTCCCGGTAGTATGTAATAGTAATATACATATCAAAGTATACTTATTTGGCATATACATGTTTTCCCCCTTTTTGATAATAATGCCAAATACAAAAAATAGAATGTATACTTACATCTTATCAAAAATGTTTGGATGGGTTTTCTATACAGATTCCAAGAGGTTGTCCCACTTCTCTTTCAAGTTGGTAAGAGAAATATGCTCAAGATTGACTTGTGCATGCATGTCAAAGATATTATCTAACACCAAAATCTCTGGTGTTGCTATAAGTTGTTCAGCTTTGACAATATGAGTTTCAAAAATTTTTAGGTAAGGAGTGAGTTCTATTTGTAACTCTATGACCTGATCAATGATTTGCTCTTCTTGTTTTCTTAGATCTGCTATCAACCATCAGAGTTCCTAAACTCACTGAATATGCTTTAAGAAGGCATTTAGCTCGGTTATAGTTGCTTGTGTACTCAACTTTATTTATACTTCTAAACCTTTTATCTTTTCACTGACTTCTAAAGTGAAGGTGTCTAAAGTACAAAGCTTGATAAAAAATTGATAGATTATCTAGGTGATAGATTTTACCTCAGTAATGACCTCAGATAATTTTACCTTATTTAGTGCAACTTCTGTGCTAATTCTTTTTGCCAATTTGTTTTGAATCTTTGATTCTACCCTTTCTTCTATTCTTTTGTCTGCATCTATATCAGGGGCATTGATTTTGTCAATGAGTGTAGCAAGATGATCTATGATGGGAGTATTCCCATCAATATTTATCTCCGATACTATTTGTTTCATAATATCCCTCACATCATGTAACACTTCTTTGTGTTTGTTTTCTTGCCTTAACTTTTCTTGTGCCGCTTTCCTTGAACATAGTTCCCCATATCTACTTAGTTCCTTAGGGCTTATGGTTCTTGGGTCACATTTGGGTATAATTATGACTTCATCAATGGTGACCGGCCCTTTTTTTTTCTTCTTCTTATTCTTTTGTGTAAGAGGTGACTTCTTCTCACTAATAACAATAGCTTTTTCTCCACTCTTCAGAGTATCCTTCCCAGTTGACACTATATCTTCCTTCTTCTGCTCCTCGGTAGATGGTGTGGGAGTCTCAGTTGTAGTGTTAGGTGGGTTCACCTCGGTTGACTTTGATTCTTTTGGTTCCTTTGTTTTTGTAGACTGTACCTCTATTTTGGTAGGCTCATTTGTATGTGTAGGTTGCTCAAGTGCTTGTATCCCTATTGTATCTTTATTTTTCTCGAGATGAGAAGCATCAGGTTGTACTTGTGAAAGTATTTCAACTACCTCTGCAAGTACAGGAAGTTCACCCAATAGAGATGTGTGCACACTATCCGTGTCTAGTGCTTCATCTTTATTTGTTGCAATTGTCACATCTTCATCATCCATGTCATCAGGATCACCATTAGTGATGTCCTCAATGAGTGTATCGTCATCAATTTTCTCCTGCAAGTGGATCTTTACTTGATCTGGTGCATCCTGTGAAATTCTTATTTCTTCCTTTTGTTTGGTGATATCAATTACCTTGGTAACTAATATACCGGTGTCCTTCAGCTTCTTTCCCTTGTCATCATCAATGTAAATACCTTTACCTTTTGAACTGTGTTTCTTCTTAGACAGTTTCAGGAATGCTTCCTGTTCAACTTTCTCTTTTGCTTTTAGAATTGATGTCCATAGAGAATCACATGTGACATCCATATCAGCTACATTCTCATCCATTATCTGCATAGCTCTATTTTTTACTAGAAATTGTGCTTGGTACTTTGTCAAATATTCACTTACAACATCATAGCTAAAGTGTGAGGCTACACAAGATAATGATTGTTCTCTTTTCCTTTTCTTAGTATCTAGTTCAATAGTCCATTTCTCATTTATTTTGTCATCTAGTTCCTTCAGCAATTGACATGCGAATTCCATTGGTACTCTCTTGAATTTAATCATCATCTGGATGATAGCATGTTCTAGCTTTGTCTTGTCCTCAATTGACATTTTGTTAAATTTGCCTATGCCTAGATCTACAAGATTTCCATTTTCAATTATATCTTCAATTATTTCTTCTATTGTACTTTCCCTATTACAAACTAGCTTGAATTGATTAGGATCATTTTTAGTATCAGTCTCCTCTATATCTTCTTTACTTCTTATGTATTTACTCTTTTTCTTCAGTGTCTCAGGTACTTTCTTGTTCTTTCTCTTTATGTATTTCTTCATCGGTGTAGCTACTCTTCTTTTTTCTACTTTCACTATTTCTTCTTTCTCAGTAGGTTGTGCTATAGTTGACGAATGTGTCTTCATTCCTCTAAGTTCTGGTAACTGCATTTCTTGTTCATCATTGGTGGGAGGAACCGGTGTGTTATCCTTTTCTTTTTCTAACTTGGTTTCCTCACTATCATAGGGCTTGTCAGCCAACTGCAATTGACCTTTAGTTGTTCCTTTAACCGGTGACTCCACAGATGAGGTAGGTGCATTTCCATATTTTGCTATGAGATCTTTTCTCATTTTCTTCACCCTTCTAGTCATTTTTCCCATCTCTATGTCTGTAGTGATTTGTGTCTTAGCTTCCTCATATGTGCCAAACCTAGTGGCAGTGATATCTATTGGTAATGCCAACAATGCATTAATAGATTTCAAAGAGAAATTGTAGTTCATTTCATATCCCATCGGTGCTAACCATTTTGTTCTTGGTTCTACTACCTTTTATCATAGAGTGGTCTGTGCCAACTACAAAACATATGTCATCTTCAAATTTACTCACTAATTCCCTTGGAATTCTACTCCTTTGATGCATTTTTGTCTTAAATTCTTTGAAATATGCATTAAATTCCTTATTCAGATTGTCTCCTAGACTTTTCATCATTTCACCAATTTGGGCAGTTATCAGTTTATCAGATTGCCAGTTTACTTTACCGATACTAGGTACATATTTTTGTAGATAGAAAAATATACAGACAAGTAGTGATCCATACTTACATGTGTTGGAC
Source organism: Chamaecyparis obtusa (assembly GCA_027943335.1). Classification (NCBI taxonomy): domain Eukaryota; kingdom Viridiplantae; phylum Streptophyta; class Pinopsida; order Cupressales; family Cupressaceae; genus Chamaecyparis; species Chamaecyparis obtusa. Next base: position 373,450 of record BSBK01000293.1, on the reverse strand, counting down.
TTCTTTGATCTTATAGTCTTCATATTATCTTGAAGTTTGTGTAGTAGCAGTTCGATAGGATCTACCTGGTGATCTTTCTTCACAATTTTATATGCCATGTCCATGACACTATAGGGTACACTATTTGGTCTACTAGATTGAAATATCTTGTACCTAATGACATGAGCTATGAATTTTACCACTGGGTCTTTGATGGTTGAGATTTTCAGTGCCCTACCATCCCATTGAGCTCCAGTGTTCTTTTCAACATCGGGATGAGATGAACTTTGAAAGGCTTTGGATTTGTTGATTGTAGGGTACCCATTAACCCTACTGATAATCTTCTTTGTGACCTCAACAGGTTTGTCCAACTAGAATTTGCCATTGTGAAATTTGCTCAATGCAATTCTTATCCAGTTAGTTTTGAAAGATTGTGGGAAGTATGTAAAACATGATAACCTTGACTCCTCAATCTTCTTATAATCTAATTTTATCTTTCCATCCAGTCCACAAACTTGTTGATAAGCAGCAATGGTCTCAAAATCACCTACTTCTCTGATTTTGTAGTGAATATAGGCCCTAACGTCTTCTTTTAACAAAACCCTATCTGGAATACTCAAAAATGTGCCCATATCATCCATTTGTGCTGCAACCTTGGGATGTGGCTTGAATTTGGCCTCGGCAAAATTAGCCCTAACAATTAATTCTACTTCCTCCTCAATGTTTTGTGATTTTCTTGCTGTCGATGTTGATGCCATAAATTGTTTCTAGGGTTTTGGCAATCAATAGATAACCAGTGTTTGGTAGGCAGATGAACTTACTTGATATCGTCGAAGATTTTTTGTTGGTTCGATCTACAGTAGCTTTGAATCTTTTCTAAAAATCTTTAGCTTGAACTCTTCTCTGTAAAATCTCTATTCTTTGAAATCGCAGTGTAACAATGAACTCTGTTTCTGCATATTTATAGATTTATTCGATATTCCTACTCAAGCTTTGGTGCATTAAATGCATGACCTAAATTTTGATACGAAACAACTATTAGCTCGATAATGTCTACTTTTTCCTTTGCTCGGTTAACATAGAATTTCTTCATCAGTTGCATTGTTGTTAGTTAACCTTGTATAGTGATTACCGATGGGTAATCAACTGTCGTTTCTTCTTTTACCGACTATGTGACATTTGCAAAATCACAACACATAAACCACAGTGCATCTTTATTCATTTAGATTTGGTATTTGTACATCATATATAAGGAACTATATGTAAAATGTGATCATTTAAAAATGTCAGTTCCATACATACCTTTGTCAGCTTAAGTGGAGGTATCAATGTCACCCAATCCAGTGGACGAGGTTTCACCTATAATGTTACTTGACTCAGCATTCTCATTAGATGCCTTCTTCCACATTGTGTTCCTTAACTTTGTAATTTCTGTAATGTTATATCCATTCTCAAATATATGGTTTTCAACTGGTGCTTGGTCTCTACAGTTCTTTCTTAAATGACCGACCTTGTGATAGTGCATACATGCCATTCCTGCATTTGTCTAGTTTCTTGATTATCCAATCTAACTCTTTTTGTAATAGTTTTCTGCAATATGTCCATACCGAACACATACAACACAATTAGTCCATGTATTATAATCCCAAACATATGAGTTACCTTGTCTCTTCAGTTGATATGGCTTTCGTTGTAGTTTCTCTTTAGGTGTCTAGACTTGTTTCATTTTTGCCTTGCAATCCCTTGCAATGTGTCCATGTTTATTACAAGTATAGCATATTTTCTCCTCAATAGTATTATTATCAATGTCATTCTGCTTAGCTCTGCATTCATAAGCTGGATGTCCAAACTTACCATAGTAATAAAAATATCTATTGAATTTAGGAATGACAGGAGGTTTACCTTGTGCTTTGCTTCTGCACACATTAGATGTATGTCCTAGTTTTCCATAGTGATAACATGTCAACACTTTAGGTTTTTGACTTTGATTGTTGTTGACTTTTTCAATTTGTTGTGATGATTCTCCTTCACCAGTGTAGCCTATACCGGCTCTACTTTTGAATCTTCTCTGATTAGTCAAGAAATCATCAATCTTTTTAGAACTATCCTCATCTATCTTCATCATTTCATTGTGTTTCTTTTGTATCTTTATTTCATTTCTTAGTTTTTCATTATCTTCTTTGAGTATTGCAACATCTTCAAGTCTTCTTGATAATTCTCCATTTACTCGGTTCATTTCTTGATTAATTCTCATCATCTGATTTGATACTTGGAAGTGATGATCAGTGAGTCTCTATATTTCACTTTCTTTTTCTTGGACTTGTTCAGTCATCAGTCTTCAGTCTTCAATAGCTAGATTCTGATCTTGTTTAGCTTGTCTAGCATTGTTCATGATTTCCACCGTTCTTACCATTTGAGATTCATGACCGATTTGAAGAGATTTCACTTGCTCAGATAGATGCTAATTCTTTTCAAATAAATCAGAGATTATGCTTCCAGATCTGTCGGAGATGCTTCCAGAGCTTGATCCAATATGATCAAATATTTCATCAATAGGTTCTTCATGATAATTGATTTCATTCTATAGAATTAAAAGATTCTTTCTTTCAACCAGTAATTTCTTCAATTCTTCTTTGGCTTGTTTATACTATTCCATAAACATTTGTATTTGTATCTTCTGATTCTCAATAGTCTTGTCAAGTTTGTATCTCTCCATGACTTAGATCTTTACCCTTCAGTGGTTAGATTGTTCAACAAGAGAATTGAGCTCTGATGCCAATTGTTGGAATTAGGAGAGATAGGTACTGAGAGGGGAGGGGTGAATCAATGCCTTCAAAAACATTACTTGTAAAACCTTTCAGATCTATAACTATATACTGTGATAACTGATCAAAATAACTTGAATCTAATTGCATAAATCAATCATCTAGTTAACTTAAGAAAGTAAACAACATGAAATCAATATGACAATCACATAACACAAGTATTTTGGTAATGCATAAACCCTTGTAAGAAGGTAAAAACTACGGTGGGGATGACACCCACAAATTCTTCACTACTGCAGATAGAAAAGGTTTGCTTGTTAAGGCTACAAGTTTTGATCACTTCTGGAGATCTTACCCTGTTAGGAGTAACATATTAGATCAGCTAGATCTACCTAGTTATAAGATTTTGACAACACTAATGAAGTGTGTACTTGGTTAAGAGATTTACATAAGACTATTAAGTCTACTCTGTTAAGAGATTTTATCAAAAAACTCTACTACAATTGTCAGAAAGTAATAGGTAATTATCTGCTAGTTTGACAACTTAATTATCTAAAATAGATCTATAAATGCTCATAACAATATCACCTTGACTGTGATGATTCACTTCTCTATTATGCTTGGTAGCCTTCTCTGATTTTGCTCAATCTGATATCCTCTGTACTCTATTCTACTTGGTAAATTGATTGACTTGAAGTTAGGCAATGGCTTCAAGTGCTCCTTAATTCATATATATCAGTTCACTAACTTCTTATAAAATGATGCGAACATAAAAAATATAGTGTTCTATTTTTTCTGCCTTAGCAAAAATTAGGTTACAAAAATAATCATAACCCTAAGATCTACAGTGCAAAATTAAACTAGATCAACTATTACAAATAAGATAAACATTACATTTAATGAGTATCTTTTTCAATAAATGCTCCATGATCTTGGTAAACTATTTTATGATCTATTGTAACCATTTGCATAGAAGAATGTGCCATTTTAGATAACTATGCTATTTTCTATGATCATCGGTAAACACTGTATAATCTACTTGGTGTATACAACAATGCTTGGTGTTTCCTGTCCATCAGTGTCGGTGTCACTGATGCTTGGTGAACTATGTGATGCTCAGTGTAGAGGCTTTACCGAATGCTCTGTCTTACTTCTAGTTACCGACCAACTCAATATAAGTGATCTAACGACTTGTTTAACATCCTTTGATACTAATGAAAACCTTAAATGCTCAATAGAGATTAACAATGCTGACTTGACATCCATTTGATAAACCTTGTATTTCTTGTGTGCAACATATGCAAGTAGCATTCTGACTCCTTCTAATCTAGCAATAGGTGCAAATGTTTCACCATAATCAATTCCTTCTTCCTGTGCATATCCTTTACATACCAATCTAGCTTTATTTCTTTTTACTTCTCCATTCTCATTCTTCTTGTTCTTGAATATCCACTTAGTACTGATAACATTCTTATCTTTAGGTCGGGGTACTAAGGTCCAGGTTTTTTTCTTCTCTATTTTGTCTATTTTCTCTTTCATTGCATTAACCCATTCATCATTTTCTAATGCAACTTTTACATTTTTTGGTTCTTAATCACAAACTAGACATGTACCTTGTCTTTCTTTGCTCCTTGTTTGCATGCTAGCTTGTCTGTCTCCAATAATTTGTGTCTCAGGATGATGTCTCTTGACAAATCTTGCTAGTACTCTATCTCTTCTTTCTTGTTCATCCTGTGTAGGTTCATTTGCTTGCTTGGTAGGTCCATCCTGCTTGTCGGTTTCTCTTTCTTGCTCCTTAGTATTATTCTCCTGCTGACCAGTTATCACAGGCTATGAGTTTCAGTAGATACTCTAGCTATTCAATGTAAGTGAATCTACCATAGTCTTTTGGTTCCTTTGTACTTTCCTCTATGTTCTTTTCATCAAAATCATCAACTCAGACGTTAGTACTTCAATAATTTTATTTGTAACCTTGTTAGGACATTTATATACTTTACTTTTAGTGGAATATCCTAGAAATATCCCTTCATCACCTTTAGAGTCAAATTTACCATTTCTCTCATCCTTTAGAATAAAGCATTTACTTCAAAAAATCTTGAAATAACTTATAGCCGGTTTGTGTCCAAACCACAACTCATAGGGTGTCTTGTTGGTGTCCTTCTTCAGTTGAACTTGGTTAAGAACATAAACTATAGTGTTGATAGCTGCTCTCTAATATGTCTGGGCAACATTCTTTTGCAACATCACTGTCCTAGCATAGTCAATTATTGACCTATTCCTTCTTTTAGCAATGCCATTTTGTTGAGGTGTCCTCAGTGTAGAGACCTATCTTTTAATACCATGCTCATTAAAAAAATTAGTAAATTCATCAAAGATAAATTCACCTCCTTTATCAAATCTTAAGCATTTCAATTTCTTACCAGTCTCTTTTTCTACCTTCACTTTATACCACTTAAACATCTTAAATGCTTCAGATTTTTCTTTCAAGAACATAATAGTCATCAATTTAGTATAGTCATCAACAAAAAGAATAAAGTATCTATCACCATAATAACTCTGAGTTCTCATAGGACCACATAGGTTGGTATGAACCAACTCAAGTATCTTCTTTGTTGAATAATCCTTACTTTTGAAACTAGATTTAGTCACTTTCCCTTTCTGACATTCATGACACATAACATGATCTGGTTTTGACAAGTTAGGCAGACCTCTAACTCTTTTCCTTTTACCGAGCTTAATCATGTTATCAAAATTCACCTGGCATAACCTTTTATGCCACAACCAAGCATCTTCATTTTTCATCATCAAGAAAGAAGACTCATCAGTATCAAGATAAAATAGATTACCTCTTGATTGTGCTCCAGTTCCAACTAGTTTTCCACCATCCTCAAAGATTTTCACTTTCTTGCTCTCAAAAGAAACTCGGTGACCTAAATTGTTCAGCTGTGCCACACTTAACAAGTTATACTTTAGTCCATCTACCCAATAAGCATTATCACATTTTATCCTATCATTTATCATCAAGGATCCTTTACCTCTTACCATAAGGGTGTGTCATTACCCATCTTAATTGATCCTCCATCGTATTCTTCAAGTTGATCAAATTTCTCCTCATCACTAGTCATATGATGTGTACAGCCACTGTCTATGATCCATATCTCATTCTTGTTAACTTTAGAGATCAGTGTTGTCTCTACATGTTTATCTTCTTCCTCTGAGTCATCTTTCATAGCAACAAAAAAAACTTCTACATCATCATCAGAATTAGATTCAGATTCATTATCTTTAGCTATGTAACATACCTTTTTTCCTTTGTCATTATTGTCTCAGTTATCTTTATTGTGTCGGCAGCCTCTATTGACTCTTCTCCCATATCTTCCTTCATATCAGTCTTTGGTTCTATCATCATCTTTCTTATGTGGACATCTAGCAGTGATGTGGCCAACCTCTTTATAGTTAAAGCATGCTAAAGGTAGCTTACCTCTATACCTTCCTTTACCTTTAGGTAACCTTTTGGCCATAAGAGCTTCAAGCTCATCAAGCTCATCATCGGTATTTCTATCACTATCATCATTCTTATTGTTCCTGCTAGACTTACCAATCTTTAGAGAAGACATGAAAGTGGATTCAACATATGGTACAACACTATTATCATAATTGTTCAATTCAAATGTTGTAAGCTTTCCAATTAGATTATCAAGAGTGAGTGTGTTGTTAGGTGCTAACCTATTTTCATGAATTGTAGATATTCTGATTGCATAGATAGGCAATAAGGTTCTTATAATTTTTCTTACCATAGTGTCTTCATCAATAACTCCATCTGATGCTCTAATAGCATGTACTACCTCTTTTATTCTATTTGATTATTGCACAATATTCTCACCTTCCTTCATCTTCATATCATCAAATCTGCCTTGTAAACTTTATGCTCTAGCTCTCTTTACATTCACATCTCCACTGTAAATTTGAGAAAGTTTGTCCCACATGGCTTTTGTAGTAGTGCAGCTTTTAACATCTTCAAATTCGGCATCGGTACAAGCAACAACAATCTCCATCATAATAACATTGTGTTCATGCCTGTCTTTCAGTTGATCAAGTGTTAGGGGACCAGGGGTCAGTTCTATATAGCCATTCTCTATCAATTCTAGTGCATAATTCCCAATTCTAGATATGTGCAACTTCATCTAGCTTTGCCATACTACAAAGTTCTCTTTGTTCAGCTTTGGCACTTCCCTCTAATACATTTTGAGATCTTTGTACTAAAGTCCTTAAAACTCTGTTCCAAGAAACCAATGCTCTGATACGAATTGTTAAAATAACTGAGAGGGGGGTGAATCAGTTAATCACTATCCCAATACAAAATGTATAATCCAAAAACAAATACTTAAAACTTCTGCTGCTTGGTAACTTAAAATACTACTGATATCTATGCATTTACCAATTACCAGTCTAAAACATATAGTAGTTACTGATCAAATCAAATATGCAACATGCAAACATGACATCAAACAAATATCACAATCAACACATAGCACAAGAGATTAAATGTGGAAACCCTGTGAAGGGAAAAACCACTTGGGACCGGCAACCCAAAAATATTCACTCTTTTGAAGTGAGTTTGGTGAAGACCCAACCCTGTTAAAGGTTACAAACACACTGTTAGGTGTGACCTTGTTAGAGGATTTTAGACCAATCGTCATCATCCAACCAGCAGTCACTCTGGGGTTGACAGGATAAAAATATTCATTCTATAAATGATACATAATAAGACTTTCTTAGTCCACTTGATTAAGAGATTTGACTATGTAAAATGGTTAAATATGTAACAGTAGGTGATCTTCTCTATTACAACTTCAATTGTGGATATATAGATCAATATTCAGCTCATACAAATCTTTCTGATCAATGTAACAATTTTGATTCAACAATATATCAATTTACTATCCTTGGATAATTACTCTCTATTGCTTGGTAATGCTATGCATTAGGGTTCTCCTTAACTAGTATGATCAGAATGCATGAAAACTTGTTCACACGATGATTCTGTAGTGTCCTTTTCTTCCAGCATCACATCCACATATGAAATTTCCAGTCTCTTATATAGACATGTAAATCATTTTCTTCTACTCCATTAGGTTTTGCCACTTAATCATCTTCATTGATTTTGCCTCTTAAACATACCTTGGCACTTGCGTCAATAACACATTTGATTCTCATCCCTTAGATCTTTCTTGAATTTTGTTAGTCGTCGATCTGTGTAACAAACATTATCTGTTACCTCAAAATCATACACTTTCCAACTCATCAATCTTGTCGACTAAGCTAGTCATTTAGTTCCTCTATTATGCTCGGTTAACAAAGAAATGTGTCGGTGAACACAAGCTTAGTTTACACTATACTCGGTATACACTACACTCCGTTGGTGTACACTAAAATGCTTCATCAATCGACAACACTGCTCTGTATCTTTCAGCTCTTTTCCTCATCATAGATGAATGCAACATAATCAAGTCAATAACATAAGGTCATAGACTCATCAGCAAGTCACTCAATGTATTCTTTATCCTCATCTGTCGTATCCATCTTCCTTGTGTAGATATTTCTGTTCTTCATGTCTTTCACTCCTTTTCTACAGATGTTTCGGTATAGTAACTTACAAGATAAGTGCTGTTAAACTAGTTGACATTAATGATAACATAATACTGATTTAATCATATTAAATATCTAATCAATTAGCTCGGTGATCTCTAATCACAGATTCTTCAATCAGGTTCTAAATCAGTTGTAGTTCATCATAATGTCTTTCCAAGCCTTCCACAGAGAAGTGAATACCCTAGAACCAAAGACTTTCACATCAAAATCACCTAAAAGAATGTCAAGAAAAAGGATATTATTCCAAGATTTACCCTTTTTAATTAAGGATCTGGAAATATTGTTTCTGATTAAGACTTTCCAAGGATCATTACCAGAAATGGCTTTAATAATCCATTCGGAGGTTAATGTCCTCCCTTGTTTTTTGAGATCTTTAATACCCAAGCCACCTTGCATTCTTGGGTTACAACACCACTCCCACTTGACATTATGCCTCTTTCTATTGCCAATACTATCTGACCAAAGGACATCCCTTAGAATTTTATCAAGCTTATTTGTTTGAGAATTAGTAAACAACCAAGTTGAAGAATAGTATATTACATGTGAAGATAGAACTTTCTGAACTATTTGCAATCTTCTTGCTAAAGATAACATGTGTGTCTTCCATTTTAGGTACTTTTTTTCTATTTTCATATAAATCTAGTTCCACATTTCATTTAGTGAAGGGTCAAGAGAAAATGATATTCCCAAATACCTGACAATAACATTAGGGCCTGACCACTGCCATCCTTTACCTCCTAGCTAAGTGGGAGGGGTGTTTTCCCATCTAAGAACAACAGATTTGTGAGGGGCTATCTTTGCACCAAATGCTTTACAAAATAATTGAATTTTGTATACCACTCTATCAAAATTCTATTATGAAAGATCAACAAAAAGGGTTGAATCATCTACAAATTGTTCAATAAGAAGGTCTTCAATGTTAGGCAAAGAGAGTCCTTAAATGGGGTGACCAAATTTAGTGGCCTTAAGTATGTAAGTCATAGCATCTGCAACAATGACATACAAGGTAGGGGCTAGAGGGTAGCCCTGCCTAATAGTTCTCCCTAGGGGAATAGACTCAAAAATCTCACCATTAATCTCAATGCTAGTGTTAGAGTCTTTAAACAAAATCTTGACCCAATTATAGAAGTATTCAGGAAACCCAAACTACTTGAGCATAGCAATAACAAATTGCCATTCAATTCTATCATAAGCCTTCTCAAAATCTAGAAGGATCATAGCCACATTTTGTTTGTCAACTTTTGCCCACTGTATTGCTTCCCAACTGGTAATAATATTTTTGATAATGAATGTCCCTTTGATGAAGCCTATCTGAGTCACTGAGATAATGTCATTTAGAACCAAGTAGCAATTCTATTAGCCAATAGTTTAGCAATGATTTTATAAGATATGTTTAAGAGGGTGATCGGCCTCCAATTCCCTACTTGAGTTTTATCACCTTCCTTAGGTAGAAGTTTAATTAATCCCTTGTTAATATTCTCACCTAAAGTCCCATTGTCAAAAGAAAATTGATATACTTCAAGTAGTTCATTAGATATCCAATCCTTGTTAATTTTATACAATTCAGCCGGTAAGCCATCTATCTCGGGGGATTTACCATTAGCCAATGAAGAAATGGCCTCTTCTAATTCTTGGATAGAGATCTCTTTTCCCAACATATCACTCTATTCTTTAGTAATTTTAGATGGGATAATACTCATGCATTGGTTCATACATAACTGACTGCCTTCATCATGTTCAGAGGTGAAGAGATTCTTGTAGAATTCTACAAAGACAGACATGATATCCTTGTTATTAGTGTTGATTCCCCCTTCTATCTGAATACCCTTAATCTCTTCTCTAGCTTGCTTTTCCCTGATGATATTAAAGAAATATTTAGACCCCCTATCTCCCTCTTTAATCCAATTAGCTTTAGCTCTTATTTTCTAGCCCTGAATCTTGTATTGTTGAATAGCTCTCAATTTTCCTTTAGTATCACAAAGTTTTCTTTCTATTTCTTCATCACTTCCTTTATTCTATAGCTTAGTCTCAAGATCTAGCAAATTGGAATTGAGAATTATTTTATCATAGTTTCTGTCTTTAGCTTCCTTTGAACCAATAGTTTGGAACAAATTCCTCCATGACTCAACTAATTGCTCCCATTTCTCTATAGGTGAGGCACTAGCAGTACGGTATGTGGAAATAACAATGACCATCTAGAGGGCATCCAGATTGTCTTGGTTATTTAAAAGAGCAGTATTTAGTTTAAACAGAGGCTTCTTGCAAAAATTTTCATCTTGGTTTCCATCCTCATTGACACATATACAAACACTTATGGGGGAGTGGTCTGACATGCTAGCAGGGACAACATTAATAGGATAATGTCCAATCTGGTGCACAATTTTCACTTCATGCTTATTAGTATAAACCCTGTCAAGTCTGCAATATATTCTATCTTTATTAGCTTGATTGTTGCACCATGTGAACCATATTCCTTCATGGCTTCCCTTTAGCCTTGTCATTGGATCATTGATGGAAAAGGTTCTCTTGAATCAAAACAAGAAGAAATGCTCATTGCTTTTCCATTCAAATTTTCTACCTCCTATTTTATCCTTGGGGCATTCAATCATATTGAAGTCTCCAAAAAAGGTCCATTTTTACTTGGGGAGATTAGTAGAAAGCCATTCCCATAGTTTCTCTCTTTCTCTATAATCATTCATGTTTGAGGATGATCCACAGTTCCCTATTACATGGAGACATCCCATTATCTATAATTTTCTCCTCCCAAGCAGATTTAATCAAAATAGCTACACCCCCCTTGCCTCTATCATGATTCGAGTAAAAACATTTGGAATTACCCAAAGTGAATTTCAAAACATTGAAGGCTTGATAACCAGTAGTTTTGATTTCTTGAAAATAGACAATATCTTTTCCCCTTAGGCTATTACACCACCATCTGGCAATATATTTTCTATCTGGCATTTCCAAACCTCTAACATTCCAACTATGAATCTGTATTTTCATTATTAACATTTAAAGGGGGGATTGATCTTGCATAATCTGGAGAAACAATCTGGCATATCATTTCCTTTTGAATTATTATTTCTTTCATTATTTTTTAAGCTACTACTTCTTTCATATGTCTTCCTTTTCCTTTTTTTTGATATTACCTCAGTGAACCCTTTGCAACTAATGCCAACCTCCTCATTTACTTCAGTCTCGAAAGGTAATTCACTACTTTGTGGATAAGGATTTCCTATAGGGGGTACATTCCTATGTTCCAGAGGTGTTGAAGGGGTTGAGATAGGGTTCCCCTCCTGGGAACCAACTTTAATTCTTTCAAGAGCAATCTATTGGGCATTTTTCTTGCTGCTATTCATGTCAGAATTCTTTGTCCTAGGCACCAAAATGTATTGAGTAGCTGAGGGATTCTTATTGATCAGGTTTGGGATAGCAACAGGTCTCACTTAAAAATCCCCTTCAAACAGAGGATTATTTAATGTCATGAATCCATCAGCTTGGGTATCAATAGTATTCAAGACCAGGGAAGAATTACTATTATTCCTCTCTGGACTGGCTGGATGGAAATCTTTGGAAATATGACATCAAAATAAACATCACAATCAACACATAACACAAGAGATTTAACATGGAAACCTTGTGAAGGGAAAAACCACCTAGGACTGGCAACCCAAAATATTCACTCGTCTGAAGTGAGGTCGGTGAAGACCCAACCCTGTTAAAGGTTACAAACACACTGTTAGGTGTGACCTTGTTAGAGGATTTAAGACCAACCGTTATCCTCCAACCAGTAGCCACTATGGGGTTGACAGGATAACAATGTTCATTCTATGAATGATACATAATAAGAATTTCTTAGTCCACTTGGTTAAGAGATTTGACTTTGTACAATGGTTAAATATGTAATAGTAGGTGATCTGACTTAATACAACTTCAATTGAAAATTATAGATCAATGTTCAGCTCATACAAATATTTTTGATCAATGTAATATTTCTGATTTAACAATATATCAACTTACTGTTGGTCAGTAATCACTCTATATCACTCAGTAATGCTTTTTAGTAGGGTTCTCCTTAACCAATATGATCAAAATGCATGAAAACTTGTTCACACGATGATTCTATAGTTTCCTTCTCTTCTGGCATCACACTCATAGTGAAATCTCTAGTCTCTTATATAGACATGTAAACCATTTTCTTCCGCTCCATCAAATTTTGCCGCTTAATCAACTTCATTGATTTTGCCTCTTAAACATAGCTCGACACTTGTGTCAATAACACGTTTGATTCTCATCCTTTAGTTCTTTCCTAAATTTTGTCAATCATCGATCTATGTAACAAACATTATCTGTTACCTTGATTTCATACACTTGCCAGCTCATCAATCTTATCGGCCAAACTAATCATTTTGTTCATTTTTTTCTTCTTGGTTAACAAAGAAATGCATCAATGAACATAAACTTAGTTTATACTACACTCGGTATACACTACACTCTGTTAGTGTATACTGAAATGGTTCATCAACTGACAACACCACTTTGTGTCTTTCAGCTCTATTCTTCATCATAGATGAATGAAACATAATCAAGTCAATAACATGAAGTCATAGACTCATCAAAAAGTTACTCAATGTATTCCTTATCCTCATCTATCACATCCATCTTCCTCATGTAGATATTTTTGTTCTTCATCTCTTTCACTCCTTTTCTACAGATGTTTCGGTATAGTAACTTACAAGATAAGTACTGTCAAACAAGTTGACATCAATGACGACATAATATTGATTTAATCATATTACATATCTAATCAATCTTCTTGGTGATCTTCAATCATAGTTCCTTATATTAGGTTCTAAATAAGTTGTAGTTCACCAATCTCTCCCTTTGGCATTGATGGCAACTCAAGAAATATGAAATATACCATACACATACCAAACATGTATTCTATAACTTTGTGAACAAATGCTGTACAAGCTCTCCCTAGCTTAATATGATTAATCACTACCTTACTCAACATTTGTAATGCTATAATGCCAATATTTAGATATGCTCTTTTCAACTCTCCTATTCTTGCTTCTGTTCTTAGTAACTGATCTTCAATGCTCTCCCTTTCTTCAATTTGTCTCTCCCTCAGATAGTTCTCATCGATGCATATTGTTTTATATTGTTTATCTCTCCCTTTGACAACAATACCAAAGAAACAAATAAAAAAATAGCTCTTCAGTAGCCAAGTAACTCTCTGTTAACCGGTGCATACTATGTATCTCTGTATACTGATATGCCAATATGTTCCTGTACCTTTCACAGCTTTAGACAAGATCCAAAGTGTGAACTATGCTGCATCAACATGTATGATTTCTGATAAGATTAGGTTGATGCAACATCTAAATCACCTTAGTGACCGGTAGACAGGGGACTGACCCCAAGTCTAGTCCTCAAGTACTCAAATGTGTCCTTCGGTAGAGCTTTTGTAGATATATCTACAAGTTGTTCTTTTGATGTAACAAAATATAGCTTAACTTGCTTCTCCTATACTTGTTCTCTCAAGTAGTGATACTTTATTGATAATTGCTTTGTTTTAGAATACATCACTATATTCTTTGAAATGTTTATTGCACTGGTGTTATCACAGTATATAATCACTGGCTCAGTGATTATCTCATTCATACCTTCTAGAACTTGTTTAATATATGAAATGTTTGAATAGTTTGTAGCAGTAGCAACATATTCTACCTTGGCTGTAGACTAAGAAATGCAAGCCTACTTCTTACTTGTCTAGGTAACAAGTCTTTCACCAAAGAAGAATGCTCCTCCAGTGGTGCTTTTTCTATCAACCACATTTCCAGCCCAATCAACATCGATGTATACCTTCAGTTCAAAATGCCTTCCTTAGGATACCATAATCCATAATCCTCTATTTCCTTCAGTTATCTTAAGATTCTTTTAGTAGCAATCACGTGTGATTCTCTAGGTCTAGCAAAAAATCTAGCAACTATTCCCACAACATGTGCTATGTCTGGTCTATTGTGAACTACATAGATTAACTTACATATCATAGATCGGTATGTTGGATTTTAAACTTGTTCCCACATAGTGCTAGGTTTACACTATGATTGACAAACTAATTAGTCTTTGCTCCAAAGTCTAACAGGGAAAAGTGCCAATTGATGAGGACCGAGGGCATCCTCCTTCTGCTTTGAGCTCCACATCACTCAGGAGAGTATTGCCTCATCTGCACACTCATGACTCTTCTTGATGACTGAAAGGCCTATAGATGTATTATTATGGAATAGTTACTAGACTCCTATAGGTATCCTATACCCCAATGAAACCAAATCTGATGCAATAACCAACTTGCATGCAATGAGTCTGATAACTAGAGACCTACACTAACACCAAGAAAGGGAAAGGGTGGAATCGAATGGAAATGATTTTAAATGGGCTGAAAGGACCCCTGAGATATCCTAAGTCTCTCATAGACCAGTGCCTTATCCAATGGACCACAGAGTCAAATACCCTATTGCAAAAGATAGCTATAAAACAAGAAAATAATAAACCCAATGTGTTGATGCCTTACATCAATCACATACCATGACCAAACCTCAACTTAGCACCCACCTATGTATTTAAGTATGTTATTATCCACTCAAAGGATTTTAACCCTCCCCTTAGAAGAGACCTATAAACAGATAATACATTAACCAACATCCACTAGAAGACAAGCATGAAATATCTTTGACACCTCAGCTCATACATACATAAACACTAACCCTGAGCTAGTTATCCCTGTGAAAACAACTCCACTGGCAAGCACATAGGTAGTGCAAATAGAAAAACTAGACACCCTTGATATATGATTAATGAGTCCAGAATTCAAATGGAGATAGTTTGGTAACAGTAAGAGTATATTAAATTCTCATACATAAGACAAATCACTTACAATATGCATTATGTTCTGAGAACTAGTAAGGAAAGAAGAACACTCTATATGCAGAGAGAAGGAGAAATCTATAGGAAAAGGACCCCTCACTTGGAACCAATTCTCCTAAAAAATTTTCAGAAGAAGGAACCCCTACGAAATTGAACAACCTGCAATTTATACCACTGGTTACCCTGGAATCCTAAACTAGTAGGATGCAACAAGCTACGAGTAACCAGGGTTAGGATTTCAACTACCCAACCAATCAGAACCAATCAAGAATTTATTGCAGGGGTAGGAAACCAAGCAATCTCAAAGAAATAGATCAAAGATGATCTCCAATTATGATAATTCTCAGATTATTATACAGAAGATCACAAATCCACCTAGAGAACAAGTTAAATCAACCACCCTACAACACACCTCGAGCCATTCCTTGTTCATTCCTTACATGGTACAGATCCCTACAAATAATCATTACACCCTGGAGCATACTGCAATGGTAAACAAATTACTCCTTACTAGTTCCAATCACTTCTGCATTGAAAATCAATCCTTTCTATCGCTAGAAACCCTCAAGAAATTCAAATTTGAAGTCAAATGACTACTTTGCATTTCACGGGCTTGTGTTCCTTGACCATTTTCCCCTAGTCAAGCAATTACGTGGTAAAAAACTAAACCACCACAGGAATTTGGGTTTCATTTTATGCTTGGTCGCATGATCGCAATGTACCAAATTAACCTTTGCGATCATGCGACTGCGGTCTCCTAGCCATGGTCAATAGTCACAAACCCCACTGAAAAATCTTTAGCCACCTCATAAATCTCTTGGCGAATGAAAAATGGGCACGTCAGCAGTACAGCACCATGGACCCACACAACTCCACAACCACGATACCAAACAGTGGTCGCATAATCGCATAGCCAAAAATTGGGCTATGCGAACACGTGGCAAGCCTCCATGTCACCGAAACACCGGCCTCACTTTATCTGGTGAACTAGCGATTGAAGAACTTTAGCCAATTTGTGAGACACTATCCACCATCGCTAAAAAACTTAGTGATCATGCAACCACTATTTGCTGAATCGCCAAATGAACCAGCGAATCACCCTTTTATTACACGAATGTGTGAACACATTGAATTTTGTCGGCACTGCCAAATCTTTATCCACTCTACCAAACCTCAAACCCCACCTAGGTTTGCTTGATGCCACCTGTCATATCACCATTCGCTACAACTGCTGAGTCACCTGACACAGGACCCACCACCCAGAAAAGCCATATGTTTTGGGAAGATCAGATGGTGGGCACATGATCACATGGGGAGAGAATATTCCATGCGATCACACACCAACCGTAGATCTCATCTGCATTGTTACTCCGCTTTGAGAAATACTGAGACCACCTGCCATCCTACCACCTCAGACCAATCAGAAGATGCCAAGTCACCACTTGCCACCGAGAAATGAAAGAAACTAGGGACCCACTGACCATCCGCCAAGGATTTAGCAACCACGTGACTAACCGCTCAAAAAGTAGTTGAATGTTAGCTGATAACTGCCAAACACTCAGAGATTACGTGACCACTGTTCACCGAGTCGCTGAAGGTTAGGCACCTAACTGCCAAAAATAAGAGATTATGCAACAACATAGTCACCAGGTCACCGAATAAGAGATGTAACCACTAGGAGATCTGAAGAATCAGTGACACAACTGAGCAAGGACTGGGCCCCACCATCCATCACACCTGTGCAGTTAAGACCAAGGTCAAAAACACACAGAGCTTGACACAGTGAAAGAATGAAAGATAAGTGCACCAAAGCTGGAAGGCACAAGGTAAAAAATAACGAAGGTTTTCAAACATACCGAAAACATCATGGAATTTTAGAAACACTATGGGTTTTGGACACTAGCAGATTTTGAAATTATTTCCTGCAGACCTTAGAATTTGAACAACTTTCAAGATTTTTTGAATCAGCACATGTGATTTGGGCTAGAGCAAGGTGACACATTGAAGAGCATGGGGCAGGACACTTAACAAAAACTTTGCAGGGAAATAGGCCATTTTCATAAGATTTTGCATTGAATGAGAAAATGGACTAACAGTGGCTCTAGTTGGGGATGCATGGCTCTTGCAGGCATGACAAGAATTTAAAATCACTGGGAGAGTAGACCAACCATTGGACAAAAATAGGGAACTCAAAAAAAACATAGGGAACAAGAAGGAAAAGCACACAACAGAAAAGGGAAATAACATATTTAAAAGATTTACAAGATTTACAACTTTGCTTGATGGCCCCAGGCCACCAAAATGAAATCAAATGACCCCCCTGAATCAAAGGTTTGATTTTCAACCACATATGCAACCAGCCACCTGAAAATTTCATGACCACCTTGCTGCAAACATATGTGAATATTCATGGGCTGAAGAATAAAACTATGTTGATCACTACCCATGTTTTTCCAATCATGATTATTACATTCATATTCAAACTCCAAGAAGTAAGGAATGTCACTTACTTCCTCCTGATAACTGGAAACAAAAATATGATCTAGTAATGCATCAAAAAATGAAACATAATGAGCACCATGCATTACATTAGAGTTACCTGGTTGAAAAGGATTTGTATCCTCAGATTTACCTTCACACATTGCTTCAGCCACTGAGCAACTTGTTTCCTCCATGGTGTCCTCACTGACTACACCATGAACCAAGTGAAGGTCTTTTTTAAAGCTTCTATAATAGGGGAACACTGCATCATCATTTTCACCAAAAGAATTTCTGTCCCAACTATTGAAGACTGGGTCCTCAACATTGTCACACTCAGTATCATACTTGGCAAAAGAAGGAAAAGGATATGAACAAGGAACTTGTTCATCACTGTAATCTTGATGATAGGAAAACACACTATCATGTCCTTCTACTTCTCTTTCTATAGAGTCACTACCAGAGGGGAAACCTTGTATACATGGGTCTTCATGGTCAATTTGAACACTGGCCTCATTATCAGTGTCAAAGGATGCATCATAGGGGAGCTGCAAATTAAAGTCTAGACAAGGTGCATACCTTTGGAATTCATCAGCCAAGAGTGCTAAAATCACTTTATTGCTCAATGGACTTTGGGCCTTGATATCACTTTCTTCAGCCTCACCTCTAGTTCTGTAAATATCATCCTTGTGAGGAACAAGGATACACA
Source organism: Chamaecyparis obtusa (assembly GCA_027943335.1). Taxonomy (NCBI): domain Eukaryota; kingdom Viridiplantae; phylum Streptophyta; class Pinopsida; order Cupressales; family Cupressaceae; genus Chamaecyparis; species Chamaecyparis obtusa. Next base: position 354,937 of record BSBK01000293.1, on the reverse strand, counting down.
TTTCTGGCCTTAGATCATCTTGTGTGAAACAATCTATGTAGGAATCATCATCTACATCATATCTAATATTCTGCCCTTCACACAAAACATCATCAAACCACGATAAGAAGATTGCCCTCTCATGTTGACAAGAAGAAAAATCTACAGACAAAAAGGAAATATTGCCATCCTTAGATTCATCTTCAACATCCTCATATGCACTGATCTTAGAATCAGCTTCATAGTCAACACTCTCTGCATAGTGAGAATCAACATCAGAGACACTGGCCTCTTCATGAACATCATCAGGAGCCACCAGTCTTAGCAATCTTATGTCCTCTGCTAACTGCCAGTTCACCATTTTCAACCTCGCTAATTTCTTCTTGAGAGTAGCAACTTTATCAAAATGCTCAACAAACTTAGCTCTCAACACATCCCAAGAAGGGATTGAACATGAGGGAAAGGATAAGAACCACTTCCTTGCACCATCAGAAAATGTGTGCACAAATAACCTCATGGCAATATCCTCATGTTTAACATCCATATCTCCAAAAATACCCATGACAACATCAACATGCTGGCTTGCAGAAACAGATCCACCAGCCATGAATCTTGGCAAGCACCTCCCATCCTCAGTAGAGAACTCATTAGGGGCACCTTCAATGCCATCAAAATAAAAGGACCTATATTCCTCCATGAGAAAATACCCACAAACACTCATCCCTTTACAACAGTGCTACACACTTGATAAGGAAACATTTCAATAAGAGAATACCTAGAAATTTGCAACTTGAAACTTGTTGACTAGAAAGCAAGGCAGATCTAGAGCTCACCATGTAGCTCCATCAAGTTCTTTTCTTTAGAGTCACCACCTCCTTGCAGAGGAAAAATATTTCACTGTTTCTTCTTCCCACCAACACAAAATTACACCAGGTAACTGCATTGTTTATCAGAAGGAACACTGATCAAACAGAGAAAAATTAGAGCTGCCACTCACAACTAGGTGAGAAAATATCAACAAATGCTTTCTTTTTGTATTTGACTCTATTCTAGACTTTCCCCAGCAAAGTCACCATTTTGTTGGCTTTTAAACTTGTTCCCACATGGTGCCAAGTTTACACTATGATTGACAAATTGATTAGTCTTTGCTCCAAAGTCTGACAGGGAAAAGTGCCAATTGATGAGGACCTAGGGCATCCTCCTTCTGCTTTGAGCTCCACATCACTTAGGTAGGTATTGCCTCATCTGCACACTCATGACTCTTCTTGATGACTGAAATTCCTACAGATGTATTATTGTGGAATAGTTACCAGACTCCTATAGGTATCCTATACCCCAATGAAACCAAATCTGATGCAATAACCAGCTTGCATGCAATGAGTCTGATAACCAGAGGCCTACACTAACAAATAGAAAGGGAAAGGGTGGAATCGAATGGAAATGATTTTAAATGGGTTGAAAGGACCCCTGAGATATCCTAAGTCTCTCATAGACTAGTGCCTTATCCAATGGACCACAAAGTCAAATACCCTATTGCAAAAGATAGCTATGAAACAAGAAAATAATATACCCAATGTGTTGATGCCTTACATCAATCACACACCATGACCAAACCTCAACTTAGCACCCACCTATGTATTTAAGTATGTTATTATTCACTCAAAGGATTTTAACCCTCCCCTCAGAAGAGACCTATAAATAGACAATACATTAACTAGCATCCATTGGAAGACAAGCATGAAATATCTTTGACACCTCAGCTCATACATACATAAACACTAACCCTAAGCTAGTTATCCCCGTGAAAAAAAATCCACTTGCAAGCACATAGGCAGTGCAAATAGAAAAACCAGACACCCTTGATGTATGATTAATGAGTCCAGAATTCAAATGGAGATAGTTTGGTAATAGTAAGAGTATATTAAATTCTCATACATAAGACAAATCACTTACAATATGCATTATGTTCTCAGAACCAGCAAGGAAAGAAGAACACTCTATATGCAGAGAGAAGGAGAAATCTATAGGAAAAAGGACCCCTCACTTGGAACCAATTCTCCTAAAAATTTTTTAGAAGAAGAAACCCCTACAAAATTGAACAACCTATAATTTATACCACTGGTTACCTTGGAATCCTAAACTAGTAGGATGCAACAAGCTACGGGTAACCAGGGTTAGGATTTCAACTGCCCAACCAATTAGAACCAATCAAGAATTTATTGCAGGGGTAGGAAACCAAGCAATCTCAGAGAAATAGATCAAAGATGATCTCCAATTATGATAATTCTTAGATCAGTATACAAAAGATCACAAATCCACCTAGAGAACAAGTCAAATCAACCACCCTGCAACACACCTCGAGCCATTCCTTGTTCATTCCTTACATGGTATAGATCCCTGCAAATGATCATCATACCCTGGACCATACTGCAATGGCAAACAAATTACTCCTTACCAGTTCCAATTACTTCTACATTGGAAATCAGTCCTTTCTATCGCTAGAAACCCTTAGGAAATTCAAATTTGAAGTCAAACGGCTACTTTGCATTTCGCGGGCTTGTGTTCCTTGACCATTTGCCCCTAGTCATGCAATCGTGTAGTCAACAACTTAACCACCATAGGAATTTGGGTTTCATTTTATGCTTGGTCGCATGATCACAAGGTACCAAATTAACCTTTGTGATCATGTGACCGTGGTCTCCTAGCCACGGTCAATGGTCACAAACCCCACTAAAAAATCTTCACCCACCTCATAAATCCCTCGGCAAATGAAGAATGGGCATGTTAGTAGCACAACACCGTGGACCCACACAACTCCACAACCGCGATACCAAACAGTGGTCGCATAATCACATAGCCAAAAATTGGGCTATGCGAACACGTGACAAGCCTCCACGTCACCAAAACACTGGCCTCACTTTATTTGGTGAACTAGCGACCGAAGAACTTTAGCCAGTTTGTGAGACACTTTCCACCATCACTAAAAAACTTAGCGATCACATGACCACTGTTCGCTGAATCACCAAATGAACCAGCGAATCACCCTTTTATTACGTGAACGTACGAAGACATTGAATTTTGTCAGCACTGCCAGATCTTTATCCACTCCACCAAACCTCAGACCCCACCTGGGTCCGCTTGATGCCACTTGTCATATCACCATTCACTGCAACCACCGAGTCACTTGACACAAGACCCACTGCCTAGAAAAGCCTTATCTTTTGGGAAGATCAGATGGTGGGCGCATGATCACATGGGGAGAGAATATTCCATGTGATCACACGCTGACCATAGATCTCATCTACATTGTTACTCTATTTTAAGAAATACTGGGCCCACCTGCCATCCTACCACCTTAGACCAATCAGAAGATGCCAAATCACCACCTGCCACTGGGCAATGAAAAAAATTGGGGACCCACGGACCATCCGCCAAGGATTCAGTGACCACGCGACTAACTGCCCAGAAAGTCATTGAATGTTAGTCGATAACCACCAAACACTCAGAGATCACATGACCACTATTCACTGAGTCACTGAAGGTTAGGCACCTAACTACCAGAAACAAGAGATTGCGTGACAACACAGTCACCAAGTCACCAAATAAGAGATGTAACCACTAGGAGATCTGGAGAATTAGTGACACAACCAAGAAAGGACTTGGCCCCACCATCCATCACACCTGCATAGTTAAGAGCAAGGTCAAAAACACACAAAGCCTGACACAACGAAAGACCGAAAGATAAGCGCACCAAAGTTGGAAGGCGCATGGTTGAAAATGATGAAGGTTTTCAAACATACCGAAAACATCATGGAATTTTAGAAACATTATGGGTTTTTGACATTGGTAGATTTTTAAATTATTTCTAGCAGACCTTAGAATTTGAACAACTTTCAAGATTTTTCAAATCAGCACATGTGATTTGGGCTAGAGCAAGGTGACACATTGAAGAGCATGGGGCAGGACACTTAACAAAAACTTTGCAGGGAAATAGGCCATTTTCATAAGATTTTGCATTGAACCAGAAAATAGACTAACAGGGTACAGTGTCTAATTTACCTCTATAGTTTCATCTTCCTTAGTCAATTTACATCGAATAGCCATTGGTGATCCCACAGGGTTAGCATCTTCCATGCCAAATGTTTTCAATAATTCCTTGATATATTTAGATTGTAAGATGAATATCCCATCACTCTATTAAATCACTTGTAGTCTAAGAAAGAACTTAATCTCTCTGAACATAGACATCTCAAACTCCTTTCTCATTTCATCAGCAAAGGCTTTACATATTGGATCTTGACCTCCAAATATAATATCATCCACAAAAATTTCAGCAATAATAATTGTATCATCACTATCTCCTTTCCTATACAGATTGCTATTTTGACTTGTTCTTTCAAATCCTATACTTAACAAATAGGTATGCAGCCTCTCAAACCAGGCTCTTGGTGCTTGCTTCAAACCATATAAAGCTTTATGTAATCTACATACCATATCTTTATTTTCTAGATCAATGAACCCTTCAGGTTGTTTTATGTAGACTTATTCTTCAAGTATTCTATTCAAAAATGCTGACTTGACATCCATTTGATAAACCTTGAATTTCTTGTGTGCAGCATATCCAAGTAGCATTCTGACTCCTTCTAATCTAACAATAGGTGCAAAGGTTTCACCATAGTCTATGCCTTCCTCCTGTGCATATCCTTTACATACTAATCTAGCTTTATTTATTGTCACTTCTCCATTCTCATTCTGCTTGTTCCTGAATATCCACTTAGTATTGATAACATTCTTATCTTCAGGTCGGGGTACTAAGGTCTAGGTTTTGTTCTTCTCTATCTATTCTATTTCTTCATTCATTTCATTGACCCATTCATTATTCTCTAATGCAACTTTTACATTTTTCAGTTCATAATCACAAACTAGACATGTACCTTGTCTTGCTTTGCTCCTTGTTTGCATGCCAGCTTTCTTATGTCTAATGATTTGTGATTTAGGATGGTTTCTTCTAACAAAACTCGCTAGTATCCTATCTCTCCTTTCCTGTTCATCTTGTGTAGGTTCATTTTCTTGCTCAATAGGGCCATCTTGCTCATCAATTTCTCTTTCCTTTTGTTTGGTGCTATTTTCCTGCTAACTAGTTATCGCAAGTTGAGGCTTTGGTAGATACTCTAGTTGTTTTGTGTAAGTGAATCTACCGTAGTCTTCCGATTCCTTTGTACTTTCCTCTATGTTCTTTTCATCAAACTCATCAACTTGGATGTTAGTGCTTTCAATCATTTTATTAGTAGTTTTATTTAGACACTTATATGCTTTGCTTTTAGTGGAATAACCTAAAAATATCCCTTCATCACCTTTTGAATCAAATTTACCACTTCTCTCATCTTTCAGAATAAAACATTTTCTTCCAAAATTTTTGAAATAACTTACAGTAGGTTTGTGTCCAAACCACAACTCATAGGGTGTCTTGTTGGTGTCCTTCTTCAGTTGAACTCGGTTAAGCACATAAACTATTGTACTTATAGCTTCCCTCTAGTATGTCTGAGAAACATTCTTTTGTAGCATCAATGTCCTAGCATAGTCAACTATTGACCTATTCCTTCTTTCATCAATGCCATTTTGCTAAGGTGTCCTCGGTGCTGAGACCTGTCTTTTAATACCATGCTCATTACAGAAATTAGTAAATTTATCAGAGATAAATTCACCTCCTCTATCAGATCTTAGGCATTTCAGTTCCTTACCAGTCTCTTTTTCTAACTTAACTCTATACCACTTAAACATCTTAAATGCTTCAAATTTTTCTTTTAAGAACATAACAGTCATCACTCTAGTATAGTCATCAACAAAAAGAATAAAGCATTTATCACCATAATAACTTTGAGTTCTCATAAGACCACATAGTGTTATCTCTATTGAGCTTTTAAGGTTGTCATTAGTACCAAAGGTGTGTAAAGATATTGGTCGGTCACTTACATTAAGCCAATCAGTAACATAAAGCAGAATAGACTAGTTGGTAAAGCTTACATACTGAGTAGCAGACATTTACCAAACACCAGTAGACACCGACACTGGCAGACAGTAAACACAGAGCATCATAGTATACACTGATCAGTTTACATAGTATTTACCAAGGATCACAAGAAATGGCATAGTAATCAGAAATGACACATTCTTCTATGCAAATGGTTACAATAGTTTATAAAACATTTTACCAAGATTGAGGAACATTTAATGTGATGATATTCATTAAATACAATATTTATCTTTTGTAATAGTTGATCTAGGTTATTATTGTACACTGTAGATCTTAGGGTTATGACTATATTGTGTAACCTAATTTTGTTAAAGTGGCAAAAATAGAAAACTATATATTTGTGTGTTCACATCATTTTGGTGTGAGCTGATATATGAATCACAGAGCACTTGAAGCAATAGCCTATCTTCAAGTTTATCAGTTAACAGAGTAGAACTGAGTATAGAGGAATTCAAATTGAGTAGAATCAGCAGAGGCTACCGAGTAGTTTAGAGTAGAGATTCATCACAAGTAAGGTGATTTTTTATTAGAGCTTATAGATCTATATCAAACAATTGAGTTGTCAAATAGCAGATAATTGGCTATTGCTTTCTGACAATTGTAATAGAGTTTTGGATAAAATCTCTTAACCGAGTAGACTTAACAGTCTTATGTAAATCTCTTAACTGAGTGCACACTTCATTAGTGTTGTTAAAATCCTATAACTAGGTAGATCTAGCCGATCTAACATGTCACTCCTAATAGGGTGAGATCACCAGAAGTGATCAAAACTTGTAGCCCTAACAAGCAAACATTTTCTATCTACAGTAGTGAAGAATTTGTGGGTGTCATCCCCACCGTAGTTTTTACCTTCTAACAAGGGTTTCTGCATTACCAAAATACTTGTGTCATGTGATTGTGATATTGATTTCATGTTGTTTACTTACTTAAGTTAAATGGATGATTGATTCATTCAATTAGATTCAAGTTATTTTGATCGGTTATAACTATTTACAGTTATAGATCTAAAAGGTTTACAAGTGAATTTTTGAAGGTACTGATTCATCCCTCCCCTCTCAGTTCCTATCTCTCCTAATTCCAACAATTGGTATCAGAGTGCAGTTCTCTTTTTTGAATAGTTTAACCACTGGAGGGTAAAGATCTAAGTCATGGAGAGATACAAGCTTGACAAGACTATTGAGAATCAGAAGATACAAATGAAAATGTTTGTGGAATAGTATAAGAAAGCCAAGGAAGGACTGAAGAAATTACTGGTTGAAAGGAAGAATCTAGCTATACTACAGAATGAGATCAGTTACCATGAAGAATCTATTGATGAAATGATCGAGCATATTGGATCTAGTTTTGGAAGCATCTCCGATGGATTTGAAAGCATAATCACTGATCTATTTGAAAAGAATCAATATTTAACTGATCAAGTGAAAGCACTACAAATTGGTCAAGAATCTCAGATGGTGAGAATGGTAGAAACAATGATCAAAGAAAAACAATCTGAGCAAGAAATAAATCTGGCAATCGATGACCGAAGACAGATGAGTGAACAACTTCAAACTAAAGAGAGAGATACAAAGACTCATTGACCGACATTTCCAAGTAACTAATCAAGTGATGACTATGAATCAAGAGGTAAACCGAGTGAATGCAGAATTGTCAAGAAAACTAGAAGATGTTTTAAGACTTAGAGAAGAAAATGAGAAGCTGAGAAATGAAGTGAAAAATCAACAGTAGCAAAATGAAATGAAGAAACTTGATGAGGATAGCTCTAAGAAGATTGATGACTTTTTGACTAATCAGAGAAGATTTGGAAGTAAAGCTGGTATAGGCTACACCAATGAAGGAGAATCATCACAACAAGCTAAACAAGTCAACATCAGTCAAAATTAGAAACCTAAAGTGTTGGCATGTTATCATTGTGGCAAATCGGGACATGCATCTAATGTGTGTAGAAACACAACACAAGATAAACCTCCTATCACTCCTAAGTTTAATGGATATTGTTACTACTATGGTAAGTCTGGACATCCTGCTTATGAGTGTAGAGCTAAGCAAAATGATCTTTCCAATAATACCACTATGCAGAAAATATGCTATACTTGTAACAAGCATGGACACACTGCATGAGACTGTAAGGTGAAAATGAAACAAGTTTGGACACCTAAGGAGAAACCACAATGCAGGCCATATCAATTGAAGAGAAAATGTAACTCTTATGTTTGGGATTATAATACATGGACTAACTATACTATTTGTGGTAGATATGGACACATTGTAGAAAATTGTTATAGAAAGAGTCAGATTGGACAATCAAGAAGCTGGACAAGCACTGGGATTTAATGTATGCACTACCATAAGGTCAGTCATTTAAGCAAGAATTGCAGAGACTAAGCACCAGATGAAAACCATATATTTGAAAATGGATATACTATTGCAGATATCATGAAGTTAAGGAACACTATGTGGAAGAAGGCATCTAATAAGAATGTTGAGTCAAGTAATGTTGTCGGTGAAACCTCATCCATTGGATTGGGTGACATTGGTACCTCCACTTAAGGTGAAATAGGTATGTATGGGACTAACATTTCAAAAGATTACATTTTACATATAGTTCCTTATGCATAATGTTCTTATACAAAATCAACATGAATAAAGATGCACTATGGTTTAGTTGTCATGAGTTAACAATGTTATATAGTTGGTAAAAGAGAGACCAAGAGTTGGTTACCCATCAGTAATCACTATCTAAGGTTAACCGAGCACATGTATCAACTGATGAAGAAATTCTATGTTAATTGAGCAAATGAAAATTTTAGTTGTCATCGAGCTGACAGTTGTTTCATACCAAAATTTAGATCAAGCATTTATTGCATGAAAGTTTGAGCGGGAACATCAAAAAGTCTATAAATACACGGGAACAGAGTTCATTTTTACAATGCGATTTTGAAGAGCAAAGAATTCAAAGAGTAGAGTTCGAGCTAAAAGATTTTCAAAAGGATTCAAGGCTACATTAGATCAAACTGACATCACTCTTCATGATACCGAGTAAGTTCATTTGCGATCAAACACTTCTTATCTTGCCACTTGCTGAAACCCTAGAATTAATTTATGGCATCTACATCATCTGTGAGCAAAACTCAAAGTGTTGAGGAGGAAGTTAATCTAATTGTTAGGGAAAATTTTGACGAACCCAAGTTTAAGCCACATCCCAAGGTCGCAGCATAAATAGATACAATGGGCACTTTTTTGAGCATACCAGAGAGGGTTTTGTTGACAGAAGATGTAAGGTCTTATATTCATCACAAAATCGAAGGAGTTGGAGATTTTGAAACTGTTGCAGCATATCAACAACTTTGTGGCCCCAATGGAAAAATAAAATCAGATTATAAGAAGATTGAGGAATTAGGGTTATCATGTTTTATACACTTTCTGCAATCATTTAAATCAGATTGGATCAAAATCATTTTGAGGAGGTATCATGATGACAAATTCTGGCTAGATAAATTGATTGAGGTCAACAAGAAAATGATCAGTAGGGTTACTGGGCTCCCTACAACTAACAAGGCTAAGGCTTTCCATAGTTCATCATGACTGGATGTTGAGAAATATACTGGAGCACAATGGGATGGTTAGACATTGAATATTTCAACAATCAAGGACCCAATAATCAAATTTGCACCACATGTGATTAGGTACACATTATTTCAATCGAGCAGACTCAACAGCATACCTTGCAGCACAGTAGACATGGCACACAAAATTGTAGTAAAAGGTCACTGGGTTGATCTTGCTGAGGTACCATTTCATCAACTTCAAGATAATATGAAGACCATAAGGAAAAAGAAATCTAACACATGTAAGTTCGGATCTCTACTTGCATGCATATTTTTCTATCTACAAAAGTATGTACCTGACACCTGTAAAGTAAATTGGATACCAAATGTACCGATAACAAAATAGATTAGTGAAATGATGAATAAGTTAGGAGATATGTTGAATATAGAGTTTAATGTATACTTCAAAGAATTTCAATCTAAAATGCATAATAGAAGCAAAATTTTGAGGGAATTAGTTTAGAAATTTGAGAATGACATATGTTTTGTAGTCAACACTGATTATACTTTGATAAAAGCAATTGAACCTAGGATAAAATGGTTGGCATAGATGGGATATGAAATAAACCATGATTTTGCACTAAAATCTATTAATGCACTATTTGCACTACCGAAAGATCCCATTGCCACTAGGTTCAAAGTATATGAATTGGCCAAATATAGAATTTCAACAAATATTGAGATCGGTAAAATAACTAGAAAGGTAAAGAAGATGAAGAAAAATATCACTACTAAATATGGAGATGGGTCTGACACATCTGAAGAGACACTAATTGAATAGGAAACCCAGTTACAGTTAGCTGACAAACCATATGATAGTGAGGACAACGGGTCTGACAAAGAAGTAGACCCTACACCGATTCCTCCACTTGAAATTCCTATAAAGAGGTAGTCACTTGTACATGAAGGTATGAAGACACGATCGTCAATAGAAGCACCAGTTACTGATAATGAAGAAGCATGGAAAGTAACAAAAAGGAGAGCAGCTACATTGACAAAGAAATACATTAAGAGAAAGAACAAGGCTGTAGCTGAGGCACCAAAGAAAAGGAGAAAATTCATAAGAAATAAGGAAGATCTTGAGGATACTGAGATAGAAGATGATGTTAATGAATTCAAAGTGGTTAGTCACAAGGCAAAAATAATAGATGAAATCATTGAAGACATAATTGAACATGGAGATCTCACTAATCCCTTACTAGACAAATTTGACAAAATGTCAAACGAAGATCAAACCAAGATTGAAGAGGCTATCATCCAAATGATGATAAAATTCAAGAAAGTTCCAATGGAATTTTCCTGTGCATTACCAAAGAAATTGGATGATAAAATTACTAAACAATGGGCTATTGCACTAGACACCGAGAAGAGAAAGAGAGAACCCTCTCTAGTTTGGGCAACCACACATTTAAGCTTTGGAGAAGTTAGTGAATACTTGACCAAATACCAAGCAAACTTTATGATCAAGAATAGAGCCTTGATGATAATGGATGACAATGTAGCATATATAGATACCACAACAGATTCTATATGGACATCAATTTTGAAGGCCAAAGAAAAAGATGAGCAAGAAGCATTCTTGAACCTATCTAAGAAGAGACACAATTCCAAAGATAAGGGTATTTGCATTGATGAGGGAACTACAAAGAAATCAAAGAATACCGGTATATCAACTACCAAGGCAATTGATATTACTGAGGACAAGGAAGAAATAAGTATTTCACAGGATGCACTGGATAAAGTTGAAATTCAATTGGAGAAGAAAATTGATGATGATGTACTCATTGAAGACATCACAAATGGTGATCTTGATGACCAAGATGATGAAGATGTAAATATGGCACCAAATAAAGATGAAGCACTAGATACTGAATGTCTATTTACATCACTATCAGGTGAACTTCCTATACTTGCAAAAGTAGCTAAAATTCTTTCCCAAGTACAACCTGATGGCTCCAATCCCAAGAAAAACAAAGATATCATAGGGGATCAAAATAAAGAGAAACCTGTAGAAATAGATAAGCCTACACATACTGAGGCACCTTCCACTAAAGCAAAGGAAATAGAAGAAGGAAAGGAAACAAAAGAAACAAAGGAAATTGAGGTGATCCCACTTGAGACCACATTCAAGACTCCTACTTTATCAACCGAGACTAAAAATACCAAGGAGCAGAAGAAGGAAGCACATGTGTTAACTGGGAAAGATACTTTGAAGGCTGGAGATAAAACTATTGCTATTATTGAGAAGAAATCACCTCTAGCACTAAAGAAGAAGAAGAAAGGAAAAGGGCTGGTAACCCTAGATGAAGTGATCATTATGCCTGAGTGTGACCCGAGGACCCTAAGCCCTGAAGACTTGAGTAAATATGGGGAATTATGTACAAGGAAGGTAGCACAATAGAAGTTGAAGCAAAAACACAAATGAAAAGAAGTATTAACTGATGTGCGGGATATCCTCCAACAGGTAGTACCTGAGATAAATATTGATGAGGATACACCTATCATAGATCAACTTGCTACACTTGCTAAGAAGATCAATGCACCGGATACTAATGTAGATAAATGAATTAAAGAAAGGGCAGAATCCAAGATACAACACAAATTAGCAGAGAAAATCAGCCTAGAAGTGGCATTATAGAAGGTCAAATTATTTGAGGTAATTATTGAAATGAAATCTATCACCTAGTTAATTTGTCAATATTTATTGAAGCTTTTTACTACAGACACCTTCACTATTGAAGTCAGTGAAAAGATCAAAGGATTGGAAGCATAAATACAATTGAGTACAAATATAGCTATAACTGAGCCTCATACTTTCTTAAAGAACATTCACCGAGTTCAAGAACTCTGGCGGTTGATAGAAGATCTGAAGAAACAAGAAGAGCACCTAACAGATCAGGTTACTAAGTTGCAAACCAAACTCATTCCATACCTAAATTTTTTTGAAGAACATATTGTCAAAGCCAAGCCACTAGTTGCAACACCAAAAATTTCAGTATTAGATTACATCTTTGACATGCATGCACAAGTCAGTCTTGAGCACATCACTCTCACCAACTTGAAAGAGGAATGGGACAACCTCTTGGAGTCAGTGAAGAAAACCCATCAGCATATTTTTGACAAGATGTGAGTATACTACTTAAAATTTTGTATTTGGCATTACTATTAAAAAGGGGGAAAATAATGTATCAGCTGATATTCCAAATATGTACATAGATGCTACGTATACTACATATTACCGGGAGCATGCACCGAGGGGGAGTACTTAGTACTTAGAAATTTTTTGATGTGTACATGTATATGGTAGAGATATAAGCTATATAGAAAATTTTGCCTATATACATTCAAAGTTTTGATACTAATGCCAAAGGAGGAGATTGTTATCTCTATTGAGCTTTTAAGGTTGTCATTAGTACCAAATGTGTGTAAAGATATCAGTCAGTCACTTACATTAAGCCAATCCGTAACATAAAGTAGAACAGACTAGTTGGTAAAGCTTATATACTGAGTAGCAGACAGTTTACTAAACACTAGTAGACACCGACACTGACAGACAGTAAACATTGAGCATCATAGTATACACCAATCAGTTTACATAGTGTTTACCAAGGATCACAGGAAATGACATAGTAATTAGAAATGGCATATTCTTCTATGTAAATGGTTACAATGGTTTATAAACATTTTACCAAGATCAAGGAGCATTTAATGTGATGATATTCATTAAATACAATATTTATCTTTTTTAATAGTTGATCTAGGTTATTATTGTACACCATAGATCTTAGGGTTATGACTATATTGTGTAACCTAATTTTGTTAAATTGGAAAAAAGAGAACACTATATATTTATGTGTTCACATCATTTTGGTGTGATTTGATATATGAATCACAGAGCACTTGAAGCAATTGCCTATCTTCAAGTCTATCAGTTAACAGAGAAGAATCGAGTATAGAAGAATTCAGATTGAGTAGAATCAGCAAAGGCTATTGAGCAGTTTAGAGAAGAGATTCATCAAAAGCAAGGTGATATTTTATTAGAGCTTATAGATCTATATCACACAATTGAGTTGTCAAATAGCAGATAATTACCTATTGCTTTCTAACAATTGTAATAGAGTTTTGGATAAAATCTCTTAACCGAGTAGACTTAACAGTCTTATGTAAATCTCTTAACTGAGTGCACACTTCATTAGTGTTGTTAAAATCCTATAACTAGGTAGATGTAGCTGATCTAACATGTCACTCCTAACAGGGTGAGATCACCAGAAGTGATCAAAACTTGTAGCCCTAACAGGCAAACCTTTTCTATCTACAGTAGTGAAGAAATTGTGGGTGTCATCCCCACCGTAGTTTTTACCTTCTAACAAGGGTTTTTGTGTTACCAAAATACTTGTGTCATGTGATTGTGATATTGATTTCATGTTGTTTACTTACTTAAGTTAAATAGATGATTGATTCATGCAATTAGATTCAATTTGTTTTGGTCGGTTATCACTATTTACAGTTATAGATCTAAAAGGTTTACAAGTGAAGTTTTGAAGGCACTGATTCACCCATCCCCTCTCAATTCCTATCTCTCCTAATTCCAACACATAGGTCGGTATGAAACAACTCAAGTATCTTCTTTGTTGAGTAATCCTTACTTTTGAAACTAGATTTAGTCATTTTACCCTTCTGACATTCATGACACATAACATGATCTGGTTTTGACAAGTTAGGCATCCCTCTAACTCTTTTCCTTTTACTGATCTTAATCATGTTATCAAAGTTCACATGGCATAATCTTTTATGCTACAAACAAGCATCTTCATTTTTCATCATTAAGCAAGAAGATTCATCAGTATCAAGATAAAATAGATTACCTCTTGATTGTGCTCCAGCTCCAACTAGTCTTCCTCCATCATCGAAGATTTTCAGTTTCTTTCTCTCAAAAGCAACTCGGTGACCTGAATTATTTAGTTGTGCCACACTTAAAAAGTTATAGTTCAGTCCATCTACCCAGTAAACATTATCACATTTTATCATATCATTTATCATCAAGGTTCCTTTACCTCTTACCATACAGGGTGTGTCATTACCCATCTTAATTGATCCTCCATTGTATTCTTCAAGTTTATCAAATTTCTCCTCATCACCAGTCATGTGATGTGTATAGCCACTGTCTATGATCCATGTATCATTTTTGTTAACTTTAGAGATCAATGTTGTTTCTTCTTGATTTTCTTCTTCTTCCTCTAAGTCATCTTTCATAGCAACAAAAAAAACTTCTACATCATCATCAAAATTAGATTCAGATTCATTATCTTCAGCTATGAAACATACCTTTTCACCTTTGTCATTGTTTTTTTGATTGTCTCTGTTGTGTCGATAGCCTCTGTTGAATCTTCTCTCGTAGCTTCCTTCAGATCAGTCTTTGGTTCTATCATCATCTTTCTTATGTGGGCATCTAGTAGGGATGTGACCAACCTCTTTATAATTAAAGCATGCTAAAGGTAGCTTACCTCTATACCTTCCTTTACCTTTAGGTAACCTTCTAGCCATAAGAGCTTCAAGTTCATCAAGCTCATCATCGGTATTACTGTCACTATAATTTTTATTATTCTTGCTAGACTTACCAATCTTCAGGGAAGACATGAAAGTGGATTCCACAGACAATACAACACTATTATCATATTTGTTTAGTTCAAATGTTGTAAGCTTTCCAATCAAATTATCAAGAGTGAGTGTGCTATTAGGTGCTGACCTATTTTCATGAATTGCAGATATTCTGATTGTGTAAACCGATAATAAGGTTCTTAGAATTTTTCTTACCATAGTGTCTTCACTAATGACTCCATCAGATGCTCTAATAGCATGTACCACCTCTTTAAGTCTATTTGTGTATTGCACAATATTCTCACCTTCTTTCATCTTCATATCGTCAAATCTACCTCTTAAGCTTTTTGCTCTGACTCTGTTAACATTTGCATCTCCACTATAAACTTGAGAAAGTTTATCCCACATAGCTTTTGCAATAGTGCAACTTTTAATATCTTCAAATTGGGTATCGGTGCAGGCAGCAACAAGTTCCATCATAGTCACATTATGTTCATGCTTGTCTTTTAGTTCATCAAGTGTTAGGGGACCTAGTGTTGGTTCTATATAGCCATTCTCCATCAATTCAAGTGTAGCATTCCCAATTCTAGATATGTGCAACTTCATCTGGCTCTACCATACTATGAAGTTCTCTTTGTTCAACTTTGGCACTTCCCTCTTATACATTTTGAGATCTTTTTACTGAAGTCCTTAAAAATCTATTCAAAGCAACCAACACTCTGATACCAATTGTTAGAATAACTAAGAGGGGGGTGAATCAGTTAAACACTGTCCCAATACAAAATGTATAATCCAAAAAATAATAATTCAATTTCCACTACTTGGTAACTTAAAATACTTTTACTGTCTGTGCATTTACTGATTATCAGTCTAAAACTTATAACAGTTATCGATCAAATCAAATATGCAACATGTAAATATGACATCAAAATAGACATCACAATCAACACATAACACAAGATATTTAATGTGGAAACCCTGTGAAGGGAAAAACCATCTGGGACCGGCAACCCAAAATATTCACTCTTTTGAAGTGAGGTCGGTGAAGACCCAACCCTATTAAAGGTTACAAACACACTGTTAGGTGTGACCTTGTTAGAGGATTTAAAACCAACCATTATTGTCCAACCAATAGTCACTCTGGGGTTGATAGGATAACAATGTTCATTCTATGAGTGATGCATAATAAGACTTTCTTAGTCCACTCAGTTAAGAGATTTGACTGTGTACAATGGTTAAATATGTAACAATAAGTGATTTGACTTAATACAACTTCAATTGCAAATTACAGATCAATGTTCAGCTCATACAAATCTTTCTGATCAATGTAACATTTTTGATTTAACAATATATCAACTTACTATATGTCGGTAATCACTCTCTATTGCTCGGTAATGCTCTGCAGTAGGGTTCTCCTTAACCAGTATGATCATAATGCATGAAAACTTATTCACATGATGATTCTACAGTTTCCTTCTCTTCCAGCATCACACTCATTGTAGAATCTCAAGTCTCTTATATAGACATGTAAACCATTTTCTTCTACTCTATCAAATTTTGCCACTTAATCAACTTCATTGATTTTTCCTCTTAAACATAAATTGGCACTTGTGTCAATAACACATTTGATTCTCATCCTTTAGATCTTTCCTGAATTTTGTTAGTTGTCGATCTGTGTAACAAACATTATCTGTTACCTCAAACTCATACACTTGTTAGATCATCAATGTTATTGGCTAAACTAATCATTTTGTTCATTTTATTCTTCTTGGTTAACAAATAAATGTGTTGGTGAACACAAGCTTGGTTTATACTACGCTTGGTATACACTACACTCCGTTGGTGTATACTAAAATGCTTCATCAACTGACAACACTGCTTTGTGTCTTTTAGCTCTATTCTTCATCATAGATGAATGAAACATAATCAAGTCAATAACATGAAGTCATAGACTCATCAACAAGTTACTCAATGTATTCCTTATCCTCATCTGTCACATCCATCTTCCTCATGTAGATATTTTTGTTCTTCATCTCTTTCACTCCTTTTCTATAGATGTTTCAGTATAGTAACTTACAAGATAAGTACTATCAAACTAGTTGACATCAATGACAACATAATATTGATTCAATCATATTACATATCTAATCAATCTACTCAGTGATCTTCAATCATAGTTCCTTCAATCAGGTTCTAAATCAGTTGCAGTTCATCATTTTTTACTATGCCTGTTAAGTTTGCAATGGAAACAAGCATCTATGTTTCCTAATTTACTTAATTTCCACACATACAAATCACCTTCAAGCTTAACAGAAATATTATCTGGGAATGGGACTCCAAGGGTCAGAGCCAGAAGGATGTGGGCATTAAGATTGGGTAAGGTGATTCTTGTTTCCTTAATTTGCAACACAGACACAAAGGGTTTCAAAATCTAAGATAAAAAAGGCCAGAATTCAGGTTGCACCCCTAGAATTTCTAACAAGAATGGCGAAGCCTATGAAACTACATCATTAGGTTTCCCTTTAGGGGACCATGGAAGGGTTCTGAACATGGTTTGGCCTACGTTCCAAAAAATTTTGATCAAAACTTTCCCTTGCATCGCGTGATTTTTAAAGAAAACAACAAACAAACCCTTCTGGATCATTCTACTAAAATTAACAACAATGCCCAATTTTTTCCCTCGCACATTGCTAATCCAATCATCAAGAAACTTGCGCATAGGAAGAAACTTCACGTCTATAGAAATGAAGAACACAACAATATTCTTAAGTCTAGACTATTCACCCTTAATAGCATTCACCATATCAATATTTGGAGCTAAGGAAAGAGTACTAGCAGAAAGATTAGGGACCTTACCCTCTCCTCCAAGGGAATCACTGGAACTACCTGTGCTAGAAGCAAAATCTTGTCTATCTCCATTGGGATGGCTTCCTTGGTGAGCAACATCCTCTTCACTAGTGATGCACTCAAAACAAGTAGAGTCAGGGCATTTGGCTACATTACCTTCGGCCACCACTACCTTAAATGAAGGATTAAATCCTCCTGCACCATGAACATCATTAACACCATCATTTCTTGTCATGGGTGTATTCGGCTTCACTTGGAAATTATGAAGACCATCCTTCCCCTGATCTCTAGTGACATCATCCATGGAAAGAACCTCGCCCATAATCCAAACAGGCGAGCCCTAAGTGAAAAAAATCTAAAAATAGACAGCATACATGGGAGCCCAACACAAAAGAAAAACAATGCAAAATACCCAAACCAAAACAAAACCAAAGAAAAATAAAGAAAACAACGTAGGCTAAAGAAGGGAACACATAACACAAACAAGACCTCCCACACTGGGAGCGCTCACAGGCAGGACACACAACATATAGGAAAATGTGCCCACTTGCAGAGCGCTCGCCAACTTTCCTTCCAATTTTTTTATTTTTTGAAATTTTAATCCCCCCTGAAAATTAAAAAGATAATCCATATAAATATATTTCCCAAAGGAAACCAACCCCCAACTAACTCTTAAGTAAAGGGAATAATTAGATATATAACTCATTATAATTATAAACTCGCAAATTTATATTACACAAATATATTTATAATAAATACTTTTATAATCAATCATACACATATTTATTATTACCATAATATGTGGCATAGAATAGATAAGTATAACATATAATCTATCCATATTAATAATAGTTATTAATTAAGAATACTATACCTCTCATTATGTAAAATTTAATTATTAACAATACTATACTTTACCTCAATACATCATAAACAATATCCATAATCATGCAATATAATCACATATAATTTTTATATATACATTTACATATATATGTGCACCCATATCTATCTATCTATCTATCTATCTATATGGAAGATAATGAAAACAATAACAAGGATTGAGACATAGTGTAGATCTAACTAGGTGAGTGACTACAAATTCATCCCTATCCATAAAAGTGGATCATAGATATAAGTAAATTTGTAAACATATAATATACAAGGAATTATCAATCAAATACAAAGTGAGGGTTAGTTCAAATCCATCATGTGATATGGGTTAGTAACTTAACAAAAACAATAAACAAGTAGATAATTATAGTCACACATATAATCATAAATGAGTAAATTACAATCATAGTTCATATAAATAATCTAACCATTAATGAGACATTGAAACCATATAAAATAAAATTTATACATCAATTAGGACATAAACATTGAAGTATCATAAATAAACCTTTAGTTGTTATAACTAATTTATCTAAGATAATCATAATAATTGCTAAGGAGTACTTTAAATAGTAAACATATAGATCTATTGGGTGACCACATAACAATAAGGCCATAAAATATCATGGACACATAAGAAGAGATGAATACACATGAATATATTAGAAAACATCTAACATTTCCAAAATTAGAATTTGAAGTTATTATAGTTGGAATCGAGGGGATTACAAAAACACCTCAAGTAGAATAATATTCTCATCAGATCCAAGCATAAAAGTCCCTACCACATTCCTCAACTTTCCACAAGTATAAGAGGAATGTGTTTTATGGTTGTAGGGGTGTTACACATTCAATGTGGTACCTTATTTGGAAAACTAGCTCTAGGCTTCATATCCATATAATGATTTTTTCTTCTCATTAGTGGTAATCCATTAGGTACATTATCTGAGATGATTTCGTTATATTTTTTTAGAAACTCTTTTATTTCCTCTAGTTGTCCTTCTTCGAATTCCAAATCAAACTTATTAGGAATCAAAGCATAAGACATACTCTCATTTCTCAAGCCATCCAAGAATTACCTTCCTTCAACCAATCAACTCTAACACTGGTAAAAATATCAATCTTAGGAGTCTCTTCCCATGGAAACAATACTTGTTACATCCTATTTACAATAATAGTATATATGTTCTTTCTACCATCACAAAATGCTTAGTTTTCATATTTCCATGGTCTACCCAACAAGATATGACACACATCCATAGGCATAATATCACATAGAAGTTCATCATGATAAGATCCAATCTTAAATTTTACCAAACATTGTTCACTTACCAATACCTTATGATCATCCTGAATCCATTCTATTTGATAGGGCTTAGGGTGCTTCAATCTATGAAAATTCAACTTATTCATCAATTCTTCTAAGGCTAGGTTATTTGAACTACAACTATCAATGGTAAATTTTCAACATTTACCTTTAACTTTGCAACTATCAATGGTAAATTTTCAACATTTACCTTTAACTTTGCACCTTGTCTTGAAAAAATTCTTTCTCTACAATAGTTCTTTTTCTATCTCATTCTAACATAGGGCTCTCCTTATCATCAAGCTTCTCCATCTTCAGGTTGGTTTAGGGATCCAATAGGTTTTTCTTCAAAAAAAGTGGTTCTTCCATGTTCTCCATCCTCTTATTTAAATTCCCTTGACTAAATTAAAAGGATATGTATCCTTCTCCACCACACTTAAAGAAAGTTCCTCTAAATAGTCTTTTACCATCTCTCCTATAACTACTCTTTCCACCATTCCTATATAAGTTCCTATCATCACTTCAGTGTGATTTTTATTCTCTAATTTTTTCCTTGTCCTTGTTTTGATCTACATAAGATCTACCTCCTCTAGGAAAGTATCTGCCTCTCTAAAATCTTCCTCCTCTTCCTCTTTGTCTTTGCTTGTGCCTCTTGTTCAACTTCTCTTCCTCTTTCAAGGCATATTGATAAGCCTCTTCCACACTTTGCAGCTTGAATAAACTGATCTAATCTTGTAAAGACACCCTAAAACCATTAAGATCTCTTGCAACTCACTCACATCATCCTCAATATGTCCAGATCTGATATCCAACTTGTAGAATTCCATAGTATACTCCTTCATACTAGATTCTTTTTGCTTTAGGTTTTTTAATTCTAGAAATAAATTCATTTAATAATTTGTAGGTAAAAAAATTTCTTTCAACTTATCTACCATCCTATCCCAAGACTTAATTTTCTATTTGCCTCTTCTTTTTCTATCTATCTACAAATGTTCCCACCATAGTAATGCATACCTCAAAATTTTGTGCAAACATATTTTACGTTGTCTTTACTTGTACCCTCTAAATCAAAGTATTTTTCCATGTCTATCTTCTAATCAAGAAATTTATTTGAATCCAACTTACCATCATAGTCCAGTGGATTGAAATGTGATTTAGTGTTTACCCTAGTTAGAGATCTCAAAAATCTATCATCTCCCTGGTCAAGATCAGGTTTCTCTTCTTCCTCATCACTCATATTATCAAAATATTGACCTCTTCTCTCAGTTATTTAAACAACATATAATTGTGCTATAATCTTCCTCAATGTATACATCATATTAACAATATCATATTTCCACAATCCATTTTTAATACAAGTTAGTTTTTGGATTTGATTGTGTGTGTTTTTGGATGCTAAAAACACACACACAATTGAATCTAGAAACTAACTTGTATATACATCATAGATGGATCTAAACCTCTCCTCCCACCTCTAGCATTTCCTATTTGATCCATCTTCACACATGTCCTTTACAATTTCTGGTTAGATCCTCACTTTGCCACCCCACAAAAAATCAATTACAAGACTTCACAACCCTGGGGACATAGATATACTATTAGAAGAATAAAACCTCACTCTGATCCCACTTGGAACCATCATGATAAGAGGATCCTCAATAAGGATAGTGTTGGAATGGAGAGATAGGTTATTGAGAGGGGAGGGGTGAATCAGTGCTCTAAAAAACTTTCAACTTGAAACTTAATTTGCAAACAGTAGTATACTAATCTACCCAAATGAATCCATTCATTCAATTAACTTGTAAATGTAAATTGTATGAAAAACAAACAATAATTCAGTCACATAACACAAGTATTTTGGTTACATAGAAACCCTTGTTAGAAGGCAAAAATTGCGGTGGGGATGAGACCCACAAATTCTTCACTACTACAGATAATAAAGTATGCATGTTAGGGCTACAAGTTGTGATCACTTCTGATGATCTTACCTTGTTAGGAGTAACAATAAGATCAACTAGATCTACCTTGTTAAAGGATTTCAACAACACTACTTGAGTGTGTACTCAGTTAAGAGATTTACAATAAGACTGTTAGGTCTACTATGTTAAGATATTTTACCAACTCTGTTACAATGATTAGAGAATAATAGAAATATCTGTAAATGACAACTTATGCTTGTCTGAATCAGATCTATGAAATACCAAATATATATCACCTCAGTGTGTAGATATCTATCCTCTATACTGCTCGGTAGCATTGACTGAATGTCTCTAAATACTGCTCAACCTTGTCTGATAATTGATGTCTTGAAGACAACTGCTTGCTTCAAGATCTCCTTCTTGTCCTTCGCAAAAAGAATTATCAAGAATCTCTTACAAAATATCATGAAATACAAATATATAGCATATTGCTATGATTTCCTTATGCCGCTTAATCATCATGACCTAATTAGGTTTACATCATCTTAGGAAAATAACCTAAGATCTATACTGTACAACAATAACCTAGATCAAACAATTACATAGAGATCATCATCACAATTAATGATTACATCTACAATAAATGATCCTCGATCTTGCTAAAACATTTTGTGAATCTGTTGTAATGGTTTGCATAGATAAATGGGCCAAAAATGATTACTATGTCATTTCCTAGATTGCTCGGTAAACACTATCAATACTACTCGGTAAATACACTAGTGCTCGGTGTCCAGTCTGCTCAGTGTTTACTGACGCTCGGTATATTTGTACACTAATGCTTGGTAAAACTACTTTGGTGCTCAATTAAAACTGTTTCCTTTTACTTCTCGGTGCTGCCTTGAGACTACTCGGTATGAAGGCATATATAGTTAACCAACTAGCATATGTAGCTTGTAGTTCTTTGTTTTACCGACTGAATATCATAGATAACCAACTGATCTTCTTTGATACTAATGAAAAACTTAATGCTCAAATAGAGATAACAATCTCCCCCTTTGGCATTAGTATCAAAACCTTGAATGTATATACGACCTGATATCTCAAAATTGTTCTAACTTATCCATATATACATAGATAATGTTTCTATCAAAATTTTCTCCCCCTCAGTGTGTATGTAGTACACTTAACATATAATTACATAATTTTTCATATACATTAGTTTTCCCCCTTTTTGATAATAATGCCAAACTCAAAAGTATGTACTTACAGTTTATCAAATATGTGCTTGTGGGTTTTCTTCAAATAATCCAAGAGGTTCGCCCATTCCTTTTTCAAGTTGGTGAGAGCAATGTGCTCAAGACCAACTTGTGCATGCATGTCAAAGATATTTTCCAACACAGAGATTTCTGGTGTTGAAACTAAAACTTGTGCTTTGACAATGCGTTTCTCAAAAATCTTAAAATAGGGAAGCAACTCTATTTGAATCTCGGTGACTTGATCACTTATCCTTTCTTCCTGCTTCCTCAAATTTTCTCTTAACCACCTAAGTTCTTGAACTTTCAATATATTCTTAGCAAAAGCATTTGGCTCAGTTAAGGATGCTTGTGCACTGGCATGGATTTTGGTATCTAGTTGTTTTATCTTCTCACTAATCTCAGCAGTGAAGGTCTCCATAGTGAAAAGCTTAATCAACATTTGAATAATTAACTGAGTAATAGATTATATTTTGGTTATTACCTCAGATAATTTTACCTTGTTTATTGCCACTTCTTGGCTGATTTTCTATTCAAGTTTATGTTGTATCTTTGATTCTTCCCTTTCTTCAATTCTTTTCCCAACTTCAATGTTAGGGGCATTGATTTCTTGTGTAAGGGTAGAAAGTTGGTCCATGATAGGTATGTCTTCATCAATCTATACCTTAGGTACAACCTATTGTAAGATGTCTCTTACATTTTCTAATATTTCCTTTCTCTTGCATTCCCTCCTCAGCTTCTCTTGAGCTGCCTTTCTAGTACATAACTCCCCATATTTTCTTAATTCTTCGAGATCTAGGGTCCTTGGGTCATAATCTGGTATAACAAAGAATTCTTCAAGTGTGACTAGCCCTTTTCCATATTTCTTCTTCTTCTCCTTCGGATCTTGAGGTGAGCACTTAGCAAGTGGAATAATTTCTTTTTCCTCAACATTCAATGTTTCATGCCTATTTGACACATTTTCCTCCTTTTTCTGCTCCTCGGTAACCTGTGTGTCAGTTGAATGAGACAAAGCTTCTGATGTAGTGTTAGGTGGGGTTGCCTTGGTTTCCTTTGGGTCATCTTGGCCCTGTGTTTCTGTCTCTTTTACCTCTTTAGTCTCAGGCTCATTTGTCTCTACAGGTGTGTTAATTCCTTGATCCCCTGATGTATCCATAGGTTTCTCAGGGATTGAGCATTTGGGTTTCTCCTTAGAGACTATTTCAACCACTTCCATCAGAATAGGAAAGTCACCTGGTAATGATGTTATTTATGGCTTGTTAAATGTACCTTCATCTTGTGTTTGTGCTCTAGCAATATTCACATCTTCATCATCATCTTTGTCATCAGGATCACCATTTGTGATATCCTCAATGAGTACATTATGTGCAGTCTTGTCTATGATGTGGATCTTAGCTAGATCTAGTGCATCCTATGAAAAACTTAAGTCCTTGGTGGCATTTATAGTATCAGGTAACTTGGTATCTGATATATCTATCTTATCTTGTTTATGTGATAGGTCTGCATCATCAATATGAAGTCCTTTCCCTTTTTTTTGAGCTTCTTCTGAGATGTTTTTGCTAATGCCATCTTTTATTCTTGCTCTTGGGCTGTAACTATTGAAGTCTAGATGAGGTGACTATTCTCATCTATGTCTGCCAGATTTTCATCCAGTATCTGTAGTGCCCTATTCTTTACTCTAAATCTCTTTGCATATTTTCTCATGTGTTCTTCAATCTCAGGAACTATCAATTGAGGTAATGCCACAACTATGGATTTTTCTCTCATTCTCTTCTTGGTATCTAAGGCATAGGACCATTTTTGTGAAATTTTTTCTTCTAGTGCCTTAGGTAGACATTTTCCAAATTCAATGGGAACTCATTTAAACTTAATCATCATCTAGATGATTGCCTCTTTGAGTTTATTTTGATCCTTAGTTGATAGAAGCTCAAACCAGTTAATTTCAGGATCATTTAGTTCACCATTCTCAATTATGTCTTTTGCCACCTCATCAATTGACCTACTCTTATTACTAACAACTTTAAACTGATCATTATCATCTTCTTCCTCATCTATATCATCCTTACTTCTAATTAACTTTCTTCTTTTCCTAGGTGCATCAACAGTAGTTTTATTACCTCTTTTTGTATGTCTTTGTCGGTGATGCTACTTTTGGTTTTGAAATCTTCACAACTCCTTTCTTCAGTGGTGGTGAGGCTGCAGTTTTTGATCTTGTTCATGCCCTTGACTGTACTTCTAACTACTTCTTCTTTGGAGTTGGTGAAGGGGAGACCAGTGTAGGGGCTATATCTTTATCTGACTTGGTTTCTTTACTATCATGTAGTTTGTCAGTTAGCATCAACTAACCTTTGGTTGTTGCTTCAACCGGTGTACTATTAGATGATCTAGAATCATCTCCAAACTTCTCCACAAGTTTCTTTATTATTTTCTTGATTTCTTTGTTATCTTAACGATAACTATGCCTATTTTTATTCTTGACTTGGTCTCTTCATATGTTCCAAACCTTTCTACATTCACATCCTTGGGAGTAGCCAATAAAGTGTTAATTGATTTAGAGGCATAATTAATATCTATCTCATATCCCATAGGAGATAACCATTTTTTTGTTGGCTCTATAGCCTTTATCAATGTTTAGTTAGTGTTAATAAGAAAACATATTTCCTACTCATAATCTTCTACTAGTTCCCTGGGAATTCTACTTTGAGAATTCATTCTACTTTTGAATTTCTCAAAATACTTATCTAAAACATTATTAAGATTGTTTCCCAAGTCTTTAGTAAAATCTAAAATTTGTGAGATCACAGGCCTGTTAGTTGACCACTCTATATGACCGACAGAAGGGAAAAATCATTGCACATAAAAGAATATGCAAACTAGTAGGGATCCAAACTTACATGTGTTGGACTTTGCCAACCGGATTGTCTTCATATTCTCTTCAATTTTCTTCAATAGAAGCTCAGAAAGGTCTGACTGATAACCTTTCTTAACCATCTGATATGCAATGTCAATGGCTCCACAAGGCACACTATTAGGTCTTCTCGACTGATAAATCTTATAACCGATGACATGCACTACAAATTTTACTTTAGGGTCTCTAATTGAATGTATCTTTAGTGCACGACCATCCCATTCGACTATGGTGTTCTTCTCTATATCTGCTCTCGATGCACTGTGAACTGCTTTCACTTTGTTTGTAGTGGGATACCTAGTAACATCACGAATAATTTTCTTGGTAATTTCTACCGGCCCTTCCAACCAAAATTTTCCATCATGAAACCTACTTAGGACAACCCTAATCCATTCACTTTTAAATTCCCTTAGAAAATTTAGGGCATTCATCAAACCAATAACCTCTAACTGTTTATGTTCAGATTTCATTCTTCAATCTTCACCGTATATCTTTTAATAAGTTGCATACAGGTCAAAATCACCTATTTCACCAATCTTGCAGTGAATGTACGATCTTACATCTTCAACCAATTTTAGATGCAACTTTAGGATTTAGTTTGTATCAGGGTTCATTGCAGGTTGTAGACACTATCAAATTTACTTCCTCCTCACCTGCCAACCTAGATTTGATTACATTTGATGTGGATGTCATTTTTCTCAAATTAGGGTTTTAGTAAGTAGTATGAATCAAATTGGTAGTAACAGTACTTATGCAAAATTTTTGAAGAAATCACTCGGAAGATTCTGAAATAAACTCTTTAAATGCTCTGAAAATATGATGCTTGAAATCTCTCTAGAGGCTTTTATTCTTCAAAATTGCAGGTGAAAAATGAACTAAGTTCATCGTCTATTTATAACCTTTTTAAAATTCCCACTCAAAGTACTTGTAATAAATGCTTGACCTACTTCCAACTCAGTGACAACTGTCAACTCAGTGATTACTACAAAATATCAACATCTTGATTAACACATAACTTTTTCACTTAGTTATTTTTGATACTCGGTTAACCTTGCATAATAGTCACCGATGGGTAACTCCTTACTCCGTCTTGCATATACCGACTGTATGACTTTGTTTGATCAAAAATTATAAACCATAATGCATCTCCATTCATGTAGATTTGGTGTGTGCACATCAAATATAAGGAACTATATGTAAAATATGATCAATCTAAAATATTAGTTCCAGACATACCTTTTTTATCTTAGGTGGAGGTGCCGATGTCACCCAATCTAGTGGACAAGGTTTCACCGACTGCATTTCTTGACTCAGCATTCTCACTTGATGCCTTTGTCCACATAGTGTTTCTTATCCTCATGATATCTACAATTGTATTTCCATTATCAAATGTTTTTTCTTCTAGTGCTCAGTTTCTGCAATCTTTACTTACGCCACCGATTCTGTGATAGTGCAAACATGCCATACCAGTTCTTGTCCAACTTTGAGATTATCTAGCCCATCTCTTTTTCATATAGTTAGTTGCAATATGTCCATATCTTCCACATGCTTTGCAGTTAACCCATGTGTTATAATCCTAAGTGTAACTGTTGCCTTGTCTTCTCGGTTGATAGGATTTGTTCTTTTCTTTTGGTGTCCATACTTGCTTCATCTTAGTCCTGCATTCCTATGAGGTGTGTCCATGCTTGTTGCAAGTATAAAAGAGTTTCTCCATAGGATGTTTGTTAGGAGTCCTATTCAATTTAGATCTACACTCATATGCTTGATGTCCAAACTTGTTGCAATTATAATAATGACCATTAAACTTAGGAGTAGTTTTTGGTTTACCTTGTGCTTTACTCCTACAAATATTTGAAGTATGTCCTGGTTTGCCACAGTGATAGAATGTCAATGTCTTAGGTCTCTAATTTTGATTTTTATTCACTTGTTCAGCTTTCTTGGATGATTCTCCTTGCTCAATGTATCCTAATCCATCTTTGCTTCCATATCTTCTATGATTAATCATAAAATCATCAATCTTTTTAAAAATGTCTTCAACCTTTTCTCACATCTCATTATGTTTTTTCTGCATCCTCACTTCATTTCTAAGTTTTTCATTCTCTTCCCTGAGTACTCCAATATCTTCAAGTTTTCTTGACAACTCACCATTTACTTGGTTGATCTCCTGGTTTATGCTAATAATCTGATTGGATATTTTGAAGTGATGCTTGGTAAGTCTTAGTATCTCAGTTTCTTTTTCTTGAAGTTTTTTAGTCATTTGTCTTCGGTCTTCAATTGCCAGATTCCTTTCTTATTCATCTTGTCTAGCATTGTTCATCACATCAATAATTCTCACCATTTGTGACTCTTGACCGATCTGCGGAGCTTTCACTTGTTCAGTCAAAAGTAGATTTTTCTAAAACAAATAAAAAATTGCACTTTCAGAACCATTAGAAATACTTCCTGAACTAGATCCAATAATATCAACTAACTCATCGACCACTTCTTCATGATAGTTAGCCTCATTTTCCAGAATATCCAAGTTCTTTCTCTGAACTAGTAACTTCTTCAATGTATCCTTAGCATTCTTGTATTGTTCAATAAACATCTACATCTAAATATTTTGATTTTCTATGGTTTTATCCAACTTGTATCTCTCCATGATTAGATCTTTACTCTTTAGTGGTTAAACTATCCAATAAGAGATTTGTGCTTTGATACCAATTGTTGGAATGGAGAGATAGGGTACTGAGAGGGGAGGGGTGAATCAATGTCCTAAAAAAATTTCAACTTGAAACTCAATCTATGAAAAGTAGTATACTAGTCTACCCAACTAAATCCATTCATTCAATTAACTTGTAAATGTAAATTGCATGAAAAACAAACAATAATTCAGTCACATAACATAAGTATTTTGGTTACACAAAAACCCTTGTTAGAAGGTAAAAACTACGATGGGGATGACACCCACAAATTCTTCACTACTATAGATAATAAAGTATCCATGTTAGGGCTACAAGTTGTGATCACTTCTGATGATCTTACCCTGTTCGGAGTAACAATAATATCGACTAGATCTACCTTGTTAAAGGATTTCAACAACACTACTTGAGTGTGTACTCGGTTAAGAGATTTACAATAAGACTGATAGGTCTACTCCGTTAAGAGATTTTACCAAATTTGTTACAATGATTAGAGAATAATAGAAATATCTATAAATGGAAACTTATGCTTGTCTAAATCAAATCTATGAAATACTAAATATATATCACCTTAGTGTGTAGATATATGTCCTATGTATTGCTCGATAGCCTTGACTGAATGTCTCTGAATACTGCTCAACCTTGTCAAATAACTAATGTCTTGAAGACAACTGCTTTCTTCAAGATCTCCTTCTTGTCCTTCACAAAAAGACTTATCAAGAATCTCTTACAAAATGTCATGAAATACAAATATATAGCACACTGCTATAATTTCCTTATGTCACTTAACCTTCATGACCTAATTAGGTTTACATCATCTTAGGAAAATAACCTAAGATCTACGATGTACAAAAATAACCTAGATCAAACAATTACATAGAGATCATCATCATAATTAATGATTACATCTACAATAAATGATCCTCGATCTTGGTAAAATATTTTTTGAATGTGTTGTAACTGTCTGCATAGATAAATGTGCCAAAATTGATTACTATTTTGTTTCTTGGATTGCTCGGTAATCACTATCAATACTGCTCGGTAAATACACTAGTGCTTGGTGTCTAATATGCTTGGTGTTTAATGACACTCAGTATTGGTGTACACTGATGCTTGGTAAAACTGCTCTGGTGCTTGGTCAAAACTATTTCCTTTTAGTTCTCGGTACTTGAGACTACTCAGTATGAAGGCATATATAGTTAACCGACTAGCATATGTAGCTTGTAGTTCTTCATTTTACTGAATGAATATCATAGATAACTGATTGATCTTCTTTGTTACTAATGAAAACCTTAATGCTCAAGTAGAGATAATAGATAGTCCAACCATGCAGAAAGAGTAACACAATAGAAACACCAACAAAAACCACAACAAGGAACTGAGAGAATGCAAGATCATATGTTTGCTTTATTATAGTTTTATGAAATCGACTACAATCGGCCAACAACATGTAGGATTATATTCCAGGCATATAGACCTGATTATGGATTAAATTACAAACTATCCTTCAAATCAAACCTTAAATAGGTTATCTATCTAGGAACTACTTTCCTAAAGATTAATTACATCAATATATATAGGACACTCACAAGCAACAAGTCAGCCAAGAAAGATCTTGTTTTCCAAGACATGAAAACATAATACCAAATATAGGCTGGGTCCCAAATCATGAAGAACACCTCTAGAAAGGTGTGAAATGAAGCACAAACCCAAGGATGCTCCTTCATCACAAATAGGTCTACAATCATTTTTGTAAAAATTTCTAAAATAACTTATAAACTTTAAATTTTTTACCTTAGTATTGAGATTAAAAATTTATAAAAATCATCAAATTTTTTGTTTCAAAAACACCTTTAGAACAACAACACCTTTTCCCTAGCTAATAGGCATGATTTGGTCTTCTTTCCACCAGGAAAAATCTTCAGCTATGACATTGCTAGTGGGTCTTTTTGGAATCTTTGACTGACTCTTTTGTGTAGTAACAATCTTCAAGCTTCTTTTCAAATTCTTCAACTCTCCCTTACAACAACTAGAATCTTGCATACATATTCCTCTAATATCGGCTCCTATATCAATTTTGTTATTAGAGAGAAAATTAAAACAAAGACAATAAACACCAGAATGCTACAACATATAGAAAAACAACTCATTGTTATAAGTTATATGATTTAGGGGAATTATAGGGTTATTGAGGACATAGACTCAATCCCGCTTGACTGCATCAAACTTTAAAATCACTCCTTTGAAAATTGCTTTGACACCAAATGCTCTAGTAGAAAATTAGTAAACAAAACATACAAAGCTGCTACAACATATAGAAAGTTTATTTTATTATTGATTATACAAATTTTATTACATTGGCTCAATTTATAGAGGATTGGGCACACAATGGACTAGAGTCCTAAGAAAAAAAGAGCTCCAACATTTAACAATTATTTTCTATATGGAGGGAAGAAAAAATATTAACAAAACCATTATAAAATTATAGGGTTGGATGTGGATGACAAATCATGACACAGTCATCCATTTTATTAAGTAATGTGTAGAAATATAACCATAAATGCTAGTAGATATATAACAAATATGAAGAATATGATTGACTATTTTAACATTATTTGGTATGATTGAGTATATAGAGGAAACATGAGAGGTAAAAATTAATATCTTCCAACAACAAGGAAATTCAAATTCTTATGTTTTATTGTGACATATTTTTTCAAGTTGTCTCACTTTGTTTTCAATGTCAAGGTGCCTCCAAGGAGAACTCTAAGATGGATTTTTATTGGAATATTACAAACTTCAATTCTTAGGCTTCAAGAAGAAGAGTTCTTCAATTCTATCCAGCTGTAAATTTATTTTAAATTTTGTTTGTAAGCATATTGTTTAGGCTTGAGGTATATCTCAACTGTTATTGGTGATTTTTTTAGCAACTATTTTGTCTATAATGAAGACTTCACAAAATTATGCAAATGAGTCTATAGACTAGGGTGACTACAAATTGTCAAAAGTACAATTGCATACTATGGAGGGTCTTGTCCCTCTAAAATGCACACTAGGAATCAAATACTAATTAGATCAAACTTTGGTGAAGAGATAGAAAGTTGAATTCGTACATCTAGACCTGAGGATAACTGATTCACCCCCCACTCTCAATTATTCTAAAATAATTCTAATAGACCCTTGTTTAGAATATAATCTACAGAAGCTACTATTTCATCCCAATATTCATTAGGTAGACAATTTGATGTAGGAGCATCCTGGGTGTAAGAGCAATCTTGCATCACCCAAAAATATTTCTATTTTTGTATTCAATAAGGGCTATCTTGTGCAAAGCTGCTATTTATGGAAACTTTCTATTTTTAGTAAGTTGGTCATATGATCTCAGAATGTTTTGATTTCACAGTTGGAGGTTCATCTTAGTCATATCAGCCTACCAGTAAAGTTTCATTGCTAGATCAAGTCTGGTTTTGAAGATATTGAAAATTTTCGGTTCTGGAAATAGGGTACAAAAACTTTGAACTCAGTTTGAAGGCTTTAGAGTCCCGGATGAGGTCAAATTTTTGGCTGAATGAAGCTTGCTTAATTCAAGCATTGTAGAGCTTGTCGTGCCCTTTTTGAAATGGGGTTATAATAGTCAATCGGGTCAACTGGTGATGACTTATGGTCTCCGGGAGTTGGGCCACCCGAAATGGCAGAAAATAATTTTTCTTCAAAATTTTTGTTCGGGTTTCAAAAGTTATTTTGAGTTGACTATGATGTAATAAAATGAAAAATAAAATAATTCTAAGTTTGGTCGGCCCTTAGGGCTAAATTTCTGGAACCTTCTCGGGCGGTGGAAATTGCCTATATAAAGAAGGCCCATAGTGTTGTCTTAGGTAGTTTGGGACAGTTCTGGATAGTAGATCTGGGTATTGATTCGAGGCTTTGTCCTACAGAATATTGTAAGGGAATGCCCATGTGGCTTTGCATATTGTAATTCTGAAAGTTTGTAATTCCACATTTGTGGATATAAGAAGAAGCCAATTTTCTGTTCTTGCCAAAAAAGTCAAAAAATGTTTGAAGATTCAAGGAAGGGTAAAATTGATGTAATATGTCTATTTATGTCCATTTTGAGGTTTATGACGTGGTCCTAGATGATCTGACAAAGTTTGGAGCCATTCTTGTTAAAAATATAAAAGTTGCTAGGAAATTGCAAAGTGCAACATTTACTAAAGTTGTAAAAATGATGTAAAGGGGAAGACATTCAGTCTTAGGAGATAGTTAGATCAGTTATGTGGATGAGAGATTATTATAAATTTCATTGAGTGGTAGAACTCCAGGAAGTGACTAAGTTAGTGGAAAGGTTTGTAAGGTTTGATCTATAAAACCTTTGACTGTCACCTATTTTGCAGGGTTTTGGTTAATAGTTAAGAGTTTGTGTATCAATTTTGAATGTGAATCTTTCATGGAATGATTTTAGAATGAATAAGGAAGGAATTAATCTTTATGTAGTTCATTAAACATGTGTTTTATTGAAGAATAATTGAATGTAATTTTATTTTATTTAACATTCTTGAAAGAGTTCTCTAATAGTCATGTTTTATGTTGTCCCAAGACATTTTTCTAATAGCATATGGGTTGAATAAGGGATAAAACCTATTTGAAGTTGTAGTATAGTGAATTAATTTTTTTACAAATGTGATTTGTGAAAAAACCATGAGTTGTAAGGAATGAATGAATGATTTTTCTTATAACAGAATGGAAACCCTCAGTGATAGGGATTTGATGAAGGGTTTGTTAATATCTCCTATTGTGTAAACATTCAAAATTCATGATCATTTGGATTTTGATAGAGTATTGAATGTGATTCAAAATGGATTAGGTTTGATTTGAAATATATTAAGCATCATATATCAGATGTGGTATTTTAGAGAGGGATGCTTCTTGTAATTGCATTGCAATGTTTTCCAATATGTTCCAAGAACAACCTGATGAGAATAAGATATATGATTCAATGGGGCATGTCTCTTCATGATACATTCCCTATCACAAGTGTGTTGATTCATAACATATCATGTGATTATATATATATATATATATATATATATATATATATATATATATATATATATATATATATATATATATATATATATATATATATATATATATATATATATATATATATATATATATATATATAATTCTTTACACAATGTATAATTAAATCTCTTATTAAATATATATGAAGTTATGTGTGTGATCAAAAGTGTGACACACTTCTATGAACCATTACACTTGAGAGAATCCATGGAAGATGAAATATCAAGAAGCGGTTCATAGCTTCTTAGTTGAAGCAAGTTTAATTATTCTCATGATGCTCATCAAATTGGCATAGAGGATTAGTGGATTGACTACTCCAAAATTGAAGATTCAAATGAAAATGCAAATCTAGAATGAAACTAGAATGCAAGATTCAAGCTAGAATAAGAGATTAAGCTAGAATGAATGCAAACAACTAGTATTCTAGAATGAGTATGCAAGAAAGGAAACTAGATTAACAATGCAAGATTAAGCTAGAAATGAAGTAAACTATGAGACATTAAGAGTTTAAATTAGAAAAAGTACTCAAAGACTACAAGAAAGCTAGAAATTAAGATGCGAAGATGATCTAGATAGGAACTTCAACAACAATCAAGATAGAACTTTAGAATGCAAGAGAATGGACCCTTGATCCAAGGAAGAGATTCCTTTCAAAGGAATTTCCTCAAGAATGGAGGGTGGAGATTAAGAGGTGAAAGAATGACTGATTGAGATGAAGAGGAAAAAGGAGATGCAAGGTTAGGTAGAAATGTGTGGTGAGGATTAAGAGGCAAAAGGGAAATGTTAGCTAGAATAAGACAAAATAGCAATTTTGAAAGCACAAATCCATTTTAATTGCTAAGTAATCAAGATTAAGTATGTGTATGCATGTGAATGTGTTCTTTTAATAAAAATGTAGCAAATTTATATTAAAAGTAATGTTATCGCAATTAAATAAATATGCAAGATCTAGAAATTAGACCATAGTATAAGCTTGATATAAGATTTTTTGATTTAATAATGTGAAGGGGACTTTTTTAGGTTACTCTACACAATTACGTCTAGTAAATATGCCTTTGAGATTTAGGATTTAATTTGAGGCAAATTGATTGAAAAGGGGGTTCAATTTCTACTAGACCAATTCTAGGTGATTACATTATGTACATATATAAAATGAAGAATCATTATATATATATATATATATATATATATATATATATATATATATATATATATATATATATATCTATATATATCTATATATATCTATATATATATATATATCTATATATATCTATATATATATATATATATATATATATATATATATATATATATATATATAGATATATATATATATATATATATATATAGATATATATATATATATATATATATATATATATATATATATATATATATATATATATATATATATATATATATATATATATATATATATATATATATATATATATATATATATATATCTTCTTCATGTTTGGACATATCCAACTAAAGCTATAAAAAAATCAACACTCCCTCTTAGCTAGGGAGGATAATGAACATAATTTGATAATACCTCAATGTAGTATCAAGAATGAAAATTATGAATATTTGTGATCAGTAGATACTCAAAATTTAGATATCATCTCATGATATCAGGATTAATGGCCTCATAATATCAAGTCGCATGATATTCACCAAGTAATCAAAATTTAGATATCAACTCATGATATCAAGAGTAATGGCCTCATAATATCAAGTCACATGATATATACCAAGAACTCAAAATAGTCCATAAGCAATATGCGCATGTATCGTCAATAATACTTACCATAGGAACATTCATGGTCCGTTTAAGGAACTTAATTCACCATGAAAGATATAGTCTATCATGATCTACTTTAGACATCATAAGATATCCATCATAATAGAGGATTAAGTTATTGTAAGATCATCACCCTCCAATAACTTTAAAAAATACAAGTGATAATAATTTGGAAATCGTCACTTCCTCATAGTGTACACAAGGTCCAAAATAGTCATGAAAATAAAATTCATGATTCATAGTCCTCTCACTGTTATAGTTTCTTGATCACTAGTGAATCCATCTCAACATAGTCTACTCCCTTTGAATCAATACGACTGAGATCATCAAAATTTGATTGAACCATATCCTCTATCAACTCTCTCTAAAGCTCAAGTTCTTCCATCAACCTATTGACCTCTTTGTTCATGGTTGCCTCTTTTAAAATGTCAGTCTCCCTCCAAATCTAATCTCAATCATCAATCAAGTTATTTATCCCTTGAATGCAATTTCTTGTGCTTCCGTCCTCAAGGTATGTCAAAGATAGATTATGAATAGTTCATAAAATGAAAATATCTCAAATGGAAATACCAATGATAGAAGCTTACAAGATTTAATATTCAATATTATAGCATCAATTAAAAACTCAAAAATTCATGTGCATTAAACATGGAATACTTATCTTTTATAAATTTCAGATATTTCTTTCTATAAGGTTAGCCCAAATAGGAAATATCATGCATGAATTTGGATTTTATGGTCCTTTGAGAAGACTCACATACTTGAAGGGACCATCTCAATATGAATAGTAGAAAATATTATGAGTGTACTTGATGAATGGAGAATTGTTGGGAAGAGGAAGCTCATCACCAACATGAAAGTATGTCCACGAAAGTCTAATGAACAATGTGTCATTTTCTTGCAAACCCATTACCATCAAAGCGACCTTCTCGATTGTGAGAATATGCTCACTTGGAAAAAGGACACCAACACCACCAAAGTACTTGGTTTCCCATCCAACCAATACAAGAAAATATCATCAATAGTTGGTGGTGATAGTTTAGGTATGAGAAATCCCATTGGGACCACATGTTTTTTTGTGAGGACTTGAAGATGCTCAACATATGCCCCTTCCAATTCCACGCATGTGTTGCACATAATTGCCCAACTATCCCGTGTACAGATGTTTCTACATTATATAATGATAATTCCCTTGGTTTTCTTTTAGTAGAGTGCCACTATTTTCCATTCTTCAAATAGTCAGTGTCATATAATTGAGGAAGGGAATCCTGATAGGGCAACAACTAGTTCCTCGATGCTAGGGATTTCCATTTCCATTGCATGTTGCCTTCTGAAAAGATGACACTATTCACTCCTAGCACCAAGAATAATACCATAATAATGGGAATTTCCAGCTTGGAAGTTGCATGTGGATTCCAGTGCTACACAAAGTTGTGGATCATGAAATCTTGTGACAGTTGGTGTAATAGTGCCTATAAGGGATTCTCTAGAGGATCCATGGCTTGGATGAGCAAAGGTATCAGTAGGCCACCTCCTCCTTGTTGGTGATGTGGGCTTCCATCCTATCTACCTTTCTAATCTCCCCTACCACTATGTTTACTTACTCGACCTACCTCATCTACTCCCATTTACTTCTCTATGTCTGATGATTCTAGACCTTTCTTTTATCCATTCTGGAAACTTCATTTTTGTAAAAAAGCCATTACGTATTTTGATTGAGTGTGGGTAATGAGAACAAGACTCTATTTTGGAAAAAGAGATTTGGCTACTTAGTAAAATGGGTATCTATTGTATACAGACTTATATTATATAATGAATGCAATTTATCCTTAGTTCTCTAGTTTTTTATTATATTTTTGTATTTGCTATTTATCTCTCTTGTCTTTTGTGTTCCTCTATTTTCAACAAATTGGTATCAAAGCAAAAAATATCTAGGCATTGTTTCTTGGACAGATTTTATTGTGGGTGAAGGGAAAATCAAAGAAAAGTTGAAGATCTGAGGAGGAGATATAGTTTTTAAGTGAACAAAGGAAGAAAAGGGTTTGTAGTTTTTACAAGAGAGAAAGTTTTACTGGTAAATCATGGCAAGAACTAGTGGAAGTATTTCTTAGCCTCAAATTCCAACCTTTAATGGAAAAAAGTATGATTATTGGAGCATGAAAATGAAGACCCTTTTTTTCATTCTTAGGATGTTTGGGATTTAGTTGAAAGTGGGTTTCCTGAACCAACAGACCAGCAGGCATATCAAGCTCTTTCACAAGCTGAAAAGGATTTGTTGAAGGAAAATAAGAAAAAAGATGCTAAGGCATTATTTTTTATTCAATAGACAGTGGAGGAATCAATATTTCCAAAGGTTGCTGCTACCACAAAATCAAAGCAGGCATGGGACAATTTGCAATCAACATATCAAGGTACAGGAAAGGTAAAAACTTCAAAGTTACAAAATCTTAGAAGAGATTTTGAAAACTTACAAATGAAAGATTCAAATTCAATAGATTAATTTTTCACTCAAGCTATGGGAATAGAAAATCAGATTAGATCTTATGGAGAAATCCTTGGAGATCAATAAGTTATAGAGAAAATACTTCCAAGTCTACCAAATAAGTTTTATTCAAGAGTTGCAGCCATTGAGGAATCCAAGGATCTCTCCCAGCTATCAATAGATGAGTTAATGGGATCACCCTTATCACATGAACAAAGGTTGAATCATTCAGGAACATCATCATTAGAGAGTGCATTCAAGACTCAACTTTCATTTGGAAGAACAAGAGGAAGATTAGATTACAGCAGAGGTAGATGACATTTTACACCTAGAAGAGAAAGAGGAAATCCACAATTTGAGAGTAGAAGACCGACATCAAGCTCACAAACCCATTTCACATCAACAAGAGGAAGGGGGAGCAACCATCCTCACAACCTTCATCAAGGAGAAAGGTATGATAAGTCTAACATCCAATGTCATTATTATAATAAATTTGGGCATTTTGCATCCGAGTGTAGAAAAAACAATATGACATGAATAGGGAAAAGGCTCATTTTACAAATGAAAACCAGCCCAACACTAGTGAACAAAACACCATCTTGATAACATGTAACGTTGCACAAGAGAGTTCTAAAGAAGTTTGGTTCTTAGACAGTGGTTGTAGTAACCATATGAGTGGGAGTAAGGAGATATTTTCAACAATAGATGATTTTATAAAATCAAAGGTTAAGTTGGGGAATGATCATCAAATATCAGTCATGGGAAAAGGGTCAATTAGCATAAGAACTAAGAAAGGTGAAGAAAAGAAAATTTCTGATGTATATTATGTTCCTGGATTGCAACACAATCTCATAAGCATTGGGCAGCTAGTACAAAAGGGATATAGAATATATTTTGAAAATGGTGAATGTGTGATTCTAGATAAAAAACCAAGTAATAGGCTGATTGCAAAAGTTGAAATGACCCAAAATAGAATGTTCCCAATTAAAATCCAAAGTGAACTATTTTTAGAGCCACAACAATTACAAATGGCAGCTGAATCAGCTTTCAAAGCTTCATATAAAAATGAATCTTGGCTATGACATTTAAGGTTTGGTCATTTAAACTTCAAAGGATTGCAACTTTTTTATAAGAAACGAATGGTTCATGGGTTGCCATCAATAGAGCCACTTAAAAAAACATGTGAGAGTTGCATTCTGGCAAAGCAACATAGAGAAAAATTTCCAGTTGGAAAGTCTTATCGAGAAAAACATCCACTTGAGATAGTGCATTCAGATCTTTGTGGGCCAATGCAAACACCATCCTTAAGCAGAAAACTCTATTTCTTGACATTTATTGATGACTTCAACAGAAAAGTTTGGGTTTATTTTGTGAAGTATAAATTAGATGTATTTTCTACTTTTAAAGAATTCAAGGAAAAAGTTGAGAAAGAAAGTGGATACTCTATCAAAACATTAAGAACCGATCAAGGTGGTGAATACATATCAAATGATTTTCTAAATTTCTGCAAAGAAAATGGCATA
Organism: Chamaecyparis obtusa; assembly: GCA_027943335.1. Taxonomy (NCBI): domain Eukaryota; kingdom Viridiplantae; phylum Streptophyta; class Pinopsida; order Cupressales; family Cupressaceae; genus Chamaecyparis; species Chamaecyparis obtusa. The sequence goes on along the minus strand of BSBK01000293.1, from coordinate 315,013 downwards.
AGGAAACAATTTACAGCAAGGTACACTCCATAACAAAATGGAGTAGCGGAAATAAAAAATAGAAAAATTATGGAGATGACAAGATGTATGTCAAAGGAGAAACATTTTCCAAATGAGTATTGGGCTGAAGTAGTTGTATGTTCAACGTACATACTAAATAGATGTCCAACAAAAGTTGTAATAAATAAAATGCCAGAAGAAGCTTGGAGCAAAAGGAAGCACAATATAACACATTTAAGAGTATTTGGTTGTGTGGCATACTTATAGGTACCTCAAGAAGTGAGACAAAAATTGGATGATAGAGGAGAGAAGTGCATATTTGTGGGATATAGTGAACAATCCAAGGCATATAGGCTATACAATCCCATCACAAAGAAATTAATAATAAGTCGTTATGTTGAGTTTGTAGAAGAAGAAGCATGGGATGGTAGCTTGGATAAGTCAACTACATTTGCAACTAGTTTTCCTCAAGAGAATGAAGATAATGAAACTCAAGATGTGCATTCTACAACACAAACAAATGTTCCTAAAACACCTACAAGGGCACCTATCACTCAAAATACTACTACTCTAGCAAGCACTAATAGCCACGAGGCTTCTAATCCAACACTTGCATCACTAAGATCAAGGTCTATAAAAACTTCAAGGAAGACACGAAGCCTTAGGGACATATATGATGAATTACAAGAAGCTGAAAATGATGATTTATGCACTAATTTTGTATTTTTAGCACAAGCTGATCCAATTTATTTTGAAGATGCTATTAAAGATGACAAATGGATTTCAGCCATGGATGAAGAAATTCATTCAATAGAAAAGAATGAAACTTGGGATTTAGTTGAGCTTCCTAAAGGCATGGACGTGATTGGAGTTAAGTGGGTATACAAGACAAAGTATAATGTTGATGGAAAAGTAGAAAAACAGAAGGCAAGACTAGTAGCCAAAGGCTTTACACAACAATCGGGTATAGACTACAGTGAGACATTTGCACCTGTGGAAAGATTAGACACTATTAGAATGGTTCTATCTATAGCAGCTCAAAATAATTGGAAGGTCTATCAAATGGATGTAAAATAAACATTCTTGAATGGCATTTTAGAAGAAGAAGTGTATATAAAACAACCACCTGTATATGAAATTTTTGGAGAAGAGCATAAGGTATAAAAACTGAGAAAGACACTATATGGCTTGAAGCAAGCTCCTAGAGCTTGGTACAATAGAATAGATTCTTATTTTGTGAATAATGGTTTTAGTAAGTGTGGCTATGAACCAATTTTGTATGTCAAAGTGAGCAATGAAGGAGAAATATTGATAGTTTGCTTATATGTAGATGATTTGGTATTCACTGGTAATATGTCAATCAACAAATTTAAGGCAGCCATGAAAAATGAATTTGATATGACTGAATTGGGGCTCATGATATATTTTCTTGGGATAGAAGTAGATCAAAATGATCAAGGTATTCTCATTTGTCAAAGTAAGTATGCTACTGATTTGCTGAAAAAGATTTAAAATGACAAATGTGAATTCAACCCCTACACTAGTTGCATTGGGTTTGAAAATTAGCAAAGATGATGGAAGTCCTAATGTAGATGCAACTTTATTCAAAAGCTTAGTTGGCAGCCTTCTATACTTGACAGCTACAAGACCAGACATAATGCATGGAGTTAGCCTTATTTTTAGATTCATGGACAAAACAAAAGAAACTCATTGGAAAGCTGGAAAGAGAATTTTGCGGTATATAGCTGGAAAAAAGGATTTTTTGATATTTTATGCACCTTCGGATGATTACAAGCTGATTGGCTATACAGATAGTGACTGGGCAGGTAGTTTGGATGATAAGAAAAGTACATCGGGCTATATCTTTCACCTAGGATCTGGAGCTATCTCTTGGGCATCAAAGAAACAACCAATTGTGACACTATCATCAGCTGAAGTGGAATATGTTGTAGCAACATCAACATCATGCCAAGCAATGTGGATGAGAAAAGTACTTTCAGACCTAAAGCATCCACAAGAAGAACCCACAAAAATATGCTATGATAATAATTCTGCAATTGCGTTATCAAAAAATCATGTCTTTCATCAACGTAGTAAACATATATAGATATAAGATATCATTGCATTCATGAATTAGTGAACAATGGTGACATATGTCTTGAGTTTTGTAGGTCCAAAGAACAATTGGCAGATATTTTCACAAAGCCCCTTGCAAAGAATGTTTTTGAGCATCTCTAAGAAAGTATTGGCATTGCAGACATACATGGCAGTGAAGATTAAGGGGGAGTGTTGGTGACGTGGGCTTCCAGCCTATCTACCTTTCTAATCTCCCCTGCCACTATGTTTACTTACTTAACCTACCTCATCTACTCCCATTTACTTCTCTATGTCCGATGATTCTAGACTTTTCTTTTATCCATTCTGGAAACTTCATTTTTGTAAAAAAGGCATTGCGTATATTGATTGAGTGTGGGCAATGAGAGCAAGACTCTATTTTGGCAAAAGAGATTTGGCTGCTCAGTAAAAGGGGTATTTGTTGTATATAGACTTATATTATATAATGAATGCAATTTATCCTTAGTTCTTTGGTTTTTTATTATATTTATGTATTTGTTGTTTATCTCTCTTGTCTTTTGTGTGCCTCTATTTTCAACACTCCTTCCTTGGCCACATCTGTCGTGGACTCCATGCCAACTGGTAGCCATTCCACGATGAGCATTGGAAATTGTACCTGATCTATTTCTCGATGGGTCTCTTATTTGCATCTTAATTCAATCAATATTCAGTGGGGTTGAGATGAAGAAATTCTTAAGACCATGTTTGGAAATGTTCTTGGCAAGATCCAGGAAGGGTTCTATGTGAGCGTAAGCTAGCTAGGGGAACATCAACACACAAAGATCTTTCTGCTTTTTCTCCACCATTGTCGATGGGACCACCAAAATTTAAGCGTAGTGGTACATAAGGAAGTAGTCCTCACCTAACCTGGCTCTAATACCATGTTAAGGATTGTAGATCAAATGTAGTATGTTAAAGAGGGACGCTTCTTGTAATTGTATTGCAGTGTTTTCCAATATGTTCCAAGGGAAGCCTAATGAGAATAATATATATGATTTAATGGGGCATGTCTCTTCATGAGACACGCCCTATCACAAGTGTGTTGATTCATAACATATCATGTGATTCTCTCTCTCTCTCTCTCTCTCTATATATATATATATATATATATATAAAATTCTTTACACAATGTATAATTAAATCTCTCATTAAATATATATGAAGTTATGTACATATATACAATGAAGAATCATTATACACACACACACACACACACACACACACTTAAATATATCTTCTTCATGTTTTTTCATATTCAACTGAAGCTATAAAAACATCAACAAAATGGTTTTTTTTTTTGATAAGAAATATGATTCCCAAGATGGATGTATATGCATATTTCTCTTATTTTATGATAGTAAAAAAATAGTCTCGGTACAAGAGGCATAACTTGTAATTGCATCGTTGGATCTTGATGAATTTTGGATATATGGTTGTTAACCTATTTTTATAAAAACTAACCAAAGTGATTGACCTAATATTGTATAGGTTGAAATTTATAAGGAGCAAAGGTCTGATCTAGAAAATTGGAAGGTTAAATGAAGATCCAAATGGAGCATTCTTGCAATATGGAAGGTAACCGAGATTGGTAAATTGTTGTGATTCAAATGATGATTGGATGGAGTATGGATGCAATATGAAGGTAATGGTCATGATTCAAATGATGGTTCATTTCTATTGTGTTGATTGATTCGTTGAAATTATTGTGAAGGTGTGTGATTAGATGCTTGTGATGCATTGATCAAAGATGTTATTTGTGGACATGTTAAGTTTTTGATTGGGTATAGTTGAATGCCTTGATGAAAGATTTTGATTGGTTCCTAGAATGGTTAAGGGTCCTAGTGAATATTTGATAAGAGTTACATGAATTGGTGAAGGAGATTTATTGTTTGGATTATGCCTCTAAATATGTGAATAGGTTGATGAACATATGTTTTGATCACTATGATCCTTGGGAGCTGGTACTGTTCCATGATGTTCTGCATCATATTTTGCATCAAGGATCTCCCATGATTTCTTGTCTATAATGGTTGGCATAATCTTTTCAAGAACAAAATCATCCAATCCTTGTCCAACTATCTACAAAGCCCTTATATCATTTTCCCTATTTTCTTCAAACTTTTTCTTTTCATCAACACTCAAGGTAGACTTAGCTAGTGGTTCTCTATAATCGTTTTCAACTATTTCAATTAACTTTAATGAACAAAGCATTACTCTCATTCTATATGACCAATTCTTATATTTCTTGCCAGAAAATATTAGAATTAGAAGTTGAAAATTGATGAATGCCATACTTCTCAAAAATAAAAACTCCAAAAGCCAATTAGGGCAACAAAATTCTTATACATCTAACTACTTTACTTACTGATTTATTTTAATTTTCATCAAATCTTCAACCAGCGACTCTAGCTATGACTTTGATTCTTTCCTTTAAAAAAAACTCCTTTTGACAATATCAGCGATCACCAAAGATAACTTATTTGTACCCTTTTGACCTCTTCATCAATGATCTAGATTCTCGCGACCTGATCCTAATCCGTGATAGCTCCAAACTCCTTAGACTGCGACAAACATGCATCTATCCTCATCATATTGACATCAATATTATATTCATACCACCTCAATTTTTTGGCAAGAAACTTCTATAAACACTTTATAAACTCAATGCTCACGATTTTATCTGTCTTCTATTGGAAATACAGTCACTATTGGCATATTTAGTACTCCTAAGTTCCTAACACTATCAACCTAAAATTTTCTTACTTCTTCATCAAACCCTCTTTTTGGCGGTGGCTAAATCTCTATGACAACATAAATATGTGCAATCTCTAGCAATGATCTTGGCAGTGAATTCCAGCTACAAACACTTCTAACCATCTACTCCTTTAATCTGGCATTTATACACATGCCCAAGATCTCATCTACTCTGATACAACTGTGAAGTGGGCAGAGGTAAGTAGGGAAAAATAGGGGAACATGGGAGACCAATGTGCTACGAAACAACATAAACACATTTTTTTATTATTATATTACAAACATATTACGTTCACCTCTATAAATAGAGGGTTGAGGAGTTCTCTAGAACCTAAAGTAGTAAACAGATATGAAAAATGTGAGAGTCATCTAGAATGATGGTGAAGTGGTAGTTTGAAGAAAGCTCCAAATAATGCAGTTCATGTAGTTGGTTAATTGATGGTAGAAATTAATAACTAACAACAAAATAAAGAGTATTATGCCAACATTGAAATTTCAATGCATATATCTGTGATAGATTAATTACTTGGCACAAACAATATGTCACAGATGTATTTAAGGCATAATAGACTGGTGAATTCCCGGAAAAAGATAGATCATGAACAATTATAAACAATAGACAGATTGAGCATTTGAATCACAATATTATGATATGAATTACAATTTTGTCTCTAACGGAGACTTGGCAAAATTGTGCAAATGAGTAGATTAGGGTGGCTGTGAACTATCAAAAGTATGGTTACAAATTATGAAGAGCCTTGCACTTGTGAAACTATAAACAAGGAATCCAATTTCCAATTCCCACTGAAATTGTAGATACAAACTACAAGATAATTAACCCATCGATGATGAACATTATGCTCAATCATCCCCCTTATAAAGACTTTCATGGTGTCTGGAAAATTAAAATAGGTCAAGGCCAACATTTTATTATTTTATTAGTTTGGCCCCATTTATTATATCTTTACATTAATTAATTATAGAAGCCCTTGTTTAAATTTAGTACTACTAAACTAATAAACTTAATTAAATTACATCCAAATAATTGGGGACATTACAAGACCCCAAAACTTCAATTTTTAATGTCCGCCTCTTTGATAATAAGAAAACCTCATACATTGTGTTCCTTGAGCTAATTTGTTTGAAACATAACCAAGACCTTCATTCTTCAGCCTCATAATTGAATGAACGGGCTCTCTAATTTCTTGTCCATCTTTTTGCAAACAAATCACCTGGATCACACGATGCATCACAAATGGAAGGCTTCAACTTGAGACTCATCTTTTCTTTTTCCAACATTCATATTTGTTCTTCCAAATCTTCAATCTTCTTCTTGCATATTGCAAGCAATTAATCTAAGTGCACATTATGTTCTTTCAATTTTTGTATATCAAACGTTCAAAAATTATTTTCATTTTCAAGAAAAAATTATTTTTCCTCTAGTTTTTCATTTCTTATTTTATCGTTTTCCAATTCTTTTTCAAGATTCTAAATTTCACATAAATATTCACATCTTTCTTTTCCTAAGTTTGTCAAACTTCCTAACTATTGTGAATTAAATTTTTCTTATTTCTTTCACTTCTTCCTCCAAACAATCCTTCTCACAAATTAAATTTGCATTTTTCTTCTTCACTTTTTAACCAATTTTCCCCATTGAAAACAAATTAAATTTACCTAATATTACGACTTCACAATTTTCTCCTTTGTTGATTCCTATCGTAAACCATCGACTTCTTATATTCAAGTATCTACCTCTTTTTTATGCAAAATTTTTAAAGCATACAAAAATAAATACAAGCTGCACTACAAAGATCATTTTTAAGATCTGTAATCCTTCTTTGAACGACAAAATGTTTCAAAAATTTCAAATTTGCAGACCTTTCATCCAACAAATGCTTTGTCTTCATATAGTTGGCTTTCTTCTATCTTCACATTTCATTTGTGCACACACAATCTCACAAATGCTTGTTTAACTGGAACACTTCCCTAGATATTCTTGGTCTGATACCAAATATAGTTTCTAAACTACATAGTAAATAAACACAAATCTACAAAAAATAGAGAATTTGCAATAAAAAAATATACAAGAATTTTACAAACATAAACATCTTTTATTTATCTAAAATCGATTATATCATGCCTGCATCTAGAAGTCTTATATTCTCTTAGCACACAAACATGATTTTCAGATTTGACCACAATGATAACTTGGACTTGACATTTACATACATAAATTTTAAAGAAACAAAAAGTATTTAAACATAGAACTTACTATGTATGAAAAAATAATACCAAAGTCTAATTTAGAGTGTCTTCCTAAGAATGGTATGTTATCTCTATTGAGCCTTTTAAGGTTGTCATTAGTACCAAAGGTTTGTAAGGATATCGGTCGGTTACTTACAATGAGCTAATCGATAACATAAAGCAGAACAGACAAGTTGGTAAAGTAGTATACCGAGTAGCAGACAGTTTGCCGAGCACCAACAGACATCGACATCGACAGACAGTAAACACCAAGCATCACAGTATACACCGATCAGTTTACACACTGTTTACCGAGGATCACAAGAAATGGCATAGTAATCAGACATGACACATTCTTCTATGAAAATAGTTACAACAATTTATAAAATGTTTTACGAAGTTTGAGGAACATTTAATGTGATGATATTAATTAAATACAATGTATATCTTTTGTAATAGTTGATCTAGGTTATTATTGTACACCACAGATCTTAGGGTTATGACTATATTGTGTAACCAAATTTTGTTAAAGCGGCAAAAATAGAACACTATATATTTGTGTGTTCGCATCATTTTTGAAGTGAGATGATATATGAATCATGGAGCACTTGAAGCATTTGCCTATCTTCAAGTCTATTAGTTAACAAAACAGAACCGAGTATAGAGGAATTCAGATTGAGTAGAATCAGCAGAGGCTACCGAGTAGTTCAGAGCAGAGATTCATCACAAGTAAGGTGATATTTTATCAAAGCTTATAGATCTGTATCAGACAATTGAGTGTCAAATAGTAGATAATTACCTATTGCTTTCTGAAAATTGTAATAGAGTTTTTGGATAAAATCTCTTAATAGAGTAGACTTAACAACCTTATGTAAATCTCTTAACCGAGTGCACACTTCATTAGCATTGTTAAAATTCTATAACTAGGTAGATCTAGCCGATCTAACATGTCACTCCTAATAGGGTGAGATCACCAGAAGTGATCAAAACTTGTAGCCCTAACAGGCAAACCTTTTCTATCTGCTGTAGTGAAGAATTTGTGGGTGTCATCCCTAGCGCAATTTTTACCTTCTTACAAGGGTTTATGCATTACCAAAATACTTGTGTCATGTGATTGTTATATTAATTTCATGTTGTTTACTTACTTAAGTGGATGATTGATTCATGCAATTAGATTCAAGTTGTTTTGATCAGTTATCACTATTTATAGTTATAGATCTGAAAGGTTTACAAGTAAAGTTTTTTTGAAGGCACTGATTCACACCTCCCCTCTCAGTACCTATCTCTCCTAATTCCAACAATTGGTATCAGAGCTTAGTTCTCTTATTTAACAGTTTAACCACTAAAGGGTAAAGATCTAAGTCATGGAGTGATACAAGCTTGACAAGACTATTGAGAATCAGAAGATGCGAATGCAAATGTTTATGGAACAATATAAGCAAGCCAAGGAAGGACTGAAGAAATTACTGGATGGAAGGAAGAACCTAGCTATACTATAGAATGAAATCGGTTACCATGAAGAACCTATTGATGAAATATTCAAGCATGTTGGATTCAGTTCTAGAAGCATCTCTGATGGATCTGAAAGCATAATCACTGATCTATCTAAAAAGAATCAATATTTAACTGATCAAGTGAAAGCACTACAAATCGGTCAAGAATCTCAGATGGTGAGAATGGTAGAAACAATGAACAAAGAAAAACAAGATGAGCAAGAAAGAAATCTGGCAATCGATGACCGAAGACAGATGAGTGAACAACTTCAAACTAAAGAGAGTGAGATACAAAGACTCACTGACTGACATTTCCAAGTAACTAATCAAGTGATGACTATGAATCAAGAGGTAAACCGAGTGAATGCAGAATTGTCAAGAAAACTAGAAGATGTTGCAAGACTTAGAGAAAAGAATGAGAAGCTGAGAAATGAAGTGAAAAATCAACAAAAACAAAATGAAAGGAAGAAACTTGTTGAGGACAACTCTAATAAGATTGATGACTTTTTGACTAATCAGAGAAGATTTGGGAGCAAAGCCAGCATAGGCTACACCAGTGAAGGAGAAACATCACAACAAGCTAAACAAGTCAACACCAGTTAAAATAAAAAACCTAAAGTGTTGACATGTTATCACTGTGGCAAACTAGGACATACATCTAATGTGTGCAGAAGTAAAGTACAAGGTAAACCTCTTGTCACTCCTAAGTTTAATGGATATTGTTACTACTATGGAAAGTTTGGACATCCTGCTTATGAGTGTAGAGCTAAGAAAAATGATCTTGCTAATAATACCACTATGGAGAAAATATGCTATACTTGTAACAAGCATGGACACACTGTATGAGAATGTAAGGCGAAAATGAAACAAGTTTGGACACCTAAGGAGAAACCACAACGTAGGCCATATCAATCAAAGAGACAAGGTAAATCTTATGTTTGGGATTATAATACATGGACTAATTGTGTTGTATGTGGTAGATACGAACACATTGCAGCAAACTGTTAAGGAAAGAGTCAGATTGGACAATCAAGAAGTTGGACAAACTCTGGGATGGATTGTATGCACTGCCATAAAGTCAGTCATTTAAGCAAGAACTGCAGAGACTGAGCACCAGAAGAGAACCATATATTTGAAAGTGGATATACTATTGTAGATATCATGAAGTTAAGAAACAGTTTGTGGAAGAAGGCATCTAATGAGAATGCTGAGTCAAGTAATGTTGTTGGTGAAACCTTGTCCACTAGATCAGGTGACATCGATACTTCCACTTAAGGTGAAATAGGTATGTATGGGACTAACATTTCAAAAGATCACATTTTACATACAGTTCCTTATGCATAATCTTCTTATACCAATCAGCATGAACAAATATGCACTATGGTTAGTTGTCATGAGTTAACAATGATATATAGACGGTAAAAGAGAGACCGAGAGTTGGTTACCCATCGGTAATCACTATCTAAGGTTAACCAAGCACATGTATCAATCGATGAAGAAACTCTATGATAACCGAGTAGATGAAAATTTTAGTTGTCACCAAGCTGATAGTTGTTTCGTACTAGAAGTTACATCAAGCATTTACTGCATAAAAGTTTGAGCAGGAACATCGAAAAGTCTATAAATACATGGGAACAGAGTTCATTTTTACAATGCAATTTTGAAGAGTGGAGAATTCAAAGAGCAAAGTTTGAGCTAAAAGATTTTCAGAAGGATTCAAGGCTATGCTAGATCGAACCAACATCACTCTTCATGATACCGAGTAAGTTCATTTGCGATCAAACACTTCTTATCCTGCTAGTTGCTGAAACCCTAGAATTAATTTATGGCATCTACATTGTCTGCAAGAAAAACTCAAAGTGTTGAAGAGGAAGTTAATCTAATCATTAGGGAAAATTTTGATGAACCTAAGTTTAAGCCATATCCTAAGGTCGTAGCACAAATAGATACAATGGGTGCATTTTTTAGCATACTAGAAAGGGTTTTATTGACAGAAGACGTAAGGTCTTATATTCATTGCAAAATTGGAGAAGTTGGAGACTTTGAAATTGTTGCAGCATATCAACTACTCTGTGGCCTTAATGGAAAAATGAAATCAGACTACAAGAAGATTGAGGAATTAGGGTTATCGTGTTTCATACACTTTCCACAATCATTTAAATCAGATTGGATCAGAATCATTTTGAGTAGATATCACAATGACAAATTATGGTTGGATAAACTGATTGAGGTCAACAAGAAAATAATCAGTAGGGTTAGTGGGCTCCCTACAACTAACAAGGCTAAGGCCTTTTATAGTTCTTCATGACCAAATGTTGAGAAATTTACTGGAGCACAATGGGATGGTTGGGCATTGAAGATTTCAATAATCAAGGACCCAATAGTCAAATTTGTAGCACATGTGATTGGGTACAAGTTATTTCAATTGAGCAGACTCAACAACGTACCCTACAGTGCAGTAGACATGGCACACAAAATTTTAGTAAAAGGTCACTAGGTTGATCTTGTCGAGGTACTGTTTCATCAACTTCAGGAGAATATGAAGACCGTAAGGAAAAAGAAGTCTAACACATGTAAGTTCAGATCTCTACTTGCATGCATATTCCTCTATTTAAAAAAGTATGTGCCTGGCACCGGTAAAGTAAATTGGATACTAGATGTACTGATAACAAAACAAATTGGTGAAATGATGAATAAGTTAGGAGATAAGTTGAATGTATAGTTTAATGCACACTTCACATAATTTCAATCTAAAATGCATAAAAGAAGCAGAATTCTGAGGGAATTAGTTCAAAAATTTGAGAATGACATATGTTTTGTGCTCAACATCGATTATACTTTGATAAAAGTAGTTGAGCCTAGGATAAAATGGTTGGCATTGATGGGATATGAAATAAACCATGATTTTTCACTGAAATCTATCAATGCACTACTTGCACTACCCAAAGATCCCATTTCCACTAGGTTTGGAGTATATGAAGAAGCCAAATCTAGAATCTCAACAAATATTGAGATCAGTAAAATAACTATAAAGGTAAAGAAGATGAAGAAAAATCTCACTACTAAATATGGAGATGGGTCTGACACATTTGAAGAAACATTGATTGAACAGGAAATCGAAGGTCAGCTACAATTAGCTGAAAAACCATATGATAGTGAGGAAACCAAGTTTGACAAAGAAGTAGATCCTACACTAGTTCTTCCTCCTGAAATTCCTATAAAGAAGCAGTCACCTGTACATGAAGGTATGAAGACACGATCATCAACTTCAGCACCACTTACCGATAAGGAAGAAGAAGAGAAAGTAACAAAAAGAAGAGCAACTACACCGACAAGGAAATACATTAAGAGAAAGAAAAAGGCTATAGCTGAAGCACCAAAGAAAAGGAGAAAATTCATAAGAAATAAGGAAGATCTTGAGGATACTGAGATAAAAGATGATGTTAGTCAATTCAAAGTGGTCAGTAACAAGGCAAAAACAATAGATGAAATCATTGAGGACATAATTGAACATGGAGACCTTACTGATCCCTTACTAGACAGATTTGACAAAATGTCAAAAGAACATCAAACCAAGATTGAAGAGGTTGTCATCCAAATGATGATAAAATTCAAGAAAGTTCCAATGGAATTTTCCTATGCATTACTGAAGAAATTGGATGATACAATTACTGAAAATGGGCTATTGCACTAGACACTGAGAAGAGAAAGAGAGAATGCTCTCTAGTTCAGGCAGCTACACATTTAAGCTTTGGAGAAGTTAGTGAATACTTGACCAAATACCAAGAAAACTTTATGATCAAGAATAGAGCCTTAATGATCATGGATGACAATGTAGTAGATATGGATATCACAACTGATTCTATATGGACATCAATTTTGAAGGTCGAAGAAAAAGCTGAACAAGAAGCATTCTTGAACCTGTTTAAGAAGAGACACAATTCTAAAGGTAAAGGTATTTGTATTGATGAGGGTGTTAGAATAACTGAGAGGGGGGTGAATCAATTATGTAGTGTCGTGAAACAAAATGTATAATTCAAAACTATTTCTTCAATTTCTGCTCGTCAGTAAACAATAAATACTTTCACTATCTATGCTTTTACCGATTACCAGTCTAATACTATAGCAGTTTATTAATCAAATCTAACATGTAACATGTAAAGAATGATAACAAACAAATATCACAATCAACACATAACACAAGAGATTTAACATGGAAACTCTGTAAAGGGAAAAACCGCCTGGGACTAACAACCCAAAAATTGTTCACTCTTCTGAAGTGAGGTCGGTTAAGACCCAACCCTGTTAAAGGTTTACAAACACACTGTCAGGTGTGACCTTGTTAGAGGATTTTAGACTAGAAGTTATCATCCAACTAGCATTCACTATGGGGTTGACAGGATAACATTGTTCATTCTATGAATGATACATCATAAGACTTTTAGAGTCCACTCGGTTAAGAGATTTTGACTGTATACAATGGTTAAATATGTAACAGTAAATGACCTACCTTAATACAACTTCAATTATAGATTATAGATCAATATTTAGTCCATACAAATCCTTCTGATCAATATTTCACTTTAGATTCAATACTGTATCAACTTACTGTCCATCAGTAATTGTACTCTGTAGCTCAGTAATTGTTCTACAGCTCAGTTCTTACTAACCAGTATGATTAGAATGCATGAAAAAATTATTCACGCAATTTTCTTGTAGCTTCTACTTCTTTCGGCATTCCTTCATAAATTTTTTTTTTCTCTTATATAGACGAGTAAATGGTTTTCTTCTCCACCATCAAATTTTGCCGCTTAACCACATTCATAGATTTTGCTGCTTCAAACTTTCTCGGTACTTGTGTCAATAACATGTTTCAATCTTCTCCGTTAGATATTCCCTGAATATTGTCAGTCATCGATCTATGTAACAAACATTATTTGTTACCTCGATGTTATTGTTATACACTGAATTTGTGCCTCTGATCTCAAGCTCTTGTAGTCTTGATAATCCAGTATAACATGGGAATCATCTCAAGGTTGTGGGACCTTTTGCTAACCGAGATGAGACCTCCAGATTGTAGGCTGGTTCCTCTTAGATAATCACCCTTATTTGCTTCTAACAGGAAAGTAAACTTTTGAGGGAAAGGGATAGAAGGAGTGCATGAAAGGGAAATGACAGGAAAGCAAATCTACCTACTAGGTGATGCACCAAAACTAAGGTTTGGATCTCAGTATAGAGGGATGAAACCAATGAAGGAATTAGGTCCAATAAGTTACAACTCACTAGATAGGCTTGCATAAGTATTTCATAGGAGGGTCTGAACAAAGGCTCAACCTATGACCTGCAAACAAACATCCTTATCTGTAACTAGGTGTAGGAATGAGACAAGGCTGCTAGGGGCTGTAGTATACCCACAAAACACCTAAATCAGATCAGACACAGGAAACACACAAAATTGTAGAAAGCAAGAGGAATCAGGAAACCTAAGATATCATTGAAATCATGCATACACTTTGATCCAATAAGAGAGAATCCAGACAAGCAAGCATGAGGACAACAAGAATATCATAGAATACTTGCAATATTTGAATAATCAATGGGAATTTTACAATTGTAGAAAGTTAAGGAGTAGAAAGAATGCCTTCAATAACCTCTAGGGAAAGAAACTTTCCTTTTTTACAATTGGCCAATTCTGAGCCCTACAGGCTCCAAAAAAAGAATATATAAATCCCCTGCACGCAGGTAGGAGTCAAACTCCTAGGGCTACATAGGTATGCATAAAATAATCTGGCCCTAAAACAGTCACTTCTGATCATAAATATCTTCTCTAAATATCATGGCCGATCAGATATTTCTCCCTTTGTGTGTCCATCTTTGAATTGATCAACCTGCAGACACAAAAGCCTGGATTCAACAACCTCCCTACAAGCCCATACCATGAATGAACAAAATCTAATTTTTAGATCCCAAAAAGGACCCAAAATGGCTGCCCAAAAGATCTCTGCAAATTCTCCCAACTGCAACTACCTCTGAAATCATCAATTTTCATTAGCTACCCACACTTGTAAATGCTCATCTTGGAAGAGAACCCATGAAAAAAAGATGCATCACTTAAAAATACCACTGGTCACATGATCGCATGAGCTGAAAAAGCCTCATGCGATCATGCGACAAGCTTCGCTGAATACTACCACCGCTTGACACACAAATGCATGGACTTGTGAGATCCACCACCTGTAGCTACTAACGGCTTGTCACATGGTCACATGGGCTCGAAAGAGCCCATGCAATCATGCAACCAACCATAAGAGGTTACCTAATAACTGCTAGCGGCACCACTGAAATTGCTGGCGTTGACTGCAAGAATAACCCTGAGTTCACCCTGGGTTCACTTTACCTTTTGGTCGCCAAGTTGCATGAACCTTTCCTTAACCCCAAGCCTATCTAGCGACTACGCAAAATAAGCTAACCGTGCAACTGCGCTCTTTCTTTACCAACCCCGGGCCCACAGACCGTTGCACCATTTTTGAAAAAATCAACGGTCACATGATCGCATGAGATGAAAGGCCTTCATGTGATCATATGACAACCTTGAGAAAACATGGCTCTTCACCACCAATGACACCTCAGGCCCACAAAAAATAGCCACCTGCCAAACCCTTTCCACGTGGCTCAACTAGAACCAAACACACGGCTGGACCCACGACCACACCAACTGAAAGCATCAGGAGGATCTAACGGTGGTCGTATGATCACATGGGACTGAAAGATCCCATGCAAACATGTGACCACCATAGATCTTACATCTACGTGGGCCCATGTTACCTTTGTCGATCACCAGCCAGCCACCGAAGTCAAAGACCCGCTAACCGTCTATCACATAGTTGCATGCGGTCAAGGGGCCGCATGTGATCATGAGACCAACTGCATGACGCCACCCTCATCAGCTTGGAGTTAACTACAAGATGCCCACCGTGAACCACTAATGATTTGTCACATGGTCGCATGGGCTGGGAAGAGCCCATGTGATCATGTGACTAACCGTAAGATTCTACCACTGACCGCCACTGTAGAAGTTGACCACCGAAGACCATGCATGATACCACATCAATGGTTGTCGTATGATCTCATGGGATCAGAAGATCCAATGTGATCATGCGACAGCTATCGAATCTTCATTGTGCTAGCACGACCTTAGGCACTGGGATCCACCTATCGGAGTTGCGCGCTTAGGGTTGAAAATGCAGAAGGTGCCAAAAACATAGAGGGTTTTCAAGTGAAGGTTGAAAACACACTGAATTTTCAGAGCAGAGAGGTCGAAAACACACCAAACCTTCGAACCAAAAGGCAGAAACATCTTGAGCCTACAAAGAGGAGGTCAAAAACACACTGGGTTTTCGACACTAGAGCATTTCACTTGGAAAATAGGGCTGTGGATGAAAATGAACGTGAGGGAAATTTTGGGTAACATTTTGGCAACCTCTGTGGGCTGTCAGTCTGCTAGACATTTAGACCAGCTGCCTTTATGTATCCATTGGGCACGGGGTCATTTCTGGAACACAAAAACTTGATAGGGGCAAAAACTGAATTGGGGAGACAAACTTGTGCACGAGCACTTCTTGGAAAGAAGGAAACTACTCTAGAAAATAGGGGAAAGAAAATAGGAAAAACCTACCTAAGCTAACCAGTTACAAAAAACTTGGTCAAACAAAGCCATTCACTGGCATGTTGAAGTAGCTACCTTTCCTTCTTAGGATATTTTGCATCGGGCACATGAGGATAGCTATGAAGATAAGAGGCATACAAAGATTTGGCAAATGAGGATGCACTGCCTCTACAAAAACAAGATCAAGTTCACTCAGCTCAAATGGATCAAATGGAGGTGTCCTAGTGAACTCCTTTTGGGCCAAGTATCTGATGGGGCAGCCTCTTGAAAGTCTGAAGGTAGGAATTTCATTGCTAGTTTCTCCTTTATCTTCATGGTTGCCCTCCATCATAGACAACCATGACAACTCCTCATCCATAGTGAGGGGACTGTCATCTTCCTCTTTTAAACCAGCCAAGAGCTCATTACAATTAGGCTCCACACACAAGCCATCAATGATGCTTCCCAAATAATCCTTGCCAAGGCTCTGGTTATCTTCTGTACATTGGGAAGCGTCCTCCTCAAAAATGAGATCAAGATCATGAATTAACATATCTTCAGGATCAACCTCTTCTAGCTACTGCAATTTTATAGAGGTGGCTATGATCACATCTTCCTCATCTAGCTCAACAAAACTAGATAGCTTATCCAACAAGCACAAGGCATCCATTATAAAATCAACCTCCTATTGATGATAAACCTTTTGTTCTGACTGACCTTCAGCCATAGGCAATGGCATGGTCTCTTCTGCATCATCAAAAAAAGGAGGGAGTTCATCATACAAATCAGCCAAGAGCTCAGGCTAAGCATCAATGTCCACCTCCACACCTTGCTGCTCATTTTCACCATAGTCATCACTCTGCACTGATACCTCAGATTTCTTCTCCTCTTCAAATGGAAGTTCATTTTCTACCAGTCCTTGCTCAGACACCAGGCTAGTGTCCTTGCAAAGGCTTGGCATCTGATAGCTAGGAGGAAGAGTCCATTGTGGTATCCATATCACTTCATCATCCTGAGAAACCAGAGGGGCCTCTTGGGATGAAATTTTTTCTTGAACAGGCTGCTCTTGCAAAGTGGTAGGCTAAATCACAAGCACAGGCTCTTGAATAGAATTTTTTGCCTTAAAACTTGGGATGTGAAACTGAGGGAGAGAGGGGGGGAACAAAGAAGGCATAGCAGCTTTAAAGCTTGGAAATGAATGCTTAGCAGGCTCCTCATGTGTAGGATCTTGAGACAAATGGGCCCTCCAGCTTGGAATCTTAGGCCTAGGAGCCTCTTGTTGAGCAATCAGTGATCTCAACCTTGCTGTCTCAATTTTAGCTCAACATCTGATCTCTTCTTGAAACTCTCTTGCTTGCTACCCATCAACAAGAACCTCTGTCATTTGGTAAGGAGCTACCCCTTGCTCATAATTTTGAGCCTCCTTCTCTCTCTGCTCCTTGAGCTCAGATACTTGTTTGACTAAATCAAGCAACAAACTCTTTGCCTCCTGCATCTCCTTGAAGTCTGAGCTCAGAGTCTACATCTACTGCTGAATAGGTTGAGAAGGGGAGGGTGGGTGGTAAGCATGAAGGGGAAGCTAGCCTTGCATCTATTATTGTGCCTCTTGTGCCCATGATCCATCTTGCCTGAGAGCTCTCTCATAACTTTGCACAAGGGCAAATTCATTTAGCTTTGGGTGACTTTGGTAAGGCTGAAAACTAGCTGGTTGAGCATTACTCTCATGATATGATGGTGAGTAACCTGACTATCCATAGAAACTTGACATGTCTACTCATGCAATTAGCTAGGATTTGAAAATGAAAGCTTGAAAACATACCAGCATCCGATCTTTGAAACCAGTAGACTTTCTAGAGTCGCTAGATATGCAGCAAAATGACCTCTTCTAGGCCTGTAGCATGCTACCAGCATATCAGAGATAGCATACCTTGAACATGAATTTGAACTTCAGTCCCACCGGGCGTGTCAAAAATTTTTATACACTAAATTTGTGCCTCTGATCCCAAGCTCTCGTAGTCTTGATAATCCATTATAACATGGGAATCATCTCAAGGTTGTGGGACCTTTTGCTAATTGAGATGAGACCTCCAGATTCTAGGTTGGTTCCTCTTGGATAATCACCCTGATTTGCTTCTAACAGGAAAGTAAAATTTTGAGGGAAAGGGATAGGAGTGCATGAAAGGGAAATGATAGGAAAGCAAATCTACCTACTAGGTGATGCACTGAAACTGAGGTTTGGATCTCAGTATAGAGGGATGAAACCAATGAAGGAATCAGGTCCAATAAGTTACAACTCACTAGATAGGCTTGCATAAGTATTTCATAGGAGGGTCTAAACAAAGGCTCAACCTATGACCTGCAAACAAACATCCTTTTCTACAACTAGGTGTAGGAATGAGACAAGGCTACTAGGGGCTATAGTATACCCACAAAACACCTAAATCAGATCAGACACAGGAAACACACAAAATTATAGAAAGCAAGAGGAATTAGGAAACCTGAGATATCATTGAAATCATGCATACAATTTGATCCAATAAGAGAGAATCCAGACAAGCAAGCATGAGGACAACAAGAATATCATAGAATACTTGCAATATTTGAATAATCAATGGGAATTTTACAATTGCAGAAAGTTAAGGAGCAGAAAGAATGCCTTCAATAACCTCTGGGGAAAGAAACTTTCCTTTTTTACAATTGGCCAATTTTGAGCACTACAGGCTCCAAAAAAAGAATATATACATCCCCTGCACACAGGCAAGAGTCAAACTCCTAGGCCTACATAGGTATGCATAAAATAATTTGGCCCTAAAATAGTCACTTCTGATCATAAATGTTTTCTCTAAATATCATGGATGATCAGATATTTCTCCCTTTATGTGTCCATCTCTGAATTGATCAACCTGCAAACACAAAAGCCTAGATTCAACAACCTCCCTACAAGCCCATACTGCCATGAATGCACAAAATCTAATTTTTAGATCCAAGAAAGGACCCAAAACAGCTGCCTAAAAGATCTCTGCAAATTCTCCCAACTGCAACCACCTCTGAAATCATCAATTTTCCTTAGCTACCTACACTTGTAAATGCTCATCTTGGAAGAGAACCCGTGAAAAAAAGATGCACCGCTTAAAAATACCACTGGTCTCATGATCGCATGAGCTAAAAAAGCCTCATGCGATCATGCAACAAGCTTCACTGAATACTGCCACCGCTTGACACACAAACACCTGGACCCACGAGATCTGCCACCTATAGCGGTTAATGGCTTTTCATATGGTCGCATGGGCTTAGAAGAGCCCATGCGATCATTCGACCAACCGTAAGAGGTTACCTGATAATTACTGGCGGCACCACCGAAACTGCTAGCATTGACTACAAGAATAACCCTGGGTTCACCCTGGGTTCACTTTTCCTTTTGGTCACCAAGTCACATGAACATTTCCTTAACCCCGGGCCTATCTGGTGACTATGCAAAACAAGCTAACCATGCAACCGCGCTCTTTCTTTACCAACCTCAGGCCCATAGACCGTTGCACCATTTTTGAAAAAATCAACGGTCGCATGATCGCATGAGCCGAAAGGCCTTCATGCGATCATGCGACAACCTTGAGAAAACATGGCTCTTCACCACCAATGACACCTCGGGCTGGCCCACAAAAAAATAGCCACATACCAAACCCTTGCCACATGGCCCAACTGAAACCGAACACATGGCTAGACCCACGACCACACCAATCGAAAGCATTAGGAGGATCTAATGGTGGTCATATGATCACATGGGACCAAAAGATCCCACACGAACATGTGGACACTGTAGATCTTGCATCTACATAGGCCCATGTTACCTTTGCCAACCACCAGCCACCCACCGAAGTCAAAGACCCACTGACCGTCTGTCGCATGGTCACATGTGGTCAAGGGGCCACATGCGATCATGCGACCAACCGCATGACACCACCCCCACTGGCTTGGAGTTAACTATGAGATGCCCACCATGAACTATTGACAGTTTTTCGCATGGTCACATGGGCTCAGAAGAGCCCATGTGATCATGTGACTAACCGTAAGATTCTACCACTGATTGCCACCGTAGAAGTTGATCGCTGAAGACCATGCATGATACCGCATCAATGATTGTCAGATGATCTCATGGGATCAGAAGATCCCATGCAATCATGTGATAGCCATTAGATATTCACTGCACTGGCATGGCCTTAGGCACTAGGAACCGCCTGTCGGAGTTGCGCGCTTAGGGTCAAAAACGTAGAAGGTGCCGAAAACACAGAGGGTTTTCAAGTGAAGGTCGAAAACACACCAAATTTTTAGAGTGGAGAGGTCAAAAACACACTAAATCTTCGGACCAAAAGGTAGAAACATCCCGAGCCTGTAGAGAGGAGGTCAAAAACACACTGGGTTTTCGACACTTGAGCATTTCACTTGGAAAACAGGGCTATGGCTGAAAATGAACGAGAGGGAAATTTTGGGCAACAGTTATACTCTTGCCAAATCATCAATCTTATCTGCTAAATTAATCATTTAATTCATTATGTTCTACTTGGTTAACAAAGAAAGTGTCGGTGAACACTGCTTGGTTAATATTGCGATCAGTATACACTACACTCCGTCGGTGTATACTAGAAATGCTTCATTTACCGACAACACTGCTTTGTGTCTTTCAGCTTTATACTTCATTATAGATGAATGCAACATAATAAAGTCAATATCATCAAGTCATAGACTCATCAACAAGTTACACAATGTGTTCCTTATCCTCATCTGTCATGTACATCTTTATCCATGTAGATTTCTTTGTTCCTCATCTCTTTCACCTTCCTTCAGATGTCTCGGTATAGTAACTTACAAGATAAGTGTTGTCAAACTAGTTGACATCAATGACAACATAATACTGATTTAATCATTACATATCTAATCAGCAACTCCTCTATGATCTTTAATCATAGATTGTTCAATTAGATTCCAAATTAGTTGTAGTTCAACAATCTCTCCCTTTGGCATTGATGGAAACTCAAGTAATATGAAATGTACCATACACATACCAAACATATATTCTACAACTTAGTGAACAAAATGTTGTAATTCAAATAGACTTAATATGTTTAATCACTACGTTACTAAACAACATTAAATAGTACAACTTTACCATTCTACAGTTGTGATCTTTTCAATTCTCCTGTTCCGCTTCTGTTCTCTGTAACTGATCTTTAATACTCTATCTCATTCAGATTGTCTCTCCCTTAGATAATTCTCATCAATGCTTGTTCCTTTTCATATCTTGTTTATCTCTCCCATTTTTCATTTCATATTGTTTATCTCTCCCTTTTATAGCAATGCCAAAGAAACAAATAAATAAACAATTCTGTCTTACTCTGTATCTCTGAACACTGATATTCCAATCGGTTCAAGTTCTCAAACTTAATCACAACCTTGAACATGATTCAAAGTGTGAACTATGCTACATCAACATGAATAATCTACTGATACAAGTAGGCTGATGCAATAACCAAATCACCTTAGTGACCAATAGACAGGGGACAGACCCCAAGTCTAGTCCTTAAGTATTCAAATGTGTCCTTCGGTAGGGGTTTTGTAAAAATATCTGCAAGTTGTTCTTTAGATGTAACAAATTCTAACTTCACTTTCTTCTCTTGCACTTGTTCTCTTAAGTAATGATACTTAATAGATATATGCTTTGTCTTAGAGTGCATCAGAGGATTCTTTGAAATATTAATAGCACTAGTGTTGTCACAATATATAATCATCGGGTCAGTGATTACCTCATTCATTCCTTCCAACACTTGTTTGATATATGCAATATTTGAATAGTTAGTAGTAGTAGCAACATATTGTGCTTCAGCTATAGACTAAGAAATACAAGCCTATTTTTTACTTGTCCATGTTACAACTCTTTTACCAAAGAAAAATGCTCCTTTGGTGGTGGTTTTTCTATCATCCACATTTCCAGCCCAATCAGCATCGGTTTAAACTTTCAGTTCAAACTTCCCTTCCTTAGGATACCATAATCCAAAATTCTCTATTTTCTTCAAGTATCTTAAGATTCTTTTTGTAGCTATCATGTGTGATTCTCTAGGATTAGCAAAAAATCTTGCAACAATTCCCACATCATGTGCTATATCTGGTCTACTATGAACTACATAGATTAACTTACCAATCATGGATCGGTAGAGTGTCTGGTTTACCTCTATAGTTTCATCCTCCTTTGTCAATTTTCATCTAGTAGCCATCAGTGTTCCCACAGGTTTAGCATCTTCCATGCCAAATGTCTTCAATACTTCCTTTAAGTATTTAGATTGTGTGATGAATATTCCATCACTCTGTTGAATCACTTGTAGTCCAAGAAAGAACTTAATCTCTCCGAACATAGACATTTCAAATTCCTTTTGCATTTCATCAGCAAATGCCTTGCAGACAAGATCTGAGCCTCCAAAGATAATATCATCAAAAAATATTTCAGTAATGATAATAGTATCATCAGTATCACCTTTCACATACAGATTGTTGTTTTCTCTTGTTCTAACAAATCCAATATTTAACAAGTAAGTATGCAGTCTTTCATACCATGCTCTCAGTGCTTGCTTCAATCCATATAAATCTTTATGTAGTCTACATACCATGTCTTTATTGTTAGGATCAAAAAATTCTTCAGGTTGTTCAATGTAGACCTCTTCTTCAAGTATACCATTTAAAAATGTTGACTTCACATCCATTTGATAGAGTTTGAATTTCTTATGTGTAGCATATGCAAGTAGCATTCTAACTCCTAATTTAGAAACATGTGCAAATGTTTCACCATAGTCAATACCTTCTTCCTATGCATATCCCTTGCATACCAATCTAGCTTTATTTCTTGTGACTTCACCATTTTCATTCAATTTATTCCTATATATCCACTTAGTACCGATAACATTTTTATCTTTTGGTCGAGGTACTAAGGACCAAGTTTTATTCTTCTCTATTTTCTCTATTTCTTCCTTCATTGTATTAACCCATTCTTCATTCTCTAATTCAACTTTCACAATTTTAGGTTCAAATTTACAAATTAAACATGTACCTTGTCTTGTTTTGCTTCTAGTTTGCATTCCAGCATGTCTGTCTCCAATGATTTGTGTTTCAGGATGATGTCTTCTGACAAAACTAGCCAAAACTTGATTTCTCCTTTCTTGCTCATCCTGTTCAAGGTCATTTTCTTGCTTAGTAGCTCCATATTATTCCTCGGTTTGTGTTGTCTATTGTCCTACATTGTTTCCCTGCTGATCGGTTGTCATAGTTTACGGTATTGGTAGATACTCTAGATGTTCAATGTAAGTGAATCTACCATAGTCTTCTAGTTCCTTTGTACTTTCCTCTATGTACTTGTTATCAAACTCATCAACATGAACATTAGTACTTTCAACTATCTTATTTGTAGCCTTATTCAAACATTTATATGCTTTACTTGTAGTGGAATATCCCAAAAATATTCCTTCATCTCCTTTAGAATCAAATTTTCCATTTCTCTCATCTTTCAAAATAAAGCATTTACTTCCAAAATTTTTGAAATAACTTACAATAGGTTTGTGTCCAAACCATAGTTCAGCAATGCCATTTTGATGAGGTGTCCTCTATGCAAATACCTATCTTTTGATTCCATGCTCATTAAAAAAATTAGTAAATTCATTAGAGATATATTCACCTCCTCTATCAGATCTTAAACATTTTATTTTCTTTCCGATTTCTTTCTCTACCTTAGCTTTATACCACTTAAACATTTTGAAAGTTTTGGATTTCTCTTTCAGGAACATAACAGTCATCAGTCTAGTATAATCATCAATAAAAAGAATAAAATATCTATCACTAGAATAGCTCTGAGTTCTCATAGGACCACATAGGTTGGTATGAACCAGCTCAAGTATCTTCTTTGTTGAGTAGTCTTTGCTTTAAAACTTGGACTTAGTCATCTTACCTTTCTGACATTCATGGCACATGGCAAGATCAGGTTTTGTCAAGTTAGGCAGTCCTCTAACTCTTTTCTTTCTACTAAACTTGATCATGTTGTCAAAGTTGACATGGCATAACCTTCTATGCCACAACCAGACATCTTCATCCTTTATTAACAAACAAGAAGACTGATCCATATCAAGATAGAATAGATTACCTCTGGATTGTGTACCAATTCTGACAAGTCTTCCTCCATCATCATAGATCTTCACCTTTTTGCTCTTAAAAGCCAGTCAGTGGCCTGAATTGTTCAACTAAGCCACACTTAACAGGTTATAATTCAATCCATCTACCCAGTATGCATTTTCACATTGTAATCTATCATTGATCATCAGTGAGCCTTTACCTCTTACCATACAAGGTGCATCATTTTCCATTCTCACAGATCCTCCATTATATTCAACAAGATGATCAAACATCTCTACATCACTGGTCATATGATGTGTACAACCACTGTCTATGATCCATGTATCATTTATGCTTACTTTAGAGATCAGTGTTGTCTCTTCATGTTTCTCTTCTTCTTCTGAGTCATCTTTCATAGCAACAAATACAACTTCTATATCATCATCAGAATTAGATTCAGTTTCAATATCTTTGGCTATGTAACATACCTTTTTGCCTTTTTCATTTTGATTGTCTTTGTTGTTGCGTCAGTAGCCTCTGTTGACTCTTCTCCCATAGCTTCCTTCAGATCGGTCTTTGGATCTATCATCATCTTTATTCTATGGACATCTAGTAGTGATGTGATCAAATTATTTATAGCTAAATCATGCTAAAGGTAGCTTAACTCTATACCTTCCTTTTCCTTTGGGCAATCTTCTAGCCATAAGTGCTTCAAGCTCATCAAGTTCATCATCAGTATTGTCATCACTATCACAATTCTTACTATTGCTGGTAGACTTTCCAATCTTCAAAGAAGACATGAAAGTGGATTCAATAGAAGGAAAAACACTGTTATCAAAGTTAATTAATTCAAAATTTGTAAGTTTACCAATAAGAGTGTCAAGAGTAAGGTTGGATGTAGCTCTTGTTTCATGCATTGCAGAAATCTTGATTGCATAAACTGGTAGCAAAGTTTTGAGAATCTTGCTTATCACTGTTTCATCATCAATTAGTCCATCAGATGCTCTAATAGCATGTACCACCTCTTTGAGTCTATTTGAATATTGAACAATGTTCTCACCTTCTTTCATTCTCATATCATCAAATCTGCCTCTCAAACTTTCAGCTCAGGCTCTTTTGACATTTAGATCTCCACTATATATTTGTGTTAATTTATCCCACATTCCTTTGGTAGTCATGCATGTCTTAATATCTTCAAATTCAGTGTCAGTATAGGCATCAGCAAGTTCCATCATAGTAACATTGTGTTCATGTTTGTCGTTCAATTGATCAAGAGTTAAGGGACCAGTGGGTGGTTGCATGTAGCCATTCTCCATCAGATGTAGTGCAGAGTTCCCAATTCTAGATATGTGTAGCTTCCTTCTGCTTTTCCATATTGCAAATTTCTCTTTGTTTAGTTTTGGTACTTCCCTCTTATACATCTAAAGACCTTTATGCTTAATTCCTTAAAAATCTATTCCAAGCAACCACAACTTTGATACCAATTGTTAGAATAACTGAGAGGGGGATGAATTAGTTATCCAGTGTCCCAAAACAAAATTTATAATTCAAAACTATTTCTTCAATTTCTACTCATTGGTAAATAATAAATACTTTCACTGTCTGTGCTTTTACTGATTACCAGTCTAATACTATAATAGTTTACTGATCAAATCTAACATGTAACATGTAAAGAATGATAACAAACAAATATCACAATCAATACATAACACAAGAGATTTAACATGGAAACCCTGTAAAGGGAAAAACCACCTAGGACCGGCAACCCAAAAATTGTTCACTCTTCTAAAGTGAGGTCGGTTAAGACCCAACCCTATTAAAGGTTTACAAACACACTGTTAGGTGTGACCTTGTTAGAGGATTTAAGACTAGAAGTTATCATCCAACCAACATTCACTATGGGGTTAACAGGATAACAATATTCATTCTATGAATGATACATCATAAGACTTTCAGAGTCCACTCGGTTAAGAGATTTTGACTATATACAATGGTTAAATATGTAATAGTAAATGACCTACCTTAATACAACTTCAATTGTAGATTACAGATCAATATTTAGTCCATACAAATCCTTTTGATCAATATTTCACTTCAGATTCAATACTGTATCAACTTACTATCCGTCGATAATTGCTCTCTGTAGCTTGGTAATTATTCTATAGCTCAGTTCTTACTAACCAACATGATCAGAATGAATGAAAACCTTGTTAACATGATATTCTTATAGCTTCTACTTCTTTTGGCATTGCTTCATAAAGAAATTTTTTTCTCTTATATAGATGAGTAAATTGTTTTCTTCTCCACCATCAGATTTTGCCACTTAACCACATTCATAGATTTTTCCACTTCAAAATTTCTTGGTACTTGTGTCAATAACATGTTTCAATCTTCTCCATTAGATCTTCCCTGAATTTCGTCAGCCATTGATCTATGTAACAAATATTATCTGTTACCTTGATGTTATACTCTTGCCAACTCATCAATCTTATCGGCTAAACTAATCATTTAATTCATTCTTTTCTTCTTGGTTAACAAAGAAATGCATCAGTGAACACTACTCGGTTAATACTATGATCGTTATACACTACACTCTGTTAGTGTATACTAGAAATTCTTCATTACCGACAACATTGCTTTGTGTCTTTCAACTCTATACTTCATTATAGATGAAAGCAACATAATAAAGTCAATATCATCAAGTCATAGACTCATCAACAAGTTACTCAATGTGTTCCTTATCCTCATTTGTCATGTACATCTTTCTCCATGTAGATTTCTCTGTTCTTCATCTCTTTCACCTTTCTTCAGATGTCTCGGTATAGTAACTTACAAGATAAGTGTTGTCAAACTAGTTGACATCAATGACAACATAATATTGATTTAATCATATTACATATGTAATCAGCAACTCCTTAGCGATCTTTAATCATAGTTTCTTCAATCAGATTCCAAATCAGTTGTAGTTCAACAGAGGGAACAACAAAGAAATCAAAGAATACCGGTATATCAATTACCGAGGCAATTGATATAACTAAGGATAAGGAAGAAATAAATGTTTCATAGGATGCATCAGATAAAGTTGAAATTCAACTGGAGAATAAAATTGATGACGATGTACTCGTTGAAGACATCACAAATGGTGATCTTGATGACCAAGATGATGAAGATGTAAATATTGCACCAAATAAAGATGAAGCACTAGACACTGAATGTCTATTTACATCACTATTGGGTGAACTTCCTATACTTGAAGAAGCATCTAAAATTCTTTCCCAAGTACAATCAGATGGCTTAGATTCTGATCAAAACAAAGATATCACAAGGGATCAAAACACAGAGAAACCTACAAAGATAGATGAGCTTACACATACAGAGGCACCTTCCACCGAATCAAAGGCAACCAAAGAAACAAAGGAAATAGAGGTGATCCCACTGAACACCACATCTAAAACCCCTACTATATCAACTGAGACTACAACTACTAAGGAGTAAAAGAAGGAAGAACATGTGTTAACCGGGAAGGATACTCTGAAGATGAGAGATAAAACTATTTCTATTATTGAAAAGAAATCACCTCCAGCACTAAAGAAGAAGAAGAAATTAAAAGGGCTGGTCACCCTAGATGAATTGATTATTATCCTTGAGTGTGACCCAAGGAACCTAAGCCCGAAAGACTTGAGTAAATATGGGGAGTTATGTTCAAGGAAGGCAGCGCAAGAGAAGCTGAAGCAAGAACACAAATGAAAAGAAGTATTAACCAATTTGTGAGATATCATCCAACAGGTAGTACTTGAGATAAATATTGATGAGGATACACCTATCATGGATCAACTTGCTACACTTTCTGAGAAGATCAACACCTCAGACACATATACCAATAAACGAATTGAAGAAAGGGCAGAATCTAGGATACAACACAAATTAGCAGAGAAAATTAGCTTTTAAGTGGCATTATAGAAGGTCAAATTATCTGAGGTAATTACTAAAATGAAATCCATCACTCAGTTAATTTGTCAATATTTATTGAAACTTTGTACTATAGACACCTTCACTGTTGAAGTCAGTGAAAAGATCAAAGGATTGGAAGCAGAAATATAGTTGAGTACAAATGCATCTATAACTGAGCCTCATGCTTTCTTAAAGCATATTCACAAAGTTTAGGAACTCTAACGGTTGATAGCAGCTTTGAAGAAACAAGAAGAGCACATCATAGATCAGGTTACTGAGTTGCAAACAGAACTCATTCCATACTTGAAATTTTTTGAAACACATATTGTCAAAGCAGAGCTACTAGTTGCAACACCAAAAATTTTGGTGTTAGATAACATCTTTGACATGCATGCACAAGTTGGTCTTGAGCACATTGCTCTCACCAACTTGAAAGAGAATGGGACAACCTCTTGGAGTCAGTGAAGAAAACCTATCAGTCCATTTTTGATAAGTTGTGAGTATACTACTTAAAATTTTGTATTTGGCATTACTATCAAAAAGGGGGAAAACAATGTATTCGCTATTATGCCAAATATGTACATAGATGCTACGTATACTACATATTACTAGGAGCATGCACCAAGGGGGAGTACTTAGGACTTAGAAAACTTTTGATGAGTATATGTATATGGAAAAGATATAAGTTACATAGAAAATTTTTCCTATATACATTCAGAGTTTTGATACTAATGCCAAAGGGGGAGATTTTTATCTCTATTGAGCCTTTTAAGGTTGTCATTAGTACCAAAGGTTTGTAAGGATATCGGTCAATTACTTACAATGAGCTAATCAGTAACATAAAGTAGAATAGACTAGTCAGTAAAGTAGTATACTAAGCAGCAGACAGTTTACTGAGTACCAGTAGACACTGACACCAACAGACAGTAAACACCGAGCATCGCAGTATACACCGATCAGTTTACATAGTGTTTACCAATGATCACAAGAAATGGCATAGTAATAAGAAATGGCACATTCTTCTATGCAAATAGTTACAATGGTTTATAAAACATTTTTCCAAGATTGAGGAACATTTAATGTGATGATATTCATTAAATACAATGTATATCTTTTGTAATAGTTGATCTAGGTTATTATTGTACATTGTAGATCTTAGGGTTATGACTATATTGTGTAACCTAATTTTGTTAAAGTGGCAAAAATAGAACACTATATATTTGTGTGTTCGCATTATTTTTGAAGTGATCTGATATATGAATCACGGAGCACTTGAAACATTTGCCTATCTTCAAGTCTATTAGTTAGCAAAGTAGAACCAAGTATAGAGGAATTCAGATTGAGTAGAATCAGCAGAGGCTACGAGTAGTTTAGAGAAGAGATTCATCACAAGTAAGGTGATATTTTATCAGAGCTTATAGATCTATATCAGATAATTGAGTGTCAAATAGTAGATAATTACCTATTGCTTTCTGACAATTGTAATAGAGTTTTTGGATAAAATCTCTTAACAGAGTAGACTTAATAGTCTTATGTAAATCTCTTAACTGAGTGCACACTTCATTAGTGTTGTTAAAATCCTATAACTAGGCAGATCTAGCCAATCTAACATGTCACTCCTAACAGGGTGAGATCACCAGAAGTGATCAAAACTTGTAGCCCTAATAGGAAAACCTTTTCTATCTGCAGTAGTGAAGAATTTGTGGGTGTCATCCCCACCGCTATTTTTACCTTCTTACAAGGGTTTCTATGTTACCAAAATACTTGTGTCATGTGATTTTGATATTAATTTCATGTTGTTTACTTACTTAAGTGAAGTGGATGATTTATTCATGCAATTAGATTCAAGTTTTTTTGATCGGTTATCACTATTTATAGTTATAGATCTGAAAGGTTTACAAGTAAAGTTTTTTTGAAGGCATTGATTCACCCCTCCCCTCTCAGTACCTATCTCTCCTAATTCCAACATGGTAACAATAGTTACTCCTAGAAGGAGGATAATTTAGAATATCTTATGGAAATCATCAGTAACCCAAACACTCAACTCTTAAAATACAACTCACACACATAGATGCTCCTACATCCAACTAGCACACTCAGTCTCAAAATGAAACCCACACATGTATAGATAATCCTACATCAAGAGATGAAGTTTGAATATATGTTTTTAGCCCTTTTATATCATCGATATGCTTTTTTTATTAGGAAAAATTCTCTTCTACTAAATGTGAAAGGGAAGTGACCAATAGATAAATAATATTAATAGAAGAGGGATAACTAGATATCTATATACATAGAAATTTTTCTTGTAAAAATCTAGGTATGCAATTTAGAGGACTTTGAGATATGCAAGCCAAATGATATGAAAATTTAAAATAAGATGTGGATATTTATATGGAAATTGATAATAGGAAAACAAAATGATTCTTTAAAGACATTGTATAGTCTAATGGAAAAAAATCACTCAAATGTTAAGAAAGGATTTTCTAGAAACCATGAAAAATTATATAATAATTAAATAGTGATAGGAAAATAGATTATAGATGGAAATATTCTTCAACATTTGTAAGTTATTTGGAAACATAGACATCTGATAATGAGTAGCTTGGCATCAAAAAAAAATTGATGTAACAAGAAGTTAAGAGAAAACTAAGGGAAAAATATTGATAATAAGAGGATATTATAAGTCTCAGGTTAAAGTAAGACCCTTCATAGATTGGTGCACACAAGGACGGAGGGAACTCAAAGAGATCAGTCCAATCCTTGTAGCATGAGTCACACAATGGAAATAATACAAAAAATACTTGAGAGAAATGAAAGATCAACCTTCTTATTATCAGATAATCAACTACAATGGATCTTCTACATGCAATCCTACATTCTAGGCATTCAGGCCCACTTCATGAACCTTTTGTAGATTATATTTTTATACCATCTATTATAAAATCAAGCTACTAATCTCTACATGTGCTCCCTTATTTAGTGTTCTCTATGATATCCCAAGAGATCAACTTCAAGAGATTATAAATCCTTCACATGCCACAGGTTAGCCTAAGAAATATTACATTTCCCAATGAGAAGAGAACATATTAAAAATATAGATCAAGACCCAAATATTAAGGATCTCACTTCAATTGATGGAATATGAATCATGATCCATCAAGTAGGTTGGCCACAAATGTATTAACATCAAGAAATGTGCCAATAAGCTCCACTGATCAAAAAATGCCTTCGCAAGATTAGAAACCAAAAACTGGTCATGAAATGTGAAGAATAGTCAAGTCCCATTAAGAATCCACAAGATCTCATACATGAAGAAACCAAATGAGAAGTAAACCTAGGAGAAAGTTTAGAATGAGTTTAGGAACATGCCATAAGGTTCATAGCTACCAAAGATCCAAATTGGATGAACATTGAAAGTAACTTGGAGGTTGAACTAACAGGAAAATAGAGAAAAATATTTTTGGTTGATGCAAGATTGCTAGGAACCCAAGATGCTCCTACATCAAATACTTGGGGTTATTTGTGAAGTGAGCCTCTCACTTTATTGGGAATAAGGAAAAACCAAGACAGTTAACCTTAGCCTAATAAATCCCTAAAGAATCATCCACTGGTTTGTCCTTCTATTTGACAAGATGCTCTTTATATTGTCTTCCCCTTGTATTCCTACCAATTTTGCTATCCAAAATATATCCTATCCCGTCCATTTTCCTCTAAGAGTACTATTTCTTAATATCTAATTTATCACTTTCA
Organism: Chamaecyparis obtusa; assembly: GCA_027943335.1. NCBI lineage: Eukaryota > Viridiplantae > Streptophyta > Pinopsida > Cupressales > Cupressaceae > Chamaecyparis > Chamaecyparis obtusa. The sequence continues at coordinate 282,913 of BSBK01000293.1, read as the reverse complement.
TGAAGATCTGGTTCATGATACTTATACAAATATGCAATATTGAATATAGGTAAAATATCCATATCATCTGACAAATCCACTTCATATGCATTCCCTCAATCAAATATCCTCAAGATCTTACATAGTTCAAACTTCTTAATCTTTATCTTGTTATATGTTCCAACAAGAAACCTTCCTTTCTTTAGATATACCATTACTTTAGATCACATACCTGTTAGAGTCTACCTTGAGTATATAAGAAACCAAATCTATGACCTAGAATTAGCACTAAATTGCCAGACATATCCAATTATCTTCTTAATTGTGCTTCTCTGAACACTTTAATATCTTTGTACTTCCTTCAACAATTTTAGTCAAGAACCACATATCATCGTAACATCATTCTTAATGATTTTCATAACCACTTATATACTTATATTAATTCAGTGCTAGAAACCTAAAACATTTTACAAGTCTGCACTAGAATTGAGTTAAACATATGAGGGAGCATGATAAAATCAAAAGTCAACATCCTTGATGTCACCCCATCACTTACATTTGACTACAACACTGATCTAACCAAATGTATCAATTGGTACTCTGTTCTTCACCAATAACACCTGTCCACATGATCAAATATCTATCTACACATCAAATTAACAAATGTGATCATAGGTGTAGTTAAATATGCCTTTTTAGATGATGTTTTCCCAATCACACACCTTAAATCAATCTCCAAATCCAAATCTAATTGATTGAACCTTACAAATTATTTTCTACCCAATTGACTGAACACTTAGAGTTTTATTTGACCTAACAAATTCACCATCGATATAGCATGTTGGAGTGTTGCCATTGCTGGTGAAAAATTCTTTTACGATTAATGAATCCAATATACTAGTGGTGAAGATGATCGCACAAGGATTTCTCTAAGTATACAAAGTGTTTGTTGATAACACAGTCAGTCATGGTGAATTTAGTGTGCAGTGATGATATGAATAGATCTAGTGGTGTGATTGGAAAATTAGAATCTAAAAATTCATATTACATACTTCTATGTTTGCATACGCTAATTTGAAGCACAGTTGAAGATTTGGAGGAAACACCAGTGATATCGACTAGAAAAGACAACAAATTTGTTAAGGTGATGACAACTTCCTATGTTTGTGTGATTGCTAGTGAATTTGTATGGATTTTTGAGGCCAACATCAGTAACACATTTTAGGGTTATTCCACCGACCTAAAAGTGTATATAAGAGATGAAATTGAAGGGAAAAGATGATTCTTAGATGTTGTGATGGTTGTGATCGTTGAAGGTGAAGTGTGTATGATTAGAACAATGATTTGAGTAGAGATAAAGTGGATCTTTAACACAAATAGTGCTACAATCAAATCAGTTTCATTGATTTCATTCTTAAGGAAAGTTCTAATAAGATTGCGATTAAAATCCTTTAACCAGGTTAATCCTAACATGGTATGAAAGATACTAATAGGCTTGAAGTTTAATCCCTCTAAATAGGTGACTCTCAGAAGGAGTTACAAATCCCCTAACAAGGTGTTTCCTAACAAGACTTTGTAATAGATTTTAATTAGGCTATAAATACTCTTAATCGGGTATACCCTTAGCAGGGTGTTGTAATTGGTTCTAAATGGAAGATCTTATTTGGTGCACTAGTGAGATTAGTGGGTGACAATTCCCACTGTGGTTTTTCCCTCTAACAAGGATCTCCATGAAAAATATTGGTTTTATTATGTTGATGATTGTGTGGATGTTTTATGTGTTATGTTTCTATTTGATATTACTTTTGCATCTTGGATAATCTACTTGAGTTAAGTAAAATTTTATATAGATCTTTGGTTGCATTGATTCACCCCCCTCTTAGTGCCTTATAGCATTAACACATGCACCTTGGAACAAGTAGAAGAAATTGTAAATGTTTGAATAGGTGATAGTCAATGTTGAGGCACAAAGTTCCATTTTCCTTTGGAACAAGGACTATTGGGTTATCACATGTATAAGAACTTGTTATGATATTACCTCAATAAATTAGCTCTTATATTTTCATAAAAATTCATCATTCTCCCAAATAGATTTGTGATATGGTGGGATATACAAAGATGTGATAAAGAAATCAGATCAACGTCATGTTGTACCATGTAGTGCGGGGAGATATTTGGGCCCCACAAAGACATCACTGTACTATTTTAATACCTTGTTGATTAATTATCATTGCCACATTATTTGTGTAGCTTTGTCTAAGTTAGATATAATCACAAACTACCACCATTTACATCCCTAAAAACTCCACTCTTCCACCACTAATGTCTTTGTAGTATCTCCCATTTTGAAAGCAAGTAGGATGGTTTATAATTTAAAAATCTAATTGTATCTCTTTAGGATTTTTTAATTTTAATGTTAAAACATTAAAGTAAATAAAAAGTAGTACTAGTTAATATTTTGATTAAAGATCAAGAATGTTTTTAAGGGACACGAAACCATTTGCAAATATATTTTGGTAGGATTTTGAATCCACATACAAATGGATACAAAGAAAACAACTTCTATCAACAATAGCCCTACCCACAAAAAAACAACAATAAAAAAAGGAAATCTATAGAAAAGTGCTCTAACTACAACAATAGTAGGTGAAAGCCTGAAAATTTTTTTACATAAGGTTTCAAGAGGCTCCTTAAACCTTAGAAGCATTTTGATAAGCCCTCATAACTTGATACATGGGTTTTACATATAAATCATAACAAAGAAAGGTAAATTCTATAAGATAAAAAAAATCCAAATAATCAAACATAAGGGGTTTTGAAAGGCTTCCCCAACCTTTAGCATGAAATAATAATCCAAAAAGACATTCACCAACACCATTTCACTCCACCTCAATAGATGTTAGGACCATAAGAGAAGGAAAACCTAGAGGAGAATAAACACCTTCTTAGCCACTCGTAATTCCACCTCCATAGGAATTCAATCCACCTCAATTGAAAGAATAGACAAGATGAAATAAAATATTAGACTAAAATGTTCCAAGCATAATGAGAGGAGAAGAGAGGGTATGAGTACATTAATGCACAATCTCTTAAAATAATCACAACCAAAATCCAACACAAAACTTGCAACTAAGAACAAACCTTGACACCTGCACCAAAATGAGCCTACATAAAAGAGAGAACCCAAAGAAAAGAGGATAATGTGAAGACAATGAACATGATAATGTACACCCTCTAAGGACAGTGACAACCTTCCATAATTAGAAAACCTATAACCAAGAGCCAATCACCTATCACATGCCAAAATAATAGGACATAAGAGATCCAATGAAGAAAAAGGAAGGGAAATGGTGCAATCACATAAGAGTCCATCCTCTTTAAATGATCACACCCAAACACATTGAACAATACTTTAACTAAGAACTTACTAGGACCTGTAAAAAATTACAACAATAGGGTAGAAGAAGTTGAGTATAGATGAAGTGGGGAGAAGGGAATAATTACAATAAAGCATATCCTCTTAATATATAAACACCCAATAACCCCCAACAAAATTACACCCAATGGCAAGGTAAGTACACCAAGATGGTGTGGAAAATGAGGGGTACAAGTGGCCACTATTTTTTCTAAAATTAGGTAAACCTAAATTTGGTTCGGAGAAATTTGATTCATGTAGTCAAAATTAGAAGATGTAAAATCAATAAGAATTATAGTACTATTGTGGTTCCACAACACATGCCCCATTTCAAGCACTTGCCTTAAAAGGGGACCCCCTTTTTTTCCCTTTTAGTTTCTTTGAGGGACCCTTATGGTTAATTTGATTAGGTATCTGGTGAGTCATATTGTGGGCCCATGTACTCTCGATAGTTGGATGTTAGTTGAATCAACTTTTGGTGTATTTTTCCCCCTCTTTTCTTTTCCCTATTGTGACCTCTTTTATGTTTGTGTGTTTTTAGAGTTAGTTTTTTCTTTCGTCGCTTATGTGTAGACTTAGTTTCTCTAGTTTAATTTCATGTTTTCAATAAAGATTATTGATGAGGCATCCTTTGTGGTTGCCAAACTAAGAATATCAATGTGACATGTTAAGAACTGATGAGTTAAGAGAAATTTGGTGTAGGAGCACCTTTGTCTTTGTTTGTTTTGTAAGCCATATTTGGCATGATTTTCTTTCCCTAAGGTCATGTTGACCAAGGTGTGGATTCTCCTAGGGATTTGAAGTCTATTTTATGTCCTAGGTACTAGATTGAGGGACTATGCTATGGTAGTATTTTGCATGGTATGTATGGATGGGTGATGTCATGATGATGTCATAGGGTTTAAAGTGTATGAAGAATCAATTTTGGAGTCAAGATTGGGTCTAGGACTCCATAGGACCTTCCTAAGGTCTCTAGGAAGCAAGATTTCAAGAAGTTGTAAATCGGCTTATGTGGACCCTAAAATTTTACTAAGACCATCTTGTTGCTATTTATGACAAATTTGGACCAGATCTGAAGGTTGGACATTCGACTGTATGAAAGATCATTTCCATAGGTGTGCACAGTGTGTGTATTTGAATGTAATTTAATAAATAGTGAATTCATGGGTCATGTTATGAGTTAGATTTTGGTTTATAATTGATGATATATGTTCATGAGTGTTTTTAATTTTAGTTTCTATAATTAGTTTAGTGTTTCTTGTTTCATTCCATTCCTTAGTTTAAATATTTTGTGTTAGCACTGTTCACTGGTTCATACCAGAAGAGTTTTAGAAATGGGGATCTAATTCACTATCCCACTATTCATTTTGTATATAATTTTGGGGAAAGTGAGTAGACTCCATGTATTTAACATATCCAGAAGGAGGAGCCCTAGAAAGCTTTCTAAGTAATTTTACAGTCAAGCCCTAGGCGAGCCATGGTGAGCCTAGCTAGGAAGGACCGAGCCAAGAAAGAAGATATCTTACAGAGATGAATCAAGAAATGTGGATTAGTGATTGGAGGCCTTAGAAAAGGTCCTTATAAATATCTGTATAAAGGTAGAAGGTGAGGCCAATCCATTTGGTCACTCAAAAGAAAATAACACTTCATGCAATCAATGAATGCCCAAAACTCTACCAAAAGCACCGATATTTAGTTAAGGGATTGTACAGCCTAGAGAAACCTTAAAACATCCAAAATACTTGAGAGGTTAGGTATTGATGCAAGAATCCATGATCATTTTGTAGTTTCATGTGGGAGAAAATAGGTGAAAAGCCCTATTCTCGGAGAAGGAGGCATAATTGGGGCTCTTCCTTGTAGCCCTAATTTGTGAAGGAAGTATGAGATCGGTAAGAGAGATTGATTAAGTGAGAACTCAAGGAAATCATATGGAACCAAAAATGGAATTTTCCAACACCTCCTCATCTTTGCAAGATCCTATTTTCATTTGGAGCTAGTGATCCCTTATCCTAGTTTTAAGGGTCAGTGTATGCATGGAAGGAGTAAGCACCAAGAATCTTGTTTTGTTTTGGTAGAAGTGGATTGGTAGTGTGGTTGGAGTTGAAGACTAGGGGATTGAAAATTTGAAAGGGTCCTATAGGTCATTTTTGTTAGTTGAGACACTTAAGGTTCACTAGGTGGACCCAGGCAAGGGCTAGTGATTAGTCCTTCCCAACCTCCCTATTAGATTGGTATTAGAGCCCCAAAAGTTTTTGGGATTGCATAGTGCATGTCAGAGTGTGAATCCAGTGGGTCTTCAAACATGGTGACTAGTGTGGATTTGGCTAAGAAAATTAAAGACCAGGAGCTAGATAATAGGAGCTTAAGAGATAGGATAGCCCAATTGGAACAAGTACTACCTGTGAAGTGTAGATTAAGAATGAGGAAGTCAATGATAAAATAGATTGGAGAGAAGAAAAGGACAAGGAGGTTCCTGAAGAGGAAAATACTCTAGAACCTAACCCTATATTGAAATAGGAGCCCCTCTTGAAAGCCTTGAAAGCCATGAGTGGGAAGGCTCTAGAAGGGATACCATTATTTAGTGGTAAGATGGAGGCAGATCTAGTCATGGATTAGATAGAAGGTATGGAGAGCCATTTTGAGTGTGATGGGTGATGAAATACAACTGATTGAATACTTGAATGACTTGAAGATCACTAATTAGAGATCACCAAGTTACTAAAATGATATGTCAGATAATTAAATCATTCATTATGTTGTCATTGATGTCAACTAGTTTTGACAATACTTATCATGTTAGTTACAAACATCTAAACATATGGAAAAGGAAAGAAAAGATGAAGAACTAAGATATCTACATGGAGAAAGATGGATATGACAGATGAGGATAAGGAATACTTTGGGTAACTTATCGATGAGTCTATAATTTCATATTGTTGACTTGATTATGTTGCATTAATCTATTATGGAGGAAGAAAAATTGTACAAGGCAATGTGGTCGGTAAATGAAGAACTTCAATATGTACCAAGTTATTATAGTGTATACTAAGAAATAGTATTAACCAAGCTAGTATTAACCGATGCATTTCTTTGTTAATCGAGTATGGATGAAAGTATTAAATGCTTAGTTTAGCCGATAGAAAATGATGAGCTAGAAATTGTTATGATTTCAAGATTGAGGATAAATTTTGTTATGAGATCCATGGCTGACAAAATTCGAAGAAGATCTAAAGGATGGAATTGAAATGTGTTTCTAACACAACTATCGGGGAAAGTTTAAGAGGAAAAATCAATGAATATGATTAAGAGGCAAAATTTGATGGTTGATATGAAATAGTTTATCTATCTATATAAGAGATATAAGTTTCCTTATTGAAACATGCTGGAAGAAAGAAGACTATAGAGATTTTGCATGAACATAATTTCATGCATGCCTGATTAGACTGGTTGAAGAAGAGTCAAACTGCAAAACAAAACCAAGCATCAAAGAACTATTACCGAGTAAAAGTAAGTTGAGGAAGTGAATTGATATATTGATCAGAGGATTTGTATGGGCTTAGAATAGATCTAAACATCTACAAATTGAGTTGTATTTTAATTAGATCAACTATTGTTTCAGTTTACCCATTGATACAAAATATCTCCTAATTGAGTGGACTTAACTGTCTTATGTATTGCCCCTATGTCATTCAAGGAATGTACATTATTATCTTGTTGACCCTATAGTGAATGCTAGTCAAAAGTTAACTATTAGTCTTAAATCCTCTAACAAGGTCACACCTAACAATGTGTTTGTAACCTTTAATAGGGTTGGCTCTTCATCGAGCTCACTTCAGAAGAGTGAAAATTATTTTGGGTTACCGGTCCTAGGTGGTTTTTCCCTTAGCAGGGTTTCCATGTTAAATCATTGTATTATGTGTTTCTGTGATGATTTTGTTATTTTCATACTTTACATACTGTATATTTGATTTAGTCAGTAATCACAGTAAGTTAATTAACTGGTAATTGGTAAAGGCACAGACAGTTTAACAGTTTATGTTACCAAGTTGTAGAATTTGTTGAAATTTTTTGAAGTGTTACATCTTTGTATTTGGGATTGATGGATAATTGATCTAATTGATTCACCCCCCTCTTAGTTATTCTAACAATTAGTATCAGAGCATTGGTTGCTTGGAACAAAGTTTTAAGGACTTCAAGAGAAAGATTACAAGATGTATAAGAGGGAAGTTCCAAAGTTGAACAAGGACAACTTTACTATATGGAAAGGTCGAATGAAACTTCACATATCTAGAATTGGAGATTTTTCCTTACATCTACTTGAACATGGCTACTTATAACCACCGAATGGACCTTTAACTCTTGATTAGTTGAGAGACCGACAAGAACACAACTTTACTATGATAGAGATTGTTGCTACTCTATCCGATGTTGAATTTAAGGATGTCAAGAATTGCACTACTATAAAAGAAATGTGGGATAAAATTTCTCTAGTCGATGGTGGTGATGTTAATGTGAAGAGAGCCAGAGCTGAAAGCTTAAGAGGTAGGTTTGATGATATGAAAATGAAGGAAGGAGAAAACATAGTACAATATTCAAACCAAATCAAAGAGGTAGTTAATGTTATCTAAGGAGCTGGTGGTGTCATTAATGAAGATACAGTGGTAAGTAAGATTCTAAGAACCTTGTAGCCTGCTTATGCAATCAAAATATATGCTATACATGAAATGAGGTCTGCACTTGGCAACACTCTTACTCTTGATAGTTTGATTGGTAAGCTAACAAATTTTGAGTTGAACAATTTTGATAATAGTGTTGTACTTTCTGTTGAGTCTTATTTTATGTCTTCTCTAAAGATCAGTAAATCTAGTAGTAGACATAATATAAGGAATGAGAGTGATAGTAATACTGATGATGATCTTGATGAACTTGAAGCTCTTATGGCCCAGAGACTACCTAAAGGTAAAGGTAGATATAAGGGTAAATTACCTTTAGCATGTTTTAACTGTAAATAAGTTGGCCATATTACTGCTAGATGTTGGCAATTTGGCTGAGTTAGATAACTAGATGTTGTCATTATGGAAACATATAATCTACATGAAGATTTCATATGATAGAGAGCGAGTATGACAAAGCGTAAAGAAAAATTGTCTAAGTATGTCCATTATTTTCCCAGTGTACCCAGGAGATAGTTTTGATTGGCGATGTCGATTGGAGTAAGTTCAATGCTTTCACACTTGAACATAGATACTATGATGACTATTGAAGACTCATGTAAGAGTGCAAGTCTATACGACATGTACAAAAGAAGTTATGGCAGTTTTACCAAAGACAATGTTAAGCTGATGGGACAGAATATGAAGATAGAATTGGTAAAGATTTAAGGGATTATTTTGTTTATCAAAATAATGTCTTAATAATATAAATGGATGACATCCTAGATGTTAACCCTTGGGTAAATATGTATTTTGTGTAAATCTTTATGTTATGTAAAGCCGACTATAAAAGTTATTATTCCTAATAACTTGTATAAATGTAAGGCATATGAAAAGCAAAAGAGAGATGTAAGTGTAATAAGATAGATGATATAGAGAAAGATATTGATGCAAAGTTGGGAAAGAAAAGAAAGCAGTATAAGGTTATGTACCTTACTCTATTTTGTAATCAATAATCATTGTACATTACTTTTTTGGGCAGTGGGCTCATCTTGTAATCATTTGTAATCAGTACTACCAACTCTTAGCAGGGTTGAGGCTTCTAACAAGGCCTATAGTCCCTTAATCAGGACTAAGACTCTATATGCTTGTAATAGGCTCATAATAGGGTAAACATCCTTAATAGGATACTTTTGATTAGTGGATCTTTGTGGGTGCCATACCCACTAGGGTTTCCCTTGGCCAGGGTTTCCTCGAGAACAAATAATGTGTTATGAGTTCATTTTCTTTATTGTTATGCATGTTATTCAGTTTACTATGTTATGCATGTATTAAGATAATCTATTATATCCATAATTGGGCAAAATAAAAAGTTTACAAAATATTGATTCACCCCACCCTCTCAGTATTCCCTATTTCAAACAATTGGTATCAGAGACTAGTTACTCAGAAAAGAATCATTCAAGGAAAGCCTAGCAGCTTGAGTAAGATCTCTATGGATATGGATCAGCTATAGAAGAATCTTGATGAAGCTCTTAAATAGATTGATTTACTTACTAAAGAAAGAGATACTCTAAAAAGAAAATATGATGATGCAAAGAACCTCATTGAAAAGCTGAAGAATAAGCTTGAGGAACTGAAATCAGAAAAAGAATCTACAATTCAAGTTGAAGATTGTGATGATAATCTGGAAAAAGAAAATGAGATCCTTAAACATGAACTAAAGATAGTACATTTGAAGTTGATTTTGGAAGATGGAAATATCAAGAATGAAGCAAATCTAAAATTTGAGAATGAAAATTTGAAGTCTGAGAAAGAAGATCTGAAATCTAAAGTTTGTAAAGTGACATCTGAACTTGAGAAAACCAAATTGTAGTATGTTGAACTTGAAAAGTACAATACTATTGTGAAAGGTGAATTGACTCAATCTAAGCAACAACTTGAGAAGCTATACTCTACTAGTGAGAAGATTAATGAACAAATTTCTTATCAAAAGCCATTCTATGATAAAACTGATCTTGGATTTAACTCATCTAAACTGAGTAAAGAAAGAAAGGAACCAGATCTAAAAGTTTCTGAAAACATAGAAGAAAATAAATTTGATGAAGTTGACAAATCTGAAGATACACCTAAAGAAGAAGAACCACCTAAACAAGAAGAATCACCTAAAGGTATGCAAAGAGAATTTAAGGGTAGATGTTTTGCATGTAATATTTTTGGTCATATGAAGAAAGATTGTATAGGTAAGCAATTTAAACCTCTTAATGGTTATTGTTATAATTGTCATGGTTTTGGACATAGAGCTATTGAATGCAGGAAGCCCAAATTTAATGAGAATAATAATGGTCGTAGAATGTTTAGAGATACTAACCATGCAGATAATAAACCTACTGAAGCTATGAATAGAAGAAATACAATAGTATGTTATAGATGCAACAAGGTTGGACACATTGCCAGGAATTGCAGATCAAAAATCAATCAAACTAGACCGAGATATGGAAAAAATGGAGTAGTTTGTCAGATATGCAACAAATTTTGTCATACAACAAAGTTTTTCTAGATGAATAACATGAGGAACCCTAACCCTAGAAATCATGCAAGGAGAAATGAAAATGCAAGCAACAGTCATGGAGGTTGCTGTAGTAATTCAGAAGAAGTGAAGTTTATTAAAGCCATAGATCAAGGATATACATTCAACACTGAAGGTAATAAAAAAGGTGAAGCATCTAATGGTAAGAGTGAATCTCTACCTAACCCATCTCAAAGTACTTAATTCATTAATAAAATATAGTAGAATAGGAACTTAGGATAGTGTAGAAGTTAGTATAGGATGAATTGAGTCTTGCATAGTTGATGCAAGATAGTATATGATGTAGTGATACTATGGTTAAGAGTGCATGAGTTAATATGATATCATGTGAGATCGCAAGAAGTTTTAAGTTTTGCAGGTAAGGAGGAATAACTTTTTGGAAAGAAGTGACAAAAGAATTGAATGCGATGTCAGAATCTAATGAGATTGAAAGAATAAAAGTTTATGATCAGTGTTATTTGATCATTAAAAAGAATGAAAGTGTTAAGGAGATCAAAGGAGTAGTGATTGGAAGTAGTTTGCAAGGATTTGGTGAAGAAATTTCATGCTAGATATACACAAACCCTAAATCATAGAATTGAGGTATTTTACTAAGAAAATCTATCTGTCAATTAGAGAATTTGTAGAAGATATGGACATTTCATTGATTCACAATGTAAGTGATAAGATCAGACCTAAGACTAAAAGGGAACTTGTAGAACCCTTGGAAGAAGAACCTAAATTACCTTTATCATTCATACCAAATGGAGTTCTGCATTTAGAGAATGTTAGAAGCTATTTGGGATGTAAGCTTGAAACCCTCAGTGATAGTGATTTCACTAAGGAATATGAGAAACTTTACCATAAGGATATGTCATTGAGAGTAGGGTTTGAACAATTGAAGGATAATGAAATCATAAAGTACTCTTTACAGTATTAATTTGATGATGAAGAATGCACTAAGATAATTCTAAGCAGAATACATAATGGAAAGTTCTAGTTAGATGATAGAGTGATAAATATCCCAACAAACCTAATTCATGAAGTAACTAGTTTGTTTAAATCTGGAGTCATACCATTTAATGAAAATAATGTGAAGAAAACTATATTAGACAACACTAAATCATCTTACAATGGCAGAGGTATAGTGATTAGCAAGATACAACATGATGATGTTAGGTATTTGTGCAAGATCCTTATAGTTAAATTTTGTGCTAATTCAAGAGAAGATGACATCATAGCTGGAATGATTCATGCAACCTATTTGATGTGTGTTGACAAAGTACAAGTAGACATGTGTGAAATATTGGGAATTCAGTTATTTGAGAACTTGGAGAAGATAAAGAAGACTAAAAATTCCTAGTTTAGATTCTCATCATTAATCACTTATATGTTTTTTCATTTGTTAAGAAGATTTCCATTTACAATTGGTCATGATTGGAATGATGGAAAGACCAAAATGGAAAGGATAAACACAGTATTCAGGAGACATATTATTGACAAGGTCAATGAGAGTGCAGTTTTAGTAACTAAAATATTTTAGAATTTGATGAAAAATAGATCAAGAATCCCTCAGTCAATTGTTGAAAAGTATAAGAATGAGATATGCTTTATGGTTGACATTGACTTTACATTTATTGAAGCAGTTGAACCTAGAGTAGAGTTCATAGACCCTCTTGGCTATGAAATTTCTAAAACTAAAGCTGAAGAATATGTGAATAGATTGCTTAAGAGCAAGCTAGATATTCACAGCAATAGGTTTGGGACTTTTGTGGAGAACTTCAACTCTGCAAAGTCCATTCAAGAAGAGAAACAATCTAAGAAGAGAGTAGAAAGTACAATTAAGAAGATTTTGAAGGACTCAGGACTGACAAAACATGAGTTTATGATTGCAAAGAATACAACAACAACACTTAGAGACATTGGACAAAAGGAATTTTTGTATGTTCCACCCCTATCAACGGTTGAAACTAGAAATGTGAAGCATAAAGTGAAAGTAGAGCAAGAAGAACAAGAAGTTAGGAAATCTACAAGATAAACTCCACTAGGGAAAAGAGTGAAATAAATAGCTACTAGACCAGGTAAGAGACAGAAGACAATAGTGCCACTAGTACAAAGGAAAATAGCAGATGATGAAGATATTCAAGTGAAAAAGAAGACATGGAAACCAACGATTGAGAAGGTAAATGATTAGATTATTCATGATGGAGATTTCTCTAAGATGAACAAGTACTATGATATTTATAACTATTTAGAAAGATTGAATTTGGAAAATGCAGTTGTGAGACACATGATCCTAGTAGATAAGAAGTTTGACATAATTCAGGGTAAGATACCTGATGATTTATTTGAGAAGCTAGTTAACAGGAAAAAGAGAGCAACTGAAGAAGACTATAAAATTAGAGAAAATCTTGTAAGAAAAATATGTGAAATCAGAGATGAAGATCACTTTAAGGAAATATTGAAAGAACTTGGAACCCATCTGAGAGAAAAGAAAAGAACCATTCAGATAATGGGAGGAAACTATGTAGAGATAAACAAGGAAATGAAACAAGTAATAGTGAAGGTACTGGCATCTAGTGTTGAAAAACACTCTAGTGCAGTAGAGTTAACTGAATAGGTAGAGTAAGCTGAGCATTAGAAGTGTCCCTCTCCACCATCAATTAACATTGAAGATGAGTCAATGCATGTGGAAGGAACTAAGATCACACTAGATAGTGATGATAATCCTTGTCAAAATCTTGAAAACATTGTTGACAATTCGGCCTTAGAAGAACATGATAGATCTATTGTAGAAGGAGAGAAAGAATCAAGGAAAGAGGAAGAAAAGAAAACATAGAATCAAGAAAACATAGAAATTCTAGGATAGAAAGAGGTCCCTAACAAAGAAGAAATCAATCTTACACCTGAGATTACAAAGAAATCACAGATTGGATCAATATTTGAAAGTTTTGGGAAAGAGGTAGATGATGATGATCAAATGGAATTTGATCACATCCCTGAACAAAATTATTAGAAAGAACAAGAAAGTGAAGAGCCTTGAAGGATCTTTACTGGAAATAATAGAGAAGTTACAAAGTATTGTGACTAACCAAATAGTAGAAGTAGACCCACTAGAAAGAGATAAGAAAGTTATGAATGCATTTGATAATGAATTCACTAACTTATCAAATATGGCTAAAGTGAAGGTTCAGATAGCCTATGAGGCCAATATATTTCATGATATAAGTCAGAATATTAGAAATGATATTGACAATCTGGATGTTTGTATAAAAGACTTGAGGAGGAATTTGGATAGAGGTAAAAGTTTGTACATTCAGTGTACAAAATCTAAAAATCATGTATCTGAAGAAGTTAAGAAGATTAAGGCTAAAGAAGTAGAAATTCAGTCAGAGATAAATCTCTTAGTCAACCCTAATATGAAGATATTGGATATTGAGAAAAGAATCAGCAAAGTAAATGATGAAATAAGGATTCTCAATGATGAAAAGGACATAAAATTCAGAAGATTCGCTCTTCTAAGAGAGCACATTTCAATAAAGATAAGCATTTTTTAAGGATAGTTGGAAGAATGTCTTGCACCAAAGACATCTTTTGAGAAGTTTAGTTTTGCAAACCTTCAAGCATGTGAGATTGCATCTTATGGATTATGTGCACTACTCAGTGTTATAGATTCCAATAAGAAGGCATGGGAGAAGGAGATAGAGAGAATCAAAGTGAATTTTTCAAATTGTGTTGCAAGCCTATTGGCTCTGCAATACTAAATCAAGGTATATGACTTTTTGAACACAATTTTTGGCATCCTTTTTTGTCATTGTTGTCAAAGGGGGAGAGATATATAGCAAAAAATTGATGTATATATGATAAGAAATTATATTCTTAGGGGGAGTATAGAATATAGATAAGATTTATGGAGTTATAAGGACAACGGATATATTTTTTGTTATGGCCACAATTTTGAGTTTTTGAAGTTTTGAGACTTAGCCAATTTTCTCATATGTTGCCACCAATGACAAAGGGGGAGATTGTTGGGAATTTGGCTGAGTTGGATATCTAGATGTTTTCATTATGGAAATATATAATCTACATGAAGATCACATATGATAAAGAGAAAGTATGACAGAGTGCAAAGCAAAATTGTCTAAGTATGTGCAGTATTTTCCCAGTGTACCCAGGAGATAGCTTGGATTGGTGATGTTGATTGGAGTAAATTCAGTACTTGAAAAATTGAACATAGATAATATGATGACTATTGAAGACTCACCTAAGAGTGCAAGTCTGTACGACATGTACAGAAGAAGTTATGGTAGTTTTACCAAAGATAGTGTTAAGCCGACAGGATAGAATATGAAGATAGAATTGGTAAAGAGTTAAGGGATTATTTTGTTTATCAAAATAATGTCTTAATAATATAAAGGGATGACATCCTAGATGTTAAGCCTTGGGTAAATATGTATTTTTTGTAAAGATTTATGTTATGTAAAGTTGACTGTAAAAGTTATTATTCCTAATAACTTGTATAAATGTAAGGCATATAAAAAGTGAAAGAGAGATGTAAGTGTAATAAGATAGATGATATAGTGAAAGATATTGATATGAAGTTGTGAAAGAAAAGAAAGAAGTATAAGGTTATGTACCTTAATCTATTTTTTAATTAGTAATCATTGTACATTACTTGTTTGGGCAGTGGGCTCATCTTGTAATCATTTGTAATCAATACTACCAACTCTTAGCAGGGTTGAGGCTTCTAACAAGGCCTATAGTCCCTTAATTAGGACTGAGACACTATATGCTTGTAATAGGCTCCTAACAAGGTCAACATCCTTAATAGGATACTTTTGATTAGTGGATCTTTGTGGGTACCATCCCCACCGGGGTTTTCCCTTGGCCAGGGTTTCCTCGAGAACAAATAATGTGTTATGAGTTCATTTTCTTTATTGCTATGCATGTTATTTAGTTTACTATGTTATGCATGTATTAAGATAATCTATTATATCCATAATTAGGTGAAAGCAAAAGTTTACAGAATACTGATTCACCCCCCCTCTCAGTATTCCCTATTTCTAACACTAGATGCCCAAACAAGAAAGAGGAAGATAAAGACAAAGACCAATTTGGTGATGGAAGCTATGGAAGGAGAAACAATAGAGGTTACTGATATTACAATAGAGACAACCGAGATCACAAGGATAAGGGAAAAAACATGTGTTACTTTGTTGAAGAGAATGATACAAATACCGATGCTTTTGATGATGTTGAGGTAGTATTTGTTGCGATGAAAGATGATTCTGAGGAAGAGGAAAGGTATGTAGAAACAACACTCATTTCTAAAGCTAGTAAAAATGATACATGGATCATTGATAGTGGTTGTACACATCACATGACTAGTGATGAAGATAAGTTTGATCATCTTGAGCACTATAATGGAGGATCAGTAAAAATGGGTAATGGTATACCTTGCATGGTTAAAGGAAAAGGATCTCTTTTGGTAAATGATAAAATTAGATGTGATAATGCTTATTGGGTAAAAGGACTAAATTAAAATTTTCTACGTGTGGCACAACTTAACAACTCAGGTCACCTAGTGGATTTTGGAAGCAAGAAGGTAAAGATATTTGATGAAAGTAGAAAGCTTGTTGGAACAGGAGGACAATCAAAAGGTAACTTATTTTATCTTGACAATACTGAGATTTCTTGTTTACTAGTGAAAAATGAGGATGGATGGTAATGGCATAAAAGGTTATGTCATGTAAATTTTGATAACGTGATTAAGATTAGTAGAAAGAAAAAAGTTAGAGGACTGCCTAGCCTAACTAAACCAGATCATGTTATATGTCATGAATGTCAAAAAGGGAAGATGACAAAATCTAGTTTTAAAAGTAAATATTATTCAACAAAAAGAATCTGGGAGTTAGTTCACACCAACCTATGTGGTCCTATGAGAAATCAGAGCTACTATGATGATAGATACTTTATTATATTTGTTGATGATTACACTAGATTGATGACTATATTGTTTTTAAAAGAGAAATCTAAGTCATTTAAAATGTTTAAATGGTACAAAGAAAAAGTAGAAAAAGAAACCAGAAAATAACTAAAATGCTTGAGGTTTGATAGAGGTGGTGAGTTTATTTATGATGAATTCACTAACTATTGTAATGAGCATGGCATTAAAAGATAGGTTTCTGCACCTAGAACACTGCAACAGAATGGGATTGTTGAAAGGAGAAACAGATCCATAGTTGATTGTGCAAGAATACTGATGATAGAAAAAAATGTTGCATAGATGTACTAGAGAGAAGCAGTTAGTACAACTGTATATGTCCTGAAACATGTATAATTAAAGAAAGACACAAACAAAACACCTTATGAGTTATGGTTTGGATACACACCGAGTGTAAGTTACTTCATAATTTTTGGTAGAAAATCTTTTATTCTGAAAGATGATAGGAACAAAAAATTTGACTCTAAAGGGGATGAGGGAATATTTATTGGATATTCTACTAAAAGTAAATCTTACAAGTGTTTGAATAAGGTTACTAATAAGATGATAGAAATTACTAATGTCAGAGTTGATGAATTTACTAATAAAAATGATGAGGAAAGAAATAAGGAGCTAGAAGACTATGATAGATTTACTTATGTTGAAAATCTAGAGTACCTACCGAAGTCGTAGACTAAGTCAACCAAGCATCAAGAAAATAACACCGAAGAACAACAAGGGGGAACCGAGGAGCATGAAGAAGCTATCGAGCAAGGAAATGAACCTAAATAGAATGAAGAACAAAGAAGAGATCAAGTGCTAGCAAGATTTTTTAGAAGACATCATCCTGAGAACCAAATCATTGGAGATAAGAAAGCTAGGATACTGACAAGAAGTAAGTTAAGACAAAATGTATGCTTAGTTTGTGAGTTTGAATCGAAGAATGTTAAGGTTGCACTTGAGAATGATGAATGGATAAATGCTATGAATGAAGAGATAGAAAAAATTGAGAAAAACAAGACATGGACTTTAGTACCTAGACCGAAAGATAAAAATGTTATCGGTACTAAATGGATTTTCAGGAATAAGTTGAATGAAAATGGAGAGGTTACAAGAAAAAAAATCTAGACTTGTTTGTAAGGGATATGCACAAGAAGAAGGTGTTGATTATGGTGAAACCTTTGCACCTATTGCTAGACTAGAAGGAGTCTGCATGCTACTTGCATATGCTGCACATAAGAAATTTAAAATCTATCAAATGGATGTTAAGTCAACATTTATGAATGGAATACTAGAAGAGGAGGTCTACATAGAATAACCAAAAGGGTTTGTTAATCCGAATCATAAAGACATGGTATGTAGACTCCAAAAAGATTTATATGGTTTAAAGAAAGCACCAATAGCATGGTATGAAAGGTTACATACTTATCTTTTAAGTATTGGTTTTGTAAGAACTAGTGAAAACACATTTTTGTACATGAAAGGAGGATTTGATGATACTATTTTGATTGCTGAAATATTTCTGGATAATATAATCTTTGGAGGACAAGATCATATTTGTAAGTCATTTGTTGATGAGATGAGAAAGGAATTTGAAATGTCTATGTTTGAAGATATTAAATTCTTTCTAGGCTTGTAGGTTATTCAACAGAATGATGGAATTTTCATCACACAATCAAAGTATATAAAGGAAGTACTAAGAATATTTGGCATGGAAGATGCTAAACCAGTAGGAACATCGATGGTCACAGGCTGCAAATTAACTAAATATGATGAATCTATAGAGGTAAATCAAACATTGTACCAATCTATGATTGGTAAACTGATGTATGTAGTACACAATAGGCCTGATATTGCACATGCAGTGGGGATTGTTGCTATATTTTCTACCAATCCTAAGGAATCACATATGGTTGTAGTAAAAAGAATCTTGAGATACCTGAAGAAAATAAAGGATTATGGTTTATGGTATCCTAAGGAAAGAAAATTTGAACTAAGAGTTTACACTGACGCAAATTGGGCTGGAAATATAGATGATAGAAAGAGCACAACTAGAGGAGAAGTTTTCTTTGGTGAAAGACTTGTAACTTGGACAAGTAAGAAACAACCTTGTATTTCTCAGTCTACTACCAAAATAGATTATGTTGCTACTGCTATAAACTATTCAAACATTTCTTATATCAAACAAGTGTTGGAAGGGATGAATGAGGTAATCACTGAGCTGATGATTATATATTGTGACAACACTAGTGCAATAAATATTTCTAAGAATCCTATAATGCATTTGAAGACAAAGCATATTTCTATTAAGTATCACTACTTAAGAGAACAATTATATGAGAAGAAAGTCAAACTGGAATATATTACATCAAAGGAGAAACTTGCTGATATTTTTACCAAGCCTCTACCAAAGGACACTTTTGAATACTTGAGGACTCAACTTGGGGTCCGTCCCATGTCTACTGGTCACTAATGTGATTTGGAGGTTGCATCAAGCTATTCTTATTAGAAGATCATTCATTTTGATGCAACATAACTCACACTTTGGATAATGTCTAAGGTTGTGAAAGATTTGAGGAGCTAGAATAGAGCTTTTCATATCAGTTTACAAAGATACATTATCTGCACCGAACAACTAAGAGTTACTTGGCTATTGCAGAGCTATATGTTTTATGTTTTTCTTTGGCATTGTTGTCAAAGGGAGAGAAACAATATGAGAGATAAAAAGAGATAATCTATCTAAGGGAGAGATAATCTAAGAAAGTCAGGGAGAGATTTGAAGATTTGTTGCTGAGAACAAAAGGAATCTAAGAGCTGAAAAGATCAAATCCACATAGGAGAGTTTGCACTGGTAATATTGTTATGTAACATAGTGATTAAACATATCTAATGTCAAGCTAGGGAGAGCTTACCGAGCTACAAAATTTACTTACATAGTTATGGAATACATGTTTGGTATGTGTATGGCATATTTCATATTGCTTGTGTTGCCATCAATGCCAAAGGGAGAGATTGATGAACTAAAACTGATTGAATACCTAAATGACTTGATTATCAGTGATTAGAGATCACCGAGTTACTAAAATGATATGTAAGATAATTAAATCATTCATTATGTTGTCATTGATGTCAACTAGTTTTGACAGTACTTATCATGTTAGTTACAAACATCTAAACATCTGGAAAAGGAAAGAAAAGATGAAGAACTGAGATATCTACATGCAAAAAGATGGATATGATAGATGAGGATAAGGAATACTTTGGGTAAGTTATTGATGAGTCTATGATTTCATATTGTTGACTTGATTATGTTTCATTAATCTATTATGAAGGAGGGAGAAAAATTGTACAAGGCAATGTGGTGAGTAAATGAAGAACTTCACTATGCACCAAGTCAGTGTAGTGTATATTGAGAAACAATATTAATCGAGCCTGTATTCACCAACACATTTCTTTGTTAACTGAGTATGGATGAAAGTATTAAATGCTTAGTTTAGCCGATAGAAAATGATGAGCTGGAAATTTTTATGATTTTGAGATTGAGGATAAAGTTTGTTATGAGATCCACCGATGACAAAATTTGAAGAAGATCTAAAGGATGGAATTGAAACATGTTTCTAACACAACTGTCAAGGAAAGTTTAAGAGGAAAAATCAATGAAGATGATTAAGTGGAAAAATTTGATGGTTGCTGTGAAAATGGTTTATCTATCTATATAAGAGATATAAGTTTCTTTATTGAAACATGTTGAAAGAAAGAAGACTGCAGAGATTTCATGTGAACATAGTTTCATGCATGCCTGATCAGACTGGTTGAAGAAGAACTAAACTTCAGAATAGACCCAAGTGTCAGAGAGCTATTACCGAGTAAAAGTAAGTTGAGGAAGTGAATTGATATATTGATCAGAGGATTTGTATGGGCTTAGAATAGATTTGAACATCTACAAATTGAATTGTATTGTAATCAGATCAACTACTATTTCAGTTTAACCATTGATACAGAAAATCTCCTAACCGAGTGGACTTAACCATCTTATGTTATGTCCCTATGTCATTTAAGGAATGTACATTGTTATCTTGTTGACCCCATAGTGAATGCTAGTCAAAAGTTAACTATTAGTCTTAAATCCTCTAACAAGGTCACACCTAATAGTGTGTTTGTAACCTTTAATAGGGTTAGCTCTTCATCGAGCTCACTTTAGAAGAGTGAAAATTATTTTGGGTTACCAGTCCTAGGTGGTTTTTCCCTTAGCAGGGTTTCCATGTTAAATCATTGTGTTATGTGTTTGTGTGATGATTGTGTTATTGTCATAATTTACATACTACATATTTGATTTAGTTGATAATCATAGTAAGTTAATTAATTGGTAATCGTTAAAGGAATAGATAGTTTAACAATTTTGTGTGATGATGATAATCACCTTAATGAAATTAAGATCAAATTAGCAAAAATTCTAAAGTAAATACAATGCAAATCTATTTAAAAATGAAACTAAGATCTATAGCATCTCATGGCTCTCTAGAAAGATGTTGTAATTGAAGCTCTCAGCTCAAATCTCCACTAGTGACACTTCTAAAATGAGAATGTATGATGCTATGCTTTTACAATGCTTCTATGATGATGATTCTAGCTCAAATTGACAAAAGTATAATGCAAATGCTCTAAATGCTCTTAATTGCCTTTAGAATGCTCTTCAATTGCCTATAGTAACAATGTGTTGCAAATGAATTTCTAAGATGATCATTGCTCTCAAAATGCTTCATATTTATAGTAAATTCCCAAGGGTAGGGGGTGGAGTGAAGTAATCATGATTAACCTTTGGTTGAGTCAAATACTTTGCTTTGTTCATAAATGGAGGACAATTTAAAGGTTTGTCTCAAAGCTTTGGACAAAAGGACAAGATTGAGTGGTTGAGATTGAAACTTTAGAATGAGTGATTGAGATTCATCCTTTTTGAGTGATTTATGTCTTTTTGTCCTCAATTTTCATTGGTTTCTCAACTTTGTTGAAAGATATTAAGAATTATTAAATTCAATTAATTAATTAAATTTAGCCATGTAAGGGTAATAGGTTCATTTTGATTTTTTATTTAAACAACTATACAACTAATTGATTAAAATCAATTATGTAGTGTTTTTCACCCCTTTAAGCTTTGATTTAATTATTTAACCTCATTATTTAATTTTTCCTTTGCTTTAATTGATTTTGTCTAACTTTATTTAATTATGTCCATTTTAATTGATTTGATCCCTTTTTGATTGAATTAGTGCATTTTGATGATTTTAAGCCATTTTATTGATTTTTGCAATTTAAAAGCACTTTGTCCATTTTTGCGTGTCTACAAATGCCGTTCTTTGAATTGATGTGCGAAGAACATTGATTCAAATATTCTTTTGAGTCCTGATTGCTTTTATGTCCTGATTGCTGATTCACTGATTCACTGATTCACTGATTTACTGATTGCTGCCTTTGATATGATATGATTCTGATATGCCACTAATAATGATACAAATTTTTTTTGATGCCCCACTAATTCCAATGATGTTTTATTTCCATTTTAATTTGATACCCTGATGCCCCCTCAAAAATTAAAACATATTGTTTACTTGATATGAAAAATTTGATGATGTTGATGTATATGTTTTCATTTCTAAAAATTTGTGATGATATGCCATGATTGAAGAATATGCCCTAGTTGATTTGATAGGTCAATATAGGTCTAAGTCAGTTTTCACCTCCAAAATTATGTCAAAATAGCTTAAATAGGTTGAAAAACCTTGTTTTACTATTCATTTTTACTTTTGTCTTTGGTGATTTTGCTCTGGTCCTGCGATGAATTTCGAGATGGTTGTCCCTATTCGAGAGCATCGATTCGAGAGGTGTCAAAGATATGTGAGGCCACCTAACTATGGAACTCCAGTGAGTTATTTTGAACTCCCTTTTTTGCATTTATTGCTTAGTTATTAGCATTTATTGCAATTTTCCATTTCATCGTTGCCTTGAATATGTAAAATCACGCCTAGGAAAATTTCACTGTCGCCTAGACCCTTTTACTGTCACATCTGTGCTTTTCTCTCATGCATCCATGTAGTATAACGTCATCTAAGAAACTTTCATCCTCACCTGAGAATAGGATATTCACATGTAGAGCTAGGTCAAAAATGCCCATTTTTATATATTTTACCGCGTAGGAAACCCTAGCAATTTGACTGTTGCCTAGGCCACATTTCATTGTCACCTAGCATGATTCAATGTTGCTTAGCATGAGAACTATCATGTAGCACCCGCAAAGTGTTGTGTCACAACTTTTTGATATCACTTAAGAGAAATGTCACCTGGGATGATTAAAATCACACCTGCAGACTTTTGAAATTTTTTTACACTTGTACTTGATTGTGTCTGATGGAAAATTTTGTTGACTTCCAATGCTTGATTTGAATGATGAGATTAGGTCTATTGTGCTAAAAAAAACAATGGATTAGGATATTAGGATAGTGGTACCAATGAATGTGATGTGTAAATCCGATTAGGATAGGATAGTTGATAGGATAAATCAATCAGTGTGAAAACCGATATGATTTGATACTGTTGCTTCATTCTCAGGACACAGAGACACGAAAAAATGGTACTTGGTGTGATTGCTTGATACTTTTGATAGAATTGATTGACTTGAGATAATTCCTTGATATGGTATACTAAATGATTCCTTTTATTTTCCGACAAGCAATCTTCCCTACTCTATACATCTAGACAGTTGCTTCTTGGGTCATTGATTTAGGTCAGACACTTATGGATGCTGAGTTTCATGTGATTAAGTTGTGCAGATTGAGCTTCCTTCTTGATCTTCCATGGTTCTAGTTAAACCATGGTTTATTGATTGCAGTGGCGGAGCGATGGTACTCTGACCACAATACATTTCATTTTTCTTATGGAGAGATGACTATCATGCTTGAGGACATGTATAGATTACTACGTATCCCATGTAGAGGAGAGGTAGTTTATTACAATTCCATATATGATTCTATAGTCTACCGACGAGTGTTCAAGAAAAATTCTATTGATGATGATACTATCACTTGGCCTCAGTTTTCTTCCTTTCCTACATTGCCACCAGTACTTGGTGCACTGATTGGTGGTTTGCTTCTTCCTTACCGACGAGGTCATGGTTTTTCTATCGGATGGGGTAGGATTCTGGAGGATTTACTTGCTCATCCTCAATGGTTCAATTGGGGTTCATGCATCCTTGCATAGCTCTACCATGATTTTCATGAGGTAGTCTATAGAGAGAGTGCCTCCTTGTCAGTTGGTGCAGTTATTCTTCAGTTGTGGATATGAGAGCATCTTCCCATCACTAGGCCTATTTCTAATAGGGTTTGACCTCATGGTTTTCCATATGCTTTTATATACACTAGTATGGTTGTGCAACATCATTTGGGTCATCTAGATTAGTGGCAATGATAGGTTGATGATCTCGATCAGGTTCTATGGAGACCATACAGGGGTTGCGAGCATTGAAGAGAGGATGAGGATGATTTACCTTACATGTTTTCCCCTCACTGATGATTGATCACACTACTACTACTATTAAGCACTTTGTCTTTGGTAGATTTTCTAGACAATATGGTCAGATACAGGATATGCCTTAGGGTGTAGCACTATATGCTTGGGTACAGGCAGAGAGACCTATGTGGGGTCCTCTCATTGATTATCAGTTTGCATTGGATCAGATTGTTGGTATGGTTTATTGCAGATGGGAGATGCTTCCTGGTATGGCTGATGCAGGTATGTCTCATGAGTATGTAGATTGGTGGGCTCATAATAGGTTTAATCATTTCACTAATCCAACAAAGCTTGTCCCAGGTCAGGGTGATGATGGAGGTGGTGATGGAGGTGGTGGTGGTAGACGGCAGAGATGGTGAGGACAGAGAGATCCTCCTTCTATTGGTTGAGTATGGGTGAGAGGTGGTCATGAGAGGGATAGAGATCATGCTAAAGGACATGATGATGCACTTGATGTACATCCTAGAGTAGATAGACAACATAGATGATGCAAAGTGGCAAGCGGAAGCCTTCAAATAGTGAACAATTGGTGAGTTTCAATGCCTCAACTACCCAAGTGAGGAACCAAGTGCCCAATACTTATCACAAGCATGGTAAGGACTAGGGGAAATGGTTATCACAACCCAAACACCCAAAAAAACCTAATCACTAGGCTATGCTAAGTCCTAAGCACCAACAATTGAGAAGTTACTAAGAGGTCTCCTTAACTCAATAGGAAACTAAACCCCATGAAATGACTTATAAGACTAGGGGTGGCCAAAAATAACTAATCTAGCCTATTTAGGTCCTATTCCTTTAGTTCCAATGGCCCTTTCACTTACAAGCCCCCCATAGCACTAAGTTGCATCACAAACCAAGGATTTGGCTTGTAGCCCTTCCTAGAAGGAATTTTAAACATAAGTCAAAATTCTTCCAAATGAGATATTGAATAGGTTGGATATTTTGACACCCTTTTGGGTTTTAAAAAACATATCCAAGTACCAAGGAGTGGAGACAAGAAAAAGTTACTGAGGTTGCAATGTTAGACGGGGCTAATAGGTCTAATTAGGTCTCCAACTGCACTACAAGTGCTCTTTCTCCTAAGCCAATTCAAAAAATAAGTATGGAGGAATGTGTGGACATAAAAAATAACTTAGAATACAAATTTTTGAGTCTTGGTGAATCCCCAACCAAAAGTTATGGTGATTGTTCTAAGTCACAAACTGGTGCACACATAGAGATGTACACATAGGGCTTTGTGGCAAAACCAACTTCCTGTAGAACTCCACCTCTAACTTGCATATTTTGAAAGTGCATAAAAAAAGGTCAAATTCCACCAAGTGGCATCAGATTCCCATGGTGCAATTGGGTCAAAAGATCAAACCCTATCGGAACCCTACTGGAGACCTTCAATCCACGCAAGCACACAAGAAACCCTAATATCTCCCAAACTAAGATGAATCAGAACATGAATCCAATTGCAGATGAAAGTAGATTGGATGAAAAAAATTTTGATATCAAGGATTCATGCACACTGGTCTGTACCCATCCATACTAGGTTACTGTTCCCGAGAATTGTAGAGAAATGGTTTATTTTTATTGATTCAAATGCCAAAATTACACATCTTACCCTGCACCCACCTGAAAGGGCTTATTGAAGGCTTCACCCATTTTTTACAACCAAATTTTAAACCATCTGACCATTGGGGGCTTGATTAAAACTTTTGGCAAGAAGTTGTTAAAGTTGCTAAGCAACTTTTACAACATTTTTGCAACTTTTGCAAAGTAGGAGACCAAACTTGGTCTAAACCTAAACTAGTGATCCAACATGGATCTAAAACATTAAAAACATGAAAATAACTAAAATCCTATGATTCTAGGCCCATTGACCACTTTTGACCATAGTTAGCCAAGGGCTTATAGTTGTGCCAATCCTGGAACTAGGCTTTACAACTTGGTCTAGGTGCTTGACTAATATATCTAAACTAAACTAGATGTGCTTAGGACTTTTAAGAGCATTTTTTGTTGAGTCTAGTGTAGGTGATCCTATAGCATACTCCCCTTGGGGTTTAAAACTCAAGTCCCTACTTGAGGATAACTGGTCCACCGACATCCCATGTTGTTTGATTTGGTGTTCGGTCAGCCAAGTAGCATCTATATTGGGGAGTCCCTTCCATTTTGACTAAGTACTGCATGTTCTTCTTAGTTCTAGTTTTCCTTAATAACTTTGTGTCCAAAATTTCTTCTAACTCCACTAGTTTTCTTTGGGGAAGATTTGTGACATAGTCTTCATCTTTGATGTTTGTTTCCTCACCTTGCTCATTCATTGAACTTGCTGTAGCTTTTTAGGTGGTGAGGTTTGCAACATTAAATATTGGAGAGATTTGCAAGGTTGGAGGAAGAGAGATTTCATAGGCATTCTCACCTATTTTATTGAGTATGCTACATGGACCTACTTTCTTCATTTTTAGTTTGGAGTATCTACCCTTACGTAGTCTTTGTTTCCTTAGGAAAGCCCAAACCTTGTCTCCCACTTTGAAGTGAATCTCCCTTCTTCTTTTATCAACACTTTCCTTGTAATTCAAACTTGACCTTTGTAATGCTTCTTTTACCTCCTGCTGCACCTTTATGATGAGCTCTACTAGTTATTGGCCTTGAGCACTGAATTTGAAGTTAGATGGTAGTTCAATCAGGTCTAATGGTCCTTTGGGATGAAGGCCATATACTGCTTGGAATGGGGTCTTGCTGGTTGACCTGTTCATAGAGTCATTGAATGCAAACTCTGCCTAGGGTAGGAGTGTATCCCAACTTTGAGAATATTTCTTGGTTATGCATCTTAGGAGATTTCCTAGGGATCTGTTTACTACCTCAGTCTATCCATCTATTTGTGGGTGTTAGGCAGAGCTATAGGTGAGGTTTGTTCCCAACTTCTTGAAGAGTGTCCTCAAAAAATGTCCTTGGAATTTTACATCCCTATCAGATACAATTGTCTTAGGTAAGCCATGAATTCTAACTACTTCTTTGAAGAAAAGGTGGGCTATGTGAGATGCATCATTTGTGCTTTTGCATGGTACAAAATGGACCATTTTGCTGAACCTATCCACTATGACAAAAATACTATCAAACCCTTGCTTGGTCTTAGGTAGTCCCATTACAAAATCCATTGAGATGGACTCCCAAGGTCTTAAAGGGATTGGTAAGGGTTGGTACAACCCTTGATTTTTTGTCATTCCTTTAGCTTGGTGGTAGATTGTGCAAGTCTCTATAAACTTCTTGACATCATTGTTCAACTTAGGCCAAAAATAGCTCCTCTTCACCATGTCTGCTGTCTTATCAATGCCAAAGTGACCTCCTAGGCCACCATAGTGCTTCTCTCTTATTATATTTGTCCTCATTGAGAAATTTGGTATACATAGTTGGGCTCCATTAAATAGAAGTCCATTCTAAATCAGATATTCAGAAAAGTCAGTTTGGTATTTGCCAACCATCTTTGTGTAAATCTGATGTATCTCTACAAAGTCAAGGTCATCTGGGTACAAGTGTTTGAGGGACTCAATTCCCACACTTTTTAATTGAATTTCTTCAATTAGACCAATCCTCCTGCTAAGGGCATCAACAAATTTTTTTTCTACACCCTTTTTATGCTTGATGTTGAAGGTATAGGCTTGCAACTACTCTACCCATTTCAAATTTCTGACAGAGAGTTTTTCTTGTGAATTGAGGAAGCTTAATGCATGGTTATCAATGTATACTACAAGCTCTTTTGGTATCAAATAGTGCCTCCATTTCTTGAGGGCTTGGACCATGGCATAGAGCTCTAGGTCTTATGTAGAGTACTTTCTTTTAGCTTCATCCAATGTCTCTGAGAAGAAAGCAACTGCCTTGCCTTCTTGGCTTAGGATTGCACCTATAGCCAAATTATTTGCATCTGTCTTCACAGTGAAGACTTTGTTAAATTTAGGGAGGACCAAGATAGGGTATTGGAAGACTCTATTCTTCAAGTATTGGAATGCATCATCAGCTTCCTTTGTCCACACAAATTTAGTCTTCTTTCCACCTTTAATAGTTTCAAGCATTGGTGCACACACATGACTAAAATTTTTTATAAACTTTCTATAGAAAGTTGCAAGTCCATGGAAGCTTCTTACATCACCTTGGTTCTTTGGTGGAGGCCAATTAATGATTTCTTCTACCTTCTCAGGATCCATCTTGAGGGTACCTTGTGAGATCACAAATCCTAGGAACACAAGTTCCTTCCTCATAAACATGCACTTTTCCAAGTTGATTATCAACTTTTGTTGATGGACTCTTCTTAGTACCTGTTCCACATGATCAAGATAGTCTTCCTTGCTATGACTAAATATTAGTATGTCATCAAGGTAAACAACAACAAATTTTCCAATAAAATCATTGAATATCTCATTCATAAGCCTCATAAAAGTGCTAGGGGCATTGCTTAAGCCAAAGGGCATTACTAACCATTCAAACAAACCTTCAGTAGTCTTGAATGTTGTTTTCCATTCATCTCTTGGTTTGATTTTGATTTGATGGTATCCAGACTTTAAGTCTATCTTGGTGAAGTAGCAAGCACCTCCTAGTTGATCCAATAGATCCTCAATCCTTGGCATGGGGAATCTATAGCTTATGGTGATTTTGTTTAGGGCCCTACTAGTAGTGCATAACCTCCATTTTCCATCCTTTTTAGGGGCCAAGACTGATGGTACTACACATGGATTGAGACTCTTTTGAATCAGTCCTCTTTTTCCAACAATTCAGTGACCTATTTTGTCATCTTTGCATGCTACAAGGGTGTCATTTTGTATGGTGCCTTATTAGGTAGGGATGAGCTAGGTATGAGGTCAATTTGATGACTGATATCCCTAATGGGAGGGAGGCTAGTGGGCAAGTCACTAGCAGTGACATCTCTATACTTTTACAGTAGTTCCATGGCTTCCTTTGGCATAGAATCTTTTTTATCAAACTTGGTGTTATCCTTGGGCTTTGAGATTAGGACAAAGACTTCAATATCAAGTTCCTTTAAGGTTTTCAACATCTCTTTTTCTCCCATGATAATCACAGTGGGTTCTTTTTCAGATTTGCTATCAGGCAAGGGCTTCATAGTAAATGTTTTCCCATCTTTATTGATGGAGTAGGTGTTCTTCCTACAATGGTGTATGGCATCTACATCAAATTTCTAGGGCCTACCTAGAAGGATGTGTGAGGCATCCATCTCAACCACATCACAAATAACTTTGTCCTTAAAATCTACAATTGAGAACTCTATCCATGCTTGTTCTGTTACTAGAGTTTGTTGGCCTTTTGTTAACCATGAAACATGATAGGGGCAAGGGTGTGGCTTCTTAGGGAGGTGTAACTTTTGAACCATTTCACAAGATACAAGATTTTCAGTTGAACTAGAATCTGTAAGTAGATTGCATACCTTTCCATGACATTTGATCTTTGTCCTGAAGAGATTCTTCCTTTGTGGAGGTTCTTGGTTTTGTGACAGTTGAAGGAAGACCTGCCTCATCATCAAACATACTCCTTCCTCTAGTTCCAAGTCTCTAGAATCAACATTGTCTTCTTGTTTATCTTCTTGGACAAGTTGTGCTCTCCTCTCACCTTGGTTATTATTGTTCCTCTTCTCAGGGCATCTTCCTACATGATGTCCCATTTGATTGCAATAGTAACATTTCAATGGTCCATTACCTCTTCCTAAGTTTGTCCTTCCCCTATTGAAGGGCCTCCTTCCTCTATAGTTTCCTCTTGAATTAGAGTCACTATTTTCTTTGTCTCCTTGGTCAGGGGTCCTACTGCTGCTGCCACTATTCTGTCCCTTGTTCCAAGAGTTTCCTTTGCCTCTAAAGTTCTTCCCATTATCATTACTCTTCCCTTTGCCAAAATCCTATTTTATTTTCCATTTCTCCTCTACCTTGAGTGCCATTTGATAGCACTTATTTACTGTGGTAGGGCAGTGTAGGCTTAGTTCCTCTTGAATGGATACCTTTAAACCATTCATGTATCTTGCTAGTTTTTCTTCCTCATCTTCTACCATATTGGTCTTCATACATAATTTTAGGAACTCCTCAGTGTACTAGCCTACATCCATGTCTTTTTGTTTCAAACTTTTCTTCCTCCTATGGAGTTGTACCCCATAATCTTCAGGCACATATGTCTCCCTAATCAATGCTATCATCTTGTTCCATGAATTGATCATGATCTTTCCATTCTTCACCCTCTCTATTTGGATGAAGTTCCACCAAGTTAGGGCTGCTCCCTTTAACTTGGATCTTGCCACCTTTACCCTCTACATTTTAGGGATGTCCTCACATTCAAAGAACATTGTCAAAGCCTCTATCCAATCCAAGGCTCAATCTACATTCATCTTGCCATTAAAGACCAGAAAATCTATCTTCTCCTCCATGGTTCTCCTCCCCATGGATTTTAAGGCATCTATGAAAGGCCTTTGATCTACATGGATGTGTTGGTTAGGATCATCCTCCTCTTCTTCACTCCCCTCTTCATTCTCAGACCCATCTTCTTTTCTCTTGTCAAGCTTCTTCTCAAGCTCTTGAAGCCTCTTAGTTAAGGATGTGTTTGCAGCCATTTTCTCTCTCACCATCTTTGCTAACTCACTTTTTGTGACCCTTGTAAGGATCTCTTCATCCTTAGGAGTAGACATAGCTCTGATACCACTTGATGCAAAGTGGCAAGCGAAAGCCTTCAAATAGTGAACAATTGGTGAGTTCCAATGCCTCAACTACCCAAGTGGGGAAACAAGTGCCCAATACTTATCACAAGTATGGTAAGGACTAGGGGAAATGGTTATCACAACCCAAACACCCAAGACAGCCTAATCACTAGGCTATGCTAAGTCCCAAGCACCGACAATTGAGAAGTTACTAAGAGGTCTCCTTAACTCAATAGGCAACTAAACCCCATGAAATGACTTATAAGACTAGGGGTGGCCTAAAATCACTGATCTAGCCTATTTAGGACCTATTCCTTTAGTTTCAATGGTTCTTTCACGTACAAGCCCCCCATAGCACTAAGTTGCTTCACAAACCAAGGATTTGGCTTGTAGCCCTTCCTAGAAGGAATTTTGAACATAAGTCAAAATGCTTCCAAATGAGATATTGAATAAGTTGGAGATTTTTATACCCTTTTGGGTTTTACAAAACATATCCAAGCACTAAGGATTGGAGACAAACAAAAGTTACTGATGTTACAATGTTAGACCGGGCTAATAGGCCTAATTAGGTCTCCAAATGCACTACAAGTGCTCTTTCTCGTAAGACAATTCAAAAAATAAGTATGGGGGAATGTGTGGACATACAAAATAACTCAAAATCCAAGTTTTTGAGTCTTGGTGAATTGCCAACCAAAAGTTATGGTGATTGTTCTAAGTCACAAACTGGTGCACACATAGAGATGTACACCTAGGGCTTTGTGGAAAAACCAACTCCCTATAGAACTCCACCTCTAACCTGCATATATTGAAAGTGAATAAAAAAAGGTTGAATTCCACAAAGGGGAATCAGATTCCCATGGTGGAATTGGGTCAAAAGATCAAACCCTATCGGAACCCTGCTGGAGACCTTCAATCAAGGCAAGCACACAAGAAACCCTGATATCTCCCAAACTAAGATGAATCAGAACATGAATCAAATTGTAGATGAAAGTAGATTTGATGATAAAATTTTTGATCTCAAGGATTCATGCACACTAGTCTGTACCCATCCGTACTAGGTTATTGTTCCCGAGAATTGTAGAGAAATGGTTTATTTTTATTGATTCAAATGCCAAAATTACACATCTTAGCTTCCACCCACCTGAAAGGGCTTATTGAAGGCTTCCCCCATTAGTTACAATTAAATTTTAAACCATATAACCATTGGGGGCTTGATTACAACTTTTGGCAAGAAGTTATTAAAGTTGCTAAGCAACTTTTACAACATTTTTGCAACTTTTGCAAAGTAGGAGACCAAACTTGGTCTAAACCTAAACTAGTGATCCAACATGGATCTAAAACATTAAAAAAATGAAAATAAATAAAATCCTATGATTCTAGGCCCATTGACCACTTTTGACCATAGTTAGCTAGGGGCTTATAGTTGTGCCAATCCTGGAACTAGGCCTTACAACTTGGTCTAGGTGCCTGACTAATATATCTAAACTAAACTAGATGTGCTTAGGAATTTTAAGAGCATTGTTTGTTGAGTCTAGTGTAGGTGCTCCTACACCAATAGAGTTCACAGACATCAAAGATAGGAGAGATAGGCTCATGTTGATATATTTAGGTAGCTACCAGGTGGATTGGATCCTTTGGTTCAATGATGTATGGATTTTATGACATGGCTTTCTCTATTTTTCAATGTATGGATGGAAAGATGTTTTATGGAAATGCATATGTAAATGCCCCTATGTTTTTGAATTTTTTGATGTATGCAATGCAATTCTATCCTTAACTACATGTATGTAAATGATGTACGATTCTTTTTCTTTTTCTTTTTTTGGTATATGGATAATGATTAATGATTAATGCTATGCATGAATGCAAAAGATAAGCTCATTTCTTTGTTTTGATTTATCGAGAGTAAGACGTTTGATTGAACCCCTCATTTATTTAATGTTTTGACTAACCAAGATTATTGATGTACCCCCTTGTCCTTGGAAAATTAACCGCAAACAAATGCAATTAATCTAACATTATAATGCAATGAATCTAACATGATAATGCAATGCAATGCAACCTAAGTGTCACTAGCTTTTAGCAAAGAAATGCCATGGAGATAAATTTTCATCATTGAGCATTTTGGGACTGGAAAGAAAGTACAATCATCACTGACCACATCATGATGATAACTATACCACTTTTTATCTCTTTTGGTAACCCCTTTTTGAACCAAGTACAACCCATAGTAGTTGGATGACAAAACTATGGGAGTTTGAATATCAGTGTCAATGGATTCAATGTTGCAAGTGGATTTTTGGTATTAAGATATGGAAGATCTAAATAGCCAAGGGATCCATTTGCATAAAAAAGCAAAGGTCAATCCATCCTCTTATGAGATAGTCCTTGATGGTTCTTTGATGACCATGTCATTAGACGAAATCTCATAAGTCAATGAATCTTCCTCAAAACAATCACTCAAAGGTAAATAAAATATCACGTCTCTCTCATGGCTAATCTAGTTGAAACATCATCGATTAGTTCAAAAGATGTGATAAAAAATCAATTTCACAAAGATTATAAATTTTTTTTTTGAAGTGTTTTGCAATGTTTCCTAATTTTCAAAAAGTATTTCCAAGCATTCTGATCTTTAAGGTGTTTTGTCAATTTTTAATCCCAAATTATAAAGTCAATGAAGGCTCAAGGATCATGTTGTAGGATCAAATACTTGGATTTGAACAATGATATCCATCAAAGGTTCAATAAACTTTCCACTCTTCTGAAACTCTGATAAATCTCTCTCTAACGTGACTGGTTGTAGCACTTATTGAATCCATTTGGTACCAAATTTCCAATTCTTTCCCAACCCCAAGTGGTAAATGTGATCATTCGACAAACTTAGGACTGATAGGTAATGCAACAATGCGACTAAAAAACTTTATTATGACTATGTACAAATGATGGATGCAATGGGAGTTGTACAAATGGGATGTTGGAAATGCAATATGGACATATGTGACTAGGAAAGACAAACTTAAGGGAACAAAAGGTGCTTGTTTAACAAGTTTTCACCTTTTGGATTTTTTCTTTTTTTTCTACCAAGGTGCCTATTGCTAGGTTTTCACCAAGGCACTTTTTTCTCTTTTTTCCTTTTTTTGTATTTTTATTTTTTTCAAATTTTTTTGTATTTTTCAAGATCTCTTTGACTATGTGCAATAAATATGATGCTCCTCATCTGATACTCTTTATACTCTTTTGTCTCCCTCATGTGTAGAACCTTTTGAGATGAATGTTTTTGATGGGTTCTTGGAGTTACTCTCCTTCACAATCTAATAACTTATAGGTTCCCATTCCAAATGAAGACACTATGATGAATGGACCAAGCCAATTAGCCTCCCATTTTCCTTTCTTCTCTCTTTCAACCTGATTCTTTAGGTTTTCCCTTAACACTAAGTCTCGTACTTGAAATACTCTTAGTTGGATATGCTTATTGTAGTTCCTCAAGATTCTATTTTTATACACTTTCAGGTGCTCATAAGCTTGTGTTTGGTGTTCTTCTAGAAACTCCAATTGTTGAAGTGTAGCGACTCTATAGTCTTCATCTGTGATCAACCCTTGCAATGACACTCGTAAAGATGGGATTTTGACCTCTAATGGTAGAACTACTTCAGCTTCGTAGACTAATGAAAATGGCATAGCTCCTGTAGGTGTCTGAATGCTAGTTCTATAGGCCCATAATGCTGGATTAATTTGCATATGCCAATCCCTTCCCGATTTATTGACTGATCTCTTCAAGATTTTCAAGATGTTCTTATTTGTGGCTTCAGGTTGCCCATTTCCCTGAGGATAATATATAGGTGAGGAATGGTGAGTGATATGAAATGTAGCACAAAGTTCATCCACATCCTTGTTTTTGAATTGTTTTCCATTATCTATTATTATGGCATGAGGAATGCCATATCTGCAAGTGATATGGTTCAAGATGAACATGGAAATTTGTTTACCCATGGCTGTGATCAAAGGAACTACTTCGACCCACTTAGTGAAATACTCCGTTGTGGTTATGATGTATTTGTGACCATTTGAAGAAGGTGGGTATATGACACCAATTAAATCAAACCCCCATTGATAGAAGGGCCATGGTGTCACAAATGGGTGCAATTCTTATGCTGGTGCATGTATCATGTAACCATGATATTGATATTTTCTGCATATCCTGACAAAGTGGCAAGCATCTTTTTCTAATGTCTTCCAGAAATACCCTAAGTGAAGGATCTTCTTGGCTAGGTTTAAACTACTTGAGTGTGACCCGCAAATGCCTTCATGAACCTCATGAAAAGCTAACTTAGACTCTTCCTCCTCTAGACACCTAAGTAATGTCCCATCGAGACCCTTATGATACAATGTTTCTAAGAGGATTATGTAACAGGCTGATTGGCGTATAAAGTTTTGTTTTTGGGCTTGGGTTCGGTGTAAAGGTAGCACTTGGTCTTTGAGATATGTATATATAGGGTCATACCAAGGTGAGTCATGTCCATGTAATGAGGCAACAATTTGGGTTTCAAGAAGGTTGAATGCCATTTTCACCAACTCCTCCACCAAGAACTCGTACTTCTCATTTTGATCTAGTTTTTTTAACAAGGAAGCCAAGGTGGCCATGGCATCAGCTACTCTATTTTTCTCTCTCAGAATCTGCTCAAAAGTGATCAAGGCAAAGTACTTCCATCCATCAATATGTTGGCATTAAGCAAAATTGCCACTAGTGACAACACTTATTTGCATTTTGGGTGCAAACCGAGAAGACAGTGCAAATCGAGCAGACAGTGCAAACCGAGCAGATAGTGCAAATCGAGCAGACAGTGCAAATCAAGCAGACAATGCAAACCGAGCAGACAGTACAAACCGAGCAGACAGTGCAAACTGAGCAGACAATGCAAACCGAGTAGACAGTGCAAACTGAGTAGACAGTACAAACTGAGTAGACAGTGAAAACTGAGTAGATAGTACAAACCGAGCAGACAGTGCAAACTGAGTAGATAGTGCAAACCGAGCAGATAGTACAAACTGAGCAGACAATGCAAACCAAGCAGACAGTGCAAACCGAACAAGACAGTGTAAACCGAGTAACATCATGTCTACCGAGTCACCAGTTTTTACCGAGTTCAAAACCTACCGAGTGATCAGTATGAACCGTGCCTTCACTTCTATCGAGTGCATGATGATGCCGAGTAATGCAGTGGATGCCGAGTATCAGAAAGTCACCGAGTTAGTTTGAAGGAACCGTGTAACCATACTTGGGCCGACTTAGTAGCACTTATGTTTATTTGTCAAGCCGACTTTGTAATTGTAATTGTAATTAATTGTTTAAGACTTGTATATAAACAATGTTGTAAAAATGTCAAGAAGAATGTAAGAAGCATATATGTGAAAAAGAAAGAAAGGCAGAGATAAGTGAATTACAAAAGGCTTCAGCAGTATAAGGAACATCAAAGACAAATTCATCACAGAAGGTGATCAGTACATCAGCGAATCTCAATCAGCAATCCAGTTGCAAAGCAAGAGATCTACTATTTCATCCTAACAGGTGAATCAGTACTAAATCCTTTAACCGGGTAGACTTAACAGTCTTTTTGTAAAATCTCTTTACCGAGTGCATACTTCATTTTATATTTTGTAAATCCTTTAACAGGGTGGATTTAGCAATCCTTATTGCTCCTAACAGGGCAGATCATCAGAAGTGATCAAATTGTAAGCCTTAACCGGCCAACTTTATTCTGCAGTATTAAAGCTTTGTGGGTTTCATCCCCACCCCAGTTTTACTTTCTTTTTGGAAGGTTTCTGGGTAACCAAATCTATGTGTCATTATTGTGAATGCTCTTAAGTTTCATGCTTTCTGTATGCAAAGGTTAAAAGTAAATTACATGTTAAATTGAAAGAAAATTTGGAGTTACTGATTCACCCCTCCCCTCTTTGTAACTCAGTTAATTCCTGAATATTTCCAACAATTGGTATCAGAGCAGCATTGGTTCTCAAGACAAAGCTTAACTAGCTTGAGCAAAGATCCAGGACAATGGAGGTATTCAAACTGAACAAGGTGATTGAAAATGAAAAGCTAGATCTGGAAATGGCCATAGCTAAAATCAAAGAAGCAAAAGAACATCTTTCCCAATCCCTAAGAAGAAGGAAGGAACTTGCAAATCAGATGAATGATCAGAATTACATTGAAGAAAAGATTGAAGATCATTTTCCCTCAAATAACTCAGATGAAGCAAACAATGCTGTCAAAGAACTCCTAGAAAAGAATGGGTCTTTGCAGGAAGAAGTGAGAAAATTAAAAAGAGAACAAGAGCTACACTCTACAAGATTCTGTGAGATCTTGGAACAAAGAAACAAGTTGAAAGATGAATTAGATGGAAGGAACATTGAAGTCCAAAATAAAACCCTTAATTGATCAGATCTCTCATACAAATGAGGAAATTCTGAATCTAAGATCAGAAATAGAAAGCACATGAGAAGAACTAAGATCTGAAAAGGAAATCAATCTAAGATTGGTGGATGACCTAAACGCTGAAAAACAAATCAATGAAGGAATGCTAAAAAGTCAAGAAGACTTGAATCAGCTGTATGAGCGAAATCTTCATAGGCAAAAAGGATTAGCAGGACTTGGATACAAAGGAGAAGGCGAATCTTCTAAGCAAGGTACTCAAAGAAATCAAAAACCTACTTGTAATCATTGTGGTAAAATAGGACATACTTCAAATAAATGTTGGAACAATGAAAAAGCAGAATTCAATGGAAAATGTTACAACTGCAATCAACCTAGTCACAAAGCAAATGAATGTAGGGAAAAACCAAGATTCAGAGGTAATTGTCACAAGTGCAACAAACAAGGTCACAAGGCATTTGAGTGCAGATCCAAGACATTTAATCCAGCAGAACAAATTATGAAAACAATGTTTGGATGGGACTACAACACCTGGTGTAGATGTCATTACTATGGAGAATATGGACACATTGGCATAAATTGCATAAAACATCATCTAAGAAAAAAAGATACTACCGTAAGATGCTTCAAATGCACTAAACTCGGTCACATAGCCAGAAACTGCATGAATGCTAGTGAAGTTGAAGATGGAAAGAAGAATGAAGCAACTAAGGTCAGGAAACAGGTGAGACAAAAATGGATTCCTAAATCTGCCGAGCAATCCAGTCCAAGAAATGGAATGGATGGCTCTACCGACTCAAACTAAATTTCCAAGAAAGCACTGGAACTGTATTCTCATAGACCAATCTCAAGCAGTTCCAGAACTGAATTAAAAGAAAGATCTAAATCAGCATACAAGATGCAGTAAGATCACAGGGAGGTCGGTATCAGTCTTCACCGAGCAAGGTCGGTACCTGTCTTTACCGAGCGAGGTCGGAGCAATATGAATTCTCGAGTTCACTGAGTTGCGAAGTCTTTACCGAGCAATTAATTCTTAGTGGGTGACAGTTTGTCGGAATTCATACCCTAATTTGTATTGAGCATTAATGACAGAGTTGTAAACAAAAAGCAAGTAATCGAACTCATTCTTCACCGCGAACCTTTAGCACTTTGAGAGCAGAAAAATTCAAGAGCAACCCAGCGATTCAATACTTTTGCGAAAGGAATCTTCTGTGAGCTACCATGGCATCATCCAGCACCTCAGCGAAGAAAGGATCTGATATGTTAGTCCAAGGGGAATGGAAAGCACCAGATTTCAAGATCGTGCCCGCAATTGCAGCAGCCCTAGATCCGAACGGAGCTCAATCTCAGATTCCTCCTAAGGTACTACTTATTAATGATATCTGCAATCATTTCAACTGT
The DNA here is from genome assembly GCA_027943335.1 of Chamaecyparis obtusa. Taxonomy (NCBI): domain Eukaryota; kingdom Viridiplantae; phylum Streptophyta; class Pinopsida; order Cupressales; family Cupressaceae; genus Chamaecyparis; species Chamaecyparis obtusa. The sequence goes on along the minus strand of BSBK01000293.1, from coordinate 244,257 downwards.
TCAATTCATGAAATGGGGAACCTAGAATTAGATATTGTGCGTGAAGAACTATGTGTGGATGGTATTCTAAAACCCGAGCACAAACATCTGGAAGATAAAGGTTTAGTTCACATTGCACATCTACCTCGAAACTTTAGAGATAAATGGGTTAGATACATTCTCAGTCGTGTACATGACAGAAAGATTTGGCTCGAGCAACCCATAGAGATCACAAAGAAGATGATTCATCAAATCACCGGTCTTCCCATGTTGAACAAAGCAAAAACTACAAAAACCCTAGGTCAGACGGAACTAGAGAAGAAAACCCTAGCCGAATGGGACGGTAGAGGCATGAAAGTTAGCAGCATCACCGATGCTGAACTGAAGTTTGGTACACACATTATTGCCCATAAGATTTACAGTTCTAGTCGACAGAATAGTGTCTCCTGTGAAGCTATCGACCTAGCATACAAAGTGGTCAAGAATAACTTAACATTTGACCTAGCAGACTTATTGTTAAAGCAGTTTAACAAAAACATGGAAAGCATTCAAACTTCCAAAAACAATCCATGTAAGTTTGGATCCTTATTGGTCTGTTTATTCTTCTATGCTCAGAAATTCTTCCCTTCCAAAGGAAAAGTTGTATGGAGAAAAGATGTGCCAGCACTTTATGAAATAAATGAATACATCTTAGAAATGGGTGAAAATTTTGAAAGCATCATGGATAATTATTTTGAGTCTTTCAAAGAGAAAATGAATGACAGATTTCGGATTCCACAGAAGTTGGTGGAAGATTACAAAGATGACATTTGTTTTATGGTGGATTGTGATAATGTATATATTCAAGCAGCTAAACCGAGGACTGTATATGTAAAACCTCTTCCTTATGAGGTAAATATTGATGAAACCAAGAATATCATTGAAGCTCTTCTTAATCAGCCTGTCAATCCCAAAGCTCCATATTTTGGAACATATGATGAAGCTAAGGTGAGAATTGAACTAAGCATAAAGCTTCCACAGGCGGTAAACAAAGGAAAGAAGAGGATAGCCAAAATGCAAATGATAACCGAGGACAAAGAAGAAAAAGATGAAGAAGAAGAGGAAAAGGATGAGAAAATAGAGGAACCAGAACCTGCAAAGAAGAAAAGAAAGGTATTCATCACTAAGGCACCTAAGCCTCCCACTACTGTATTTACAAGGAGAAATGCAAGAGGCAAGGCAGACAAGGCAGACAAGGCAGATAAAGACATAGCATTCAAAAGGCCTCCTCTAAACTTTCAAGAAAAGATCAAACTCTTTAGAGATGGATCAGGATCTGGAGTAAGTAACATAAAATATTTTAAATATGAAACCAGATCGAAAACAGAACAGAAGGAAATAGAAGATGCTGTTATTGAAAAGATGGGACAGTGGAAATACTCTCCTGATGACATAGCCCCACAGGTTCCAGCAGTTCTATTAAATCCAATAAAAATGAGATGGAGCAATGCAAAGCAAACTATGATAGACATATTTGATCAAACCCTGAGACAGTTAATGCCGAGCTTGAAAAATGATGAAGTAAAGAAGGCATTAAAAGAAAATGAAAGTAAGATGACATTAAGGTTCAATACTTGTTTGATCTTGATCAATAATATCGAATCGGTTGTGAAGGCTGCAAATGCCACATGGAAGAACATATACCACCTTCACCAACTGAGTATTGAAATAGTAATAATAAAAGATATTGAAGATGACAGTGATGAACAAGAAGAAGGCACTGAGGTAGATGATACTATGAGGATAGCAGCAGAAGTCATTGCATCCCTTCCTACCTTTCTAGTAAAAGTTTCTACATCCAGCCCGGAGACACCTTCAAGCATGGTTGTGACAACTTCAACATTTGTCCAATCATCTATTGCAACAACAGAAGAAACTATCATTTCTTCTACCAAGTTGCAGTCTCCCGCATCATCAAGTTTTCCAGCAGTAAGTTTTCCAGTTTTTGAATCTTCAAGTGTAAATATTTTAAGTTCTCCAGTAGAAAGTATACCAGTCTCTATAGCCAGCCCTACTTTATCTACTATCACTACTACCAAGGCATTAAGTACAGATAAGCCTAAGGCTCTACCGAGTATAAAATTTTTGGGTAAGAATGTAGTAGAGGATATAGACCTAGATGAAGAGATAGAGATTCCAACATTAGATTTTGCAAATCTATCAGCGGACCAAATGCAAAATATAGGTGAGATCCTTCAAAGGAAAGCAAAACAAAAGAAGCTTAAAGAGGAGAGAGACAAGGAATATCAAATCATCAAGGATGCTAAGGACATTTTGTCTGATGCATTAGGCATTAAAGTAGACTCCTCCCAACATGTTTTGCTACAATTAGCAGAAGCAGTTTCTAAATACAATGAGGATTCATCTGGGATAGAAAAGTTAGTTGAAAGAGCAGAGAAGAGATTCAACAATAAAGTGCTTGAGCACATTGCTCAGCACATAGCTATTAACCAAGTAGAATTGTCTTCAGTTTTGTCAAACACTGAATCTATCTATTCGAATGCTACCTCTCTTTTGGCCAGATTGTGCAATATTGCCGAGTTCACAAAGGATGTTAAGGATAAAATGAATAAAATGGATGAGGATATGAAGATTAGCATACAGAAGCTGCAACTTGAACCAAGTTCAAGCTCTGCTTATCACATGAAAATCTCACACCTATCAAATATGCAGTCTGATCTACTGAAAGAAGACACAAGGATCCGGTCCACACTGCTAGACATCCAACACATGATCCTTCCCATCATGAATACAATGTATAAGCACATTGAACATTCCAAAACATTGATTCATGACAATCAGTTCTCTATAGCAGATCACATGATTGAACTCTCTGCAGAAGTCCAAATTGCAATCCAAACATGTAAGATTCTGCAAGAAAGTTGGGACAGAACCCTGGCACTAATAATGAAGGTACATTCTAATTTTCTATCAAATTTTGGATTCTCTCTGTAAATAACTTGTATATACACTTTTGGCATTATCGTCAAAAAGGGGGAGATATGTATAGAGGGAGATATATGTATAGAAGAAGATTTGTATAGAAATAGTTAGCACATTGAAAGGGGGAGACAATGAATAAAGCCCTATAACAAAGATGAAACTCAGCATGATTCATGTATATAAGTTTTGGCCAATAAGTGTTTTTGTCACTAATGCCAAAGGGGGAGATTGTTGGCATTAAGCAGAATTGCCACTAGTGACAACACTTATTTGCATTCTGGGTGCAAACTAAGCAGACAGTGCAAACCGAGCAGACAGTGCAAACCGAGCAGACAGTGCAAACCGAGCAGACAGTGCAAACTGAGCAGACAGTACAAACCGAGCAGACAGTGCAAATTGAGCAGACAGTGCAAACCGAGCAGATAGTGCAAACCGAGCAGATAGTACAAACTGAGCAGATAGTACAAACCGAGTAGACAGTGCAAACCGAGAAGACAGTACAAATCGAGCAGACAGTGCAAACCGAGCAGACAGTGCAAACCGAACAAGACAGTGTAAACCGAGTAACATCATGTCTACCGAGTCACCAGTATTTACCGAGTTCAAAACCTACCGAGTGATCAGTATGAACTGTGCCTTCACTTCTACCGAGTGCATGACGATGCCGAGTAATGCAGTGGACACCAAGTATCAGAAAGTCATCGAGTTAGTTTGAAGGAACCGTGTAACCATACTTGGGCCGACTTAGTAGCACTTATGTTTATTTGTCAAGCCGACTTTGTAATTGTAATTGTAATTAATTGTTTAAGACTTGTATATAAACAATGTTGTAAAAATGTCAAGAAGAATGTAAGAAGCATATATGTGAAAAAGAAAGAAAGGCAGAGATAAGCGAATTACAAAAGGCTTCAGCAGTATAAGGAACAGCAAAGACAAATTCATCACAGAAGGTGATCAGTACATCAACGAATCTCAATCAGCAATCTAGTTGCAAAGCAAGAGATCTACTGTTTCATCCTAATAGGTGAATCAGTACTAAATCCTTTAACTGGGTAGACTTAACAGTCTTTTTGTAAAATCTCTTTACCGAGTGCATACTTCATTGTATGTTTTGTAAATCCTTTAACAGGGTGGATTTAGCAATCCTTATTGCTCCTAACAGGGCAGATCATCAGAAGTGATCAAATTGTAAGCCTTAATCGGCCAACTTTATTCTGCAGTATTAAAGCTTTGTGGGTTTCATCCCCACCCCAGTTTTACTTTCTTTTTGGAAGGTTTCTGGGTAACCAAATCTATGTGTCATTATTGTGAATGCTCTTAAGTTTCATGCTTTCTGTATGCAAAGGTTAAAAGTAAATTACATGTTAAATTGAAAGAAAATTTGGAGTTACTGATTCACCCCTCCCCTCTCAATAACTCATTTAATTCTTGAATATTTCCAACACAATAATGGTCTCATATGGCATCAAATTTTCATCTTTAGTGTTATATTCATTGTTGACTTGATTGATAATGAGTTGAGAATCTCTATATATTTGTAGCTCCATGATGTTCCACTCTAAAGCCATTTTAATTCCTATGACTAGTGCCTCATATTCTGCTATATTGTTTGTGCATGGAAACAAGAGTTTTTAGGACATAGGAATGGTGTATCCTTGAGGAGTGACCAATAATATGCCAGCCCCGGAACCTCCTTGAGTATATGAGCCATCAAAGTATAACTTCCACGTTTTAGCCTCTATGTTTACAATGGTAGAATCCAAAAATTCCACTTGAATAGTTTGTGTAGAAGTCATTGGATTCTCATCTAAGTGATCTACTATCACTTATCCTTTTATTGATTTTCTATTGACATACTCAATGTCAAATTCACTCAATATCATGACCCATTTCACTTTCCTACCCATTAAGGCAGTTTTACTTAGCAAATACTTTAGAGGATCAATTTTTGCAATTAGCTTTACCTTGTGCATCAACATATAATGTCTCAATTTTTTAGATGAAAACACAATGGCTAGACAAGCCCTTTCCATGAATGTGTAGTTAAGTTTGTATTTGATCAATGTCCTACTCAAATAGTAGATAGCTCTTTCCTTTCCTTGTTCATCCTCTTGCGCCAAAAGCACTCCTAGAGATCTTTTAGTAGTAGATATGTATAGAAGAAATGTTTTTCCCTTGATTGGTGGCATTAGGATAGGTAGATTTATCAAATAGGTCTTCAATAATGTGAAGGCTTGATCACATTCTTCATCCCACATGAACATAGTATCCTTATGTAGCAACCTTGTGAAGGAATGACATTTTTTGGCCAATTGAGAAATGAACCTTCTTATGGATTGTATTTTTCCTTGTAAGGACCTCATTTGGCTAATATTCTTTGGTATCTCCATATCCATTATTGCTTTTACTTTCTCTAGGTCCACTTCAATTCCTTTGGTTGAAACTATATAGCCTAACAATTTTCCTGATTGGAAACCAAAGGCACATTTCTTTGGGTTTAATCTGACTTTGAATTGCTCCAAACGAATGAATATCCTTTTCAAAATTTGTAGGTGTTCCTCTCTTTTGTGGGACTTGGCTAATATGTCATCCACATAATCCTCTAAAAAGGTGTGCATCATGTCGTGGAAGATAGTTGTCATGGCCCTTTGATATGTGGCTCTGACATTTTTAAGGCCAAAGGGCATGACATTCCAACAAAAGGTGCCTCAAGGGCATGTAAAGGTGGTCTTCTCTTGGTCTTTAGGTGAAATTTTGATCTAATTCTATCCAATGAAACCATCCATTAGGGAGTACATGGAGTGACCTACTATTAAGTCAACTATTGCATCAATGCTCAGAAGTGGGAAGTTGTCCTTAGGACAAGCAAGATTTAGGTCTCAAAAATATGTGCATACCTGAATGGATTTGTCATGTTTTGTGACTGATACAATGTTAGATATCCATTCAGCATAGGCTATTGCTCTTATGAAGCCCACCTTCAATAATTTTTCTAATTCTGCCTTAACTAAGAGAGCTATATGTTGGTGCATTTTCCTCAACTTTTTCTTGACAAGCTTAACCCTTGGTCTAACATTCAAATGATGCATTATAAAGTTAGTTTCTAATCTAGGCATGTCGGCATATGACCATGCAAAGCTCACATGTTGTTCTTGGAAAAACTTGATGAAATCCTCTCTTTCTAGAGGTGTAAGTGATGTTGCCAAGTGTATAAATTTTGGATCCACTTCCATCCCAATGTTAAACTTTTCTATCGGCTCTATGAGTATAGGAGAACATTCTTCCTCATGCTCCAGTAGAGTATCCAATCTCTCTTCCTTTGATGCCACAATTGGGTTTTCACCAAAGGAAATGTCTTTTATCTTTACTCTTTTGGGTTCTAATGCTGCCACATAGTGGTTTTCAGCACTAAAACTTTTCTTTTTCTTATTTTAAAATTTTTTTTTTCTTCTTTTGACTAAGAGATTGGACCTTCGTTGCTTCTATCATGTTTGGTTTGAATTCATTGGTGAAAGAGGCCTCAACCAAATTAAGGTATTGGTTTGTTGCTTGGTCATTTGGAAAATAAAGCAAGTCACTTGGCTCGGTTTGGTCCCAATCAATAAGATGGGGATTTATCAAAGATAAGGTTTCATTAGGCAAGTTTTCATCAATTGGGTTTATGGACATGACTTCATTTGAGGGTTTTTACATTTTATCATTTAGATCTATGACGTGCACTTCCTTGAGATGGTCCATAGAAGAAGGGTCAAAATCCCCTTACTTGAGTCCTTGTCAACTTCTATAGGAAATAGTGTGGGAAAAACCATGAGTGGATTAAAACTAACATTTGAATCTCCCTCCTCTGAAGGCTTCCAAAATGTATCTATCCATGGTGGATTAGTAGGTTTTTGTGCTATGTTAAGACCTTGTATATTAGGATCTTCATTGGCTTGAGTTTCTTGCCTTGGGATCTTTGCATAAGTATGTATTGTGACTACTTCTTTATCTTGACATGATTCATCAGATAGGGTATCCCACTCATAATCCTAGGAGTCATCACTATCCCCATCAAATTCTAAGGCATTTACTTGAGGATAAGAATCTTGCATTGGGCTAGAGATTTCACCTTTGTATTGGTGCGCTACTCCAGATCTTTCTTCTTTTTCCCTCCAAGTAGGTTCAATGGGATCTAGTAAACCTCTATTCCTTTGGCCTAAGGGTGATCTTCCCTTGTATCCCATTTTATGCATTATCTCAAACCCTTTCCCATATTTCTTAATTTGTATATTAACATGTTGGATTCTTTCCATGGGAGTGCTTGAGGTATCCTCTTCATCATGATAAAGCCATTGAAGGACTTCATTCTCATCCTTGTCAAATGCTACTTTGTCACTTTCTCTTACAATGTAAGAGTTATACTTATGAGGTAAGTGTTCTTTTGATGGTTTTCCATGTGTTCTTGGAGATGTGGGCATGTTGAATAGGGAAATGGAGTATTCCCCTACTCCTTTGGAACTAATTTTGTATTGTTTGTCAAATGCTTCCATCATCTCACTCATTTTCTTGTAGTTATCCTTTTTAGCTTCCTCTTTTTCTTCTCTAGTGGGTTTGTAGAGTACTATCTCTAATTTAGGTTCTTGGTATAAATCTTCATTTGGAATTGAACCCTCATAGCTCATCTTTTCCTTTCCCTTAGTTGATGTCATTGAGCTAGCTGGAGGAGGGTTTGGAGTAGCATTTAATGTTATCATGAGATCATCCATTTTGGTATCTTCAATGGTGGATCTTTGAATGATTCCTTCTTAGTTATGTGGAATAAATAGCTCATGAAGGGGCTTGAGTGCATTGCAATATTGGAATGGATTTGAGTCCCCTCCAACTGTGATTTCTTCACCCATGTATGGAAATTTGATGCATTGGTGGTATGTAGATGGGACTGCTTGCATCTCATGGATCCATGGTCTCCCCAACAAAATATTATAAGTTAACTTCATGTCCAATACTTGGCAATTGGTGTTCTTTTTACAGGTCCCACTTGAATGGGCAACACGATCATGCCTTTAGAGGCCCTTTCAGCTTCATCATAAGCCTTTATGGTGATTCTTTTTGTAGGGTCAATGGAAGACTCAAACAACCCTAAGGATTTGACAAGACTCAACATGAAAATGTTAAGGCCAGCTCCCCCATCTATGAGGGCTCTTTTGACTCCATGCCTCTCTATCAAGACCTTTATATGCAATGGTAGATTTTGGGGATGTGTAATAGACATGTCATCTTGGTCGGAGAATGACAAGCAATGAGGTGCAATGAGATGACCTACCATGTTTTGAAACTTCCCCTCTTCTAAGTTAGTAGGAACATTCATCTCTACTTTAGCCTTCTCTAAAATTTCCTTATGGTTAGGAGATAGCTTCAATAGCTCCAAGATAGAGATTTGTGCTGGAGTTCTTTGTAGCTGATCTACCAAGATATATGGTTTTGCTACTATAGAAGATTGCTTGATCACAATATTGGACTGCGAAGTGCTAATAATTTTAGGAGCAACCCCTTGCAGGGTAATCCTTGAAGTCTACCCTCTAGTAATAACATTGGATGTCTCTTTTTGAGGCTGCTCTTTGATTATTATAGCATTCAAAATGTTATCATAGGGTGGCACAAAGTTAATGTTATTGCTACTTTGTTTCTTGCCATTAGATGACTCCCCTTTGTCATGTTTATAGAAGGGTTGCTTGAAAGCCATATGGTCTTCATTTCTTTGAGGTCCATCAATGGTGATCGTGCCACTATCGTTTAAGTCTTGCACTACATTCTTTAGCTGGAAGCATTCATTTTCCATGTGCCCTCGAATTCTATGGTACTCACAATGATTATTTGCACTCCACCAACTAGGCTTGTTGTGGGGTTCATAAGGTTGGATGCTAGGTAGATTAATGATGTTGTTAGCTATGAGGGTCTTTAGTGCCTTTTTGAGTGGTTCACCCAAGGGTGTGAAGTTCCTTTGAGGAGTTGGCACCATGAACTTATCAAACTTATTACTCCTTGGATTATTTCCTTGGTTGCCATTATTAGCATTGCTATTGGAAGGTGCATTGGAGGTTTGGTTTGCATTATTCACCTGATTAGGTGTTCTTGTAAGAGAAAATGGAGTCACCTTCAAGTTTCTAGAATCCACAATCCCATCATTAACTACTCCCTTATTGTTGTTATTATACAGATTATTGCTATTGAACCAATTCTTATTCTAATTGGTGCCATTGTTGGAGTTATTGCTGTTAGAGTTATTCTTGTTATCTTTATACAATTTTAGTTCTCCTCTCTTAACCAACACTTCTTCTATTGTTACTCCATTTTCTATGAGGTCTTGGAATGTCTTGGGACATTGCATTCTTAATCAGTAGTTCATCTCGGTGCTCAAACTATTAATGAATATATCCATTTTTTCCTTCTCAGGCACACTCCTAGGATACCTAGCAAAGACTGTCCTCCACCTTTGTAAGAAAGTGAGGAATGCTTCTCCATATTTTTGTTTAGTATTGCATAATGTTATCATCATGACCTCATGCTTGATGTTGTATGAGTAATGGGCCATGAATTTTGAAGCTAGTTCTTTAAAGGTTTTTATGCCAGAGGGTAACTTAGAAAACCACTCCATAGCCATGCCTCCTAAGCTTCTTGGGAATAGTCTCATTAAATAGGTGGTATCATGCATGAAATCTAAGCTCAATGCACAAAACTCATGTAAGTGATCTTATGGATCTGACATTCTTTCATACTTGTCATATTTGGGAAACACTACATTGATCAGGAATGGTGCCATTACTATACTTCTATCGAATGGGAATAGACACAATGCTTCGATAGAAAAGGGTTTGGGATCCCTACTTTTATTGATTGTATCTAGTTTCATTTGAAAATTTTTGAACTATTTTTTCATGATGTCAATGGTACTTTCTTCAACTTTAGGTGGTCTAAGTTGATTCACATCATAATCTCGTCAAAGTGTAAGACTTGTTCAGGCTAGGTCGATGAAATACTTCACTTTATCTCTTACCATTTCTTTTTCCATGAGTCTTAAGAAATAGGGGCATTGAATGGCTTCATCAACCTTGTCATCGGTGGCATCATCAGTGGTTGGTTCAGTATTAGTTCTTTGGTGAGTGGTATCAATTCCTTGAGTGTTTTTATCCACCCCTGCACTATTGGTATTGCCTTGGTTATTCATGTCAATGCCCCCATTATTTGCATCACCTTGGTTATTGGGGTTGATGCCACTATTGCATTTATTACTTAGACTACCGTAGTACATCATATTGTCTTCTACTTCTTGCTCAGGTGATTTTTGGGGTACTCTTGGAGTGGTAGAATCATCACCTGGATAAGGGAGTTCTTGACTCAAATAAGTCCCGTCTGCTTGCAAGGTTTGCTTGATGTAGTAGGATCTAGTAAAAGTAGGCATGAACCTTGGAGAATAAGATTCAATATTGCCCATGGTCAAATACTTTGTAAAATTTGCAAAAATGGTGAACAATAAGATTTTTGACTGAGCTGAAAGTTGGAGCAATAAGAACACAAAAAAGGGTATTCAAATATATGATCAAAATTTTCTGACCCTCTCTGCAAATACTCTCTATTTTCCCTTTTATATTTCTAGGTGTCACTGACCTAAGTGTAGGCATGACTAAATTTCTTGTACGCATGAACTGGTATATTGTTAGGCGGCACACTGCAGGGATGCAGGTAACACTTTGCTATTGATAAGCAATTTTCCAGTTTTAGCAGGTGCATTTCAATATTTGGTAGGTGTGACTTCACTGCTACTATGTGTTTTCATATAAGTCACAAGCATGACTGAACCTCTGATAGGCAGGATTATTTTGTGCCCAGGTGGCACTTCTCTGGAAAAGTTGTAAGATTTTGAATTTTTTTAAACTTTTATTTCTTGTTTGAAAATAAAAAACAATCTCAACACACACATCAATCTTTCATCATGTCCCTAAAACAATCTGATGTGTATATTCTCTATCATTTCCACAAGTATAACATAAGAAAGAATTCCAAGCAGCTTACCTAAAGTCAAATTTGGCTCTTAACATGGCTCTAAAAGGTGGTCTTGCTACTTTATCCAAGATTTATTGTGGATTCAGTTCAAATAGATCTTAAACTTTCATCCCCCAAGTATGTTAAAGGGTTTCCCACATGCACCAAGGTACGATTTTACGTAATCCATGAAGACTACTAGAGGAAATTTGAAAATTTGAAAATCCATTTGTCACACACCCCATTAAGGATGCATTTGTTTCATTTTATAGTGGGTTGGATTCTCGTAGCAAACGTGAGTGTATCCCACTTTGGGTTGTCCCTCTCACTGGCCTCGTTAAGGCACAACTCAGGAGGTGAGCCCACTAATTCTCTATTTTAACTAGCACGTTCATATAAAGAAAGGAAAATAGAATTAAGGTTAAGCTTTTGGGAATTTGGTTCACCTAGAAGGTGAAGTGAATATCCCTAACTTTCCCTTTAGTTCCTCAAACACTCAAGCAACAAAGTTCTTTTTCAATCTCGTAGCAAAGAGATTCTTATAATGGAGATGTTTGGTCAAATTCCTTATTTTAATTAAGCTAGATTCAATGAATTCCACAATTTAAGCAAGTGCAAGCTTGATTTGATGAATACCTTTTCCTTTGTAGCTAGCAATGGTTAGGTGTTTTTTTGTGATTTTTGCCTTTTCTCTTGCTTTTACTCACCTAGTGGTGATCGTTCCTGCTCCCTCCTCCAAAAAGTTAGTCCAACATAGCCATTCAAAATGAGGGGAAACCAAAATAAAAAATTGATGAAGCAACAATTATGTATGAATTGTAGAGAACTTATTTGTAAATTTTCAAAGGAAAACTTGATTTAAGGACTAAAAATCCAATTTAAAGAGAATTTTTTTTATTTATATGCTTCAAAAATTGCAAGATAGCTCTGAAATACCTGATTGTCCTCCTCTTGTGTGGTCTCAAGAATATCCTTGATGTGCTCAAAAGTCCTCCTTCTTAATCCTCTTTGCTAAAGCCTTTCCTTCTTGATTAAATCTACTTTTTGGATTCTGTATTTTCCTGTGATTGCTCATTTACTATTGAATCATGTAAATAGGGAGTTAGAAAAAAGATTTAATCAATTCAATAATAAATAAAGGTAATAGGTAGTAGGCGACATTGTCTAGCTAATAGGCATGAATAAATTGTTAGCAGGCATAACTTTATTGACAGCAAGCGACACTTTGCAGTGACATAGGCGATACTAAAAATTACACAAGCATGAACAACTTATCACCAAGCATGAACAAAATTTAAAATTGTAGAAAATGATTTATGTTAAGCGATAATTTAATAACAATAAGCGTGAATTGAAAGATTATAAGAAGGACTATTATTTAAAATTGTGAAGCAAAGCGTAAAGACAGGGGATAACAGATTGCAGAAAAGTGATACTTCTTGAGTCATAGGCATGACTTTAAGCACCAAAGGCTGAATGCTTTAATCTCATAGGTGTGAGCTTATGATTTGGAGGCAACTGTAGAGTACTCAAGATCGTATAGAATTTGTATGCTAGGAGTGAATCTTCAGTTAATAGGCATCAAGATAGAGATTGTAGTTGGTATTAAAATGACTATAGGCATGAACAAATCTCCTGTAAGCGTGAATTCACTAGTTTCCTACAAAATATTCATAGAAAATAGACAATACAAGCATGCAAATTATGATGAAAATGATAAAATGAGGCCTAAAGCCCCATGATGGGCACCATTTGTGTGATGATGATAATCACCTTAATGAAATTAAGATCAAATTAGCAACAATTCTAAAGTAAATACAATGCAAATCTATTTAAAAATGAAACTAAGATCTATAGCATCTCATGGCTCTCTAGAAAGATGTTGTAAGTGAAGCTCTCAGCTCAAATCTCCACTAGTGACACTTCTAAAATGAGAATGTATGATGCTATGCTTTTACAATGCTTCTATGATGAAGATTCTAGCTCAAATTGACAAAAGTATAATGCAAATGGTCTAAATGCTCTTAGTTGCCCTTAGAATGCTCTTCAATTGCCTATAGTAACAATGCTTTTCAAATGAATTTCTAAGATGATCATTGCTCTCAAAATGCTTCATGTTTATAGTAAATTCTCAAGGGTAGGGGGTGGAGTGAAGTAATCATGATTAACCTTTGGTTGAGTTAAATACTTTGCTTTGTTCATAAATGGGGGGACAATTTAAAGGTTTGTCTCAAAGCTTTGGACAAAAGGACAAGATTGAGTGGTTGAGATTGAAACTTTAGAATGAGTGATTGAGATTTATCCTTTTTGAGTGATTTATGTCTTTTCATCCTCAATTTTCATTGGTTGCTCAACTTTGTTGAAAGATATTAGGAATTATTAAATTCAATTAATTAATTAAATTTAGCCATGTAAGGGTAATAGGTTCATTTTGATTTTTTATTTAAACAACTATACAACTAATTGATTAAAATCAATTATGTAGTGTTTTTCACCCCTTTAAGCTTTGATTTAATTATTTAACTTCGTTATTTGATTTTTCCTTTGCTTTAATTGATTTTGTCTAACTTTATTTAATTATGTCCATTTTAATTGATTTGATCCCTTTTTGATTGAATTAGTGCATTTTGATGATTTTAAGCTATTTTATTGATTTTTGCAATTTAAAAGCACTTTGTCCATTTTTGCGTGTCTACAAGTTTATGTTATCGAGCTGTAGAATTTGTTGAAATGGTTTTAAGTGTTACATCTTTTGTATTTGGGACTGAGCGGTAACTAATCTAACTAATTCACACCACCTCTCAGTTATTCTAACAATGGGGTCACTGAGGCAGAAGGTAAGGGTGGCAAAATCTAGACTTAGAGGCTCTACATTGACATGGTGGAAGTTTATCCAAACAAAGAGAGAGAAGGAAGACAAGAATCCAATCTCTACTTGGAAGTGCATGGTAAGTAAAATTAGAGAAGCCTACATGTTGGATGACTATGAAATACAACTACATAAGAAGAGGCAGAGTTTAAGACAAAAAGAGCTTGATTTTAATTCCTATATAGAGGAATTTCAAAAGCTTTGCATGAGGTCCAATGTGTCAGAGGATGAAAATATAAAAGTAGCCAGATATTTGAATGGCTTGAAGTGGAGTATTCAAGAAGAGATGACTCTTTTCAGTCCCAAAATAGTACACCAATGTTATCAATTGGCCATCAAGATTGAATACAAGATTAGGAGGAAGAAAGATCAAACCTCCAGGAGAAGAGGAAGAGGAAGAGACCAAAGGGGTCATAGAGGTAGTTATCAAGGTAGAGGGACTGAACAAAGAATCCATGGAGAGTCCAAATTGGTAGAGCATAGTAGTGAGATATCCTCTAGAGGAAAATTTGGTAGAGGTAGAGGAAATCAAGGAAGCTCTAGTAGAGGTAGAGGGGCAGGTAGGAGTAACTCCTATTTTTATAGCATGAAATGCTACATCTATGGGTAGATGGGACACCCGGCCTATAGGTGTCTAGATAAGGCATCCTCTTCAAATGTAGAAAAGAGACTGGCCTACACACAAGAAGACACTTCAAGTGTTAAGTCACCAGAAGTTAATCAGATTGAATCAGAAATGGGAGAGAATCTCATGTTTAGGAGTGTACTCATTAGACAACCAACAAGAGAAGAACCAATGAAAAGAAGAGCACTCTTTAGAGTGAGGTGAAATATTATTGGGAAAGTATGCAAGATGATTGTTCATTCTAGTTCCATAAACAAAATTATTGTAAAAGAGAGTTAAAAAGCTCAAACTCACTAAGGTACCTCATACTAATCCTTATAAGGTAACATGGTTCATTAAGGGACAAAGTGTCCTAGTAAATGAGAAGACTTGGGTTGAATTTTCTATTGGAGGTTACAAGGATAAGTTGTTGTGTGATGTAATACCCATGGATGTATGCCATTTATTTATAGGTAGGACTTCGAAATATAATAGAGAAGCCATGTATGATGGGAAATACAAAATTATCACCTTTAAGAAGGATGGAAGAACCTTCGAGATCTAATCTTTGCTAGAAGAGGAAGGGGAGCAATCCAAGACTCCTAGTGTATTATTGAGTAGTGGGAAAGAGTTGTTACATGCACTCCAAGAAAGGGATAGTGAAGGATATTCCATTGTAGTGAAGCCTAAGGAGGAAGAGAAGTCCACTCAAGCATCTTTACCAAAAGAGATTCAATAATTACTTGGAAAGTATAAGGATATTGTAAGTGATGGGACACTAATAACCTTACCACCTAAAACATCAATAAGTCATAAAATTGACTTCATACCAGGGGCCTCATTTCCAAATAAGGAAACATATAAGCTCACACCGGAGTAGAATCAAGAGGTGTCAAGACAAGTGAAAGAATTGATGGACCAAGGGCTCATAAAGAAGAGAATTAGTCCATGTGAGGTACCAGTGGTCCTAACATCTAAGAAAGGTGGAAAATGGAGGCTTTGTTAGAATAACTGAGAGGGGGGTGAATCAGTTATCCAGTGTCCCAATACAAAATGTATAATCCAAAAACAAATACTTAAAACTTTTGATACTCGGTAACTTAAAATACTATAATATCTATGCTTTTACTGATTACCAATCTAAAACATATAGTAGTTACCAATCAAATCAAATATGCAACATGTAAATATGACATCAGATAAACATCATAATCAACATATAACACAAGAGATTTAATGTAGAAACCCTGTGAAGGGAAAAACCACCTGGAACTGGCAACCCAAAAATATTCACTCTTCTGAAGTGAGGTCAGTAAAGACCCAACCCTGTTAAAGGTTACATACACACTATTAGGTGTGACCTTGTTAGAGGATTTTAGACCAACCGTTATCATCCAACTAGTAGTCACTTTGGGGTTGATAGGATATCAATGTTCATTCTATGAATGATACATAAAAGACTTTCTTAGTCCACTTGGTTAAGAGATTTGACTATGTACAATGGATAAAATGTAATAGTAGGTGATCTACCTTATTAAAAATTCAATTGTAGATATACAAATCAATGTTAAGCTCATTCAATCCTCTGATCATTAAATCAATTATGTTCCAATCAATGTTTAGTAACTTATTGTCACTTGGTAATAGCTTCCTGTCACTCGGTAAAAACTCTGCAGTTTGGTTCTCACTAACCAGTATGATTAGGTACACATGAAAACTTGTTCACGCGATAATTTTTTAGTCTCCTCATTCTGCCATCCTTTTCACTATGAAATATCCAGTCTCTTATATAGACAAGTAAACCATTTTCTTCTGCTCCATCAGATTTTTCCACTTAATCATCTTCATTGATTTTGTCACTTAAACATACCTTGACACTTGTGTGAATAACACATTTTATTCTCATCCTTAAGATCTTTCCTAAATTTTGTTAGCCATTGATCTATGTAACAAACATTACTTGTTACCTCGAAATCATACACTTTCTAGCTCATCAATCTTGTCGGCTAAGCTAGTCATTTATTTCCTTTGTTCTGCTCGGTTAACAAAGAAATGCATTAGTGAACACAAGCTCAGTTTATACTGTGCTTGGTATACACTACACTTCATCAGTGTACACTAAAATTCTTCATCAACTGACAACACTACTTTGTATCTTTCAACTCTTTTCCTCATCATAGATGAATGAAAAATAATCAAGTCAATATCATAAGGTCATAGACTCATCAACAAGTTACTCAATGTATTCTTTATCCTCATCTGTCATATCCATCTTCCTCATGTAGATTTTTTGTACTTCATCTCTTTCACTCCTTTAATATAGATGTTTTGGTATAGTAACTTACAAGATAAGTGTTGTCAAACTAGTTGACATCAATGACAACATAATACTGATTTAATCATATGTCATATCTAATCAATTAGATCGGTGATCTTAAATCATAGATTCTTCAATAAAGTTCTAAATTAGTTTTAGTTCATCAGGCTTTGCATTGATTCAAGAGCCATTAATTGGATCATAATCAAGTATAGGTTTCCCATACCTAGGATTGAGGATTAGATGAACTATTTAGGAGGAGTCCAGTACTTCACCAAGTTGGATCTCAAGAGTGGTTACCATCAAATCAAAATAAAAGATGGAGATGAGTGGAAGACAACCTTTAAAACCACTAAAGGACTATATGAGTGGCTTGTGATGCCTTATGGACTTACTAATGCTCCTAGAACATTCATGGGATTGATGAATGAAGTGCTAAAGGATTATACATGAAGATTTTTGGTAGTATATCTTGATGATATGCTCATCTTCAGCAAGACAAAGGAGGAAAACCTAACACACTTGGAGATTGTACTCAAGAGACTCCATGAGGAACAATTGGCAATAAAGTTGGAGAAATGTGAATTCCTCAAACAAGAGCTAGTTTATTTGGGATTTTTAGTATCCAAAGGTTAGCTAAAAATAGACCCAAGCAAGGTGGAAGCTATCATAAATTGGCTTCCACCAACCATAGGGATAGAAGTTAGGAGTTTTCATGGTCTTGCTTAGTTTTATAGGAAGTTTATAAGAAATTTTAGTGGCATATGTGCACCAGTCCTAGACACCATAAATGGTGGAGTGAAGACCAAGTTGAAATGGACACTAGAAGCTAGCAAGGCATTTGATAAATTGAAGCAGCAAGTGGTGACACAACCCATTCTCCTACTGCCTAGTTTTGATAAATTATTCACCTTGGAGTGTGATGCAAGTGGCATAGTAGTTGGAAGAGTGTTGAGTCAAGAGGATAGGCCCATAGCCTTCTTTAGTGAGAAGCTCAATGAGGCTAAGAAAAAATATTTAGCCTATTACTTAGAGCTATATGCTCTAGTTCAGTCACTTAGGAAGTGGAGGCATTACCTCCTTCCTAAGGATTTTTTGGTGTTCACAGACAATCAAACCTTGAGTTACATCAACACCCAAGAGAAGCTAAGTAATAGACATCTTAAGTGGATGGAGTATCTGCAGGCCATCACTTTCATCATCAAGCACAAGAAGTGTATGTTGAACAAGGTAGAAGATGCTTTGAGTAGGAGGTTGCTGACAATCAAAGAGGTTCAAATCCAAAGCATTGGGATTGATAGCTTCAAATATCTCTACAAGGATGATGAATATTTCTCAAAGGCTTATAAGGTATGCTCTAATTTTTAGAATCATTTCCATAGTTAGTTTGCTGACTATACCTTGCAAAGTGGATTTTTGTTCAAGGGGAATCAATTAGGTGTTCCCAAGGGATCAATGAGAGAGAATATCATTCAAGAAAATCATAATGGTAGTCTTAGTGGCCATTTTGGCATTAATAAGATAATGGAGTTAGTGGAAAGGTTATATTATTAGCCTAAGCTACCTAGGGATGTAAGAACATGTGTAGAGAAGTGTGTGATATGCATGAAAGCCAAAGGAGGAGCCAGCAATGTAGGACTTTACCATCCCCTACCCATTCCTAATAGGGCATGGGAATGCATTAGCATAGACTTTATAGTGAGGCTTCCAAAAAATAAGATAGGGTTGGATAGTATCTATGTGGTGGTAGACCTATTTAGCAAGATGAGCCACTTCATCCCTTGCAAGATAACACATGATGCCAACCACATTTCTCAACTCTTCTTCAAGGAAGTGGTAAGAATTCATGGACTTCCCCTTAGCATAGTCTCAGATAGAGATGCAAAGTTTATGGGTCTTTTTTGGAAGACCCTATGGAATAGGCTGGGCACTAACCTATCATTTGGATCATATTATCATTCTCAAATGGATGGCCAAACTAAAGTGATTAATAGGGTACTAGGTAACTTGCTAAGGTTCCTAACTAAGGAGTATGGATAGACTTGGGATATAGTCCTCTCTCAAGAAGAGTATGCTTATAATGATAGTGTGAACTAAACCAATGGAAAGAGTCCTTTTGAGGTGGTATATGGAATGCATACAAGGGGTGTAAATGAGCTCAGAGATCTAGGAGGAATGGATCATAGGAGTGGACATGCTGAGGACTTCTTGCAAACCATGAAGGAGGTTCAAGAACAATTTAAAAGAACCTTGACAGAAGAAACCCAAAATTTGAAGGCCAAGGTAGATGAAAGAAGGAAATATGTTTAGTTTTTAGTGGGTAAGTATGTAATGGTACACCTAAAAAAGGCTAGGATGAAAAAGGGAGTGCCTACTAAGTTGCAGTTGAAGAGAGTTGGCCCATGTAGAATTCTAGCTAAGTATGGATCCAATGTTTAAAAAGTGGATCTTCCACAAGACTTAGCTATTTCTCCAATATTTAATGTTGCATATTTAGTCAAGTTTAAGGGGCCTTTGACTAAGATAACTTATAATATGTAGGAGGTTCTATTAGATATCAGTCCAGTGGCTATACCTCCAAAGCCCAAGCCTCAAGCTGATAAAGTGCTAGAATCTAGAGTCAAGAAGTAGGCTAGGTATAGGGTCTATATGGAACATCTCATTCAGTGGATGGGTTACCCCAAGTCTGAAGAAACATGGGTGGAAGAAAGTGACTTCAAAAAGTCTTGCATTAACCCTTCTATCTTATCCTCTACTACACCCTGACTTTTGTTGCATAGAGGGGGAGCATGGTGTAGGAGCACCTTTGTCTTTTTTTGTTTTGTAAGCCATCTTTGGCATGTTTTTCTTTCCCTAAGGTCATGTTGACCAAGGTGTGAATTTCACTAAGGCTTTGAAGTCTATTTTATGTCCTAGGTTCTATATTGAGGGACTATGCTATGACAGTGTTTTGCATGGTATGTACAGATGGGTGATGTCATGATGATGTCATAGGGTCTAGAGTGTGTGAAGAATCAATTTTAGAGTCAAGATGGGGTCTAGGAATCCAAGGACCTTCATAAAGTCTCTAGGAAGCAATATTTCTAAAAGTTGTAAATTTGTTGAAAATTCTAAATGTTGCTCGGTGTAATGTTGTCCAGATGCCCTAATCAGCTTATGTGGACCCTAATGTTGGAGATTTTCTAGTAGGCTAGTACTAACTATATGTTTGTCATTAATGACAACATATGGAAAGTAGCATGCATGGAAGTCTTATGTAGTAAGCTTTTAGTATATGTAGCATGGACATGATATCAACATGATAGCATGGGTGTAGAGGCTAACTATTAGTACAAATAGTTATATAGCAGCTGGTGTTAGTAGTGTTCTTGACAGAGTAACAAATAGTGTTCTGTGTATGGTTGTTCATAAAATTATCATGGAGCCTTGTGCACTTGGATATATGTTGAAGACATGTTAGTGATGTTTTAGTTATGGACACATGGTTAGATGATGAATGCAAGTGAAGTTATGTAGTTTCTATTCACCAGTAGCAGTTTCTTGTGTTTTTTCAAAAGAGCCGACAGAGATTTTATTGATTCTTGAGTTGCGCCTATCTTGAGGGTATGTGCCCTTGGAGTTAATCTTGGAGAAGTGTTATTGATGTTTGGTTAAGAGTGCATAAGTTAATTCAACATACAGATAAAGTTCTAGCTGTTTTGGTAGAGTCGATAGTGTGTAGCGTGCTTCTACAATTATTTTATTAGACAGGTCCCAGAATGTGTTGCGTGCATAGTTGAGCTGACAGAATGTTTATTTGAGTTTGTTATAGTTTCTCTAATATGATTTAAAAAATGGTTCTAATAGGCTGACTTGATTATATCATTTGGAGGAAAGATATTTATAGGCAGTCATTTGTGATTTCTTAAGTGTGGTTCATGGTTGATTAAGCAGAGTAGAGTAGAGTGTATGAAGTGTTGAGCCATCAGAAGAAGGTCTATGTGACCAAGTAAAGTACTTGTTCTATTCATTGTAACTGATGCTGACAACAGGTCAAAGTGCAGCTCACCAAGATCCAGATATAGTGTATATCTTTAATTCAAAAGGTTGTAACCTTTTCCCATTTGAGTAGTGAGCTCTTGAATAGTGCATCCTCTCCCCTAACAGGGACAATTGTAAAAGACTTCTAATAGGGTCCAACCCTTAACCAGGTCTATTGTACTTAATATATTGTAAAGCTACTCCTAACAGGGTAAAGGATGTTCTAACAAGGATCACTATACACTAGTATAGAATATTAGTGGGTATCAAGTCCCATAGGGGTTTTTACCTATTTGGGTTTCCCCATACCCAAAATATTGGAGTTGTGTTCATGTGTTCTTTCATTATGTTTATGATTTATGTTTAAGTATACTTAATTGGATAAAGAATTGAATCTTGTAGATAACTAATTCAACACCCCCCCCCTCTCAGCTATATCTTGGGACTATTCCTAACAATTGGTATCAGAGCCAAGTGCATCAGAGAGAAAGTTTAATAGCTTGAGGTTGATTAGATGGTGTACTTTAGGAAAGAAAGTCCTAAGTTTGATGGAGAGAATTATCTTGATTGGAAGAGCAAGATGGTGACTCATTTACAGTGCATTGCTTTTGAAGTTTTTAATGTAACTATCAAAGCAGCCAAGATTCCTACATTATAAGACCTTGCAAAAGATGATGCTATGAATGCACAAAATGAATTGTTTCATCATAATTCTATTGCTAAAGAAGCCCTTATTAGTGCCCTATCTAATGGTGAATTTTTAGAAGTAAAAAAGATAGATACAACCCACAAAATATGGAAGCACCTAGAAGACATATTTGAAGGAGACAAACAAGAAAAGGATGTGCATAGAAAGACATGGAAGAAAATGTAAAATGCATTAGAGATGCTACCTGAGGAAAACATCAGAGCTTACAATCAAAGGATTAATGAAGTAGTTGCTGGAATCAGGAACAATGGTGGAGAGATTTCAGAAGAGGACATTATGGACAAGTTGATGACTACTCTTACTCCTGAATATGAAAGCAAGATTTGTGATCTTCTGTATACTGATCTGAGAATTATCATAATTGGAGATCATCTTTGATCTATTTCTCTGAGATTGCTTGGTTTCCTACCCCTGCAATAAATTCTTGATTGGTTCTGATTGGTTGGGTAGTTGAAATCCTAACCCTGGTTACCCGTAGCTTGTTGCATCCTACTGGTTTAGGATTCCAGGGTAACCAGTGGTACATAAATTGTAGGTTGTTCAATTTTTTAGGGGTTCCTTCTTCTAAAATTTTTGGAGGATAATTGGTTCCAAGCGAGGGGTCCTTTTCCTGTAGATTTCTCCTTCTCTCTGCATATAGAGTGTTCTTCTCTCCTTGCTAGTTCTGAAAACATAATGCATATTGTAAGTGATTTGTCTTATGTATGAGAATTTAATATACTCTTACTATTACCAAACTATCTCTATTTGAATTCTGGACTCATTAATCATACATCAAGGGTGTCTAGTTTTTCTCTTTGCACTGCCTATGTGCTTGCAAGTGGAGTTGTTTTCGCAGGGATAACTAGCTCAGGGTTAGTGTTTATGTATGTATGAGCTGAGGTGTCAAAGATATTTCATGCTTGTCTTCCAGTGGATGCTAGTTAATGTATTGGCTATTTATAGGTCTCTTCTAATGGGAGGGTTAAAATCCTTTGAGTGGATAATAACATACTTAAATACACAGGTGGGTGCTAAGTTGAGGTTTGGTCATGGTGTGTGATTGATGTAAGGCATCAACACATTGGGTATATTATTTTCTTATTTCATAGTTGTCTTTTGCAATAGGGTAGTTGACTATGTGGTCCATTGGATAAGGCACTGGTCTATGAGAGACTTAGGGTATCTCACGGGTCCTTTCAACCCATTTAAAATCATTTCCATTTGGGTCCACCCTTTCCCTTTCTTGCTATTAGTGTAGGCCTCTAGTTATCAGACTCATTGCATGCAAGTAGGTTATTGCATAAGATTTGGTTTCATTAGGGTATAGGATACCTATAGGAGTCTGGTAACTATTCCACATTAATACATTTGCAGGCCTTTCAGTCATCAAGAAGAGTCATGAGTGTGCAGATGAGGCAATACCCACCTGAGTGATGTGGAGCTCAAAGCAGAAGGAGGATGCCCTTGGTCCTCATCAATTGGCACTTTTCCCTGTTAGCCTTTGGAGCAAAGACTAATCAGTTTGTCAATCATAGTGTAAACTTGGCACCGTGTGGGAACAAGTTTAAAAGCCAACAATATATAAGAATCAAGAGTTTGGATCTAAGGTTTATTAATTCTAGAAATGACAACAAAAATAGTTGGATGCTATGAAGTTGCCCAATTTTTAAAGGTTTAGAGTTTGAATGTTCAAATTTTAGAGGTTTGGAGTTTGAAGGTTCGAAGTTGAGAGGTTCAGAGTTCACAAATTCTAATTTTTTTAGAGTTTCAGAGTCTAAAAGGTCAAAATTCCTAACAAAATTTGTAGACTTAGCCATTTTTTGGAGAAATTTTTTTTTGGACTTAGAAATTTTTTCTCTCAAGTTTTTTGGAGTTTTTAAGTCCGAAAGGCCAAAATTCCACACAACCTCAGAAGGCCAAAAAAATTGGTGGACTTAGCCATTTTTTTGAAAACCTAAAATTTTTTGCACGAACTTAGCTAGTTTTTGGAGAAAAAACTTGAGGACTTAGAAATTTTTTGTTCTCAATTTTTTTAGAGTTTCGAATTCCAAAAGACCAAAATTTCTCACAACCCTAAAAGCGCAAAATTTTTTGTGGATGTAGCTTTTTTTTGAAAATTCAAATTTTTTTGTGGACTTAGCCTTCATTTTGAAAATTCAAAATTTTTTGTGGACTTAGCTATTTTTTGGAGAAAAATTGGTGTACTTAGAAATGCTTTGCTCTCGAGTTTTTCAGAGTTTCAAAGTCTGAAAGGCCGAGATTCCTCACCACCTCGAAAGACCTAATTTTTTTTTGGACTTAGTCATTTTTCAAAAAACCCAAAAAAAATTGTGGACTTAATCATTTTTTGGAGAAAAAATTTGTTGACTCAGAAATGTTTTCTCTCAAGTTTTTTGAAGTTTCAAAGTCTGAAAGGTCAAAATTATTGGACAATAATTTTGTGGACTTGGTTATTTTTCATCTTGTCAATTTATGGAGTTAGGGTCAAGGTCTGAAATTCTTGGGCCATTTTGACGTGGAATTAATTTGCATAAACAGTTTGTTTCAGATCAAATTACATGCATGTTTGGGCTCTATTTTGTTTGACTAGAAGATATCAATCAATTGCACTCATGAAGGGGAGCCATAATGAAGATTCCAAGGAAGAAATCCAATTTAAAGAACACTCCAATTCAAGGATAGTGCAACTCCAGCTTCAATCTCTTATTTTTTGGGTGAATGTGGCCTTGATTTCTTGTATAAATGTAATGAAAATAGATTAGAATCCATGAAAGATTATTTAGAGATAGTTTAGGAGTATTTTTTCTTCAGTAAGCTTTAGATTAAATGTTATTTTTAATTTTTTGCGTAGCTAAAATCCTAGCTATGGATTTATTCTTTTTAAAGGTGAAGCACTATAAATTACATCAAAACAATGTAATAAGGGTCGATATTTTTCTTCAATAAAGCTATATGCGATTGGTGATTCATTTCATGGTGTGATTATTCTATTATCTATGAAAAATTTATGGATTGTGATGAAATACAATTGATTTAGAACCTGAATGAAGAATCTGTAATTTAAGATTACTGAGGAGTTGATGATTAGATATGCAAGATGATTAAATCAGTATTATGTTGTCATTGATGCCAACTAGCTTGACAATAATTATCTTGTAAGTTACTATATTGACACATTTGAAGGAAGGTGAAAGAGATGAAGAACAAAAATATCTACATGAGGAAGATGTACATGATAGATGAGGATAAGGAATACACTAAGTAACTTGTTGATGAGTCTATGACTTGATGAAATTAACTTTATTATGTTGCATTCATCTATGATGAAGAATAGAGTTGAAAGACACAAAGCATTATTGTCGGTAAATAAAGCATTTTAGTATACACCGACGAAGTGTAGTGTATACCGAGCGTAGTGTTAACTGAGCTTGTGTTCACCGATGCATTTCTTTGTTAACCAAGAAAAATAGAAATGAATTAATTGATCAGTTTAGCCAATAAAGTGATGAGATGTAAAGTGTATGAAATCGATGTAACATATAATGTTTGTTATGAAGATTGATGACTAACATAAATTAAAAAAAGGATCTAATGGAGCAGATTGAAATGTGTTTCTGACACATCAGCCGAGGGAGCTTAAAGCAGCAAAATTTGATGGAAAAAAAGAAAATGATTTACTCATCTATATAAGAGACATTGATTTCATTATTGAAAAGAGCCAAAAGAAGAAGATACTGTAGAATTATCACGTGGAGAAGTTTTCATGCTTTCTGATCATACTGGTTAATAAGAACCAAGCTACAGAACAATTACCGAGCTACAGAGAGTAATTACCGACAGATAGTAAGTTGATATAGTATTGAATCTGAAGTGTTATATTGATCAAAAACATTTGAATGAGCTGAACATTGATCTGTAAACTGCAAACTAAAGTTGTTTTAAGTCAGATTATCTACTGTTACATGTTTAACCATTGTACACAGTCAAATCTATTAACCGAGTGGACTATGAAAGTCTTTTGATGTTTCATTCATAGATTGAACATTGTTATCCTATCAATCCCAGAGTGACTGCTGGTTGGACAATAACTTTTGGTCTAAAATCCTCTAACAAGGTCACACCTAATAGTGTGTTTATAAACTTAACAGGGTTGGGTCTTCACTGACCTCACTTTAGAAGAGTGAACAATTTTGGGTTGCCGGTCCCAGGTGGTTTTTCCCTTCACATGGTTTCCACATTAAATCTCTTGTGTTATGTGTTGATTGTGATATTTGTTTGTTATCATACTTTGCATATTACATGTTAGATTTAATCAGTAACTATTGTAAAGTTTAGACTGACAATCGGTAAAAACACAAACAATGAAAGTATTTTATATTTACCGTTTAGCAGAAGCAGTAGAATTGTTTTGGATTATACATTTTGAATTATGGGACACTAGGTAACTGATTCACCCCCCTCTCAATTATTCTAACAATTGGTATCATAGTTGTGGTTGCTTAGAACACAATTTTAAGGACTTCAGCAAAAAGGTCTCAAGATGTATAAGAGGGAAGTGCCAAAGCTGAACAAAGATAACTTCATAGTGTGCAAATTTGGATGAAGTTGCACATATTTGGAATTGGGAATTCTGCACTAAACTGATGGAGAATGGCTAAAATTGAACCAATAGTAGGTCCCCTGACTCTTGATCAATTGAAGGATAGGCATGAACACAATATTACTATGATGGAACTTGATATTGCCTGTATTGATGCTGAATTTGATGACATCAAGGATTGTGATACAGCTAAGAAGATGTGGGACAAGCTGACTCTAATTTATAGTGGAGATGTGAATGTCAAGAGAGCCAGAGCAGAAAGCCTAAGAGGTCAATTTGATGATATGAAGATGAAAGAAGGTGAGAACATTGTGCAATATACAAATAGACTAAAAGAGGTAGTACATGCTTTTAGAGCATCTGGCAGAGTTATTGATGATGAAACAGTCATAAGCAAGATTCTCAGAACTTTGCTACCAATTTATGTGATCAGGATCTCTGCAATTCATGAAACAAGAGCTACATCCAACCTCATCCTTGACACTCTGATTGGTAAGAATACAACCTTTGAACTGAATAACTTTGATAATAGTGTTGTACCTTCTGTTGAATCCACTTTCATGTCTTCTTGAAGATTGGTAAGTCTAGTAGTAGGAATGATAAGAATAATGATAGTGACAATAATACCGATGATGAACTTGATGAGCTTGAAGCTCTTATGGCTAGAAGATTGCCCAAAGGTAAGGGAAGGTATAGAGGCAAGTTACCTCTAGCATGTTTTAATTGTAAAGAAGTTGGCCACATTGCTACTAGATGTCCAAATAAGAAAGAAGATGATAGATCCAAAGACCAATCTGAAGGAAGCTATGGGAGAAGAGTCAACAGAGGCTACTGACCCAACAATAAAGACAACCGAGATAGCTATGACAAAGGGAAAAAGGTATGTTATATAGCCGAAGAATTTGAATCTGAATCTGGCACTGATGATGATGTAGAAGTAGTATTTGTTGCTATGAAGGATGATTCAGAGGAAGAAGAGAAACATGAAGAGACAACATTGATCTCTAAAGCAAGAAAAAATGATACATGGATCATAGACAGTGGTTGTACACATCATATGACTAGTGATATAGAGAAATTTGATCTAATTGATGAATATGATGGTGGATCTATTAGAATGGGAAATGATGCACCTTGTATGGTGAGAGGTAAAGGTTCACTAATGATTAATGATAGAATAAAATGTGAGAATGCATACTAGGTAGATGGATTGAACTAAAATTTGTTAAGTGTGGCAAACCTGAACAACTCAGGACACCGACTTGCTTTTGAGAGCAAAAGGGTAAGAATCTATGATGATGAAGGAAGACTTGTCAGAATTAGTACACAATCTAGAGGTAATCTATTTTATCTTGATATTGATCAATCTTCTTATTTATTAATGAAAGATGAAGATGCATGGTTATGGCATAAGAGGTTATGTCATGTGAATTTTGATAACATGGTCAAGATTAGTAAGAAGAAAAGAGTTAGAGGGTTGCCTAACTTGTCAAAACTGGATCATGCTATGTGTCATGAATGTCAGAAAGGTAAGATGACTAAGTCTAATTTTAAAAGAAAAGACTACTCAACAAAGAAGATACTTGAGCTGGTTCATACCGATCTATGCAGTCCTATGAGAACTTAAAGCTATTATGGTGATAGATACTTTATTCTTTTTGTTGATGATTATACTAGATTGATGACTGTTATGTTCCTGAAAGAGAAATTTGAAGCTTTTAAGATGTTTAAATGGTATAAGGAAAAGGTAGAAAAAGAGACTGGAAAATAAATTAAATCCTTAAGATCTGATAGAGGAGGTGAATTTATCTCTGATGAATTTACTAATTTCTATAATGAGAATGGTATTAAGAGATAGGTCTCTGCACCGAGAACACCTCAGTAGAATGGGATTGCTGAAAGAAGGAATAGGTCAATCATTGACTGTGCTAGAACACTAATGCTACAAAAGAATGTTACTCAGACATATTGGAGGGAAGCTGTCAGCACAGCTGTATATGTGCTCAACCGAGTACAACTGAAGGACACCAACTAGACACCTTATGAGCTATGGTTTGGACACAAACCTACTGTAAGTTATTTTAGAATTTTTGGAAGAAAATGTTTTATTCTAAAAGATGAGAGAAATGGGAAATTTGATTCTAAAGGTGATGAAGGAATATTCTTAGGATATTCAACTAAGAGTAAAGCATACAAATATCTAAATAAGGTTACAAATAAGATGATTGAAAGTACTAATGTTCATGTTGATGAGTATGATGACATAAACATAGAAGAAATGAAGGAACTGGAAGACTATGGTAGATTCACTTACATTGAAATTTTTGACTATCTACCAAAGTCACAACCTGTGATAAACGGTTAGCAAGAAAATAACCCCAAGGAACAGGAAAGGGAAACCGATGAACAAGATGGTGCTACCGAGCAAGGAAATGAACTTGAATAGGATGAACAAGAAAGAAGAAACTAAGTAATGGCTAGTTTTGTTAGAAGACATCATCCTGAGACACAAATTATTGAAAATAGATAAGTGAAAATGCAGACAAGAAGCAAAACAAGACAAGGTACATGTCTAGTTTGTGAATTTGAACCAAAGAATGTGAAAGTTGCATTAGAAAATGAAGAATGGGTTAATGAAATGATGGAGGAAATAGAACAAATAGAGAAAAACAAAACTTGGTCCTTAGTACCCCAACCTAAAGATAAGAATGTTATCAGTACTAAATGGATATTAAAAAATAAACTGAATGAAAATAGTGAAGTGACAAGAAATAAAGCGAGATTGGTATGCAAAGGATATGCACAGGAAGAGGGCATTGATTATGGTGAGACATTTGCACCTGTTGCTAAATTAGAAGGATTTAGAATGTTACTTGCATATGCTGCACACAAGAAATTTAAGGTTTATCAAATGGATGTGAAATCAACATTTCTAAATGGTATACTTGAAGAAGAGGTCTACATAGAACAACCTGAAGGATTCATTGATCTAGACAACAAAAACATGGTATGTAGATTACACAAAGCTTTATATGGTTTGAAGAAAGCATCAAGAGCATGGTATGAAAGACTGCATACTTACTTGTTAAGTATTGGATTTGTAAGAACTAGTGAGAACAGTAATCTGTACATGAAAGGTGATACTGATGACACTATTATTATTGCTGAAATTTTTGTTGATGATATTATTTTTGGAGGTCAAGATCATGTATGTAAATCTTTTGCTGATGACATGAGGAATGAGTTTGAAATGTCTATGTTCAGAGAGATTAAATTATTTCTTGGATTACAAGTGATACAGCAGAGTGATGGGATATTCATCACATAGTCCAAGTACATAAAGGAAGTCTTGAAGACATTTGACATGGAAGATGCTAAACCTGTGGGAACACCAATGGCTATTGGAAGTAAATTTACAAAGGAAGATGAAACTATAGAGGTAAACCAGACACTTTATTGATCCATGATTGGTAAGCTCATGCATGTAGTTCATAGTAGACTAGATATAGCACATTCCATGTGAATTGTTGCTAGATATTCTGCTAATCCTAGAGAATCACACATGATTGCTACTAAAAGGATCTTAAGATATCTGAAAAAGACAAAGGATTATGGATTATGGTATCCTAAGGAAGGTAAGTTTGAGTTGAAGGTTTATACTGATGTTGATTGGGCTGGAAATGTGGATGACAAAAAAAGTACCATTGGAGGAGCATTTTTCTTTGGTGAAAGACTTGTAACCTAGACAAGTAAAAAGAAGGCTTGTATTTCTCAGCCTATAGTTGAAGTAGAGTATGTTGCTGTTGCTACTAATTGCTCAAACATTGCATATATCAAGCAAGTGTTGGAAGGAATGAATGAGGTAATCACTGACCCAGTGATCATATACTGTGACAACACAAGTGCTATTAATATCTCAAAGAATTTGGTGATGCACTCTAAGAAAAAGCATATATCAATTAAGTATCACTACTTAAGAGAACAATTGCAAGAGAAGCAAGTAAAGTTAGAATTTGTTACATCTAAAGAATAACTTGCAGACATTTTTACAAAGCCTCTACCGAAGGACACATTTGGATATTTGAGGACTAGACTTGGGGTCCATCCCCTGTCTATTGGTCACTAATGTGATCTGGATGTTGCATTAGCCTACTCTTATTAGAAGATCATTCATGTTGATGCAGCATAGTTCACACTTTGGATTTTGGTCAAGGTTGTGATTAAGTTTGAAGAACTGAAATAGATTGGGATATCAGTATACTAAGATACAAAGGAAGTAATGGACAATAGAGAGATACTTAGCTACTACAGAGCTGATTATTTATTTGTTTTTTTGGCATTGTTGTCAAAGGGAGAGATAAATAAATAATATGAAAAAGAAAAGGAGATATGCACCGATGAGAACTATCTAAGAGAGATAATTTGAAAGGAATGAAAAGGTTATATCTACAGAATGATAAAGCTGTATTTTATAATGTTGTTTTAAGTAACATAGTGATTAAACATATTAAGCTAGGGAGAGCTTACACTACACAACATTTGATCACAAAGTTGTAGAATACATGTTTGGTATGTGTATGGTACATTTCATATTACTTGAGCTGCCATCAATACCAAAGGGAGAGATTGACGAACTGCAATTTTTTTAGAATATGAATGAAGAATCTATAATTTAAGATTACTGAGGATTTGATGATTAGATATGCAAGATGATTAAATCAATATTATGTTGTCATTGATGTCAACTAGCTTGAAAATAATTATCTTGTAAGTTACTATACCGACACATTTGAAGGAAGGTGAAAGAGATGAAGAACAAAAATATCTACATGAGGAAGATGTACATGATAGATGAGGATAAAGAATACACTGAGTAACTTGTTGATGAGTCTATGACTTGATGAAATTGACTTTATTATGTTGCATTTATCTATGATGAAGAATAGAGCTGAAAGACATAAAGCAGTGTTGTCGGTAAATAAAGCATTTCAGTATACACTGACAAAGTGTAGTGTATACCGAGCCCAGTGTTAACCAAGTTTGTGTTCACTGACGCATTTCTTTGTTAACCGAGAAAAATAGAAAGGAATTAAATGATCAGTTTAGCTGATAAAGTGATGAGCTATAAAGTGTATGAAATCAAGGTAACAGATAATGTTTGTTATGAATATCGATGCCTAACATAAATAAAAAAGGATCTAATGGAGAAGATTGAAATGTGTTACTAACACATTAGCCGAGGGAGCTTAAAGTGGAAAAATCTATGAATATGATTAAGCAGCAAAATCTAATGGAGGAAAAGAAAATAATTTACTCATCTATATAAGAGACATTGATTTCATTATTGAAGAGAGCCGAAAGAAGAAGATACTGTAGAATTATCGTGTGGAGAAGTTTTCATGCATTCTGATCATATTGGTTAATAAGAACCGAGCTACAAAATAATTACTAAGCTACAAAGAGTAATTACCGATGGATAGTAAGTTGATATAGTATTGAATCTGAAGTGTTATATTGATCAAAAACATTTGAATGAGCTAAACATTGATCTGTAAACTGCAAACTAATTTTTTTTAAGGTAGGTCATCTATTGCTACATATTTAACCATTGTACACAGTCAAATCTCTTAACCAAGTGGACTATGAAAGTATTTTGATGTTTCATTCATAGAGTGAACATTGTTATCCTGTCAACCCTAGAGTGATTGCTGGTTAGACAATAACTTTTGGTCTAAAATCCTCTAACAAGTTCACACCTAACAGTGTGTTCATAACCTTTAACAGGGTTGGGTCTTCACTGACCTCACTTCAGAAGAGTGAACAATTTTGGGTTGCCAGTCTGAGGTGGTTTTTCCCTTCACATGGTTTCCACGTTAAATCTCTTGTGTTATGTGTTGATTGTGATATTTGTTTGTTATCATACTTTTCATATTACATGTTAGATTTAATTGGTAACTATTATAAAGTTTAGAATGACAATCGATAAAAACATAGACAGTGAAAGTATTTTATGTTTACTGAGTAGCAGAAGTAGTAGAATTGTTTTGGATTATACATTTTGAATTATGGGACACTGGGTAACTGATTCACCCCCCTCTCAGTTATTCTAACAGATTGGTGTTACTAATTTATAAATTTTAGAGAGCCAATTGTGTTGGTTATGAATTATATATGTGATCATTTAATTTTTGAGTTTATTATTGTTGTATCATCTTGTTGTGATGAATTATTATTGAATTTTTTCTTTCATGCATAAGGATAAATTTGTCTCGTGTGTGCGTGAATTCATGGTGGCTTCATGATTTGATAAATTTTGAGAAATGTTGCATCTATTATATAAATACATTCCATTTATGATCACATGTACATCTTATGATTTGTGAGCAATTCTGATTCATATTGTGTGGGTTTTTGATGCAGGAGCATCTTGGGTCCTTGGCAATCCTGTGTCACCAAAAACATATTTGAGGTTGTCTATGTTGCTTAGTTCCTGCTTTGACTGAGTTGGTTCGGTGTTGGTCAGTTTCCTATGTTCACCAGTGTTGGTCTATTTTCTCTTTGGCACTCAGTTATTTTCCCTGGCATTTGATGATGCTTGTCTGGTGCTTGGTAACCCTTGTTTACCGATGGGTTTCTTTTGAGTTCTTTTGGACGCTGACTTGTGTAATTAATTTGGGCCACAGATTTAATGCTAGTATCTATTATTGGGAAGCATGTGGACCTAGATCTGGTCATTCCTTCCATTGATTATGGATTTGAAGGATGACTTGGCTCGGTAGGCTCTTGTATGTAGGTAGTGGTTTGGGTAGAATTTAGGGAGTCAATTTTTGGAGAGAAATTAGAATATAGCATAATTGAGATTGTTCACAGATCCTCGCATGTTGGAGGAATTATGTAATTCATTGTAATATTTCACCATAACCAAGAAGGCCTTACAAATCGACATGTATGAATCTATTTGAAGATAATTTATGAAAGATACTACATTCCCTCTCTCACTCTTGTGTGTTGCTGCTTCCGCATGTTGTAGAGAAAGGTGGATTTGGTTAGGGTGAGCCTTTGGCCCCTCTCCCCATCCTCTCTTGCATTAGGTGATATTAGAGCGAGGTTAGATTTGGATATAGGTTTGCGAATCTAGGTTTGAAGGTTCCTCCTTGTGAAGCTCTATTGAAATTGTTATGGGGTAGCAGATTGTGATCTGACCTGCAATTGTAGAGGGTTTTTAGGATGGTTCATGGGAGGTGAGATGTGGATCTAGGATTGGTAGGCATGTTGAGACAACTTGCTGCTAGAGTAGAAGCTATTGAGACAACCCAGAGAAGATGATGAAGGGTGCTCCCCTTAATACCACAAACACATAACAGAAAAAGAGAAACAACAACAATAATATGCAAGAACAAAAAAATTGGCTTCTTATTATCTCCACAAATGTGGAATTACAAACTTTCAGAGTTACAATATGCAAAGCCACATGGGCATTCCCTTACAATATTCTGTAGGACAAAGCCTCGAACTATTACCCAGAACTATTCTGAACTGTCTAAGACAATAATACAGCCTTCCTTATATAGGCAATCATCCACCGCCTGGGAAGGTTCCAGAATTTTAGCCAATAAGGCCGACCAAACTTAGAACTATTTTATTTTACATTTTATTACATCATAGTCAGCTCAAGATAACCTTTGAAACCCGAACAAAAATTTTGAAGAAAATTATTTTCCGCCATTTCGGGTGGCCCAACTTCCGAAGATCATAAGTCATCACCAGTTAACCCGATCGGCTATTATAACCCCATTTCAGAAACGCCACGAAGCGCTCTACAGGCTTGACTGGCGCAAGTGCCTGTCACCCAAATTTTTGACCTCATCCGGGGCCTCTAAAGCCTTCAAAACTAAGTTCAAAGTTTCTGTACCCTGCTGCCAATACTGAAAATCTTCAATATCTTCCAATATACACTTGATCTGGCAATGAAACTTTACTGGCAGACTTACATGACCAAAATGAACCTCCAAGAAAGAAATCAGATCATTCTGAGCACATGCAAAAATTACCAAAAATAGTAACTTTCCATAAATAGCAGCGCTGCACTAAAATAGCCCTTATTGAATATAAAAAAAAAAATATTTTTGGGTGATGCAAGATTGCTCTTACACCCAGGATGCTCCTGCATCAGACACCCGGGGTAATTTGAGAAGTGACCCTATCACGACTCAGGTGTGCAGAGGAAAATCAAGATAGTTAACCTCCTCCTTTGTTAGCCACGATGAATCTTCAATAGGTCCTCCTTTCCATTTGACCAAATACTCTTCATATGTCCTGTTCCTTGTGCTTCTGCCAACATGACTATCCAGTATGTCTTCAATCTCCTTAGTGTCTGAACTAGTTGCTGGAATACTCCACTGTGCTGCTGTGATCTCATCTTCAACACCTCCCTCATGATACTCTGTCAGATCTGAAATGTTAAACACTGGTGAAATATTTAGCTCAGTAGGCAATTCTACCTCATATTGATTTCCTGAATCATGTTTCTTCAATATCCTGCATGGTCCAAACTTCTTCATTTTCAGCTTGTTATATGTACCAACTGGAAACTGCTCCTTCCACAAATGAACCATGACTTCATCACCAACCTGAAATTCCTTATACCTCCTTTTCTCATCTACCTTAGCCTTATACTGTGCGTTCATTTTGGTAATATGCTTCCTCACCTCCCCATGGATGTTCTTCAAGTGTTCTGTAAAATCCTCAGCTTCAGCACTACTTATTTCTCCTTTATCTATCTTCCTCAATTCAGATGCATTTCTTGGACTACTTCCATATACAATCTGGAATGGTGATTTACCAGTGCTCCTGTTGACAGAATTATTGTATGCAAATTCTGCCTGTGGTAAAATCAAATCCCATCCCGTTGGCTTATCTCCAACCAAACATCTCAGCAAATTTCCCAAACTCCTATTCACCACCTCTGTCTGTCCATCAATCTGTGGATGATGTGATGAACTGAACTTCAAATCTGTCTTCAACTTCTTCCACAATGTATGCCAGAAATATCCAACAAACTTAGTATCTCGATCTGAAACTATGGTCTTTGGCAAACCATGAAGTCTCACTACTTCTCTAAAAACAATTCTGCTACATGAACAGCATCATTAGTCTTCTTGCAGGGAATGAAATGTGCCATCTTCGAAAATCTATCAACCACCACAAAAATTGAATCATGTCCCCGCTGAGTCCTCAGTAAACCAAGAACAAAGTCCATGCTGATATCCTCCCAAGGCTTCTCTGGTACAGGTAATGGCTGATACAATCCTGTATTCTTCTTCACTCCTTTCGCCATCTGACATACTCTGCAACTCTGTACAAACTTCTTCACATCTTGCTGCAACTGTGGCCAATAATAGTTCTCACTAACCAAACCAAAGGTTTTATCATGACCAAAATGTCCAGCCAATCCTCCGCTATGCCTCTCCTTGATGAGATTCTCCCTCATAGAACTTCATGGAATGCACAACTGACTCCCTCTGAATAGCATATCATCCTGGATGATAAAATCCAACCATTTCATCCTGTCTAGAGTAATAGGTTCTGTACAAGCTTTCCAAGCTTCACCAAAATCAGGATCCTCTAGATACAAATTCTTGAGTTCCTTGAACCCAACCACTTCAATCTACATTTCTGTCAGCAATAGTTGCCTTCTGCTAAGAGCATCTGCAACCCTATTAGACTTTCCAGTCCTGTGTTTCAAAACAAATGTATAACTCTGCAAAAACTCAACCCATTTCAAATGCCTTTGATTCAACTTTCCTTGACTATTCAAATATTGCAAAGCTTGATGATCAGTATACAAAAAAACTCATTAGGAAGTAGATAGTGTCTCCACTTCTTTAATGCCTGAACTATAGCATAAAATTCCTGATCATAAATAGAATACTTCCTCTTGGCATCATTTAACTTCAAACTGAAATACGCAACAGGTTTACCTTCTTGGCTCATAACAGCTCCTATTGCAGTACCACTAGCATCACAATCTACTTGAAACACCTTATTAAAATCTGGAAGTGCTAAAACAGGTTGTTCTGTAACTTTTTGTTTCAACAATTGAAAACTCTTTTCTGCCCCATTAGTCCACTTAAACTCTTTTCTATCCCCTCTCATTGTTTCAGTCAAGGGTCCACAAATACTGCTAAATTTTTTGATAAACTTTCTGTAAAAGCTAGCCAAACCATGAAAAGATCTTACCTTAGTAGCACTCCTTGGAGTAGGCCATTCAAGGATAGCCTGTACCTTCTTTGGGTCCATTTTTAGACCTTCTGCTGAAACTACAAATCCCAAATACACTAACTCTTTCTTCACAAAACTGCACTTCTTCAAATCAATCAATAATTTCTCATCTCTCAACTTCTCAAACACCATACGAATATGCATCATATGTTCCTCCAATGTCTTGCTAAAAATCAAAATATCATCTAGGTAAACAATGACAAACTTACCCAGAAATTCTTTCAGAACCTCGTTCATGAGCCGCATGAAAGTGCTCGGTGCATTGATTAGCCCAAAAGACATGACTAACCACTCATATAGTCCTTCCTTTGTCTTGAAGGTAGTCTTCCATTCATCTCCTTCTCTGATCCGAATCTGGTGATATCCACTCTTCAGATCTATCTTTGAGAAATACACAGCTCCAATCAAACAGTCCATAATATCATCCATTCATGGCAATAGAAACCTATACTTGATTGTGATCTTGTTTATTGCTCTGGAATCTATACACATCCTCCATTCTCCATTCTTCTTTGGTGCTAATACCGTTGGTACAGCACAGGGACTCAGACTCTCACGGATCAATCCTTTCTGTAACAGTTCATGTACTTGTCTGTTCAACTCCTCACTTTCTGCAGGTGTCATTCTGTGTGCTGCCTTATTCGGCAAACTCACTCCTGGGATCAAGTCCATCTGATGACTGATCTTCCTGACTGGTGGTAATCCATTAGGCACGTTATCGGATACAATATCCTGAAACTCATTCAACAAATCTACAACTTCTACAAGGACATCTTCTACTTCCTCTTTACCAGCTTTTGGAATTAAAGCAAAACATACATGCTCATGCCTCATACCATCTAAGAAATTTCTTCCATCAACAAAAGTTATCCGTGCATTACCACATACCTTTTCTTCAGTCTCCTTCAATGGTTTTAGCTTATACCGCACTCCATCCTTTGTCAGGGAATAGGTATTCGCATGACCATCATATACATCACATCTGTCAAACTGCCATGGTCTACCCAACAACATATGACATGCATCCATAGATATGATATCACACAATACCTCATCTTGGTATCCGCCAATCTTGAACTTTACCAGGCATTGTTCATTGACCATGACCTTGTGGTCATCCTGTACCCAGGCAATCCGATATGGATGTGGGTGTTTCTGTCTCTTGAGCTTCAACTTTGTCACCATCTCTTCTGACACCAAATTGTCAGTGCTTCCACTATCAATGATCACATCACAACATTTACCTTCACACTTGCACCTGGTGCAAAACAGGCTCCTCCTTTGCTCAGGTTCATTCTCACCACTCAACAGGACTCTTCTGTTAATCAACATTTCTCCTCTTTCAGCATCTTCAGAATTTGATGATCTGGCATCTTCATCTACATGTGCAACTCTGGCCTGGCCTTCATTTCTTCTGTCTATTCTGCCTTGGCGTTGAAGACATTCAAATGCCCTATGACCTTCTTCTCCATAGTGAAAACATGTTCCATGGAAGCCTCCTCTTCCAGATCCTTGTCCTCTTCCTCTTCCTCTCTGATCTCTATTATTCTGATCCTAAAAGCGATTGGAATTATTTCCACGCTGATTCTGACTGCTACTGGCCTCATCCTTCTTTTTCAGATCTTCATTTCAGCCACCATATGACCGTCCACCAGATCGTCCACCGCGACCTCTTTCATTTTGTCTGCTCTCAGACTTCTTGTTCAGCTTTTCCTCTACTTTTAGGGTAAATTGGTATGCCTCCTTAATACTGCTCATTCGAACCAGATTCAACTCCTCCTGAATGCTTGGCCTTAACCCATTAAGGTATCGGGCAACTTTCTCCTTATCAGCTTCTGCATGGCCTATTCTGATGAGGAGTCGATAGAACTCCTCTGTATACTCCTGAACAGATCTTCCTGCTTGCTTCAAACTTTGCATTTTCTTTAGTAGATCAAACTCATAATTAACAGGAATGAACTGTCACTTCAATTTATCCACCATCCGATCCCATCTTGTGATTTTATCTTTCCCTCTTCTATTTCTCTCCAATTGAATTTCTTGCCACCAGATCTTCGCATGACCTTTCAGTCTGGCCTTCGCAAATTTGACCCTATCAGGATCATCAACATCTTCATACTCAAAATATTCCTCACATTCATTGATCCAGTCGATCAATTCTTCTGGGTTAAGATTTCCAAAAAATGTAGGAACCTCGATCTTAGGTCTTTTCCCAATCTTGAAAATCGCCCGAAAAAGTCTTTCTTCCTCCTGGTTCACAATTTCAGCTTCTCCTTCTTGATATTCTTCTTCGGCTTCATCCTCACTTTCATCTCTGACATTAAGATTCATTCCTCTATGAATCTCTTCTTGTAATGCTTGCACTTGTCTCTGCAGCTCTCTAACATCAGGTGTTACAACACCAGCTCTTCCACCACGTTCCTTTCGTGGAGGCATTTTTGCGATGCGCGCTGAAACCCTAGCCATGGTCCTGGTGCAAACTGCCTCACAGTCGGCGATCTGTTTACACACTCAAGAACTCCTGCTCTGATACCACTTGATGAAGGGTGCTCCCCTTAATACCACAAACACATAATAGAAAAAGAGAAACAACAACAATAATATGCAAGAACAGAAAAATTGGCTTCTTATTATCTCCACAAATGTGGAATTACAAACTTTTAGAGTTACAATATGCAAAGCCACATGGGCATTCCCTTACAATATTCTGTAGGACAAAGCCTCGAACTATTACCCAGAACTATTCTGAACTACCTAAGACAATAATACAGCCTTCCTTATATAGGCAATCATCCACCGCCTGGGAAGGTTCCAAAATTTTAGCCAATAAGGCCGACCAAACTTAGAACTATTTTATTTTACATTTTATTACATCATAGTCGGCTCAAGATAACCTTTGAAACCCGAACAGAAATTTTGAAGAAAATTATTTTCCGCCATTTCGGGTGGCCCAACTTCCGAAGACCATAAGTCATCACCAGTTGACCCGATCGGCTATTATAACCCCATTTCAGAAATGCCACGAAGCACTCTACAAGCTTGACTTGCGCAAGCGCCTGTCACTCAAATTTTTGACCTCATCCGGGGCCTCTAAAGCCTTCAAAACTAAGTTCAAAGTTTCTGTACCCTACTGCCAATACCGAAAATCTTCAATATCTTCCAATATACGCTTGATCTGGCAATGAAACTTTACTGGCAGACTTACATGACCAAAATGAACCTCCAAGAAAGAAATCAGATCATTCTGAGCACGTACAAAAATTACCAAAAATAATAACTTTCCATAAATAGCAGCTCTGCACTAAAATAGCCCTTATTGAATATAAAAATAGAAATATTTTTGGGTGATGCAAGATTGCTCTTACACCCAGGATGCTCCTGCATCAGAAGAGGAAGACATCTTGAAGATGTTAGTGATGATGAAATTGAGGTAGAACAAGGTGATGTAGAACCTACACCTATGATGGATCAGGGTGAGGAAAGATTCTTGAAGGCTTTGACAACCTTGAAGTCAACACCACATTTTAATCCTCCTGAATATAGTGAGAAATTGGATTTTAATGAGTTTATGGAATGGATCACTGAGATGGAAAAGTGTTTTGAGTATGAAAATGTATCTGAGGAAAAGAAGGTGAAAATTATAGGCACAAATTTCAAAGGTCATGCATCCTTGTGATGGGAGCATCTACAATTGGATCAGAAAAGGAAGGGAAAAGATAAAATCAAGGTATGGAATAAGATAGTGAATAAACTGAAAGGAAATTTCTTACCTTGTGATTATTAGATTAATCTAGTTAGGTGAATGCAAATTCTAAGAAAGAAGGATAGCTCGGTAAAGGAGTATACTAAGGAATTCTATAGATTACATATCAGATCTAGACATGATGAAGATGATGTGGAAATAATTTCTAGATACCTGAATGGTTTGAAAGTTTCCATCCAAGAAGAAATCAGTTTGGTCAAATTGGAGAACATTAAAGAGGCTTATCAATTTTCATTGAAAGATGAGGAGAAATTGAACAAGAGACATGAGCAAAGACAAAGAGGTAGTGGTGGTAGATTCCCTAGAGGAAGAGGTAGATCTAATGGTGAAAATGGTAGATCTAAACCTGAAAAAACAAATCTGGATAAAGGCAAGACCGAGTGGAAAGGTGAAAATTCATCTAGAGGCAAAGGTAGTAACTACCGAGGTGGTTATAGCAAAGGTAATTTCTAAGGAACTTATTACAATTGTGGAGAAGAAGGTTATAGATCTTTTAAATGTACACATGCTAGTAAGAGGGCTGGTAGCAGTAGAAATGCCTTGGTGCAAGAAGAGTCACCGAATGAACCTGAGAAGGAAAAAAACTTGATGGTAAGAAGAGCACTGTGGAATAAAGGTAAAAAGGAAGATTTGGTAAGGAAAAATTTGTTCAAGACCAGACGTAGAGTTTCTGACAAAGTTTGGAAGGTAATCATTGATAGTGGTAGCTCAGAGAATCTAGAATCTAAGGAAATGGTCATAAAATTATAGTTGAAAAGGTTGGAACATCTGAAGCCCTATCAAATTTCATGGATCAAGGATGAGCATAGATTCTTGGTAAGTGAACAATGTTATGTAAATTTGAAAATTGGGAACTACTATGATAAGGTGTTGTGTGATATCATGCCTATGGATTATTGTCATATTTTGTTGGGTAGACCTTGGTAATATGATAGACATGATATATATGATGGGAGATTGCATAAATATACTATTTGGGCTGATGGAAGAACCTGCTATTAATGTTTTCACATTTGTGAAAGTTTTCTTGATGGAAGGAAGAAAGTTGGTTAAGGATTTCAAGAAGAATGATGTATGTTTTGCTGTGATTCCTAACAAACTGAGTAAGAAAACAAAGGATAGTGTCTTTGAGGAGATTAGTAAGTTACTCACCAAGTACAGTGAAATCATTTTTGATAATGTACCTAATGGTTTTCCATCGAAAAGAAGCATTGATCATTGCATGGATCTAATCCTTGGAGCTAGTTTACTGAATAAGGAACCTCATTGGTTGACACCTATCAAGAATTAGGAATTGAACTGACATATTCAAGAATTGTTGGAGAAAAGTTTGATTAGAGAAATTTTTAGTCCTTGTACAGTACCTGTTGTATTGGCACCTAAGAAGAATGGAGAATAGTGAATTTGTACTAATTCCAGAGAAATCAATAAGATAATAGTGAAGTATAGGTTTCCTATACCGAGATTGGATGACATAATGGATATTTTGACTGGAGAAAAGTATTTCACCAAAATTGATTTGAAAAGTAGGTATCATCAGATCACAATCAGAGAAGGTGATGAATGGAAGACTTCTTTCAAGACAAAATAAGGTTTGTATGAGTGGTGGGTTATGCCTTTTGGTTTAACTAATGCACCAATTACTTTTATGAGGTAGATGAATGAAGTTTTGAAGAAATTCTTGGGTAAGTTTATGATTTTATATCTTGATGATATTCTAATATTCAGTAAGACCAGAGAACATTTTTTGCATGTTAGAGAAGATTTGCAGAGATTGAAAGAAGAAAAGTTGTTGATAAATCTAAAAAAGTGTTCATTCATGAAAGAGGAGATTGTGTATTTGGGATTTTTGATTTCAGCTGATGGTTTGAAGATGGATCCTAAAAAGGTTGAAGCTATTCTGAATTGGCCTACACCTGTGAATGCTAGTGAGGTAAGATCATTTCATGGTTTGGCAAGTTTTTACTAAAAGTTCATAAGGAATTTCAGTTCAATTTGTAATGCTATGACAGAGACTATGAGAGGAGATAAGAGGGAATTCAAGTGGACACATGGAGATGATAAGAGTTTTGAGATTCTCAAGTAGAAGGTTGTTGAGTTTCCTATTTTGGCATTGTCTGATTTTAATAAGGTATTTCAAGTGGAATGCGATGCAAGTGGTAGTGCAATTGGAGCTGTGTTGAGTCAAGATGGTAAACCTATTGCTTTTTTTAGTAAAAATTTTAATGATGCTAGAAGGAAATATTCTATGTATCATCAGGAATTCTATGCTATTATTCAAGCACTGAAGAAGTGGAGACATTATTTGATACCAAGTAAATTTTTGTTGTATACTGATCATAAGGATTTAC
This sequence comes from Chamaecyparis obtusa, assembly GCA_027943335.1. NCBI lineage: Eukaryota > Viridiplantae > Streptophyta > Pinopsida > Cupressales > Cupressaceae > Chamaecyparis > Chamaecyparis obtusa. The sequence goes on along the minus strand of BSBK01000293.1, from coordinate 201,781 downwards.
AGTATTTGGGTAGTCAGAATAAGTTGAATCAAAGACATATGAAATGGGTTGAGTACTTGTAGAGTTATACATTTGTGATAAAGCATAAGAGTGGAGTCACTAACTGAGTTGCTAATGCATTGAGTAGAAGAAGATCTTTGATGACCGATATGGAAATTGAAGTTCTTGGTTTTGATGAGATGAGAGATTTGTATGAAACTGATCATGTTTTTTTTGAGTAGTGGAGAAAGTGCAGAGAACCTATTCAAGATCAACCGAGTACAAAATGGGAAGAATATTTCATTCAAGAAGGTATGTTGTTTAAAGGTATTCAATTTTGTATACTGAGCAGAGCAATGAGAACTAATTTGATAAAGAAGAAACATAGTAGTCATTTGGTTGGACATTTTGGTGTTGATAAGACATTGAATTTGCTTAAGGAGAAATACTTTTGGCCATAGTTGTATAAACATGTTCAGAAATTTGTGAAAAGTTATGGAGTTTGTCAAGTTGCAAAAGGAGTAAGTCAGAATATTGGATTGTATACACTGAGTGTTGTACCTCAGAAACCTTGGATTGACATCAATATGGATTTTGTTCTTGGCTTTGTTAATCTCTATTGAGCATTTAAGGATGTCATTAGTATCAAAGCATAGTAAACAGGTCGGTCAGTTACTTATATTGAGTTGGTCAGTAACCAGAAGTAAGATAGAGTAATCGATAAAGTCTTTACACCGAGCATCACATAGTTTACCAAGCACCAGTGACACCGACACTGAAGGATAGTATACACCAAGTAGTTTATACAGTGTTTACCGATGATCACAGAAAATGGCATAGTAATCTGAAATGGCACATTCTTCTATGCAAATGGTTACAACAAATCATAAAATGGTTTACCAAGATCGAGGAACATTTATTGTATAAGATACTCATTAATTGTAATGTTTATCCTATTGTAATAGTTGATGTAGGTTAATTTTGCACCGCAGATCTTAGCGTTATGATTATTTTTGTAACCTAATTTTTGCTAAAGCGGCAAAAATAGAACATTATATATTTTGTTGTTCACATCATTCAAAGTAGTGAGTGAATTGATACATATGAATCATAGAGCACTTGAAGCCATTGCCTAAATTCAAGTCAATCAGTTTATAGAGTAGAACAGAGTAACAAAGGATATCAGATTGAGCAGAATCAAAGAAGACTACCCAGCAGAACAAAATAGTGAATCATCACAGTCAAGGTGATATTTTTATGAACATTGATTGATCTATTTTAGATAACTGAGTTGTCAACTAGAAGATAATTGCCTATTACTTTCTGACAATTGTAGTAGAGTTTTTGATAAAATCTCTTAACAGAGTGGACTTAACACTCTTATGTAAATCTCTTAACCGAGTACACACTTCATTAGTGTTTTCTAAATCCTATAACTAGGTAGATCTAGTTGATCTAATATGTTACTCCTACTAGGGTAAGATCACCAGAAGTGATCAAAACTTATAGCCTTAATAGGCAAACGTTTTCTATTTGCAGTAGTGAAGAATTTGTGGGTGTCATCCCCACCGCAATTTTTACCTTCTTACAAAGGTTTTTGCGTTACCAAAATACTTGTGTTATGTGATTTTCATATTGATTTCATGTTGTTTACTTTCTTAAGTTAACTAGATGATTGATTTATGCAATTAGATTCAACTTATTTTGATCAGTTATCACAGTACACTGTTATAGATCTGAAAGGTTTCTCAAGTAAATTTTTGAAGGCACTAATTGATGCAGGAGCATCCTGGGTGTAAGAGCAATCTTGCATCACCCAAAAAATATTTTTGTTTTTATTTTTCAATAAGGGCTATTTTGTGCAGAGCTACTATTTATGGAAAGTTACTATTTTTGGTAATTTTTGCATGTGCTCAGAATGATCTAATTTCTTTCTTGGAGGTTCATTTTGGTCATATAAGTCTGCCAGTAAAGTTTCATTTCCAGATCAAGTGTATGTTGGAAGATATTGAAGATTTTTAGTATTGGCAGCAGGGTACAAAAACTTTGGACTCAGTTTTGAAGGCTTTAGAGGCCCCGGATGAGGTCAAAAATTTGGGTGACGAGTGCTTGCACCAATTAAGCCTGTAGAACACTTCGTGGCATTTCTGAAATGGGGTTATAATAGCCAATTGGGTCAACTGGTGATGACTTATGGTCTTCGGAAGTTGGGCCACCCGAAATGGCAGAAAATAATTTTCTTCAAAATTTCTGTTCAAAGGTTATCTTGAGCCAACTATGATGTAATAAAATGTAAAATAAGATAATTCTAAGTTTGGTCGGCCTTATTGGCTAAAATTTTCGAACCTTCCCAGGCGGTGGAAAAATTGCCTATATAAGGAAGGCTGTATTATTGTCTTAGGCAGTTCAGAATACTTCTGGGTAGTAGATCTGGGTAATAGTTCGAGGCTTTGTCCTACAGAATATTGTAAGGGAATGCCCATGTGGCCTTGCATATTGTAATCTGAAAGTTTGTAATTCCACATTTGTGGAGATAATAAGAAGCTAATTTTCTGTTCTTGCATATTGTTGTTGTTTCTCTATTTCTGTTATGTGTTTGTGGTATTAAGGGGAGCACCCTTCATCAAGTGGTATCAGAGTAGGAGTTTTTGAGTGTGTAAACAGATCACCGACTGTGAGGCAGTTTGCACCAGGACCGTGGCTAGGGTTTCAGCGCGTATCACGAAAATGCCTCCACGATGAGAACGTGGTGGAAGAGTTGGTGCTGTGACACCTGAGGTTAGAGAGCTGCAGAGACAAGTGTGAGCATTGCAAGAAGAGATTCACAGACGAATGAATCTCAATGTCAGAGATGAAAGCGAGGATGAAGCCGAAGAAGAATATCAAGAAGGAGAAGCCGAAATTATGAACTAGGAGGAAGAAAGACTTTTTCAGGCCATTTCCAAGATTGGGAAAAGACCTAAGATTGAGGTTCCTACATTTTCTAGAAATCTTAACCCAGAGGAATTGATTGACTGGATCAATGAATGTGAGGAATATTTTGAGTATGAAGATGTTGACAATCCTGATAGGGTCAAATTTGTGAAGGCCAGATTGAAAGGTCATGCGAAGATCTGGTGGCAAGAAATTTAGTTGGAGCGAAATAGAAGAGGGAAAGATAAAATCACAAGATGGGATCGGATGGTGGATAAATTGAAGCGATAGTTCATTCTTGTTGATTATGAGCTTGACCTACTGAAGAAAATGCAGAGTTTGAAGCAAGCAGGAAGATCTGTTTAGGAGTATACAGAGGAGTTCTATCGACTTCTCATCAGAACAGGCCATGCAGAAGTTGATAAGGAGAAAGTTGCCCGATACCTTAATGGGTTAAGGCCAAGCATTCAGGAGGAGCTGAATCTGGTTCGAATGAATAGTATTGAAGAGGCATACCAGTTTGCCCTAAAAGTAGAGGAAAAGCTGAACAAGAAGTTTGAGAGTAGACAAAATGGAAGAGGTCACGGTGGATGATCTGGTGGATGGTCATACGGTGGCCAAAATGAAGATCTGAAAAAGAAGGATGAGGCCAGTAGCAGTTAGAATCAGCGAGGAAATAATTCCAATCACTTCCAGGATCAGAATAATAGAGATCAGAGAGGAAGAGGAAGAGGACAAGGATCTGGAAGAGGTGGCTTCCGTGGAACATGTTTTCACTGTGGAGAAGAAGGTCATAGGGCATTTGAATGTCCTCAGCGCCAAGGAAGAATAGACAGGAGAAATGAAGACCAGGCCAGAGTTGCACATGTAGATGAAGATGCCAGATCATCAAATTCTAAAGATGCTAAAAGAGGAGAAACGTTGATTAACAGAAGAGTCCTGTTGAGTGGTGAGAATGAACCTGAGCAAAGAAGGAGCCTGTTTCGCACCAGAAGCAAGTGTGAAGGTAAATGTTGTGATGTGATTATTGATAGTGGAAGCACTGACAATTTGGTGTCAGAAAAGATGGTGACAAAGTTGAAGCTCAAGAGACAGAAACACCCACATCCATATCGGATTGCCTGGGTGCAGGATGACCACAAGGTCATGGTCAATGAACAATGCCTGGTGAAGTTCAAGATTGGCAGATACCAAGATGAGGTATTGTGTGATATCATATCTATGGATGCATGTCATATGTTGTTGGGTAGACCATGGTAGTTTGATAGATGTGCTGTACATGATGGTCGTGCGAATACCCATTCTCTGACAAAGGATGGAGTGTGACATAAGCTAAAACCATTGAAGGAGACTGAAGAAAAGGTATGTGGTAATGCAAGGATAACTTTTGTTGATGGAATAAATTTCCTAGATGGTATGAGGCATGAGCATGTATGTTTTGCTTTAATTCCAAAAGCTGGTAAAGAGGAAGTAGAAGATGTTCCTGTAGAAGTTACAGATTTGTTGAACGAGTTTCAGGATATTGTATCCAATAACATGCCTGATGGATTACCACCAGTCAGGAAGATCAGTCATCAGATGGACTTGATCCCAGGAGTGAGTTTGCCAAATAAGGCAGCACGCAGAATGACACCTGCAGAAAGTGAGGAGTTGAACAGACAAGTACATGAGTTGTTATAAAAAGGATTGATTCGAGAGAGTCTGAGTCCCTGTGCTGTACCAGCGGTATTAGCACCAAAGAAGAATGGAGAATGGAGGATGTGTACAGATTCTAGGACAATAAATAAGATCACAATCAAGTACAAATTTCCATTGCCACGAATGGATGATATTATGGACTATTTGAGTGGAGCTATGTATTTTTCAAAGATAGATCTGAAAAGTGGATATCATCAGATTCGGCTCAGAGAAGGAGATGAATGGAAGACTACCTTCAAGACAAAGGAAGGACTGTATGAGTGGTTAGTCATGCCTTTTGGGTTAACCAATGCACCGAGCACTTTCATGCGGCTCATGAACGAGGTTCTGAAAGAATTTCTGGGTAAGTTTGTCATTGTTTACCTAGATGATATTTTGATCTTTAGTAAGACATTGGAGGAGCATATGATGCATATTCGTATGGCATTTGAGAAGTTGAGAGAAGAGAAATTGTTGATTAATTTGAAGAAGTGCAGTTTTGTGAAGAAAGAGTTAGTGTATTTAGGATTTGTAGTTTCAGCAGAAGGTCTGAAAATGGACCCAGAGAAGGTACAGGCTATTCTTGAATGGCCTACTCCAAGGAATGCTACTGAGGTAAGATCTTTTCATGGTCTAGCTAGCTTTTACAAAAAGTTTATCAAAAATTTTAGCAGTATTTGTGGACCCTTGACTGAAACAATGAGAGGGGATAGAAAAGAATATAAGTGGACTAATGGGGCAGAAAAGAGTTTTCAATTGTTGAAACAAAAAGTTACAGAACAACCTGTTTTAGCACTTCCAGATTTTAATAAGGTGTTTCAAGTAGATTGTGATGCTAGTGGTACTGCAATAGGAGCTGTTATGAGCCAAGAAGGTAAACCTGTTGCTTATTTCAGTGAGAAGTTAAATGATGCCAAGAGGAAATATTCTGTTTATGATCAAGAATTTTATGCTATAGTTCAGGCATTAAAGAAGTGGAGACATTATCTGCTTCCTAAGGAGTTTGTTTTGTATACTGATCATCAAGCTTTGCAATATTTGAATAGTCAAGGAAAATTGAATCAAAGGCATTTGAAATGGGTTGAGTTTTTGCAGAGTTATACATTTGTTTTGAAACACAGGAGTGGAAAGTATAATAGGGTTGCAGATGCTCTTAGCAGAAGGCAACTATTGCTGACAGAAATGCAGATTGAAGTGGTTGGGTTCAAGGAACTCAAAAATTTATATCTAGAGGATCCTGATTTTGGTGAAGCTTGGAAAGCTTGTGCAGAACCTGTTACTCTAGACAGGATAAAATGGTTGGATTTCATCATCCAGGATGATATGCTATTCAGAGGGAATCGGTTGTGCATTCCACGAAGTTCTATGAGGGAGAATCTCATCAAGGAGAAGCATAGTGGAGGATTGGCTGGACATTTTGGTCGTGATAAAACCCTTGGTCTGGTTAGTGAGAATTATTATTGGCCACAATTGCAGCAAGATGTGAAGAAGTTTGTACAGAGTTGTAGAGTATGTCAGATGGCGAAAGGAGTGAAGCAGAATATAGGGTTGTATCAGCCATTACCCGTACCAGAGAAGCCTTGGGAGGATATCAACATGGACTTTGTTCTTGGTTTACCGAGGACTCAGCGGGGACATGATTCAATTTTTGTGGTGGTTGACAGATTTTCAAAGATGGCACATTTCATTCCCTGCAAGAAGACTAATGATGCTGTTCATGTAGCAGAATTGTTTTTCAGAGAAGTAGTGAGACTTCATGGTTTGCCAAAGACCATAGTTTCAGATCGAGACACTAAGTTTGTTAGATATTTCTGGTGTACATTGTGGAAGAAGTTGAAGATAGATTTGAAGTTCAGTTCATCACATCATCCACAGACTGATTGATAGACAGAGGTGGTGAATAGGAGTTTGGAAAATTTGCTGAGATGTTTGGTTGGAGATAAGCCAACAGGATGGGATTTGATTTTACCACAGGCGGAATTTGCATACAATAATTTTGTCAACAGGAGCACTGGTAAATCACCATTCCAGATTGTATATGGAAGTAGTCCAAGAAATGCATCTGAATTGAAGAAGATAGATAAAGGAGAAATAAGTAGTGCTGAAGCTGAAGATTTTGCATAAAACACTTGAAGAAAATCCATGAAGAGGTGAGGAAGCATATTACCAAGATGAACGCACAGTATAAGGCTAAGGCAGATGAGAAAAGGAGGTATACGGAATTTCAGGTTGGTGATGAAGTCATGGTTCATTTGCGGAAGGAGCGATTTCCAGTTGGTACATATAACAAGCTGAAAATGAAGAAGTTTGGGCCATGTAAGATACTGAAGAAGCATGATTCAGGAAATGCATATGAGGTAGAATTGCCTAGTGAGCTGAATATTTCACCAGTGTTTAACATTTCAGATCTGACAGAGTATCATGAAGAAGGTGTTGAAGATGAGATCACAACAGCACAGTGGAGTATTCCAGCAACTAGTTCAGACACTAAGGAGATCGAGGATATACTGGACAGTCGTGTTGGTAGAAGCACAAGGAACAGGACATATGAAGAATATCTGGTCAAGTGGAAAGGATGGCCTGTTGAAAATTCATCATGGCTGACAAAGGGGGAGGTTAGCCGTCTTGGTTTTCCTCTGCACACCTGAGTCGTGACAGGGTCACTTCTCAAATTACCCTGGGTGTCTGATGCAGGAGCATCCTGGGTGTAAGAGCAATCTTGCATCACCCAAAAAATATTTTTGTTTTTATTTTTCAATAAGGGCTATTTTGTGCAGAGCTACTATTTATGGAAAGTTACTATTTTTGGTAATTTTCGTATGTGCTCAGAATGATCTAATTTCTTTCTTGGAGGTTCATTTTGGTCATATAAGTCTGCCAGTAAAGTTTCATTTCTAGATCAAGTGTATGTTGGAAGATATTGAAGATTTTCGGTATTGGCAGCAGGGTACAGAAACTTTGGACTCATTTTTGAAAGCTTTAGAGGCCCCGGATGAGGTTGAAAATTTGGGTGACAGGCGCTTGCGCCAGTCAAGCCTGTAGAGCGCTTCGTGGCATTTTTGAAATGGGGTTATAATAGCCGATCGGGTCAACTGGTGATGACTTATGGTCTTCGGAAGTTGGGCCACCCGAAATGGCAGAAAATAATTTTTTTCAAAATTTCTGTTCAAAGGTTATCTTGAGCCGACTATGATGTAATAAAATGTAAAATAAGATAATTCTAAGTTTGGTCGGCCTTATTGGCTAAAATTCTCGAACCTTCCCAGGCGGTGGAAAAATTGCCTATATAAGGAAGACTGTATTATTGTCTTAGACAGTTCAGAATAGTTCTGGGTAGTAGATCTGGGTAATAGTTCGAGGCTTTGTCCTACAAAATATTGTAAGGGAATGCCCATGTGGCCTTGCATATTGTAATTCTGAAAGTTTGTAATTCCACATTTGTGGAGATAATAAGAAGCCAATTTTCTGTTCTTGCATATTGTTGTTGTTTCTCTATTTCTGTTATGTGTTTGTGGTATTAAGGGGAGCACCCTTCATCACTAATTCACCCCTCCCCTCTTAGTACCTATCTCTCCTAATTCCAACAATTGGTATTAGAGCTCAGTTCTCTTCTTGAATAGTCTAACCACTAAAGGGTAAAGATCTAAGTCATAGAGAGATACAAACTTGACAAGACTATTGAGAATTAGAAGATACAAATACAAATGTTTGTGGAATAGTATAAACAAGCCAAGGAAGAATTGGAGAAATTACTGGTTGAAAGGAAGAATCTTGCAATTTTGCAGAATGAAATTGGTTATCATGAAGAGCCTATTGATGAAATATTTGACCATATTGGATCAAGCTCTGGAAGCATTTCTGACGGATCTGAAAGCATAATCTTTGACTTGTCTGAAAAGAATCAACATCTATCTGAGCAAGTGAAAGCACTTCAAATCGGTCATGAATCTCAGATGGTGAGAATGGTGGAAATCATGAACAATGCTAAACAAGCTAAACAAGATTAGAATCTGGCTATTGAAGACCAAAGACTGATGACTGAACAACTCCAAGCAAAAGAAAGTGAAATACAGAGACTCACTGATCGTCACTTCCAAGTATCAAATCAGATGATGATAGTTAATCAAGAAATGAATCGAGTAAATGCAGAATTATCAAGAAGACTTGAAGATGTTGCAATACTCAGAGAAGATAATGAAAAAATGAGAAATGAAATAAAGATACAAAAGAAACATAATGAAATGTTGAAGATAGTTGAGGATAGTTCTGAAAAGATTGATGAACTCTTGACTAATCAGAGGAGATTCAGAAGCAGAGCTGGTATAGGCTACACCAGTGAGGGAGAATCATCACAACAAGCTAAAAAAGTCAACAATAATCAAAGTCAGAAACCTAAAGTGTTGACATGTTATCATTGTGGAAAACCAAGACATACATCTAATGTGTGTAGAAGTAAAGCACAAGGTAAACCTCCTGTCATTCCTAAATTCAATGGATATTGTTATTACTATGGTAAGTTTGGACATCCAGCTTATGAATGCAGAGCTAAAAAGAATGACATTGCTAATAATACTACTAAGGAGAAAATATTCTATACATGTAATAAGCATGGACACACTGCAAGGGACTACAAAGCAAAAATGAAACAAGTCTAGACACCTAAAGAGAAACTACAATGAAAGCCATATCAACCAAAGAGACAAGGTAACTCATATGTTTGGGATTATAATACATGGACTAGTTGTGCTATATGTGGTCGGTATGGACATATTGCAGAAAAATATTACAGAAAGAGTCAGATTGGACAATCAAGAAATTGGACAAATGCAGGAATGGCATGTATGCACTATCACAAGGTCGGTCATTTAAGAAAGAACTGTAGAGATCGAGCACCAAATGAAAACCATATATTTGAGAGTGGATATAACATTGCAAAAATTATGACGTTAAGGAACACAATATGGAAGAAGGCATCTAATGAGAATGTTGAGTCAAGTAACATTGTCGGTGAAACCTCATCCACTGGATTGGGTGACATCAGTACCTCCACTTAAGTTGACAAAGGTGTGTATGGAACTGACATTTTTAGATGATCACATTTTACATATAGTTCCTTATATATGATGTACAATTACCAAATCTGCATGAATAAAGATGTGCTATGGTTTATGTGTTGTGAGTTTGCAAATGTCACATAGTCAATAAAAGAAGAAACGAGAGTTGATTACCCATCGGTAATCACTATACAAGGTTAACCGACAACAGTGCAAACCGATGAAGAAATTCTATATTAACCGAGGAAAGGAAATTGTAGACATTACCGAGCTGACAGTTGTTTTGTATGAAAAGTTAGGTCACACATTTAATGCACCAAAGCTTGAGCAGGAATAAAAAAAAAATAAAAAAATCTATAAATACACGGAAACAGAGTTCATTGTTACATTGCGATTTTGAAGAATAGAGATTTTACAGAGAAGAGTTGGAGCTAAAGATTTTTAGAAAATATTCAAAGTCACTGTAGATCGAATTGATAACAATTCTTTGATGATATCGAGTAAGTTTATTTACTACCGAACACTAGTTATCTATTGCTTGCCGAAACCCTAGAAACAATTTATGGCATCAACATGAACTACAAGAAAATCAAAAAACATTGAGGAAGTAGAATTAATTGTTAAGGCTAATTTCACCAAGGACAAATTCAAACCACATCCCAAGGTTGCAGCACAAACGGATGATATGGGTGCATTTTTGAGTATTCTAGATAGGGTTTTGTTAACAGAAGACATTAGGGCCTATATTCACTACAAAATCAGAGATGTAGGTGATTTTGAGACCATTGCTACTTATCAACAAGTTTGTGGACCAGATGGAAGGATAAAATCTGAATATAAGAAGATTGAGGAGTCAGGGTTATCATGTTTTACATACTTCCCACAATCTTTCAAGACTGACTAGATAAGAATTACATTGAGAAGATTTCATGATGGAAAATTTTGGTTAGATAAACTTGTTGAGGTCACAAAGAAGATTATCAGTAGGGTTACTGGGTACCCTACAACTGACAAAGCAAACGCCTTTTGAAGTTCATCTCGTCTCAACATTGAAAAGAACACTGGAGCTCAATGGGATGGTAGAGCACTAAAAATCTCAACCATCAAAGACCCAGTGGTAAAATTTGTAGCACATGTCATCAGGTACAAGATATTTCAATCTAGCAGACTAAATAGTGTACCCTGTAGTGCCGTGGACATGGCATATAAAATTGTGAAGAAAGATCACCAGGTAGATCTTGTCAAACTGCTACTACACCAACTGCAAGATAATATGAAGACAATAAGATCAAAGAAGTCCAACACATGTAAGTATGGATCACTGCTTGTTTGTACATTTTTCTATCTACAAAAATATGTACCTGGTATCGGTAAAGTAAATTGGCAATCTGACAAACCAATAACTGCACAAATTGGTGAAATGATGAAAAGTCTAGGAGATAATCTGAATAATGAATTTAATGCATATTTCAAAGAATTTTAGACAAAAATGCATCAAAGGAGTAGAATTCCAAGGGAATTAGTGAGTAAATTTGAAGATGACATATGTTTTGTAGTCAACACAGACCACTATATGATAAAGGAAGTAGAACTGAGAACAAAATGGCTAGCACCAATGGGATATGAAATAAACTATGATTTCACTTTGAAATCTATTAATGCATTGCTAGCATTACCGATAGACATCACTGCCAGTAGGTTTGGGGTATATGAGGAAGCTAAGTCACGAATCACTATAGACATAGAGATTGGAAAAATGTCTAGAAGGGTGAAGAAAATGAGAAAAGATCTCACAGCAAAATATGGAAATGCATCCGCCTCATCTATGGAGTCACTGGTTAAAGAAACAACTGAAGGTTAGTTACAATTGGCTAACAAGAACTATGATAGTGAGGAGACCGAGTCAGAAAAAGAAAAGGATAACACACCAGTTCCTCCCACCAATGTTGAATAGGAAATGCAGTTACCAGAACCTGAAGGAATGAAGACACATTCGTCAACTACAGCACAACCTACTGAGAAAGAAGAAATAGTAAAAGTAGCAAAAAGAAGGGTAGCTACACCAATGAAGAAATACGTAAAGTGAAAGAATAAGAAAGTAGCTGAGCCACCGAAGAAAAAGAGGAAATACATAAGAAATAAGGAAGATCTAGAGGGTACAGAAATTGAAAATGATCCTAATCAATTCAAGTTAGTTCATAATAGGGAAAGTACAATAGAAAAAATAATTGAAGATATAATTGAAAATGGAAATCTTGCAGATCCAGGCATAGACAAATTTAACAAAATGTCAATTGAGGACAAGACAAAGCTAGAACATGCTATCATCTAGATGATGATTAAATTCAAGAGAGTACCAATGGAATTCACATGTCAATTACCGAAGGAACTTGATGAAAAAATAAATGAGAGATGGGCTATTGCACTAGATACATAGAAAAGGAAAAGAGAACGATCATTAAGTCGTGCAGCCTCACACTTTAGCTATGCTATTGTAAGTGAATACATGACAAAGTATCAGGCTAGATTTCTAGTCATGAATAGAGCTATGAAGATCATAGATGAGAATGTGGGTGATATGGATGTCACACATGATTCTCTATGGACATCAATTTTGAAAGAAAAAGAGAAAGATGAATAGGAAGCATTCCTGAAATTGTCTAGGAAGAGACAGTTCAAAAGGTAAAGGTATATACATTAATGATGACAAGGGAAAGAAAATAAAGGACACTAGTATATTAGTTACCGAGGTAATTTATATCACCAAACAAAAGGAGGATATAAGAATTTCACAAGATGCATCAGATCAAGTAAAGATCCACTTGCAAAAGAAAATCGATGATGATGCACTCATTGAGGACATCACTAACGGTGATCCTGATGATAAGGATGATGAAGATGTGACTATTGCACCAAACAAAGATGAAGTACTAGACACTGATAGTGTGTCTACATCTCTATCGGGTGAACTTCCTATACTTGCAGAGACAATTGAAATACTTTCACAAGTACAACCTGATGTCTCTCATCCTGAGAAAAATAAAGATATAATAGGGATACAAGCACCTATGCAACTTGCAGATACAAACGATCCTACCAAAATAGAGGCACAGTCTATAGAAACAAAGGAACCTAAAGAAACAAAGTCGACCGAGGTGAACCCACTTGACACTACAACTGAGACTCCCACACCACCTACCGAGGAGTAGAAAAAGGAAGATATGGTGTCAATTGGGAAAGATACTTTGAAGAATGGAGAAAAAGCTATTGTTATTAGTGAGAAGAAGTCACCTCTTGCACAAAAGAAGAAGAAGAAGAAAGTAAAAGGGCCGGTCACCATTGATAAAGTCATAATTATACCAGACTATGACCTGAGACCCCTAAGCCCCCCAAGGAACTAAGTAGATATGGGGAGTTATGTTCAAGGAAAGTGGCAAAAGAAAAGTTAATGCAAGAACACAAATGCACATAAGTGTTACATGATGTGAGGGATATTCTACAACAAATAGTACCAGAGACAAATATTGATGTGAATAATCCCATCATAGATCAACTTGCTACACTCGCCAACAAAATCAATGCCCCTGATACATATGCATATAAAAGAATAGAAGAAAGGGTAGAATCAAAGATTTAGACCAAATTAGCAGAAAGGATTAGCATAGAAGTGGCACTAAAAAAGGTAAAATTATCTGAGGTCATTACCGAGGTAAAATCTATCACCCAGATAATCTGTCAATTTTTTATCAAGCTTTGTACTTTAGACACCTTCACTGTAGAAGTCAGTGAAAAGATAAAAGGTTTAGAAGAGGAAATAAAGTTGAGTACACAAGTAGCTATAACCAAGCCAAATGCTTTCTTAAAGCATATTCACCGAGTTCAAGAACTCTGGCGGTTATTAGCAGATCTAAGAAAAAAAGAAGAGAAAATCATTGATCAGGTTACAGAGTTACAAATAGAACTCACTCCTTACCTAAAATTTTTTGAAGCACATATTGTCAAAGCTAAACAACTTGTAGCAACACCAGAGATTTCGGTGTTAGATAATATCTTTGACATGCATGCACAAGTCGGTCTTCAGTATATTGCTCTTACCAACTTGAAAGAGGAGTGGGACAACCTCTTGGAGTCTATAAAGAAAACCCATCCAAACATTTTTGCTAAGTTGTAAGTATACATTCTATTTTTTTTGTATTTGGCATTATTGTCAAAAAGGGGGAAAACATGTATATGCAAAATAAATATACTTTGATATGTATATTATCGGGAGCATGCACCGAGGGGAGTACTTTGTACTTAGAATTTTTTTTGTTGTGGATATGTATATGGCGGAGACATAAGGAATATATAGAAACATTTTGTCTATATACGTTTGAAGTTTTGATACTAATGCCAAAGGGGGAGATTGTTAATCTCTATTGAATATTTAAGGTTGTCATTAGTATCAAAGGATAGTAAATAGGTCGGTCGGTAACTAGAAGTAAGACAGAGTAGTCAGTAAATTCTTTACACTGAGCATCACACAGTTTATTGAGCACTAGCGACACTGACACTGATGGACAGTAAACATCGAGCATCACAGTATACACTGAGTAGTTTATACAGTGTTTACAGATGATCACAAAAAATGGCATACCAATCTGAAATGGCACATTCTTCTATGCAAACAGTTACAACAGATCATAAAATGTTTTACCAAGATCAAGGAACATTTATTGTATAAGATACTCACTAATTGTAATGTTTATCCTATTGTAATAGTTGATCTAGGTTAATTTTGCATCGTAGATCTTAGGGTTATGATTATTTTTGTAACCTAATTTTTGCTAAAGCGGAAAAAATAGAACACTATATATTTTGTTGTTCGCATCATTCAGAGTAGTGAGTGAACTGATATATATGAATCACAGAGCACTTGAAGCCATTGCCTAACTTCAAGTCAATCAGTTTACAACGTAGAACAGAGTAACATAGGATATCAGATTGAGCAGAATCAAAGAAGGCTACCAAGTAGAATAGAACAATGAATCATCACAGTCAAGGTGATATTTTTATGAATATTTATTGATCTATTTTAGACAATTGAGTTGTCAACTAGTAGATAATTGCCTATTACTTTCTGACAACTATAGTAGATTTTTTGATAAAATCTCTTAATAGAGTAGACTTAACAATCTTATGTAAATCTCTTAACCGAGTACAGACTTCATTAGTATTTTCTAAATCCTATAACTAGGTAGATCTAGCTAATCTAATATGTTACTCCTAATAGGGTAAGATCACCAAAATTGATCAAAACTTGTAGCCTTAATAGGCAAACCTTTTGTATCTGCAGTAGTGAAGAATTTATGGGTGTCATCCCCACCGCAGTTTTTACCTTCTTACAAGGGTTTCTGCATTACCAAAATACTTGTGTTATGTGATTATCATATTGATTTCATGTTGTTTACTTTCTTAATTTAACTAGATGATTGATTTATGCAATTAGATTCAAGTTATTTTGATTGGTTATCATAGTACACTGTTATAGATCTGAAAGGTTTCTCAAGTAAAGTTTTGAAGGCACTAATTCACCCCTTCCCTCTCAGTACCTATCTCTCCTAATTCCAACAAGCTTACCAAAGATAGTAAGAGGTAATGATTCTATATTTTTTGTAGTGGATAGATTTTCTAAAATGGCACATTTTATACCTTGTAAAAAGACATCAGATGCAGTACATGTAGCAGATCTTTTATTTAAGGAAATTGTCAGATTGCATAGATTACAAAGGAGTGTTATCTCTAAACAAGACAAAAAATTTGTTGGATACTTTTGGAAGACTCTTTGGAGAAAGTTTGGCACTAAGTTGAAATATAGTTCTACATTTCACCCACAAACTGAACACATTGCCTTGTGCTTTTGTTAGAATAACTGAGAGGGGGGTGAATCAATTATCCATAGTCCTAATCAAAATGTATACTCCAAAACAATTTACTTAAACTTTTATAGCTCGGTAACATAAAATACTATACTATTTGTGCTTTTACTAATTACCAGTCAATAACATATAATGATTACCTATCAAATCCAACATGCAATATGTAAATTATGATAACAAACAATCACCAAAATGAACACATAACATAAAATATTTAACGTGGAAACCTTGTGAAGGGAAAAATCACCTGGGACTGGCAACCCAAAAATGTTCACTCTTCTAAAGTGAGGCCGGTGAAGACCCAACCCTATTAAAGGTTACAAACACACTGTGAGGTGTGACCTTGTTAGAGGATTTTAGACCAACCGTTATCGTCCAACCAGTATTCACTATGAGGTTGATAGGATAACAATGTTCATTAAATGAATGATACATATAAGACTTTCAAGTCCACTATGTTAAGATATTTCTCTATTTACAATGGTTAAAATGTAACAATAGTTGATTTGATTACAATACAACTTCAATTACATATTATCAGATCTATGTTAAGCCCATTCAAATCCTCTGATCAATATATCAATTCAGTATCAATAATAATCAATGACTTACTATCACTCGGTAATAGCTTTATGATGCTCGGTAAACTCTATAGTTCGGTTCTCCTTAACTAGTTTGATCAAGCATACATGAAGCTTGTTCATGCGATAATTCTACAGTCTCCTTCTTCTAGCATAAGTTTCATAAAGAAACCGCAGTCTCTTAAATAGACAAGCAAACCATTTTCTTCTCCTCCATTAGATTTTGCTGCTTATTCTCCTTCGTCCATTTTTCCACTTAAATCTTTCTCGGTTGATGTGTTAGTAACACATTTTAATTCCATCCTTTAGATCTTCCTTGAATTATACTAGCTGTTGATCTTCATAACAAATATTATCTCCATCTCTAATTTTGATGTACTTTATAGCTCATCAATCCTTATCGGCTAAACTAATCATTTAGTTCCTTTTCTCCTACTCAGTTAACAAAGAAATGTGCCAGTGAACACAAGCTTAGTTTATACTATGCTCAGTATACACTACACTGCTCGGTGTATACTATTATGCTTTATCAACTGACCACACTGCCTTGTGTCTTTCAGTTCTTTTCCTCATCATAGATGAATGAAACATAATCAAGTCAATAACATAAGGTCATAGACTCATCAACAAGTTATCCAATGTATTCCTTATCCTCATCTGTCATATACATCTTCCTCATGTAGATATTTTTTTTCTTCATCTCTTTTACTCCTTTTCTATAGATGTTTAGGTATTGTAACTTACAAGATAAGTGTTGTCAAACTAGTTGACATCAATGACAACATATTATTGATTTAATCATTTTACATATCTAATTAGCAACTTGGTGATCTTTAATCACAGATCTTCAATTAGGTTCTAAATCAGTTGTAGTTCATCAATCTCTCCCTTTGGCATTGATGGAAACTCAAGTAATATGAAATATACTATACACATACCAAACATGTATTCTACAACTCTGTGAACAAATGTTGTACAAGATCTCCCTAGCTTAATATGTTTAATCACTACGTTACTCAACAAAATTACCAATGTAGCTTTGACATTCTATAGACATGATCTTTTCAACCCTCAGATTCTTTATTCTATTCTCAGTAACTGATCTTCAGTGCTCTCCCTTTCTTTTAGTTTAACTCTCCCTTAGATGGATGTTTCAGTGTTCTCATCAGTGCATATTGTTTCATATTGTTTATCTCTCCCTTTGACAACAATGCCAAAGAAACAAATATACATACAACTTTGTAGTAGCCATGTAACTCTCTATTGTCCGGTGCATACTCTGTATCTTTGTATACTGATATGCCAGTTTGTTCCAATTCTCCAAACTTTTCACAACCTTAGACATGATCCAAAGAGTGAACTATGCTGCATCAACATAAATGATCTTATGATAAGATTAGGATGATGCAACATCCAGATCACAATAGTGACCAGTAGATAGTGGATGGACCCCAAGTCTAGTCCTCAAGTATTCAAATGCGTCCTTCGGTAGAGGCTTTGTAAATATGTCTGCAAGTTGTTCTATAGATGTAACAAATTCTAGCTTAACTTGCTTCTCCTGTACTTTTTCTCTTAAGTAGTGATACTTAATAGATATATTATTTTTTTTAGAATGCATCATTGGATTCTTTGAAATGTTTATTGTACTTGTGTTATCACAATATATAATCACCAGCTCAGTAATTACCTCATTCATACCTTCCAACAATTGCTTAATATATGCAATATTTGAACAGTTTGTAGTAGTAGCAACATACTTTTCTTTGACTGTAGACTAAGAAATGCAAGCCTGCTTCTGACTTGTCCATGTAACAAGTCTTTCACTAAAGAAAAATGCTCCTTCAGTGGTACTTTTTCTATCATCCACATTTCTAGCCCAATCAGTGTTGGTATAGACTTTGAGTTCAAATTTTACTTCCTTAGAATACCATAATCCATAATCTTCTATTTTCTTCAGGTATCTTAAGATTCACTTTGTAGCAACCATGTGTGACTCTCTAGGGTTTGCAAAAAATCTTGCAATAATTCCCACAGCATGTGCTATGTCTGGTCTACTATGCACTACATACATTAACTTACCATTCATAGATCGGTACAGTGTCTAGTTCACCTCTATAGTTTCATCTTCCTTAGTCAGTTTACATCCAGTAGCCATCGAAGTTCCCATAGGTTTAGAATCTTCCATGCCAAATTTCTTCAATATTTCCTTGATATATTTGGATTGTGTAATAAATATACCATCATTCTGTTGAATCACTTGTAGTCCTAGAAAGAACTTAATCTCTCCAAACATAGAGATTTCAAATTCACTTCTCATTTCATTAGCAAATGGCTTACAGATTTGATCTTGTCCTCCAAATATAATGTCATCCAAAAATATTTTAGCAATAAGAATAGTATCATCAGTATCTCCTTTCATATACAAATTTTTGTTCTCACTTATTCTAACAAATCCAATACTTAACAAATATGTATGCAGCCTCTCATACCATGCTCTAGGTGCTTGCTTTAAACCATATAAAGCTTTCTGTAATCTATGTTAGAAAGTAAAGATCCCCAAGATAACTGAGAGGGTGGGGGGTGAATCAGTTATCAAATAATTTATCCATTCAACAGCTTTAAACAATATAATCAATGTACTGATCAACCATAGAAAGATAATCATACACAATTGCACAATAACACAAGATATGTTAACTAGGGAACCTCCTAAAAAGAGTAAACCCCAGTGGGAATGATGCCCACAAAATGATGCACTAATATGAAAGTTCCTTGTTAGAGGATGGACCCTGTTAGGAGTCTTATGAAATACATTTAGTACATATAAATCCCTGTTAGGAGATTTTGAATCCCTGTTAAAAGATTCTAACCCGGTTAAGAGTTTATGGAAGACAGAAGGACCCACTGCCCAAATAGCTTCAAGGAAAGATCTCTAAACCCATTGTCCAAAAGATCTTAGAATTATTCAATAGAATAATATGAAATATATTACCTCCTTCACACTGTACCAAAACTGCACTCTCTACTACACAAGATCACAATTCCAGATCTCTGTACTCACAAGTCTTCCTTCATCACTAAATTAGCTCTTTTCTTCACTTCATGCATATATTCGCATCAAAATCTTCATAGTACACATTACAATAAGGAAAAAATTCTTTCTTATATACCAAACTCAAATAATTACAAATGAGTCAGTCCTCAATTACAAAATAATAAATTCTACACGCTACACATAGAATTCACATAAAACTGTCAGCTTCCAGTTACTGTAACTTTCTCCAAACATGTCCTCAAAGTTTGCACTATGAACCATGTCATCATTAATGAGTCTCCAACATCCCCTTAACTATGCAAAATCAAATTCCATCCCAGCTAAGAGATATCCTCCGATTTCCAAACATCGCTACACAAAAACACTGTCTAAACACTACTTTCACCAAAATGCTCATAACTCTTACAAATGAATGAATTTCTTTTTGCACTATTAACCATAGGTTAATAACACACCAAAGAACATACCATCAACTATGCAAAAGCTAATCTACAATACAACATGTGTGCAAAACAAAACTGTACTTACTTTCCTGCTAATATCCAGAATATCACTGTGTTGACATCAATGACAATCCAAGTCATGAATGCAACAAAAAATGCTACAGACTGACTGCCAAAATACTTTGCATTCATTCCTAACAATCTCCCCCATTGGCATTGATGGCAACATAGATGAAAAACATCCAATGTTACAAAAATCCAATACTACAACATCACTGCAAAATATCAAATCAAATCTTGCTTCATTTTCCTATTAAGCTCTCTCATACAATCCACAATGTTTTTCATGTATATCTCTCCCCCATTGACATCAATGACAGAAATTCTATCACTAAGTCAACAAAAACTTAATGTCAAAAGACACTTTTCAGAAAAATACAATAACAAGAGTCCTCATGACTCAGCTCATAAACTCCCCCATAGAGGAAGTTCCAACATCCAATCCAGAAGAAAGATAGGGCTCATATACCACTGGACGGATGCAACCATCTGCATCAATTCTCAAAAATAGGTTGGGGCATAACCCCAAGCATACCTCTTAGATACACAAATGTATCTTTAGGTAAAGGCTTTGTAAATATATCTGCTATCTGCTCCTTTGTACTTATGTACTCCAATCTTACTTCTTTTTCTGCAACTTTCTCTCTTACAACATGATACTTGATCTCAATATGTTTAGTCTTAGAATGTAAAATAGGATTTTTTGACATACTCACTGTACTGGTGTTGTCACAATGTATAACAATAGGCTCATCAAACTTTATTCCAATATCTTTCAACATCTGCTTCATCCAAATAATCTAATTACAATTATTTGCTGCTGCAACATATTTTGCTTTTGCTGTGCTTTGTGAAGTATAATTCTTCTTCTTACTTAGCCAAGAGACCAATTTGCCTCCAAGAAAAAAGGCTCCACCATTGGTGCTTTTCTTATCATCAACGCTGCCTCCCCATTCTGCATCAGTATAGGCACATAAAGTAAAATCATCAGAATTCTCATACCATAATCCATAATCCATTGTTCCTTTCAGATATCTCAGTATCCTCTTTACTGTTGCATAATGTGATTCTCTAGGTTCTACTTGAAATCTTGCTACAATCCCCACTGAATGTGCTATATTAGGTCTTGTATGTGTCAAGTACTGCAATCCTCCAATCATAGATCTGTACTTTTTCTGCTCAACTGCTAGTGTCTCATCTTTGCTAGATAACTTATGTCCGGTTACCATAGGTGTTCCAATAGGTTTAGAATCTTCCATTCCAAATATTTTCAATAATTCATTTAAATACTTAGTCTGGCTTACAAATATACCTTCCTTGCTTTGTGTTATCTGTAGTCCCAAAAAATATTTCATTTCTCCAATCATGCTCATCTCAAATTTAGTCTTCATTTCATCTACAAATTTGTCACTAGCTTCATCTTCTCCTCCAAAGATAATATCATCAACAAATATAACTATAACCAACAAACCATTCTCAATTTCTTTTGTGTATAAGTTACTATCTATTGTTCCTTTTATAAATCCTAATTTCAATAAATACTTATCCAATCTTGCATACCAGGTTCTAGGTGCTTGTTTTAATCCATATAAAGCTTTCTTTAACTTGCATACCATATCTCCTTCTTGTGTCAAAGGAAAACCTTCAGGCTGCTCAATGTAGACTTCTTCTTCTAATTCACCATTCAAAAATGCTGACTTCACATCCATCTGATACACTCTGAATTTCTTGTAAGTTGCATATGCTAGAAACATTCTCACTGCTTCAAGTCTGGCCATAGGTGCAAAAGTTTCTTCATAGTCAATTCCTTCTTGTTGTGAATATCCTTTACATACCAATCTTGCTTTGTTTCTTATCACTTCTCCTTATTCATTCATCTTGTTTCTGAATACCCACTTTGTTCCAATCATATTCTTGTCTTCAGGTCTAGGGACCAATTTCCATGTCTTATTTTTTTCAATCTGCTCTAGTTCTTCTTTCATAGCATTGATCCAATGTTCATCTTCACAAGCTTCATTAGTAGTCTTAGGTTCAATTTGAGAAATCAAACATAAATGTACCTTATTCCGAGTCCAAACTCCTCTATCTAAACTTCCAATAACTTTCTCAATAGGGTGATGTCTTGAAGTATACCTGTTAGGTGTTATAGTTACTGATCTTGTTCCGATTGTAGATTCTTCTCTTCTTTCTTCTCTATTTTCTTCTTTGTTTTCTTCAGTATGACTTTCATTCAGTAAATAACTGTTAGTTTCAAAAAATAATTCTACATTTTCAATGTTAGGCTGAGGTTGTGCTTCTCCATCAGATTCATAATCAAGCATTCTTTCCTGAATTTTAAACTTTTCATCAACTTTTACATTTGCACTTTCAACAATAGTCTTAGTTCTTTTGTTATAACATCTATATGCTTTTCTCTTTAAAGAATATCCAAGAAATATTCCTTCATCACTTCTAGGATCAAACTTTCGTATATCATCATCTCTCTTAATATAACATTTACTTCCAAAAATTCTAAAATACTTAACTGAGGGTGTATGTCCAAACCATAATTCATAAGGTGTCTTGTTTGTATCTACTTTGATTTATACTTTGTTCATAGTGTTTATTGTTGTGTTCACTGCTTCCCTCCAAAAAGTTTTAGCCAAATCATTCTCAAACAACATAGCTCTTGCTGCTTCAGTTATTGACCTATTTCTTCTTTTTGCAATACCATTTTGTTTTGGTGTTCTAGGGGCTGAAAGTTGTCTCTTAATACCATTCATTTCACAAAAAGTGTTAAAATCTCTAGATGTAAATTCACCACCTCTATCAGATCTTAGACACTTAATCTTCATTCCAGATTCATTCTCAATTTTACTCTTCATGATCTTAAATTTATCAAATGCTTTAGATTTTTCTTTCAAAAATGCAATCTAAATCACTCTTGTAAAATCATCAACAAGAATCATAAAATACCTTTCACCATAGAATCCTCTAGTCGTAGTAGGACCACTCAAGTTTGTATGAACAATCTCCAACTTCTCTGCCGATGTGAACTTCTTATTGGGAAATGAACTCCTTTTCTGCTTTGCCATCATACATTCTTTGCAAATCATGTTAGTAGGTTTCATAATTCTAGGTAAATCTCTTACCGCAAGTGTAGTGCTCACCTTGACAATATTATCAAAGTTTATATGACAAAACCTTTTATGCCATAACCAACTGTCATCAATCCTAGTTATCAAACATGTCATCTCAGTAGGATTCAACTGAAATACATTACCTCTGGTTCTGGATCCTTTTCCAATCAGATTTCCATCTTTATCTTTTATCACACAAGTTTTCTCAGAAAACCAAACTTGATAACCCTTATCAGCCAATTGTCCAATGCTTAGTAGATTATGTCTTAGTCCATCAACAAAGTAAACATCATTAGTGTTAGTCTTTCCATCAAGAGTAATAGATCCTATACCCTTAATCAAACAAGGTGCATTGTTACCAACCCTAACAATTCCTCCATCATAATTATCTAACTTAACAAAAATTTTTTTATCTCCAGTCATATGATGTGAACAACCACTATCTATAATCCAATCAGATTTCTTTTCAACTTGTGAAACTAATGCTTTTTCTTCCCTTTTAATAGATTCAGAACTTTCATCTTTAATTGCTACAAATCCTATTTCCTCAAAGTTATCATTATCACTGTCACTTAAATGTTTTTCAATTCCTGCTTCAAAGTCTTCATCATTTGCATAATAACATTCTTTAGATCTCCTAGGTTTAAAGTTGCTTCTATACTTCTTTACTCTTTTAGGACATTTAGATGCAAAATGACCATATTCTTGACAAGTCCAACATTTAAAGATTTTCTTACCATCTGGTTCTCTTTTTACAAGTAATGCAATACCTTCTTCAATCTTCTTATCTTCCTCAGATCTGCTACTACTGGCATAATCTCCATTCACACTAGTACTTCTTGTAGGTTTGATGCTAAGAGCACTGAATGCTATTTCCATTCTAGGTAGCTCTCCAGATAATCTCAAGTTCATATCTATTATTTCTAATCTTCCAAGAAGAGTCTCTCTTGAAAAGTTCAATGTACAAGGTATCACTTGTTCAATCATTTGCGTTGTCTGCTTGAATATTGGTGTCAAAGTTCTCAGAATTTTCCATATCACTTCATTCTCTATCTTATCACCTCCATAAGACTTTATTCCTGTCACAATCTCAGACATCCTACCAATATAGCTTCTAACAGATTCATCTTCCATCATTCTAATATCTTCAAATGCACAAATCCAATTATGTAATCTAGCCTTCTTTGCATGTTCATCACCTTCAAAAGTAGAATGTAAAGCTTTCCAAATTGCATGAGATGTTTTCAAACATCTTACCTGACTATATTCATTCTCCGGTAGTGCTGACAAAAGTGCTTCTCTTGAAAGTATGTTACACATGAATAGATCTAGTTCATCTTTAGTTCCTGCCTCTAGATTGTCTTCCTCAATGATAGTCTTCTCATTCTTTGTAATCAACCAATAACTTGGTCCTAAACACAATAGATGTGTCTTCATCTTTTCTTTCTAGCTATCAAAATTTACTCCATCAAACTTAGGACTTTCTTTTCTGAAATTCACCATGGATCTCCTTAAGTTGTTAAACTTTCCTTTCAAGGACCTGCTGCTCTGATACCAATTGTTAGAAAGTAAATATCCCCAAGATAACTGAGAGGCGGGGGGGGGGGGGGGGGTGAATCAGTTATTAGATAATTTATCCATTCAATAGCTTTAAACAATATAATCAATGTACTGATCAACCATAGAAAGATAATCATACACAATTGCACAATAACACAAGATATGTTAACTAGGGAACCTCTTGAAAATAGTAAACCCCGGTGGGAATGATGCCCACAAAATGATGCAATAATATGAAAGTTCCTTGTTAGAGGATGGACCCTATTAGGAGTCTTATGAAATACATTTAGTACATATAAATCCCTGTTAGGAGATTTTGAATCCCTGTTAAAAGATTCTAACCCGGTTAAGAGTTTATGGAAGACAGAAGGACCCACTGCCCAAACAACTTCAAGGCAAGATCTCTGAACCCACTGTCCAAAAGATCTTAGAATTATTCAATAGAATAATATGAAATATATTACCTCCTTCACACTATGCCAAAACTGCGCTCTCTGCTACACAAGATCACAATTCTAGATCTATGTACTCACAAGTCTTCCTTCATCACTAAATTAGCTCTTTTCTTCACTTCATGCATATATTCACATCAAAATATTCATAGTACACATTACAATAAGGAAAAAATTCCTTCTTATATACCAAACTCAAATAATTACAAATGAGTCAGTCCTCAATTACAAAATAATAAATTCTGCACGCTACACACAGAATTCACATAAAACTATCAGCTTCCAGTTACTGTAACTTTCTCCAAACATGTCCTCAAAGTTTTCAATGTGAACCACATCATCATTAATGAGTCTCTAACATCCCTTTAACTGCACAAAATCTGATTCCATCCTAGCTAAGAGATATCCTCTGATTTCCAAACATCACTACACAGAAACACTGTCTAAACACTGCTTTCACCAAAATGCTCATAACTCTTACAAATGAATGAATTTCTTTTTGCATTTTTAACCATAGGTTAATAACACACCAAAGAACATACCATCAACTATGCAAAATCCAATCTACAATACAACATGTGCGCAAAACAAAACTATACCTACTTTCCTGCTAATATCCAGAATATCACTATGTTGACATCAATGACAATCCAAGTCATGAATGCAACAAAAAATGCTACAGAATGACTACCAAAACACTTTGCATTCATTCCTAACAATCTACATACCATATATTTTCTTTTTGGATCCGCGAACCCTTGAGGTTGTTCTATGTAGACTTCTTCAATTATTCCATTCAAAAATGTTGACTTGACATCCATTTGGTAAACTTTGAACTTTTTGATTGCAGCATATGCAAGTAACATTTTGACTCTTTCTAATCTAGCAATAGGTGAAAATGTTTCACCATAATCTATTCCTTCCTCCTGTGGATATCCCTTGCATACCAATCTAGCTTTATTTCTTGTTACCTCTCCATTCTTATTTTTCTTGTTTATGAATATCCACTTAGTACCGATAACATTCTTATCTTTAGGTCTGGGTACTAAGGTCTAGGTTTTGTTCTTCTCTATCTATTCTATTTTTTCTTTCATTTCATTAACCCATTCATCATTTTCTAATGCAACTTTTACATTCTTCAGTTCATAATCACAAACTAGACATGTACCTTGTCTTTCTTTACTCCTTGTTTTCATGCCAGCTTGTCTGTCTCTAATGATTTGTGTCTTAGGATGATGTCTTCTAAAAAAATTTGCGAGTATCTGATTTCTTCTTTCTTGTTCATCCTATGCAAGTTCATTTTCTTGCTCGGTAGGTCCTTCCTGCTCGTCGGTTTCTCTTTCCAGTTCCTTGGTATTATTTTCTTGTTGATCGGTTGTCACAGTCTGTGGCTTCAGTAGATACTCAGGTTGTTCAATGTAAGTGGATCTACCATAGTCTTCTGGTTCCTTTCTTCTTTCCTCTATATTCTTATCATCAAACTCATCAACTTGAACATTAGTACTTTCAATCATTTTATTAGTTACTTTGTTCAGACACTTGTATGCTTTACTTTTATTGGAATATCCTAGAAATATCCCTGCATCACCTTTTGAGTCAAAATTTCCATTTCTTTCATCTTTCAGAATAAAACATTTGCTTCCAAAAATTCTGAAATAACTTACAGTGGGTTTGTGTCCAAACCATAACTCATAGGGTGTCTTGTTAGTGTCCTTCAGTTGTGCTGACAGCTTCTCTCCAGTATGTTTGAGCAACATTCTTTTCTATCATTAATGTCCTTACATAGTCAACAATTGACCTATTCCTCCTTTTAGCAATGCCATTTTGTTGGGGTGTCCTCGGTGCAAAGACCTATCTTTTAATACCATGCTCATTACAAAAATTAGTAAATTCATCTGAGATAAATTCACCTCCTCTATCAAATCTTAAGCATTCCAATTCTTTACTAGTCTCTTTTTCT
This sequence comes from Chamaecyparis obtusa, assembly GCA_027943335.1. Lineage (NCBI taxonomy): Eukaryota > Viridiplantae > Streptophyta > Pinopsida > Cupressales > Cupressaceae > Chamaecyparis > Chamaecyparis obtusa. Next base: position 175,010 of record BSBK01000293.1, on the reverse strand, counting down.
ACTTTTTCTTTATACCACTTGAACATCTTGAATGCCTCAGATTTTTCTTTTAAGAACATGATAGTCATCAACCTAGTATAATCATCAACAAAAAGAATAAAATATCTATCTCCATAATAACTTTGAGTTCTCATAGGACCACATAGGTTGATATGCACTAACTCAAGTATTTTCTTTGTTGAATAGTCTTTTCTTTTGAAACTAGATTTAGTCATTTTACCTTTCTGACATTCATGACACATAACATGATAGGGCTTTGACAAGTTAGGTAGACCTCTAACTCTTTTCTTTTTACTGATCTTAATCATGTTATCAAAATTCACATGACATAACCTTTTATGCCACAACCATGCATCTTCATCTTTCATCAATAAACAAGAAGACTGATCATTATCAAGATAAAATAGATTACCTCTAGATTATGTACCAGTTCCAACAAGTCTTCCTCCATCATCAAATATCTTCACCTTTTTTCTCTCAAAAGAAACTCAGTGGCCTGAATTGTTCAGTTGTACCACACTTAGAAAATTATAGTTCAATCCTTTTACCCAATAAGAATTTTCACATTTTAATCTATCATTTATCATCAGGGATCCTTTACCTCTTACCATACAGGGTGCATCATTACCCATTCTTATAGATCCTCCATTGTATTCCTCAAGATAATCAAATTTTTATTCATCACCAGTCATGTGATGTGTACAACCACTATCTATGATCCATGTATCATTTTTATTAACCTTAGAGATGAGTGCTGTCCCTACATACCTTTCATCTTCTTCAAAATCATCCTTCATTGCCACAAATACTACCTCCACATCATCATCAGTGTTGGTATCGATGATATCTTCTTCCTCAGCAATGTAGCATACCTTCTAACCTTTATTATTATTGTCTCGATTGTCTCTTTTGTAGTGTCAATAGCCTCTATTGTTTCTTCTCCCATAGCTTCCTTCAGATTGGTCTTTGGTTCTATCATCATCTTTCTTGTGTGGACATCTAGCAACAATGTGGCCAACTTATTTATAGTTAAAGCATGCTAAAGGTAACTTCCTCTATACCTTCCTTTACCTTTAGGTAACCTTTTGGCCATAAGAGCTTCAAGTTCATCAAGCTCATCATTAGTATTTCTATCACTATCATCATTCTTATTTCTGCTATGAGACTTACCAATCTTTAGAGAAGACATAAAAGTAGATTCAATGGATGGTACAACACTATTATCATAATTATTCACTTCAAATGTTTTAAGCTTTCCAATCAGATTATCAAGAGTGAGTGTGATGTTAGGTGCTAACCTATTTTCATGAATTACAGATATTTTGATGGCATAGATAGGCAATAGGGTCCTTCAAATTTTTCTTACCATAGTGTCTTCATCAGTAACTCCATCTGATGCTCTAATAGTATGAACTACCTCCTTTATTCTATTTGTGTACTGCATAATGTTTTCACCTTCTTTCATCTTCATGCCATCAAACCTTCCTCTTAATATTTCAGCTCTTTCTCTCTTAACATTCGCATCACCACTATAAAATTGAGTAAGTTTATCCCATATCTGCTTAGCAGTAGTACAATCCTTGATGTCTTCAAATTCAGCATCTAAAAAGGTAGCAACAATCTCTATCATAGTAACATTATGTTCATGCCTGTCTCTTAGTTGATCAGGGGTCAAGGGACTAGTAGGTGGTGCAAGGTATCCATTCTCCATCAGATCTAGGGCATAATTCTCAATCCCAGATATATGCAACTCCATTCAACTTTTCCATATTGTGAAGTTATCCTTGTTTAGTTTTGGCACTTCCCTCTTAAAAATTTTGAGATCTTTGCGCTGAAGTCCTTAAAACTCTATTCCAAGAAACCACAGCTTTGATACCAATTGTTAGAATAACTAAGAGGGGGGTGAATTAGTTATCCATAGTCCCAATCAAAATGTATAATCCAAAAAAATTTACTTAGTCTTTTGCATCTCAATAACATAAAATACTATATTGTTTGTGCTTTTATTGATTACTAGTCAATAACATATAATGATTATCGATCAAATCTAACATGCAATATGTAAAGTATGATAACAAACAATCACCACAATGAACACATAACACAAAATATTTAATGTGGAAACCCTTTGAAGGGAAAAACCACCTGGGACCGGAAACCCAAAAATGTTCACTCTTCTAAAGTGAGGTTGGTGAAGACCCAACCCTGTTAAAGGTTACAAATACACTGTGAAGTGTGACCTTGTTAGAGGATTTTACACCAACTGTTATCATCCAACTAGCATTCACTATGGGCTTGATAGAATAACAATGTTCATTCTATGAATGATACATATAAGACTTTCAAGTCCACTCTGTTAAGAGATTTCTCTATTTACAATGGTTAAAATGTAACAGCAATTGATCTAATTACAATACAACTTCAATTATAGATTATAAGATCTATGTTAAGCCCATTCAAATCCTCTGATCAATATATAAATTATGTATCAACAATAATCAATGACTTACTGTCGTGTGGTAATAGCTTTTTGATGCTTGGTAAACTCTGTAGTTTGGTTCTCCTTCCAGTTTGATCAGGCATACATGAAGCTTGTTCATGCGATAATTTTGCAGTCTCCTTCTCGTGACATAAGTTTTATAAAGAAACCCTAGCCTCCTAAATAGACAAGTAAACCATTTTCTTCTCCTCCATTAGATTTTGGTGCTTATTCTCCTTCATCCATTTTTTCGCTTAAACCTTTGTCAACTGATGTGTCAGTAACATGATTTAATTCCATCCTTTAGATCATCCTTGAATTATGCTAGCCATTGATCTTCATAACAAACATTAGCTCCATCTCTGATTTTGATGTACTTTATATCTCATCAATCCTTATCGGCTAAACTAATCATTTAGTTCCTTTTCTCCTACTTGGTTAACAAAGAAATGTGTTGGTGAACACAAGCTCGGTTTATACTGTGCTCGGTATACACTACACTGCTCAGTGTATACTGTGATGCTTTATCAACTGACCACACTACCTTGTGTCTTTCAGTTCTTTTCCTCATCATAGATGAATGAAACATAATCAAGTCAATAACATAAGGTCATAGACTCATCAACAAGTTACGATCGAAGATAGTTCATAGATTTCATAGTCTGAGTTGGATGCAGCTTAGATCATACCTACTGAATGATTTAGAGTACCATTTCTAAATAACCCTAGGCGTCTGATGTAGGAGCATCTTAGGTCCTTGTCAATCCTGTGTCACCAAAAACATATTTGAGTTTGTCTATGTTGCTCGGTTCCTTCTTTGACTGAGTTGGTTCAGTGTTTCTTAGTTTCTTGTGTTTGTCGATGTTGGTCAGTTTTCTCTTTGGTTCTCGATGATGTTTGTTTGGCACTTGGTAACCCCTGTTTACCAATGGGTTTCTTTTGAGTTCTTTTTGAGGCTGACTTGTGCAATTAATTTGGGTCATGGATTTAACGCTGGTATGCATTGTTTGGAAGTGTGTGGACCTAGATCTAGTCGTTCCTTCCATTGATTATGGATCTGAGGGATGACTTGATTCGGCAGCCTCTTGTATATAGGTAGTTGTTTGGGTAGAGTTTAGGGAGTTAGTTTTTGGAGAGAAGTTAGAAGATAGAAGAATTGAGATTGTTCGTAGATCCTCTCATGTTCGAGGACTTCTATAATTCATTGTAATATCTGGCTGTAACCAGGAAGGCCTTATAGCCCAGCATGTATGAATCTATTTGAAGATAATTTATGAAAGATCATGCATTCCCTCTCTCACTCTTGTGTGTTGTTGAGCAAGGTGGATTTGGTTAGGGTGAACCTTTGGCCCCTCTCGCCATCCTCTCTTGCTTCAGTTTTTCCTTTAAAAATCCTTGGTGGTTTAATTCGAAAGTTTGATATATTAGTGGTTTGTCCTTTAGGAATTTTCTTATAAGTTGTTTCATTTCAATTTCTCACTACCCTAACCTTTTTTTGTTTATTTGGAAATTTGATTAATCATATATTCATGTTAAAATTGCACAATAAGAATTACATACATATCTAAATCCAAAAAATAAAAAAAGATTGTTTGTTGAAGTTTCTTTTACAACCTCTTCAAGAATTGAAATAGACAAGGCCTCCTCACGTGAATAGTTTCACATTTATGTTTGATTGAGCTATCCATATGATTGACACCCAACCTAAAAGGAACCTTGGGAGTGATTGTATCATTCTTTCAAGAGGATAATTTGCAGTATAGATTCCTAGCCGTTGTCTCATGTAAAAATCACACTCAAAAGAAGTGGTGCTAGAAGGAGGGTTGAATTGAAATTTAGTATAATAATTTCTTAGTATGAGAAGACTATACAAGTCTGAGAAAGAGGGGAAAAATAGTAATTTTTTGAAAATGCTTATTGAAAAATAGTGATTCCTTATTGCAATTCCTTCCTTAAAAACTCCAACTCTTGAACGAGGTTCTTCAAGAATAAATAGACTCAAAAAAAACCAAACCAACTAAAAAAATAAATTTTAAATCCCCTTGTGAGCATTGGGAACATATTAGTGCAAGTTTGCACTTTTTTTGCATATGACAACATTAGCAATTTTTGACAACTTTTACATTTTTGCACATAATGACCACAAACTTTATAGATACCTATTTAATGACCTATAATGACTTAATCATGCTTAAAATAGGGAAATCAGTCCTTAGTACATCAATAAATTACCATGGAACGCTTAATTGCACCTTTTGCTCCCTTGTGACAACAAAGGTAGTTTTTTGACAATTTTGCACTATGGACACAAAATGACTTACAAACACATGAATTGACTACGATTCCTTTGAAATTGGTCCATGGGACCTTATTCATGACATTGACAACAATTAAAACCTAAAAGACTCATATTTTGTCTCATGGAGGCATGATAACCTATGAGGTGCTCCTGCACTAGAAAGGCCTCCAAGAAGTGTCTAGAAACTTATAGTAGCTCATAGGCTGGCATTATTTTATTATTTTGGCCCATTTATTTAAGAATTAAATTAATTAATTAAATACGACCTTATGATATTATTTTGAATTTTAGGACTACTTAATTAATTAATTTAATTCACTTTATTAAAATTGGGGACATTAACCTATTAATTAAGTTTTATCATCCCCTTCACTCAGAGTTTTATGTGTTGAAGACAAATCTAGTTGGATAGTAGTAAAAAAATGGAAGTTGTATAATTGGTTAAAATCATTGAATATTAAAAAAGATGTTATATTTCTACTCATTCCTAAATTTTCCTAATTGATCCTAACTTTGGTTATCTTTTGGGTAACTCTGCCATTTTGTTTTTGTAATAGCCTTTCATTTTAAAATGGTTTATTTAAGATTTGTAATATATTGGAGCTCTTCTCTACTTATTTTAATAAAAAGAAGGTTGCATTTTAAATATCATCATTTTGAACAATCAAAAATTTATTTTGACAAATAAAATAAATCTATTATTTATGATTTTAAAATATAAGTTAGTACAAATTTAATATCAATCATTAATCAAAATAATATTAAAATGAAGAGTTAAAAAGATCCCAATGTAACCATTAATGAGTAACTTATTTTATTATTTTGGCTCTTTTCTTTAAGAATTAAATTAATTAATTAAATAAGACCTTATGATATTATTTTGAATTTTAGGGCTACTTAATTAATTAATTTAATTAAGTCACTTTATTAAAATTGAAGACATTACACTAGTAATGAGGTTTTATCATCCCCTTCACTTGGAGCTTTATGTGTTGAAGACAAATATAGTTGGATAGTAGTAAAAAAATGGAAGTTGTATAATTGGTTAAAATCATTGAATATGAAAAAAGATGTGAAAGTTTTACTCGTTCCTAACTTTACCTAATCCATCCTAATGTTGGTTATCTTTTGGGTAACTCTACCATTTTGTTTTTGTAATAGCCGTTCATTTTAAAATGGTTTATTTATGATTTGTAATAGATTGGAGCCCTTCTCTTCTTATTTTAATAAAAAAAGGTTACATTTTAAATATCATCATTTTGAACAATCAAAAAATTATTTTGACAAATAAAATAAATCAATTATTAACAATTTTAAAATATAAGTTAGTATAAATTTAATATCAACCATTAATCAAAATAGTATTAAAAGGAAGAGTTAAAAAAGATCCCAATGTAACCATATCCATCTCTATTAGTGAGTAGATTTGCACAATCCATGACAAAAATTTGAGTATTATTTCTAAATTTGATTGTGTGAATATTTTTTTATCAACATTTCGAATCACACTCCATGATCCATCATCTGAATGAAGTCATCGAAATGAAGAGAGAAAACAAAAAGAGAAAATCCCTTTTTTAAGAACCATATCCATCTAGTTTTTCAACAACCCTTTTGAAATTGAACACGTATCTGATTGCCACTAAATTGCTCAAAACATAGATTTTTGTCTCCTTATTCAAAGTCTTTGAATACCTAAAAGCTTTCTACAAATCTTATCCAAACAAATATGGACTTCCATTTATAATTTGATAGATAATCTATACTAAATAAATAATAAAATATTTAAATTCATTTAAATAATATGCGATTTGTAATGAAGATAACACACATCTTGACTAAAAATATAATAGATTATTGACATCAAGAATTCAATATTTTTGAGAGACAATATTGAAAGCAATAATGCCTATTTTGGGGCCTACCTACAGTCCTTATTGACTACATAGTGTGATAATAATTATATTGTTGCATGTATTTATGTTTGTAGTTGATAGTTGTAGCTCTTTATGATTGTAGTTGGAATATTGGTGAATATGGTTGAATTCCATAATGTCACCTCTCTCTTAATCTTCTATATAATAGTTTCCTAGCCTCTCTTTTTATTAAGGTAATTTGGGGCTTTTGTTTATATGCTTGTTTTGTGATTAGCAGATCATTGTTTCTTGATTCATTTGCCTTCATCTGGTATCGGAGCTAGATTGAAATAAGTCTTTTTAAAGAATCATTTGTATTATAGTTGGATGTAAAAGAGTCTTTAAGAAGAGCAATAGAAGACTAAGATAATCACAAAGATCTTGGTAGTAGCTGAAGACAAAAATTGCAGGAAGTGGTGTTCAACTACAAACTTGTTTGGAGTGGCAGCCTTCTTTGGAGTAGTAGCCTTCTTTGTTGTTAAATTCTAGGATCTTTGCTAAAAGAATTCTTCACCTTCTTTGATGTCACTACCTTTTTAACAACAGATTTAGCGGCAGGCTTCTTTGCGACAACCTTCTTTGGAGTAGTCTTACACTTAGGCTTCCCTAAAGTATGGTAATATGTTTAAAAAATATATAAAAATTAAAAATCTCTTTTATATAATGATAGCATGATCATATAAGAGATTTTTTATATTGAGAAATTATAATTTCTTTTTATCAAAGTTTTTGTTGCAAGAGATATATTTCCATTTGTAATTAAGTGTATTATCGGTGGTAACCGACACTTATTTCTCTCAGAAAAATAATTTAAAAAAGGGGTTTTTTGTGTGAGTCCTAATTGAAGGGATGAGGAGAGTATTCATTTACAGATCTCTCCTAGACTTTGTGTTGAGAAACTTGGGTCATTATGCACTTTTTATGGAAAATATGGAAGCCAATGTAATGTCTAATGTGTTTATTCCCATCTTTGAAGGAGACAATTTTACATATTGGTGCACTAGAATGCAAACTATACTCAAATCTAAGGATTTGTGGGAAATTGTTCAAAATGGATATGTTGAGATAGCATATGTAAATGCATTAACTGACCAACAAAAAAGGGAATACAAAGAAAATGTAAAGAAAGATAATGAAGCTTTATTCTTAATTCATGGTGAAATCACTCAAGCTATTTTCCCCAGGACAAGTGGTGCTCTTCATTCTAAGCTAGCATGGAAAATATTAAGTAATGCATATCAAGCTGCACAAATTGCTAAATTGCAAACAATGAGAAAGAATTTTGAAAATGTAAAGATGACAAGTGGTGAATCTGTCAATGAATTTTTGAGAAAGGTAGAAGGTCTAGTGAGTCAGATGAAAATAATAGGGGAAGATGTAGATGAAAAGCATTTCATTGAAAATATTTTGAGAAGCTTGATTCCAAAATGTGAAGGTGTGGTCTCTACAATTGAGATATCTAAGGATCTCTCAATCATGAAAATTGATGAATTAAGTGGAATTTTGTTAACTACTGAAGTAAGAATGAAAATTAATAAAGAAAGATTAGAGAAAGAATTTTCCTCTAAAGAAAATATAAGAGGAAAAAGAAACACATTCTTCAAGACTCATAATAAACATGACAATAACAATAAGAATGAATACAAAGGTGAATCAAGAAATTTGAGAGGAAGAGGAAATTACTTCAGAGGAAGAAGTAGCAACTTCAAAGGAGATGGAAGACAAAGATGTAGAAGTAATGGGGGAGATAATAGTAAAAGGAATGTCCAATGCTTTCATTGCAATAAGTTTGGACATTATGCTTCAGAATGTTAGAGTAAACAAGGTGAAATAGAAAAGAGAAGTGCTCATAGCACTATTGAAGATAAGAAAAATTTGTTCATTTCTTGCTTCAATACAAATGTAAGGAAAATAATCTATGGTATATAGACTCTGGATATTCTTCACATATGACATGTAATGAGAATCTATTTGTCAATTTGGATCAAAAGCATCAAAGTATTGTAGTACTAGGAGATAATAATTCTCATGGAAGCAAAGGTAAGGGTACCATTGTAGTTACAACAAAATATGGTGAAGTGAAGCATATCAATGAAACATTATTGGTTCTAGCACTCAAAAAGAATTTGTTTTCTATTGGACAAATGTTAGAGAAAAATTATCAAGTAACTTTTGATAAAAATGAGTGCATAATAAGAGATAAATTAAAAAGGAATGTAGTTGTTGCACAAGCACAAATGATAGGGGATAGGATGTTTCCTCTTCATTTTCCTCATGGGAACCAAGCACTAAGGTCTAGTGAAATGAGTGAAAGTAAGATTTGGCACAAGAGATATGGTCACCTCAGTTTTAATGGGTTGATTTTACTCAAAAGATTAAAAATGGTTGAAGGTCTACCATTAATTGAAGATACAAAAGAGGTGTGTGAAAAGTGCATTGTTGGAAAACAACATTGGATACAATTTCCTATTGGTAAATCTAGTAGAGCTAAAAAACATCTTGAGATAATCCATACAGATTTGTGTGGACCTATGGAAACACCTTCTTTGAACAAATCCAAGTATTTTATAACCTTCATTGATGATTACTCAAGAAAAACTTGGGTGTATTGTTTGGTTTCAAAATCAGACGTATTTGAAAAGTTTGTAGAGTTCAAAAACTTGGTTGAAAAACAAAGTGGTAAGTATATCAAAGTGATAAGGTCAGACAATGGAGGTGAGTACAAGTCAAATCAGTTTATTGATTTTTGCAAAAATCATGGAACCAAGAGAGATTTCACTACTTCCTACACTCCGCAGCAAAATGGAGTTGCTGAACAGAAGAATAGGATAATTGTTGAAATGGTGAGAAGTATGTTGAAAGAGAAAAACTTGGATAAAAGTTTTTGGGTAGAAGTAGTATACACAACAGTGTATCTTCTAAATAGAAGTCCTACAAAAGCAATTAAAGGAATGACTCTTGAACAAGCATGGTTTGGGTTAAATCCAAGTGTTGATCACTTTATAGTATTTGGATGTGTTTCTTATGCACACATACAAAAAGAAAAAAGGTCTAAGTTAGATGATAAAGGCCTTAAATGCATTTTTATTGGTTATGGAACTGAAAATAAAGCATATAGGTTGTATGATCCAGTAGCAAAAAAACTTGTGATAAGAAGAGATATGGTATTCAGTGAGCTAGTAGAATATACCAAAGGAAAGGAGATAGTAATTGATGATATTAAAGAGGAGGAAGGAGAAGATGTACCTGAATCATCTAGCGCAGGAGATAGAAAATATCAAAAATATTAAAGAAGGATAGAGAAGAATCATCCATCAACTCTTATGTTAGATTCAAATTTTGAAAAAATGACAACAAGGTCATAGAAAAAAAGTGAATTTTGCATTGATGACTCAAATCATGGAAAATAATGAGCCACAAACATTTGAACAAGCTCAAGAAAAAGAAGAGTGGATTGAAGCAATGAACAATGAAATAGACACAATTGAAAAGAATGACACATGGGATTTGGTTCAATTACCTCCTAGTAAGGAAGTTATTGGTACAAGATAGGTATACAAAATAAAGTATAAATCTAATGGAAGCATTGATAAGCATAAAGATAGATTGGTAGTGAAAGGGTACACTCAATAGGAAGGTATTGATTATACTGAGACATTTGCACCTATAGCATGAATGGATACTATCAAATTGGTTTTAGCATTGGCAGCTCAGCAGAGTTGGATAGTTTATCAAATGGATGTGAAGAATGCTTTCTTAAATGGATATATTGATGATGAAGTGTATGTTTCACAACCTAAAGGTTTTAAAATACCTTCTAAAGAACATTATGTTTTCAAATTAAAGAAGGCCTTGAATGGTCTCAAACAAGCACCAAGAGCATGGTATTCAAGAATAGACTCATACCTACAGCAGAAATGTTTTTCACAAAGTCAAACAGATTCAAATCTCTATATCAGAAGCTCAGCTAAGGATATCTTTATCTTAGTTATCTATGTTGATGATATTATCTACATAGGGAATAATCCAATTTTATTTGCAGAGTTTAGAGCAACCATGATTACTGAGTTTGAAATGATAGTTTTGGGACAAATGCACTACTTTCTTGGTATAGAAGTATGGAAAAATAAAGATGAAATATTTGTCCCCAAAAAAATATGCCCATGATATCCTTCAAAAATTTCAGATGTAGAGTTGCAAACCAGTTGCAACACTTATTGAATTTGGACTTAAATTGTCCACTTTAGATGTGTCAAATCTAGTGAATCCTACTCTATATAGACAGCTGATTGGAAGCTTGATCTACTTAACTACTACTCATCTAGATATCACATTTGTAGTGATTTTGGTCTCTAGGTTCATGTCAGAGCCTAAGGAAACACATTGGAATGTAGCTAAAAGGATTTTTAGACATGTTAAAGGGACATTGAGCTATGGTCTCAAATTTAAGCATTCACAGGATAACAAACTGGTTGGCTATACAGATTCAGATTAGGAAGGCTTTGTTGATGATCAAAAGTCTACTTCTAGTTACACTTTTCACCTTGGTTCTGTAGTATTATCTTGGAAGTCCAAGAAACAACCTACAATATCACTTTCCATAGCAGAGGCAGAATACAAAGCTGCAACATTAGAAGCTTGTCAAACTGTATGGTTGAGAAGACTACTAGAAGACTTACACCACATTTAGAGTGAACCTACCTTGTTGTATTGTGACAACAAGAGTGCTATAAAAATGAAAAATAATCCAATGTTTCATAGTAGAACCAAACATATTGAGATACAACATCATTATATCAGAGAATTGGTTCAACAAGGTTTGATCGACATTGTGTACTGCATTGTACAGAAGATCGGATTACAGATATCTTCACAAAGGCTCTAGCTCGTGAAAGGTTCCAGAAGCTCAAGGATCTACTTCATGTTCTTCCCAATTGTCATTATGGGGGAGAATGACAACAATAATGCCAATTTTGGGGCCTACTTGCAGTCCTTATTGACTACATAGTGTGATATTAATTATATAGTTGTATGTATTTATGTTTGTATTTGATAGTTGCAATTCTTTATGCTTGTAGTTGGAATATTGGTGAATATGGTTGAATTCCATAATGTCACCTCTCTTTTAATCTTCTATATAATGGTTCCCTAGCCTCTTTTTTTATTAAGGCAATTTGGGGATTTTGTTTATATGCTTGTTTTGTGATCAGCATATCACTGTTTCTTGATTCATTTGCCTTCAAATATAATGTACCACATATTTTGAATACCTCATCATGATAGAAGATGGCCAATAGAGGGTCAAAATTACTTTATATTGGCCTCTACAAAACTAAGAAATTGACATGCTATTTATTATTTTGCTGGTAGCTTTCAGTTTCAACAACTGTTATCATTAATTTACACTGACAACTACTGATAAGGTTTCTTTAGATAGAAATAGAGGAGTTTGGAAATGCTGTAGGATCAATCGAATGATACAGGTATTTAACTTTACCTGTTTAAGATTAATTTGGATTCCTTTCAGCTTTTACTAAAAGCTCCTTCCTATTGCTTTCAGATCACTTTTTCAAGCCATGTTCTCGATAAGCATGTGCACTTTTTGTCATGAAAATTAGATAGTGGTGGCCTGGCTTTGATTTTCTTTATTGTCGTGGGCTCTATATAAAAGAGTACAACAAATAATTTTACATTTTATAGTCTATGATAGTAGTCATATGTTTTTGAGTCTAAATATGATGATAGTAATATGAGACTCCTCCATATTTAGTCAAGTCTAAGATATTTATAGGAAAACAAAACAAACCATGTGATGAAAGTTAGTATCCTCAAGGAGATAAATATTTATATTACAACTAGAGGTTTCCAACTATAAAATTTACATACATAAAGGAGCAGCCTCAACCTAAAATTAAAGAAAAATGGAGAGATAATGTAACACCGGTTGGGAAACCACAATCCAAATGAAAGAATACATCAAGGATCACAATGGCTCATACCTTCAAGGTTACAATTCCATAAGCGAGGGTGTAGTATGCTACCTTTGAATACCACACACTAGGAACAAATTAAGCCTAAAAAAAGCTAGTCGACTTTAACTATTTAACACTTTTAGTCTAAGAATCAGTTATTAGTGTGTTTTGTTTAAACTAACATAAGATGCAGCAGCCAACCTATTATTTGAAGTGGGTATCCTGATACTGATACAACCACCTCTTTTGTTCCTTTCTTGAGAAGATCTTTTTCTTTTCCTTTATAACTTTCATGATTAGTAATACCATGCATGCCAACATGGTATAGAGACTCCTTAAATACTCACATAAATTGAAAGTCAAAATATGTCCACACAAAAATTGCAAGCAAGCTCAGTAGATATATTAGCATTAAAGAATTCAAGTATTTAAGATAAAATTTAGGGTCAAGTTCAAACAACATAAAATATGAAGATAATATTCTCATGAAGATAGAGTCCTAATGTACCATTTTGGCCTCGATGTGATATGAGTGGAAGATAACATAGGCATAGATTAAATTCATTCATCAAGGCATCATTCCCCTAAAAAAGTGATTTGCACAAATTATTGTGTAAAAACATTGGGAGTACTTGAAATAATTGGTGCATATGATTTGCCCAAAATTTTGTGTACTATGAGATATCGTAGGACCATATATTACAACCACTTCAGTCATTTTCAAAGTGGCCTAGTAAAGGAATAGATCTAGCATTAAAGAATTTAAGTATTCAAGATAAAATTTAGGGTCAAGTTCATATGTTTCCTTCTTGAGTGAAGACATACATGAGCTCCCATCCTAGCATCATCAACCTTTTATGATGGCTTTAAGACAATGAGAATCATTCTCAAAAAAGGTATAATATTGTTATTCAACATTATTTACTTAAGATTCAAGGTTTATTTAGACTTTATTCCTGTGGGGATGATTTAATTATCCTAGGGCGTGGCTAAGAAAATTCTCTATACAAAAAAAAACATCATTTTTCTTATTAACATAGGTCTTTTTATCTAAGAGAGTGTTGTTGTAGATCTAATGAGTGTGGACTAATATAGGGAGAACTAGATATTGATATAACTTGGATGGTATCAATTGTTAACCTACTCAATAACTACTTGAATAGTCTATCACATTTGAACTATAAAACTTTAGGGAAATAATGAAATAAACATTCTAAATCAAAATTAAATCATCATATCTACTTCCAACATCCATTAGGACTATGCTAATTATCGATATTGTACACTCATTGTGAGCTCAAATTTTAATGATACGGTCTTTTCTGATTTGTCTTTGTAGATCTGTATTCAATGTTAGCATATTAGACCTATATATTTTTATTTATGCTAACTATAGAAAAATTTCACATATTTAGACCTACTTCTTATTGTATCTTATCCAATAACTTAAATCAATCAATAAAAGGGATACTTCAATTACTCATTTATTTTTGTCCAACATTTTTCTATGTCTATTGGTTTGTTGTTGGGGCAATTGACTTATTCCTTATTGAAAAGGTCGATAAGAGTGGATTGATCCATAGTTTTCATGTTAAGCTCAGTGATCCACATTTCCCTTTATTTCATTTTTGTGAACCCAATGTAGCATGCTATATATTTCTGAATTAAATTTTTAGATCTAACAATAATTACATTTTTATGTTCTTTGATTTCTTAAATAGGTGGTTAATTAATCATTTGATTGATAAATTTTATTTTTTAACCTTTAATTTCATTTTTACTTCATGCATTTTCATTCACAATTATTTTAAGAGCATAAATCACTTATGATAAACTTATCATTCTTGTGTATGAGATTCATTACTCATTTTCCCAAATCTAATATCTCAAGGAGAAGAAGTTATAGACTTATGAATTCTAAATATTTAAACACTATGGGTGTTGAACCTTTGTTGACTAACATATTCCCTATGAGCTTGGGTTAATTATCTTCCCCTAGCACCTACTATGTGTAACATTGTTGATAATTCCTCTTGTCATGCTTCTAATGATGAGGACAACTCTTCTAATTAAGTGTCTCATGAGAAATTAGGGAAGCTCAGCAAGAAATTGGAAAGTATTCAATAATTTATGAGTCAAGAACATGTTGGTGGAGGGGAAATCCCCTTGATTGAATGTTTAAAAGGAGTTTGATTCAAAATAATGAACATGTTGTGGAATTTTGACATGGTATTTATCATATATTGGATGAAAATACTATGAAAGTGGTTAGCTTTGCTAGCACACTTTGATAATTAAATCATCTAAACTATGTGTATATGCCCATATTTATTCCTACATATCTCCCTATTCGGTGTACATATGTATCTTCCATAATGGATATCTCTACAACATGTTAATCCTATACATGTTACTTGTGGGGAGATTCATATACATAAATATACTTATGTGCCACCTACAACAAGCCTTCTATTTATTTTCCAACCATCTTCACTACCTACTTACCACAATAGTACATCTTCCAATCCTTCATCACAATAATTTCTTTGTCAATAATTTATCCATAAAATCCACCCATTAACCATATAAATTATAAAATTATTTATTTCTACAAAACAATATTAGCTTCCATCACCCAATCAAAATCCAATATTCCTATTTATTTCTAATCCAGGCCACTTTACATTAAGATCCTTCAAACACCTATCTCAAAAAAAATGAGGATCCTTGTTTCAAGAAGTATATGTTTAAGACTATGGTGTTGTCATTGTTGTCAACCCTTAGCAATGTAGATATCATTAGAAGTTTGGTTGTTTGTCATGGCTAGTATGAAAAATTCTCTAAATTTCTCTGTATTTCTATTTCTACTGTTGTGGATTGAGGGATTTTTTTAACACTTATGGATTCTAAGAGATGGGGAAGGTGGGGTGAATCAACATATATTAGAACATAAATATTTACTTACTATTCATTCAATTCATCCCATATGTAGAAGTAATGAATAGAAACATAACATGCAATAAAGAAAGACATCAAGATTTTTTCAATTCATCCCATATGTAGAAGTCATGAATAGGAACATAACATGCAATAATGAAAGACACCAAAATTTTTACATGGAAATATCAATGAGAGAAAAACCATAGTGATAACTATCTCACTCTAGGGTGGCTACAAGAAGTTGAGTCCCACTTTTGGCCAAAAAGTGGAAGTGTTTTCTCTATTTTTCAAAATTTATGTCAATTGATGTCCAAATTTGAAGCACTTAAAGATTGAATCTTGAAAAACTTTAGTAATATAAAATTTAGTGCTCAGAATCTAGTTTTCAAATATGTAATTTATTTCAATACCCACATGGTATAAATTGAATTTTAGTATGCATGTCTAAAAACCACTTTTTCAAAATGCATGTTTTAGGATCACACCTCACGCGTGTATGGACACCCTTTTTTGAAGTAAATGAATGTATTTTTGGGAATCCTTTTGGGAAAAGGTACCTAAAACACTAAAGATTGGTCAAAATATTTTATCTTATATTTTTATTGAATATTTTTTAAATTAATTTTTAATTGACTATAAAGTACATTTTTGAAACCTCTAGTGTATGGACACCATAATTTGATGATAACTTCACTTTTTTTCAATTTTTTTTATAAAAAAATTTGAAAATAATTCTATGTAGTTTGGTCACATATAACTCATTTTTCAAAAAATGAAAAATTAAAAAAGTTCTTAAAATTTTAGTTAACCTTGGTATTTCAAGTTTAGGTACCATGTTGGCTTAATAAATATTGTATAAATATCAAAATTCATCATATCACTATAAAATTTATATTTTTATAATCTGCATAATAAGAGCTAAAATGGGTTTTCATTTTATCAAAAAATTCATTCGGGAAGTTGTCCTAAAAATTATGGCAAGGTAGAAATTTTACTTTGTAATGCCTTAGCCATTTTTTTGTAGGGTCAAGCACAGGCTTGGTTCCACCAAGCCTGTCCAGAACCAAAACCCAAGCCAAGAGGTAAGGTTCCCGCTTATAGATTTACAAAATGGGCACCCATTTTTTTAAATTCACAAAACGGGCACCTGTTTCTTAAAGAGTCGTTGCAACCCAAAAAACTAGACTATGGGCCTGATCTAATGATTGGTGACTTTTCAATTTGTTTTGTATCAATTTGTAGTAGAGAAAGAGAATATTTTTGCCAACATTCTTTTTTTTGTCTTATTTTGGATTTGACATTCAAAAAAGATTGTTTGAACTCGAATTTTGGTGCAAGAATGGGATTAAACCGATGTAGAAAGAGGTCAACAAAGGTTTTGACACCTGAGGAGATTACAGAAAATAGAGAGGAGGCAAATTAACAATAATAAAGAAGAGAAAGACTTCGAAACCCAAATAATGTTGGAGCATCGAGCTCAAAAATTGTTTCAGAAGAGGAGGACAATGAAGACACCATAATGGATGCAGAGGTTGAAGAAGAAAAATCAGGTGCATCTTCTAATCCAGTATTGGATATAGGTATGTCTTCACATCCAATTGTTACAACTTATTCTGATAAAGATGTTCATGATTTGCTAGAAGCAGGTTACAATAGAAATTATTTAAATTTTATTCTTGAAAATAGATTAAATTTAATTGCACGTGAAATTTTATAAATTAGTAATGTTAATCATAATGATAAAAGAACTGAAAGTCAAACCCCAATTGAAATTGAAAATCAAACACCAATTCAAATTGAAATCAACAATGTAAATGTAGACATAGAAACACTGATTGAGAAAGAAATGCATTTGAATAATAATGAAATAAATGAACAATTTCAAATAAAAATTGATGTGCTAGACAATCTGCGTGGTTTGGTTTCATTGAGATAGATTAGGACACACACGAGCAGATTGTTTAGAATTTTTTTTTATAATAAGAAATCTGGTTTTCAATGTCAATTAATGTTACAATTAATTAAAATGTCTAAAATGAAAAAAGTGATGAAGAGGATAGGCATTTATGTGAAAACTAAGAAGAAGGATGAGTCTCTAAAACAAGTTGTATCAACTGTTGCTAGTGCCTCTAATACAATTGGAAATAAAATTCATTCTAAAGATAGTAATGTGGCACGACGATCAATAACAATAGCTTTAGTAAACAAAACTACTACTGATAAAAGAATGATTTCAAACATAAGTGGATATCTTAATATTAATCGTAAAACTTTAACAAGAGTTGTAAAGAGAAGAGTTAACTTTGAAAGCGATCTAGCAAACCATTTATGGACCTTCAGTGGCGCACTCCCCAGGTCTGACATGAAACTTATTGGTGAAGTTAAAACTTTGATTGAAAAATTTTGGCATGATAATACAAGAGTATCCCCTAATGCCAGAGATGTTCTTAAATTAAGAGTCGGTTCTAAAGTTTGTGATCCACATCCAAAACACCTTTTAGATATGACTCAAATAGAATTGTATAAAAAAATTATGGATGATAAGGTGTTAACTATTAGTATTAGTCAAAGATCTTTTGAAAAATGTAAACCATGGTATGTAAGGATTAACAAAGAAAGAATCACCTATTGTTGTAAAGCTCATGTTCAATTTCGTTATCATTATGATATTTTTTGATCTATACGTTCTACTATGCATACTAATGAAATGTTGTAGGAATGTGGTATAAATATACCACCTCAAATGGTAAAGGAGTTTATATCAAATTTATTTTGCACCCCACCTAATGAGCAATTTTATCTTTTAAATGCATGTGTTTCTAGTGTATGTGATGTATGTGGAAATCTTACATTATTAGATGAATGTTTGCATGAAAATATTTCATTTGATTTTGGACAACAATTAGTTGATGTAAAAAGATTTAAAATTGTTGAGTATCCATTAAAGGATGGAAAAGTTGGAAAATGGTGCAACCTAATAACTGAAAAACTTAGTGTTAATGCTTTTATGAATGAATTCAAGAGTAAGGTTGTACCTAAATATGTGAAACACTCTCACAATTCTAGATGGCTTGATGGACAATTTCGCATATGGAAGAATACATTTCCAATTGGTAGTATACTATCAGTTGTTGACTTTGCAGAGAACTACACGCTTGCACCACAAGATGAGATCCAACCACAATATTATAATTCAGTGCAACTAACAATTTTTGTTCATGTTGTCTATAGACATGCACCTAATAGTACAGAAGAGGATCAAAAATTATTGAGAGAGTACCATTTCTATATGAGTGATAATAAGTTACAGTCATCAGAGTTTGTCCAGTATTGCTTTAATACCTTTTATGAAAATTTAAGGCAGAGAGAAATTCATATAACACAACATCTAATATGGTTAGATAATTGCACAGGGCAATTCAAGAATGCTAAAATGTTTTATTGGTTGAGTAGGATGCACAAGAAAATAAATATCCAACATATCTAGAGTTTTTTTGAGGCTGGACATGGGAAGGGAGAACATGATGGTGCCGGTGCATGTGTTAAGAGGGCCCTTTGTAGAGAGAAACTCAAATTTGAGGAAAAATCAAAATTTAAAGATGCACGTGCAATTGTTGAATGGTGTAAACAAGTTTGTCTACAGGATCAAGTCAGAACTCTATAATCAGATGCTTTTTCTAGCTAGTTGAAGAGAAGAATATCCTTTCAAGATATGATTGTAATACAATCAGCAGATCAGCTAAATGGCATTCATTTAGGAGTTCTAATTCTAACACTTGGACTATATGGACTAGGGAGCTTGCATGTTTTTGTCAATTTTGTGTTGCAGGTGAGTGAGAAGAATGTGAGAATATAGAATTGGTTGAAGAATGGAAACAAAAGTCCTGGATCATGCCTTTGAAGAATGGAAACAAGATGAAGATGATATAATAAATGAAGACCTGGATCATGCCTTTGCATCAGAAGATTATGATCACGTTTTAGATCTCATACAACCTGGTAATTTAATAAAATTTATTGTAAAACTTTAAATTATATATTAGTTACATGTGTATGTCATATAATTTATGATTATACATATTTGAATTATAAACCTTTAAACAAGTTTTATTTATAGTGCATGTGTACTTAATTTTGTTTTGCAGGACATTTGTATGCTCTTGTTGCACCTGAGGATAATGAAGAGTAGATAGAGTATTGGTTAGCTCAATGTGTAGAACCCAAGAAAAATTTGATATGTCATCAAGTAGATGATGATAATTTGTAGTATCTAATTGGGTTTATTGTGGTAGTTGGTACATGATGGGGAGATTGGGATAGACTAAGCTAGTCTATGCTCCCTGATCCTTGTCTTGGATCCCAATGTTCTCTTTAAACACACTATGGTATATAGGAATCGTATTTCACTCTAGGATCCCCTGACCTAGCCCAATCTATCCACCAAGTATAGTTATCTTTCTTCCTAGCTTATTTGCACTCCTCCTGGCTCCATTCCCTTACATAGACCTATAAGGGCTCCTTATATTGCTCATCTTCTCAGGCTCTAACAAGGGGTAGGAATGTCTTCTAAGGTGTTTTAACATCCAACTAAGTGACTTCAAGGTATTAGAAAAGTTTTCTCTTTTACCAATTTCACACTTTCTTCCCAAAATAGGGCTACTAGAAAAGAGCTCTAATTAGGCCTCCTCTCTGGGTTTATAGGACTTTTGGCCCATTTCCTTCACATAACCAAGGCTAGTCTTCAAAAGAGACCTCTATTCAAATGCTCAACCCTCAATTATTTTTAGGGTTCCAAGACTCCAACTATCTGTACAACACCTCAACCAGAAATGAGGGTTTCGAGGGCTTTTTGGATTTACTTGAGTCACAGGGCTAGTTTGATTACACAAACACCTCATATGGATTGAAAAAACTCTCTCTTACACATAAGTGAGTCTTTAGTCATTCCTCTTGAACTCCTCCAAAGGGATAGTCTTGAAACTTCCTTCCTTGCCCTCTATAGATCCTTCACTGCTGACCACACCTAGTTGGGCATTGCTTAGTCTCGCCTAGGGCTTGGTCCCATAATTGTTTGCACTCACTCTCCTAGGCCTTGCTTGAATAATTGTATAGGTTAGGGTATGAAATACCATATCCCAAAGACCCATGGTGTTTCCATGGTGGGGATAGGAGTTGCAGGCCCTACATTACAAACCCCTTCAAACTAGACAGGGGACTGGCAACTAGAAAACAAATACAAAAACACACACTAGAAAACAAAGTAGATACTCTAAGCACACACAAATGAAAGATTATACAATGATACAAATTTAAAATTCCAAAGATTTCATAAAATTTCCATTAACTCATTCCAATCATGCTATTAGCACTGACTGGCATGTTAGCTTGTGGTAATTGATAAGGAAAGTACTATCCAGGAAAGTACTGTACACTTTTCCTGTTGACTATTTTTTTGGCAATTTTTGGGCTGAAATGTTGTAACTCATTCTAACCCTAAGGTGAAAAAAATATTTTATAATATGGATTAGGGTTAGGGATTTCATTATGTATGATTTTAGTACTTGCAGTGGAATTGAGCTGTAAGGGATTACAGATTGTAATTAGGTTGTAATCACTGGATAATAAAATATTGGACTCACTATTGGTGGACGTAGCCTAGGGATTGGGTGAACCATGTTAAATCTTTGTGTCTTGTGTTCTCTTCTATGTGGTTTATTGTTTTCTGATATTGGTTATATTTGCATGTAATTGTTATTTCTGCCTTGTTAATCCTAACAAGTGGTATCAGAGCCAAGTTATTGTTGGAATGTTTTCCGTTGCACCAAAAGCTCGAACTATCAACGAACGTCACAAACACCAGATTTACCTAGATCCACGGTAACCCCAAAGGAGGTGCTGACCACCAAGTCAACAATCTCCCCCTCAGCACCGACTAAGGGTTCCGCACCAACGGAATGAAGGAAACTCTCTCCCCCTCAGCACCGACCGAGGGTTCCGCACCAATGAAATAAAGGAGACCTCTTGGGATTTGAACCCGTGACCCAAGGCTCTGATACCAATTGTTGGAATGTTTGCCATTGTGCCAAAAGCTTGAACTATCAATGAACGTCACAAACACCAGATTTACCCAGATCCACGATAACCCCAAAGGAGGTGCTGACCACCAAGTCAATAGTTATTTCATTCATTCTTTCATCTATTCTCTAAAGAAGGTCTCACGAGTTAGTGGGAGAGTCTCTCGGTTAAGTGGGAGAAATGATAGATGAGGGTAGGTTGAAGGTTGATAAGTTTAATGGGCAAAACTTTCAGTTATGGAAGATGAAAATGGAGGACTGTCTCTATCAGAAGGATCTATGACGGCCATTAGAGGGAATAGCCAAGAAAGAGGCAATAATGTCTCAGGAAGAATGGGATATTTTGGATAGGAAGGCACTGGGGAGTATTCGTCTATGCCTAGCACAATCAGTGGCATTCAATATTATTGGAGCAATGAAAGCTAAAGATCTGATGGATACCCTAGCGAAGTTGTATGAAAAGCCTTTAGCTTCAAACAAGGTATTTCTTATGAAGTGTTTATTTAATATGAAAATGGTAGAAGGTGGATCAGTCACTGATCATTTGAATGAGTTTAATATAGTTACAAGTTAGTTAGCCTTAGTTAAAATTACTTTTGATGAAGACATTAGGGCTCTCTTGATTTTGTGTTCTTTGCTAGAAAGCTGGAATGGCTTGGTAATGGCTATTAGTAATTATGTTTCTGGTTCTAATACCCTAAAGTTTGATGATGTTATTGGTGTTATATTGAGTGAGGAAATTCATAGGAAAAGCTCAGGGGTATCCACATCGGGTAGTGTATTAAACATAGAAAGCAGAGGCAGAACAAGAGATATAGGAAAAAACTCTGGAAATCATGGGAAATCAAGAGGAAAATCAAAGGGAAAGAGGTCTGAATTGAAAGGGCCAAATGATTGCTGGTACTGTGGAAAACTAGGTCATAAGAAGAAAGATTATTGGTCTCAAAACAAAGATCAAGGAGACAAACATGATGGAAACAAGGAGGCAAATGTGGTAAGTAACAAATTTGAAGAGGATGCTTTGCTCTTGTCTTTAGAAAATGCTGATAATTCATGGGTGTTAGATTCAGGGGCTTCATTTAATGCTACACCCCATAGAGGTTATTTTGTTGATTATGTCCAAGGGTATTTTGGGCTAGTTTATTTGGGAGATAATGAACCTTGTCAAATTGTTGGAAAAGGGAAAATCAAGATTAAGCTACACAATGGGAATCATTGGCTACTACAAGAGGTAAGACATGTTCCAAGGCTGAGTAGAAATTTAATTTCAGTAGGGAAACTCACTGATGAGGGTTGCACAGTTACTTTTAATGATAAAAATTGGAAGGTTTGAAAAGGTTCCTTAGAAGTAGCAAAAGGTGTGAAAGTAGGCACCTTATATCTTTGTACAGGTCATACTGTTCCTTCTACTTTAATTGTTTCAAAAGATAATGAATGTTCAGGAACAGTGGCTGCAGTTGAGCAGGAAGTACATCAAACCGTTGCTGTAGATTCTGACACAACACTATGGCACAACAGACTCAGGCACATAAGTGAGAAAGGTATGAAATTACTTCATTCAAAGAAAGTTTTATTTGGTCTAAAATGTGTCAATATGGATTTCTGTGAAAGTCATTTTTATGGAAAATAAAAGAGAGTTAGTTTTGTGAGAGTAGGAAGGAAAAGAAAAATGAGAGATTAGAGCTTGTACATATAGATGTATGGGGACCGGCTCAGGTATCTTCCCTTGGTGGATCTCTGTATTATGTTACATTTATGGATGATGCAACAAGAAAAGTATGGATTTATTTCCTTAGATAGAAATCTGATGTATTTCAAACTTTTAAGAAATGGAAATGCTTGGTTGAGAATGAGATTGGTAAAAGGTTAAAATGTCTCAGATCTGATAATGGTGGTGAGTATTGCAGCACAAAATTTGAAGATTATTGTTCCTCTAATGGTATTCGTAGGTAGAAAATTGTACCAAGGACTCCACAAGAAAATGGAGTGGCTGAACGCATGAACAGGACAATAATGGAGCATGCAAGGAGTATGAGGTTGCATGCCAGGATGCCCAAAAATATGTGGGCAAAGACTATGAACACTATTTTTTATTTAATCAATAGAGGCCCCTCTACTCCTTTGGACTATGGTATTCTAGAGGAAGCATGGAGTGGTAAGAAGGTGAGTTATTCTTTTCTCAAAACCTTTGGTTGTGAAGCTTTTGCACTTATAGATTCTAAAAATAGAACCAAGTTGGAAGCTAAGTCAAAGAAATGTGTATTTGTTGGATATGGCATTGATGAATTTGGTTATAGGCTTTGGGATTTTGAAAATCATAAAATTGTAAGAAGCAGGGATGTCATATTCAATGAGAAAGTATTGTACAAAGATCTGCTATAGCAACATGAGAAGAAAGAAAATGACTATGTAGTATTGAATGATACTCCAAAAGTTGATATTCCAATAGTTCCTTATGCTTCGCAACAACAACAACAACAAATACCACACACCCTAGTGAATGTTAGATGGTCAACAAGGCTAAGTAGACCTCCAGATAGATTTTCACCTTCTTTGTATTCTATCTTATTCACTGATGTTGGTGAACCTGAATGTTATAATGAAGTTGTGTAGGTGGATACAAAGCTTCAGTGGGAGTCTACAATGACAGATGAAATGGACTCTTTGTTGAAAAATCAAACATGAGATTTATGTAAGTTACCTGTAGGTAAAAGGACTTTACAGAATAAATGGGTTTACAAGATAAAAGAAGAGGATGAAGGTAAGAAAAGTTTAAAGCCAGATTAGTTGTAAAAGGATTTGCACAGAAACATGGTATTGATTTTGATGAGATTTTTTCTCCAGTTGTTAAAATGACTTCTATTCGTACTGTTTTAAGTATTGTGGCTACTAAAGATTTGCATTTAGAGTAGCTTGATGTTAAAATAACCTTTCTTCATGGTGATTTGAATGAGGAAATAAATATGGTACAACCACAAGGTTTTGAGGTCAAGGGTAAGGAGAATTTGGTGTGCAGATTGTAGAAAAGTTTGTATGGCTTGAAGCAAGCACCTCGGCAATGGTATATTAAATTTGATACTTTTATGAATGAGAATGGATATAGTCAATGTAATTTTGACCATTGTGTTTATTTTAAGAGGTTGGATGATGATAGTTGCATTATTTTATGTTTATATGTTAATGATATGCTTGTAGCTAGATCTAACATGGATCATATTAAGGGGTTGAAACAACAGTTAGCAAAATATTTTTCTATGAAGGATTTGGGGGCAGAAAAACAAATCCTTGGTATGAAAATTTGCAGAGATAGGAAAAATAGGAAATTGTCTCTATCTCAGGCTGATTATATTGAGAAGGTGTTGCAACATTTCTCTATGGAGAATGCCAAAGCTGTTAGCACACCTTTTCCTGGTCATTTGAAATTGACTAAGGATATGTATCCCAAGACACCAGAAGAAGAGACTAAAATGTCTAAGGTACCTTATGCTTTAGCTATAGGGAGCTTAATTTATGCTATGGTATGTACTAGGCCATATATTGCACACACAGTGGGAGTCATTAGCCGATATATGAGTAACCCTGGTATTGAGCATTGGAATGCAGTCAAATAGATTCTCAAATATTTGAGAGGTACATCCAATAAGTGTTTACACTTTGGGGGTTCTACTACTACTCTACAAGGCTATGTTGACTCAGATTTGGTAGGAGATATAGATAGCAAGAAAAGTACTATAGGTTATGTATTTACTATTGGTGGGATAGCAGTGAGTTGGATTTCTCGATTACAAAAGGTGGTTACTTTATCCACTACAGAGGTAGAGTATGTTGCTACTATCGAGGTAGCTAAGGAGATGATATGGCTTCAATTCTTCATGGAAGAATTGAGACATCCACAGAAGGATAATTTTCTACATATAGATAGCCAAAGTGCCATTCATCTTGTGAAGAATTTTGTTTTTCACTCAAAGACAAAACACATACAGTTGCAATATCATTTCATTCGGTCAGTTTTGGATGATGGGAATGTTGGAAATATTCAAGACTATCTAGGTTACTGAGAGGGGAGGGGTGAATCAGTAACTTCAAAACTTTTAACAGATTCAGATCTTAATAATATTAGATTGATAATCTAACTGCATGCATGAGTAACAGAAAGAATAAAACATTCATAACACTTAGAACATAGAGATTTGGTGACCTAGAAACCTTCCAAGTAGAAAGTAAAACTGGGGTGGGGATGATACCCACAAAACTTCAATACTACAGTATAAAGTTTTCCGGTTAAGGCTTACAATGATCACTTCTAATGATCTGCCCTATTAGGAGCAATAAGGACTACTAGGTCCACCTTGTTAGAGGATTTACAAACATACAATGAAGTATGCACTTGGTTAAGAGATTTTTACAAAGACTGTTAAGTCTACCCAGTTAAAGGATTTCAAACTGATTCACCTGTTAGGATGAAATAGTAGATCTCTTGCTTGCAACTGTACTTGCTGATTGAGATTCTATGATGTACTGATCACCTTCTGTGATGGATAGATCTTTTTCGCTTCTTATACTACTGTACCCCTTTGTAATTCGCTTATCTTTGCCTTTCTCTCTTTTTCATACTTCTCTATCATCATTCTTGGATATGACATGAAACATTGTTTATATATCAATCTAAGTCAATTCCAAAACAATTACAAAGTTGGCTCTTAAACAAGTAAACAAAAATATTACTGAGTCAGCCCAAATATAGTTACACGGTTACTGCAAACTAACTCGGTGACTTTCTGATACTCGGCATCCACTGCATTACTCGGCATTGTCATGCACTCAGTAGAAGTGGAAACTTGGTCCATGCTAACCACTCGGTCATAGTTTCAAACTCGGTAAACACTAGAGACTCGGTAGATAAAGTGTTACTCGGTAGAAACTAAATTTCCTGTTTAACCGTGCAGCACTTGGTAAACACTGTGAAACTTTGTGAACTCGATATGCACTATTTTACTTGGTAAGCTCTGCTTAGCTTGGTAAGCTCTGTTCTACTCGGTATGTACTGATCTGCTCGGTATGTACTAATTTGCTCGGTATGTACTGATCTGCTTGGTATGTACTGATCTGCTTGGTATGTACTGATCTACTTGGTATGCACTATTCAGAATAAGTGTTGTTACTAATGACAATCATGCTTAATGCCAACAATCTCCTCCTTTGGCATTAGTGACAAAAACACTCATAGCCAGAACTTATATACAAGAATCATGCTGAATCTTTTTTTTGATTTTTCAAAATTTATCTTTGTTAAACTGCTGTTTATACATTTCATGACTCCCTTATATAGAGTACTTTCTCCCCCTTTTGTATTACACACCTTAATCTTATACACTTTCTCCCCCTTTTTGACAATAATGCCAAAGGTGTATATACAAGTATTTTACAGGGAGAATCCAAAATGTGAAAGAAAATCAAAATGTACCTTCATGATTAGTGCCAGAGTTCTGTCCCAATTCTCTTGCAGAATCTTGCATGTTTGGAGTGCAATTTGGACTTCTGCAGAGAGTTCAATCATGTGGTCTGCAATGGAAAATTGATTGTCATGGAGTAATACTTTTGAGTGAACAATGTGCTTTTGCATTATGTCCATGATGGGAAGAATCATGTTCTGAATATCTAGCAGTGTTGACTAGATCTTTGTATCTTCTTTTAATAATTCTGACTGCCTATTTGATAGGAATGTGATTTTCATATGATGTGCAGAGCTTGAACTAGGTTCAAGTTGCAACCTCTGTACACTGTCCTTCAGATCCTCATCAATCTTATTCAACTTTTCTTTGACTTCCTTAGTGAACTCGGCAACATTACATAGCTTAGCAACAAGTGAGGTAACATTGGAATAGGAGGATTCAATATCTATCAAAACTAAAGATAATCCTACCTGATTAATAGCTATATGCTGAGCAACATGCTCAAGCACTTTATTGTCAAATTTCTTCTCGGCTTTCTCAATAATCTTTTCTGACGCAGAGGAATCCGAATGGAACTTGTTTACTGCCTCAGCTAACTGTAACAAAATATGTTGAGAGGAATCAACTTTAATACCTAATGCTTCTGACAAAATATCCTTTGCATCTTCAATAATTTTATATTCCTTGTCCCTTTCTTCTTTTAGTTTCTTCTGCTTTGCTTTCTTTTGAAGGAGTTCACCAATGTTTTGCATTTGGTCTGCTGAAAGATTTGCAAAGTCTAATTTTGGAATATCTATCTCCTCATCTAAGTCTATATCCTCTTCTACATTCCTACTCAAAAATCTTGTACTTGGTTGAGCCTTAGGATCAACTGTTATTGCACTTAATGCCTTTGTAGAAGTTATTGTAGATATTGTAGGACTAGCTATGAAAAATGATAAACTTCCGACTGGAATACTTGAAGGGCTCAAAACTGAAGTATTCACAATTGTAGAATAAAAAACTGAAATACTTACTGAAGTATCCAAAACTGAGTTGCTTACTACTAGAAAACTTGACATGGAAGTAGGTACTGAAGTAGATACAGGAGACTACAACTCGGTAAAAGAGGTGGTAGTCATTTTTGTCGATGATTCATTCAGTTGTGGTAGTGATGATTTGACATTTGATGTATCTGTGGAAGTTTTCATAATCATACTTGAAGTTATCTCCATGCTAGGTGTAGCAAATTTTACTAGAGAGTGAGGAAGTGAGGCAATGACTTCTGCAGCTATCTGAACAATATTATTTTCCTCATCACTTTTCTTATCTACCTCAGTATCTTCTTCATGTTCATCACTGTCATCATCAATATCCTTGATTATCACTATTTTGACACTTGGTTTGTGAAGATTATAGATGTTTTTCCATGTGGCAGTGGCACTCTTCACAACCGACTCAATATCTTTGATCAAGATCAAACAACTGTTGAATTTGATTGTCATCTTAATTTCATTATCTATCAATGCCTTATTAATTTCAGCATTTTTCAAACTTGGCATTAATTGCCTCAAGGTTTGAGCATAGATGTCCTTGACAGTTTGTCTTGCATTGGACCATCTTAACTTAATTTTGTTCAGCAGAGTTCCTGGGATTTGAGAAGCTATCTCTTCAGGTGAGTATTTCCATCTTCCTATTTTCTCGATAATGACATCTTCAATTTCCTACTGCTCTTCCTTAGATTTGATTTCATATCTTAGAGATTTGAAGTTTTCAGTTCCACATCCTTCTTTCATATCCTTGATCTTTTCTTTTAATGAAGGAGGAGGCCTTTTGAATACTATTTCTTCACTATCTTTGCATGCCTTGCCTCTTGCACTCCTTGTAAATACTGCAGGGGGTTGCTTGAGTGCCTTGGTGATAAACACTTTTCCTTTCTTCTTTGCTGGTGCTTGTTCTTCTTCCTCCTCATCCTTTTTCTCTTCTTCTTCTTCAAAGTCCTCTCCTTTTTCTTTGGTTGATATTAGAGGTGTGCTAGCTTGTATTTTGGCCAACCTCTTTCTTCCTTTGTTAACCGCCTGTGGAAGCTTTATACTAAGCTCAATTCTCTCCTTAGCTTCTTCGTATGTCCCAAAATATGGTGCCTTTGGGTTAATAGGTTGATTAATTAGGGCTTCAATAATATTCTTGGTTTCATCAATATTTACCTCATAGGGAAGAGGTTTCACATGTACAATCCTTGGTTTTTCTGCCTGTATATATAGATTATCACAATCCACCATGAAACAAATATCATCTTTGTAATCTTCCACCAATTTCTATGGAATCCAGAATCTATTGTTCATTTTCTCTTTAAATGATTCAAAATAGTTATCCATTATGCTTTCAAAATTGTCACCCATTTCTGAAATGTATTCATTCATCTGATAAAGAACCGGCACATCTTTTCTCCATACTACTATGCCTTTTGATGGGAAAAACTTCTGAGCATAGAAAAATAAACAAACCAATAGTGAACCAAACTTACATGGATTATTCTTTGAGGTTTTGATGCTCTCCATGTTCTTGTTGAACTGTCTCAACAAAAGATCTACTAGGTCAAATGATAGATTGTTCTTTACAATTTTATACGCTAGGTCAACTGCTTCACATGGAACACTGTTCTGCCGACTTGAACTGTATATCTTGTGAACTACGATATGTATACCAAACTTCAATTCTGCATTAGTAATTCTACTTATCTTCATACCTCTACCATCCCACTTGGCTAGGGTTTTCTCTTCCAGTTCCATCCGACCTAGGGTTTTTGTAGATTTTGCCTTGTCGAGCATGGGAAGACCAGTGATTCGGTGAATCATCTTCTTTGTAATCTCTACTAGTTGCTCAAGCCATATTTTACCTTCATGTACTTGACTAAGGATATATCTGATCCATTTTATTTGAAAGCTCTGAGGCAAGTGTGTGATGTGAACTAAACCCTTATCTTCCAAATGTTGATGCTCCGGTTTGAGAACACCATCGACACATAGTTCCTCATGGATAGTATCTATCTCTAGGGTTACAAGCTCTTGAATTGTACACTTAAAATGACTACAAATATCGTTAATAAGAAGTACATTAGGAGGAATCTGAGATTGAGCTCCTCTCGGGTCTAGGTTTCCGGCAACTATGGGCACGAGTTTGAAATATGGTGCTTTTCATTCTCCATGAACCAACATTTTTGAATCTTTCTTCATTTTAGCACTGGATGATGCCATGGTAGCTCGGTGAACACAGTAAATTATTTGAGGAAAGAGAATATCTTGCTAAAATATGCTTTGAAATGCTTGACTGCACTAGGAGACTTTTGTTCATGGTGAATAGTGAACTTGATTTCACTCCTTTTGTTAAAACTTTGTCTTTAATGCTCAGTACGAATTAGGGTATAGAATTAGACAGGCTGTCATCCACTATGAATTAATTACTCGGTGAAGACTCCGCAATTCAGTGATCATATGAATTCATACTTCTCCGACCTTACTCGGTAACCAAATGAAGTTAGGTTACTCCCAACCTTGCTCGGTGATAACTGATACTGACCTTCTGGTGATCCTGCTGTATCTTGCATACTGATTTGGATCTGTCTTCCTTTCAGTTCAGGAACTATTTTGGAATATGTCTATGAAGATACAGTTCCAGTGCTTTCTTGGAGACTAGTTAGAGCTCATAGAGCTGCTCCCTTCATTAGTGACTTCAGGATTAGTTTGCTCGGTAGGTTTAGGAATCCACTTCTATCTCATCTACTTCCTAATGTTATTTTCTTTTGCTTTCTTTTCATCTTCAATTTTGCCTAAATTCATTTAGTTTTTAGCTATGTGACCAAGCTTAGTGCAATTATAACATCTTATGGTGGAATCCCTTTTTCTCAAGTGGTGCCTTACACAATTCATGCCAATGTGTCCATATTCTCCATAGTAATGACATCTACACCAAGTGTTGTAATCCCAACCAAACATTGCTTTAATAATTTGTTCCGCTGGATTGAGTGTTTTAGTTCTACATTCTGATGCCTTATGACCTTGTTTGCTACATTTGTGACATATGCCTTTAAATCTTGGTTTTTCCTTGCATTCATTTGCTTTATGACCAAGCTGATTGCAATTATAGCATTTTCCATTGAATTTTTCTTTTCCATTTCTCCAACATTTGTTTGAAGTATGACCAATTTTGCCACAGTGATTACAGGTAGGTTTCTGATTCTTTTGAGTACCTTGTTTGGAGGATTCACCTTCCTCTTTGTATCCAAATCCTACTTTTCCTTTTTGCCTATGAAGGTTTCGTTCATACACCTGATTCATATCTTCTTGATATTTCAACATTCTCTCATTGATTTGCCTTTCAGCATCTAGCTCACTCATTACTCTTAAATTGATTTGCTTTTCAGATCTCAGCTCTTCTCTCATATTTTCATTTTCTGATCTTAGAGTCAAGATTTCTTCATTTGCATTGGAGATTTGATCAATAAGATTTTCTAGCTGAAGAGTTTTATTTTAGATTTCATTGTTCTTTCCATCTATTTAATCTTTCATCTTGTTTCTTTGTTCCAAAACTTCACAGAATCTTGTTGACTGAATTTCCTGTTCTCTTTTCAATTTTCTCACTTCTACTTGCAGAGATCCACTCTTTTCTAGAAGTTCTTTGATTGCATTGTTTGCTTCATCTGAGCTTCTTGAAGGGAAAAATTATTCAATATTTTCTTCAACATACTAGTGGTCATTGATCTCATTTGCAAGTTCCTTCCTTCTTTTTAGGGAAAGGGAAAGATGCTCTCTTGCTTCTTTGAGTTGAGTTATGGCCATTTCCAGATCTAGCTTTTCATTCTCAATTACTTTGTTCAGTCTGAATATCTCCATTGTCCTAATCTTTTCTCAAGCTGTCAAAATTTATTCTGAGATCCACTGAGCTCTGATACCAATTGTTGGAAATGTTCAAGACTATCTAGGTTACTGAGAGGGGAGGGGTGAATCAGTAACTTCAAAAATTTTAATAGATTCAGATCTTAATAATATTAGATTGATATCTGACTGCATGCATGAGTAACAGAAAGAATAAAACATTCATAACACTTAGAACACAGAGATTTGGTGACCCATAAGCCTTCCAAGTAGAAAGTAAAACTGGGGTGGGGATGATACCCACAAAACTTCAATACTGCAGTATAAAGTTTTCCGGTTAAGGCTTACAATGATCACTTCTGATGATCTGCCCTGTTAGGAGCAATAAGGACTGCTAGGTCCACCTTGTTAGAGGATTTACAAACATACAATGAAGTATGCACTCGGTTAAGATATTTTTACAAAGACTATTAAGTCTACCCAGTTAAATGATTTCAAATAGATTCACCTGTTAGGATGAAACATTAGATCTCTTGCTTGCAACTGTACTTGCTGATTGAGATTCTATGATGTACTGATCACCTTCTGTGATGGATAGATCTTTTCTACTTCTTATACTACTATACCCCTTTGTAATTCGCTTATCTCTGCCTTTCTCTCTTTTTCATACTTCTCTATCATCATTCTTGGATATG
This sequence comes from Chamaecyparis obtusa, assembly GCA_027943335.1. Lineage (NCBI taxonomy): Eukaryota > Viridiplantae > Streptophyta > Pinopsida > Cupressales > Cupressaceae > Chamaecyparis > Chamaecyparis obtusa. The sequence goes on along the minus strand of BSBK01000293.1, from coordinate 142,329 downwards.
ACATGAAACATTGTTTATATATCAATCTAAGTCAATTCCAAAACAATTACAAAGTCGGCTCTTAAACAAGTAAAAAAAAATATTACTGAGTCGGCCCAAATATAGTTACACGGTTACTGTAAACTAACTCAGTGACTTTCTGATACTCGGCGTCCATTGCATTACTCGGCATCATCATGCACTTAGTAGAAGTGGAAAATTGGTCCATACTAACCACTCGGTCGTAGTTTTGAACTCGGTAAACACTGGAGACTCGGTAGATAAAGTGTTACTCGGTAGAAACTAAATTTCATGTTTAACTGTGTAGCACTCGGTAAACACTGTGAAACTTTGTGAGCTCGGTATGGACTATTCTACTCGATAAGCTCTGCTCGGCTTGGTAAGCTCTGTTCTACTTGGTATGTACTGATCTGCTCGGTATGTACTGATCTACTTAGTATGTACTGATCTTCTCAGTATGTACTGATCTGCTCAGTATGTACTGATCTACTTGGTATGTACTGATCTGCTCGGTATGCACTATTCAGAATAAGTGTTGTCACTAATGACAATCATGCTTAATGCCAAAAGGGAAGTTAAAGCTAGAAAAGATTCATACAGATGATAGTCTAGCAGATATGTTCACAAAGGTAGTAACAAGGGAGAAGTTGAACTCATATTCAGCTTCAATTGGTCTTTTAGACTAAACAAAATAAAGAAATAGCTGAGTCCAGGGTGGTTGATCCAGTGGGAGCCTCATATGGTAGTAGTATTGCTATAGGATCAGTCTCCAAGTGGGAGGTTTTTTTTAGTGTGGATATTGATCAGTCACCAAGTGGGAGATTGTTAGCTTGTGGTGACTGATAAGGAAAGTACTATCTAGGAAAGTACTGTACACTTTTCCTCCTGACCTGGCTATGGAAATTTTTTTTGAGGCCGACTAATTTTTTGGTAATTTTTGGGCTGACATGTTATAACTCATTCTAACCCTAAGGTAGAAAAAATATTATATAATATGGCTTAGGGTTAGGGATTTCATTATTTATGATTTTAGTACTTGCGACATAATTGAGCTGTAAGGGATTACAGATTGTAATCAGGTTGTAATCACTGGATAATAAAATATTGGAATCGCTATTGGTGGACATAGCCTAGGGATTGGGTGAACCACATTAAATCTTTGTATCTTGTGTTCTCTTATATGTAGTTTATTATTTTCTAATATTGGTTATATTTGCATGTAATTGTTATTTCTGCCTTGTTAATCCTAACATGGCACACACTTTCACAGTCATAGTCTGGTTCCTCTGTACAAAAGCCATACGTAATGATTGCCAACCCTTGAGTTAGGGTTTTTCATGTCAAATATAGTCTCCTCCTTGGGGTTAGAGCTTGGTTAGGGCTTAGAGCCACTTTGGTAAGGTTTAGTCCTTCATTAGGAAAAGTTGCTAGCAACTTTGTGAGCAACTTTTTCTTGCTCGAGCAACTTTTTCTCACTCAATCTCCAAAGACCATTCTAAGGTCTATTACAAGGCACACTTGTGTAAAAACTTCCCAAACCCCTATTTTAAGACTTTGACCTCTCTAAGCTAGAAGTGACCTTAGGATGACATCATGCCTTGAGTCACTATACAATCAAGATGGAAGAACAAACTATGACACTAAGACCACAACTAGGCCTATACACACCAGTGAGGTTAAAAATTCTTATTCTAATTACAAGCCTTCATTAGGCTAATAGGCACAAAAACATTGGTGATGATGGGAGCCCTTAGAAGGGTGCTCCTATACCATACTCCCCCTTAGCTCAAACTAAGGCATTTTTGGGTCAAGAAGAGCTAGGTCTATGCCTAACTTCTTAAACTGACTTTCTTCAATCTAGGTGGCTTTAGACTCAAGTTGACCTACCCACTTGATTAAGTGTTCCATAGACACTTGATGTCTGGTAGCCTTCTTCATCCAAGATTCCCCTACTCTGTTATGGGCTGCTTCTTCTTTGGCATGGCATTGGTGTCTATGTCCTACAACACCCTTGGCTAATCTTTACCTTGCTATGGTGGATCACCTTTGAACAAGATTAGGTTAGAAAATTTGAACACTGGTGAGATAGCCAAATCTAATGGCAAGTCCACCTTGTATGCATTTTCACCATACTTGGCCAGAATTTTACAAGGCCCTACTCTTCTCATTTGCAACTTGGTGGGGATACCTTTTTGCATCCTTTCTTTTCTTAGATGGACCATCACATAGTCCCCTACCTTGAATTGGACTTCTTTTCTCCTTTCATCTACTTTGGCTTTGAGCTTTTGAGTGGACTTCGTGATAGATTTCTTGACCTACTCTTGGACCTCCTTGATAGTTTGAGTGAAATCCTTTGCTTGTCCACTTTTCATCTCCATTGAACTTAAGTATCTTAGTTCACATACACCTCTAGGGTGTCTTCCATACACAATCTCAAAAGGAATTCTCCCTGTGGTCCTATTCACACTATCATTGTAGGCATATTCTGATTGAGAAATGACAAGATCCCAAGTCTACCCATATTCCTTGGTCAAACACCTTAGCAAGTTGCCCAACACTTTGTTTATAACTTTAGTTTGACCATCAGTTTAAGGATGGTATGCTAAACTGAATGAGAGATTAGTTCCTAACCTTTTCCACAAATTTTTCCAAAAATGGCCCATGAACTTGCTATCCTTATCTAACACAATGCTCAATGGGAGCCCATGAATCCTTACTATCTCTTTGAAGAAGAGATGTGCTATATAGCTTGCATCATGAGTAGTTCTACATGGAATGAAATGACTCATCTTAGAGAACCTGTCTACTACAACATAGATGCTATCCATACCTAATTTTTTTTTAGGGAGTCCAACCACAAAGTCCATGCTCACACACTCCCAAGGCCTATTTGAAATGAGAAAAGGTTGATAGAGCCCTGCATTGCTTGAACCTCCTTTATCTCTTTGACACACACCACATTACTCCACATATCTTCTCACATCCCTTGCTAACTTAGGCCAAAAATAGTACCTTTGTACTAACTCCATGGTTTTTTTTTTCCAAAATGTCCACTTAGACTACCATTATGCTTCTCTTGAATCAGATTTTCCCTCATGGATCCCCTAGGCACACATAGCTGATTGCCTTTGAACAAGAGTCCATTTTGAAGGGTGTAGTCTACATACTCACCATTGAAGTGTTTCTCAAACTCTTGGCACACCTTGTAGGCTTGTGAGAAGTCTTCATCCTCCACATATAAATCCTTGAAACCTACTATTCCAATGCTCTATAACTAAACTTCTTGGACAGTCAAAAGCTTCCTACTTAAGGCATCTGCTACCTTATTGAGCTGCCCCTTCTTGTGTTTGATAGTGAAGGTGGAGGATTGGAGATACTCCATCCACTTCAAGTGTCTATTGCTAAGCTTTTCTTGAGTATTGATATAGCTCAAGGCCTGATTATCTGTGTATACTACAAATTATTTTGGCAAAAGGTAATGCCTCCACTTCTTGAGGGATTGTACTAATGCATACAATTCTAAGTCATAAGCTGAATACCTCTTCTTTGCTTCAATCAAATTCTCATTGAAGAATGCCATAGGCCTTCCCTCTTGCCTCAACGTACCCCCTACTACAACACCACTTGCATCACATTCAATAGTGAATAATTTGTCTAAGGTAGGTAAGAGTAAGATAGGTTTGGTAGCTACCTCTTGCTTCAATGTTTGGAATGCCTTATCAATTGCCTCAGTCCATTTGAACTTAGTCTTGAGTCCTCCCTTGATGGTGTCAAGCACTGGTGCACATATACCACTAAAATTCCTCATAAATTTCCTATAGAATTGGGCCAACCCATGGAAAATCCTAACTTCAGTCCCTGTTTTAGGGGCAGGCCAATTCAAGATTGCCTCCACCTTACTTGGGTCCATTTTCAAAGTGCCCTTGGACACCACAAAACCCAAATAGACTAGTTCTTGCTGCATGAACTCACATTTCTCTATGTTGATAGCCAATTATTCCTCATGTAGTCTCTTCAAGACCAACCTTAAGTGCTTAAGGTGCTCTGCTTTAGTTTTACTATAGATGAGTATGTCATCTAGTTACACCACAACAAATTGGCTAGTGAAGTCCTTCAAGACCTCATTCATCAACCTCATGAAGGTGCTTGGGGCATTGGTAAGCCCAAATGGTATTACAAGCCATTGATATAACCCATTTGTGGTTTTAAGAGTGGTCTTCCACTCATCACCCTCCTTAATTCTTTTTTGGTGATAACCACTTTTGAGATCTAGCTTGGAAAAATACATAGTTGTTAGAAATAGGAAATACTGAGAGGGGGGGGTGAATCAGTATTTCACAAACTTTTACTTTTGCCCACTTATGGATATAATAGATTACTTTAAAGCATAAGAAACTAAATAGCATGCATAACAGTAAATGTAAAGAACTCATAACACATGATATGTTCTCAAGGAAACCCTGGCCAAGGGAAAACCTTGATGGGGATGGTACCCACAAAGATCTACTAATCAAAAGATATCCAGTTAAAGATGTTGACCCTATTAGGAGCCTGTTACAATCATATAGTGTATCAGTCCTGGTTAAGGGACTATAGGCCTTGTTAGAAGCCTCAACCCTGTTAGGAGTTGTAGATACAAAACCTGATTACTAGATGAGCTCACTGCCCAAAAAAGTAATACAAATGTTTACTGATTACAGTATGGTACTACTTACAACTTTGCATCAACAACTTTCACTACTGTCACAATATACAACTATCACAAGTTTCATATTACATGTTACATTTTAAGTATGTTTGGTACATCTTTATTTATACAAGATACAAACATAATATCTTTCTCCTATCAACTTGAATATCTTTATCCAAGATTAAACATCTATGATGTCATCTCTTTATAATATTAAGTCATTATTTTGACAAGCAAAATAATCCCTTAATTCATTTACTAGTTTTGTCTTCAAAACTGCTCTGTCGGCTGTACTCTATCATCAGTAAAACAATCATAACTTTGTCCATACTATCCGTACTCTTTTTCACACTAAGATGGGGTATCCTTAGACACCATAGAGTCTATGTTTAACTATGCAAACTCTGATCATGCTCCAGTGAATGTCAACAAAACAAATTGTATCGGATGCTCTATCAAAAACACTATTTCATACTTAGACAATTTTAGTCTGTGATCTTCCATACTTAATTTCCAGCTTATGCAATCTTCATAGGGAACATATGTTTCCATAATGACAACATCTATGTACATACCTCAGCCAAATTTCCAACAATCTCCCCCTTTGTCATTGGTGGCAACATATGAGAAAATTGGCTAAGTGTACAAGTCAAAATCTCAAAATTTGTATCAAAATTGTGGCCATAGTATAAAATAAGTATACTATCCTTATATCTCTTGAAAATATACACATTATCTATAACACTTCATAATACTCCATAGAACTCCCCCTATGAGTATCCTTACTTATCATATATAGACAATTTTTGAAGTATCTCTCCCCCTTTGACAACAATGACAAAATAAAGGGTGGAAAGGGATATACAAAATTGTGTCAAAACTTTTACCTTACTGTCTTATTGCAAAGCTAGTAGGCTTGCAACACAATCTACAAAATCTATCTTCCAAGTCTCAAAATCTTTCTCCCATGCCTTCTTTATTGATTCTACTACATTGAGTAAAGTACTCAATCCATATGCTGCAATCTGACAAGCTTGAAGGGACTCAAAATTGAATTTCTGAAATGATGTCTTAGCAGTAAGACATTCATCTAGCTGCTCTTCTATTATAGTCAACTTGATTGAGACATGCTCTCTCAAGATGTTTATTCTGATAATTTTCTTGTTCTTCTCATCATTTAAAGTCCTTATCTCATCACATAATTTTATGATCTTCTTCTCAACTGCACTGATCTTTATGTTTAGGCTGGCCAATGAGTTTGACTCTACTACAATTTCATCTCACTTCTCTTTTATCTTCTTCTCTTCCTCAATTAAAATATTTTCAGATTTTGTACACTGAATGTACAAACACTTTCCAGTCTCAAGATGTTTCCTTAAGTTCTTAATGTGTCTATCAAGGTTGTCAATGTCATTTTTTATATTCTGACTTATATTCTGCAACATCTCAGCTTCATAAGCTACCTGAGCCTTAACCTTAGCAATATCAGTCAAATTAGTGAACTCAACATCAAAAGAATTAATTACCATCTTTTCTCTTTCAAGTGGATCTAAATCAAATAATTTTGTAGATATAACACTTTGTAGTTTCTCAGTCAAATCTTTCAGACTACCTTCCAAATTCTTAACTTTCTTGTTCTTTCCAATAATTTTGTTCAAAGAAGTGATCAACTCTAATTGATCATCATCATCAAATTCCTTGCTCAAATCTTCAATCAATGTTCCTATTCCTTTCTCCTTTCTAATTTTAGGAGTAAGACTGATGCCTTATTGTGGTTCAATAGGTGTATGGACCTCTGTTTCCATTTGCACTTCAGTTTGTGTAGTCTTTGTTTCAATACTCTTTTCTTGCTCTCCCAAAACCAAATTGTCAACAATGTTATCCAAACTGTTGAGTACCACATCATCTGAATCTAAAGTAACTTTTGTTCCTTCAATGTCCATAGATTTTGTGCCCATGTTTATAGAAGAAGAGGGAATATCTTCAACTTCAACTACCTCTGCTGCTACCTCTGCTTGTTCTAAACTCTATTTCTCTGCTAGTTCTACAACTAATTGATCTTTGCTATCTTTTCCTGCTACCAAGTTTGCTAGCACTTGCACAACTACCTATTTAGTTTCAGTCTTCACTTGTTCATGCTGAGCTCCCATTATTTGTATAATTATTCTTTTGGTTCTTAATAGGGTTTCAAGTGGATTGAGGATCTATTTAAGGTGGTCATCATCTCTTATCTCACATAACTATCTAATCACATTCTCTCTCATTTTAGTATCTTCTTCTTGTGCTCTCATCTATCTTCTCACAAGTCTATTGTACAAATCTTCTAGTATCTTTCCATGAATAGTATCAAATTTCTTGTTTGTCAAAATCATGTGTAACCATTGCATTCTCAAGATTTAATCTATCAGAGGATCCATATAAATCATAGTATTTGTTCATTTTGGTAAAGTCTTCATGCTACATTATATCTTCATTAACTCTTTCTATCCTTGGTTTCCATGATTTCTTCTTCATTTTCACTTCATCATCTTTTATCTTTGCAACTCTTCTAGGTACTGGTGGAACAATTGTTTTTTGTCTTTTACCTGGTCCTGAAGCACTTGCCTTCATTCTTTTGCTTGGTGCTAAAGAAAAGGGTTTCTTTGTCTGACTAATTTCTTGCTCCTTCTCAAGTTATTCAACCTTTACCTTAACTTGAATAGGTTCTGCACTTGATGCCAAAGGTGGGACTGATAGTATCTCACTTTTCCTTATTGCTTCTGTAGTCTTTCTTGCAATATCAAATTCCTGCTCACTCATACCTGATTCTTTTAGAAATTTTTTATTGTAGACTCCACTCTCTTCTTTGATTGTTTCTCTTCCTTAAGTGTCTTTGCTAAATCAAAGTTTTCATCATATGTTCCAAATCTGTTGCCATGAGCATCAACTTTACTTTTCAACAATCTACTAACATATCCTTTTGTTTCAACTTCAGAGATTTCATAGCCAAGAGGGTCTATGAATTCATGTCTAGGTTCTACTGCCTCAATGTAAGTGAAATTGGTATCAACCATAAAACATATATCATCTTTGTATTTTTCAACTAGGGATGGAGGAATTCTTGATCTATTTACCACAATGTTCTGAAAATTTTTCAACACTAACTTTACACTATCATTAACCTTCTCAATAAGATGTTTCATGTAAAATTTATTGATTCTTACCATAGTATTCTCACCATCATTCCATTCAATAGTGTAAGGAAATCTTCTTAGCAAGTGGAAGAACATGTAAGTAGCCAATGAGGAAAATCTAAAGTGAGTGTATTTAGCTTTCTTTATCTTTTCCAAATTCTCAAACAATTGTATTCTCAGAATTTCACACATATCCATAGGCTTCTTCTCCACACACATCAAACAAGAAATGTGTACCATACCTACTGGCATATCATCTTCTCTAGAGCTTCCACATAACTTTTTTGTCAAAATATTACACAAGTATTTTACATTATCTTTCTTAATCTTACTAATGACTATACGTCTACCATTGTATACTGAACCGGTGTTTTCAATCACAATCTTTCTCATGTTTTTCTCATTCAGTGGAATTGCACCAAATTTTGATAATCCAGTCACATCATGAATTAGGTCTGCAGTTATGTCTATAACTCTATCTTCCAACCAAAATTTACCATTATGTATCCTACTCAAAATGATCTTAGTACACTCCTCATCATCAAATTCATATTTCATAGAGTACTCAATGATTTCATTATTTTCTAGATGTTCATAACCTTGTTTCACTAACATATCCAAGTTGTGCAATTTCTTATATTCACCATTAAAATCACTCTCCCTTAGGGTTTCATACTTTCATCCAAGATAGCTTTTAACATTCTCTAAATGAAGAACTCTGTCTGGTACGGATGATAAGGCTAAACTAGCATCTCTTTTTGAGGGTTCAACTAGATCTTTCTTAGTTCTAGGTCTATTCTTATCCTTAATGTTGTGAATCAATGATGCATCCATGATTATATCTAATTACTTTAAGCTGATTCAAGATCTTAGTCAGATAAATACCTTAAATTCACAAAATTAGGGCTTTCGCTAGATCGACGCTTCAAACTTTTGCAAATCACTTCCAAACTTCTTTCTTCACTTCCAAATAACTTCTAATCACTTGATAATCAAAATAACTTTGATTTCAATCTTTTAATACTTAGCATTTACTCAATCTGACATCGCATTCAATTATTTTGCTGCTAAAATGCCAAAAAACTGATTCTGTAAACCTACAACCATAAATCTTCTTGCGACCTTGCAAAACATAATATTTCTTTTTGTGAACTTAACCATAGCATTAGTATAACATAACAAACCTTTATCTAATTGTGCAAAACTTAACTCATTCAAGATCTAATTCTATACCAATTCTAAGTTCCTAAACTATAGAAATTTACATAATTTAAGTGCTTAAAGAAGGGTTAGGTAAAGACTCATTCTTACCTTTAGATACATTACCTTCCTAATTACCTTCAATGCTAAATATACCTCCTTGATCTATGCCTTTAACAAATTTTACTTCATCTTCATTTCTACAGCAACCTTTCTCTTTGTTTCTTGCATTTTCATTCCTTCTTGCATAGTTTCTAGGGTTAGGGTTATGATGATAACCTCCATTGTTCATTCTGAAAAATCTTGCTATGTCCAATCTTGTTACATATTTGACAAGTGATTCCATTGGTTCCATATCTAGGTGTTTGCTGATTGATTTGTGTCCTGTAATTTCTAGCAATATGTCCAATTTTGTTGCATCTAAAACATACTATTCCATTTCCTCTTTTCATGTCTTCAGTTGATCTCTAATCTACATTGTTAGTATTTATAGGCATTCTACTATTGTAATTATTCTCAATAACTTTATATCTTCTACATTCAATAGCTCTATGTCCAAAACCATGACAATTATAACAATATCCATTAAGAGGTTTGAATTGTTTACCTATACAATCTCTCTTCATATGATGAATAGTATTACAAGAAAAACATCTACCTTTGAATTCCCTTTACATACCTTTGGATGGTTCATCTTGATTTTTTGGTTCTTCTTTCTTTGGTGTTGTTATACGCTAAGTTTATGCCTTTGTTTCAAGCTCTCGTCTTGATAACCTAGTATAACATGAGAATCATCTCTAGGTTGTGGGACCTATGCTAACTAAGATGAGACCTCTAGGTTCTAGGCTAGTTCCTCTTGGATAATCACCTTAATTTGCTTCTTGACATGAAAAGTAAAACTTGAGGGGCAAAGGGATAGAAGGAATTCTTGGAAAGGGAAATGACTAAAAGCAAACTATCCTACTAGGTGATACACCAAAATTAGGGTTTGGATCTCAGTATAGAGGATGAAAATAATGAACAACTCAGGTCTAGGAGATCACAACTCATTGAATAGGCTTGCATAAGTGTTTCATAGAAGGGTCTGCAATAGAAAGGGGCTATTCAGGGAAAGAAAGGATTTCATAAACAATAACATTCCTAAGGGATTTAGACACAATTTATGACCTGCAAACAAACATTCACCTCTGCAACTCGGTATAGGAATGAGACAGATAGTCAGGGGGTTGAGGTATACCCACAAGAGCATTCAAATCAAATCACCCACAATAATACACAAAATTTTAGAAAGAGAGAGGGATCAGGAACCCTAGATTACCACCAAAAACAACATATACTTTGATTCACTAAGAGATAATAAGAACAAGGAGGTATAGGGACATGAAGAATTGTCACAAAATACCTCTGCAATATTTTAATTATCAATGAAAGATTTACAGCTGTATAAGCCACAGGGTAGAGATGATACCATAGATGACCCTTAAGAAAAGTGAAATTCTTTTACAATTGTCCAACTCTGAGCTCAAAAGCTCCAAAAATACAATATATACATCTCCTCTTACACGCAGGCAAGAGTCAAAACCTAACTAGGGTTACAAAATTAAACAATGATATCAAACCCTAGGGTATTGATCACTTATTATGAAAATCTCTGAGAATGCTAGTGATCAAATCATATCTTTTTTCATGGCCATCCATTTGGTACTGACCTCACCTACAGACACAACACCCTCGACCTACCAACCCATCTACAACTCCACTAAGCCATGAAGGCTCCAAATCTGATCTGGAAGATATCTATATTTTCAATAATAACACTGGCAAAAGGTGGCACCAATCCATTTAGCACATTTGACATGACATGGTACCCTACAATGCTGGCCAAAAGTCATCTCCATCACCCCCTCAACCATAACCATCCTAAGAAATCAATTCTCAAGCTACCCGACGTCGTGTATGGCTGAAAGAATGCAAAACCCTCATAGAGACATTTGAATTTTGAAATATAACGGCTAGCGGAAAATTTTAAAACATAACCATTGATGAGAAACCCTTCCTGGTAGATGAATGGCTATGATGCACCTGAAAATAGCTTGAAAACCCATCTCTGACAAGTCAAAGCCACCAAGGAAGTCAGTGGCCAATGAGAATCAAGCATGTTGGCACACTTGTCATTTTGGACCCACCTTGATCCCTTCTTCCTTTAAGTCATTCAGAAACCACGCGAATGAAGACTTGTCTCATTCACAAAATCCTTTCAAGCTTGGGCCCATTTATGCCACTTGGCATTCTTTTATTTTCTCCAGCCACGCCATCAGCAAACACCTCGGCAAGCTCTAACAATGAACCCACTCAAACTGAGATTCCAATCTAATAGTGGGTGCATGATCTCATGACAGCCAAATATTCCTTTAGATCATACACCCATCGTAGATATTCATTAAGTTGTGACCCCATTGACACATCAGTCCACCTTTAAGTCTTCATCAGCATGCGACAACCAATCACATTTGAGCAAGTCAGCATACCTGGCAACACGGTCCCATAGATTTTCTCTTTACTTTGACCAATCAAAAGATGACATGTCACCTTGACCTGGCATTGGACCCACTAATAAGACCTGAACACTTGGCAAGTCAAATGGTGGGTGCAAGATCACATGTGTCAGAAAACCTCTATGCAAAGATATGCTAGCTGTCGATCTTCATCCTTCTGACATCCTGACAGAGATTCTGACACAGTCCCACTGACACATCCCAGCTGTGCACCCATCGAACAATGAAATTTGAACACATAAGCAATACAAGGACCCACCTGAAAAGGCTCTAATAATAAAATGAAATCGACAGTCGGTGCATAATCTCATGGCTCTGACACAACCCATGAGATCATGTGCCAGCCATAGGATTTCAAGGGACACAATCTGCCGAGCCCGCTCTAACATTCTTTACAAATCATCATCTCTCAACCAATTAGGAGCCTCCACATAGGATGATGTGGCATTGAACCCACTAACACACTACAACACTTCATACTTGGAAGATCAACAGCCATCGCAAGATCACGTGTCAGAAGAACCCCTTGCGAATACATGACAACTGTTAGATCTTCCTGACTGGGACCCCACTAAAGTGACCTCCAAAAGACTTAGCGAATATGTGCTTGAGGAAAGGCTAGCTATTTTGTTGGGTCACAGGATGTCAAAACTTAACCACCAAACATTTGGCAACTAAGAGAACCAATGTAGTCACTAAATCATTGAATAAAAGGGGTAACTGCCAAAGAACTTAGAGAACCTATGACCGACCAATGTGAAAATAGTGCACATGGGTATTTGAAACTTAAGTGGCTGATAAAGTAACAAGGAATTAGAATGAAGGCTAGGGTTTGTAGGGTTTTTGGCACAATGGCTACATTTTCAAATATTTTGACCTGCAGACCAGGGAATGAAACAAATTGCAGAGACCAGAAGGAAGGACATAAAGCTATGAAATTTTCAAGGATGCTTGGCAAGGTAAAAATAGAGATTTTGGATAGAGTTAGCCAAATTTGCAGAATAGGAAATTAGGGTAACATTTTTGGTGATTTCTACTAGATGTTAGCCTGCTAGACATTGAAAACTAGTGGCCTTAAAATGATCTATTGGGCATGGGGTCATCAAAACTCAAAATTCTCTTAGAGAGGTAGAACTGGAACTGTGCTTAGAGCACTTCTTGGAAAATAGGGAACTATCCTAGAAAGCAAGGAAAGAAAACATGGAAACTTATATATAGAGATTCACAAAGAGGGATTAACCTCAAATGAAGGTTTCAAGTGGAAACCATTAACTGAAATTGGCAGGGTAACTCCTTCCAAAGTTTCTAGTTGAAATGCATTAGGGCCCTTGCACTCTATTATAACAAATTGTCCACCCCAAAATGAGTCAAATTTTGTATGTCTGCCAGGTCTAGATCTAAACTCATCCCACTTGAGGACTACATCTCCAACTTTGAAACTTCTGACTTTGGCTCTTTTATCAAAGCTCTTCTTTGTTTGAATCTGATGGAACTCCATATCTTTTATGGATTTGTCTCTGATTTCCTTTAACTCCATGAGCTGAACATACCTGATTTGTAAGGGGTCTCCTTCTTCAAATAGGGCATATTGAGTGGCTAAGTCCAGGGCTGGTAACTCAATTGAAATGGACAACTTAGCCTCTTTTCCATACACTAGCACATAAGGAGAATTCCCAATTATCTTCTTTGGAGTGATTATGTCTAACCACAAGGCAGACTTCAGTTTAGTATGCCAATCCCTCTGATTGTCTTGCAGAGTCTTCTTGATTATCCTAATCAAGTTCTTGTTTGTTGATTCTACCAAGCCATTGCCTTGAGGGTAATAATTTGAACTGGTATTTAGATAAATGTCATTCCTGATTGCCCACTCTGAGACTTTGAGGCCTGTGAATGCTAATGCATTATCTGATATGATAGAATCAAGAGTGCCAAACCTATGAATTATGTCATCATAAAAATGTAAAACAACACTCTCATTTGATTCTTTTAAGGCAATTGCTTCTATCCATCTGGTGAAGTAATCAGTTGTAGTGATTATCTGCTTATGTCTTGCACTAGATAGAGGATTGATCACACTAATGAAGTCTATACCCCACCTCATGAAGGGTTTCTCTGTCCTGACTGGCTATAGGGGCAAGGCTACAAACCTTTGTTTTCCTGCAAACATGGCACACTTGATGCATTTTCTCACATACTCATGGCTATCCTTAAAGATAGATGGCCAATAGTACTCAGTCCTCATGATTTTAAAAGTAGTAGTCCTAGGAGAAAAGTGACCTCTAGAAGGTCCATCATGAAATTCAAATAGGACATCAGCTATTTTTCTTGAATCTATGCATCTTAAAAGGACACCACTGTGATCCTTTTTGAAAAGAACTTCATTTATCAGCACAAAAGGAATAGATTGTAACCTATAATACCTTCTTTTTGTTGAATCTAGACCTTCAGGACATTGTCCTATCTTCAAATAATTGATCATATTAGGCAACCAACTTGTTGCCTTGGCTTGTTCTTCTATATCATGCACCACCTGAGATACATCTATTGTTTCTAATTTCTTTGAACTTTCATCCTCTACCAAATGCTCACAAAGACCTCTTCCTCTAACTAGCTTGGTAGTTTGAATATCTATGTCATATTCCATCACCTTAGTGATCCAACCAGCTCTTTTCTCATTTAGGTCCTTGGAAAGCAAAAATTCTTTGACACTTGGATGAGTAACCTTCAAGTGTACCTTGCTATGGGTCAATAGATATCTAAACTTTTTAAGGCTCTTCACCATAGCAAGTACATGCTTTTCTACAAAAGAGTATCTCTATTCATACTCCTCTAAACCCTTGCTAAAGAAAGAAATAGGCTGCTCCAATCCATCTGAATTCTCTTGAGTCAACATTGCAGATATAGCATCATGACCTCCATAAGCATAAAGGATAAAATCCTTAGTGAAATTTGGGTTTAGGAGAGCAGGGGCTTCTGTTAAGGCTTCTTTGATAGCCTAGAAATTGGATTTTCCTTCTTTAGTCTAGCTGAAAGCTGAACTCTTCTTCAACATGGCCATCAAGGGCTTAAGTAAGTCTGAAATGTTAGGCAAGAACCTCCTAACAAAATTAATCTTTCCTATGAAAGATTGGAGACTTTTCTTATGATGTGGTAGTGGTAGCTCTAATATGGCTGCAATTCTCTTAGGATCTACTATGATCCCTTCTTTGGATACTACATATCCCAACAATTTTCCTTCATGAACTGCAAACACACATTTCTTGGGATTAAGAGATATCCAAAATTCTCTACACCTTTCATAAATCTTCCTCAAATTTTTGATGTGATTTGCTGCATGTTTTGAATAGATAGTTATGTCATCCAAGTAGACCAACACAAACTTGTACATGAGGCTTTTAAAGACCATGTCCATTGCCTTTTGAAAAGTAGCACTTGCATTTGACAAACCAAAGGGCATCTTTTGATAAGCCATGGTTCCCCACTTGGTTGTAAATTTAGTCTTGTATTGATCCTCTTCATTCACTAAGATCTGATTGTATCTTGAATAGCCATCCAATAATGAAAATCTATCGGATCCAAAGACACATTGTAAGATTTTTTCCATACAGGGTAGTGGATGGTGGTCTTTTAATGAGGCCCTATTAAGATCCTTGAAGTCAACACATAACCTCAACTCCCCATTCTTCTTCCTAATAGGAACAAGGTTGGAAACCCAACTAGTATGCTTGATGGGGTAGATGATACCACTTTCTATTAGTTTGAGCACTTCCTTATGCATAAGTGGCTCAAGCTTGGGATTAATAGGCCTTTGCTTCTGCCTCACTGGTTTGGCATTAGGCTCTAATTCAATAGTGTGCTGAGCAAGGGCTGTATAAAAACCTTTAAGGTCTTCATATTGCCATGCAAAAACATCATTGAATTCTTTGAATAACTGAGTGTAATCTTGCTTCTCCAATTCAGTGTTCACTTTTCCAAATTTTAGTCTCTTACCTAGTTCTAACTCTAGTTCAACACAATGTTCTTGTTGGACTACCAGGCCAGCTTTACTTTTCTTGACTTCATCATCCTTGTTGAAGATAGCTTCCAAGGTGACAAGACCTCTAGGCATCTTATTGGACTTGAGTTGTATCACTTGATCACCATAGTTTTGTGATAGCCTATCTTGATTATGCTCTGAAAAAACATCTTCTTCGAACAAGAACTACATAATTTGTTCATCATTGTCAAACACTTGCCAATTAACATCATTATCAGGGATTGAAGGTCTGAAAATCACTTTGATATTCTGTTAATCCATTTCTTTTAAAATGCTATTTGGAATGTCATACTGAGATCCAACAGTAGCTAATCTATCTGCATTTTGATTTAGCTTCCTAGGGATAGCAATAATATTGAAAGCACAAAAATCTTCAATTGCATCCCAAACTCTATGTTTGTATGCTTTCAAAGTGTCATTTTTGGTTGCACTTATCCCTCTCACTTGGATGACAACCAGCTCACTATCACCATAAACTTTCAAGGCTTTAAGCCCTCTTTTCCTAGCCCACTCTAGCCCATTGAAGATCTCTGGTTAGAGATCTACCTCTTCTTCTAGAATGAAATGGAAAAGGTCTCCTTTTTGAGGTATTAGGAGGTGTAGATTATACTCTTCTTGCAGGAGATGTTCTTTGAGTTGTTCTGCCCTTATGACTTCTTTTTGAGGGCAACTCTAAAAATTGAGTAGGCATTGAGCTTCTAGTCTCAATCTTTCTCATAAAACTTTGAACAAGGTAGCCCTGATCCTTGAAATTAGTGGAGTCACCATATATACTTGATAGAATAACTTCTAAAAGCCCGTATTATGCAATCTATATATTAGAGATGACATAATCTTCAAACAATAGTTTCTTTTTGTAGTCCCACCGGGTGTGTCAGAATTGTTATACACTAAGTTTGCACCTTTGTTTCAAGCTCTCATAGTCTTGATAACCTAGTATAAAATGGGAATCATCTTCAGGTTGTGGGACCTATGCTAACTGAGATGAGACCTCTAGGTTCTAGGCTGGTTCCTCTTGGATAATCACCTTAATTTTCTTCTTTACATGAAAATTAAAACTTGAGGGGAAAAGGGATAGAAGGAATGCTTGGAAAGGGAAATGACTAAAAGAAAACTATCCTACTAGGTGATACACTGAAATTATGGTTTGGATCTCAGTATAGAGGATGAAAATAATGAACAACTCAGGTCTAGGAGATCACAACTCACTGAATAGGCTTGCATAAGTGCTTCATAGAAGGGTCTACAATAGAAAGGGGCTATTTAGGGAAAGAAAGGATTTCACAAACAATAACATTCCTAAGGGATTTAGACATAATTTATGACCTGCAAACAAACATTCACCTCTACGACTCAGTATAGAAATGAGACAGATAGTCAGGGGGTTGAGGTATACCCACAAGAGCATTCAAATCAAATCACCCACAATAATACACAAAATTGTAGAAAGAGAGAGGGATCAGGAACCCTAAGATACCACCAAAAACATCATATACTTTGATTCACTAAGAGATAATCAGAACAAGGAGGTACATGAAGAATTGTCACAAAATACCTCTGTAATATTTTAATTATCAATGAAAGATTTACAACTGTATAAGCCACAGGGTAGAAATGATACCATGGATGACCCTTAAGAAAAGTGAAATTCTTTTACAATTGTCCAACTCTGAGCTCAAAAGCTCCAAAAATACAATATATACATCTCCTCTTGCACGCAGGCAAGAGTCAAAACCTAACTAGGGTTAAAAAATTAAACAATGATATCAAACCCTAGGGTACTGATCACTTATTATGAAAATCTCTAAGAATGCTGGTGATCAAATCATATCTTTCTTCACGAGCATCCATCCAGTACTGAGCTCACCTGCAGACACAACACCCTTGACTTACCAACCCACCTGCAACTCCACTAAGCCATGAAGGCTCAAAATTTGATCTGGAAGATATCTGTATTTTCAATAATAACACTAGCAAAAGGTGGTGCCAATCCATTTAGCACCTTCAACATGACATGGTACCCTACAACACTAGCCAATAGTCATCTCCATCGCCCCCTCAACCATAACCATCTTGAGAAATCAATTCCTGAGCTACTCGATGTCATGCATGGCCGAAAGAATGCAAAACGCTCACAAAGACATTTGAATTTTGAAATATAACAGCTAGTGAAAAATTTTAAAATGTAACCATTGATGAGAAGCCCTTCTTGGCAGATGAATAGCTACGATGCACTTGAAAATAGCTTGAAAACCCATCTCTGACAAGTCAAAGCCACCATGGAAGTCAGCGGCCAATGAGAATCGAGCACATCGACACACCTATCATTTTGGACCCACCTCGAGCCCTTCTTCCTTTAAGTCATTCAACGACCACACGACCGAAGACTTGTCTCATTCATGAAATCCTTTCAAGCTTGGGCCCATTTATGCCACTTGGCATTCTTTTATTTGCTCCAGCCGCTCCGTCAGCAAACACCTCGGCAACCTCTGACAACGGACCCACTCAAACTAAGATTCCAATCTAACGACAGGTGCATGATCTCATGACTGCTAAATATTCCTTCAGATCATACACCTACCTTAGATCTTCATTAAGCTATGACCCCACTGACACATCAGTCCACCTGAAAGTCTTCATTAGCATGCGGCAACCAATCACATTTGAGCAAGTCAGCATACCTGGCAACATGGTCCCATAGATTTTCTCTTTACTTTGACCAATCAAAAGATGACATGTCACCCTGACCTAGCATTGGACCCACTGATAGGACCTGAACACTTGGTAGATTGAACGGTGGGTGCAAGATAGCATATGTCAGTTAACCTCTACACGAAGATATGCCAGCCATCGATCTTCATCCTTCTAACATCCCGACAGAGATTCTGACATGGTCCCATTGACACGTCCTAGCTATGTGCCCATTGACTAATGAAATTTGAACACATAAGAAATACAAGGACCCACTTGGCAAGGCTTTGACAATAAAGTGAAATCGACAGTTGGTGCATAATCTCATGGCTTTGACACAACCCATGAGATCATGCGCCAATCGTAGGATTTCAAGGGACACAATCTGCTGGGCCCGCTCTGACATTCTTTACAAATCATCATCTCTCAACCAATCAAGAGCCTCCACATAGGATGACATGGCATCAGACCCACTAACACACTATAGTGCTTCATACTTGGAAGATCGATGGCCTTCGCAAGATTGCATGTGTCAGAAGAACCCCTTGCGAATACATGACAACCATTGAATCTTCCTGAGTGGGACCCCACTAAAGTGACCACCAAAAGACTTAGTGAATACGTGATTGAGGAAAGGCTAGCTATTTTTCTAGGTTGTGGGATGTTAAGACTTAACCACCAAAAATTTTGCAACTAAGAGAACCAATGTAGTCACTAAATTGCCGAATAAAAGGGGTAACCATCGGAGAACTTAGAGAACCTGGGACTGACCAATGAGAAAATAGCGCACATTGGTATTTGAAACTTAAGTGGCTGATAAAGTAACAAGGAATTAGAATGAAGGCTAGGGTATGTAGGGTTTTTGTCACAATGGCTACATTTTCAAATATTTTGACCTTAAGACCATGGAATGAAACAAATTGCAGAGACCAGAAGGAAGGACATAAAGCTATGAAATTTTTAGGGATGCCTGGCAAGGTAAAAAATAGAGATTTTGGATAGAGTTAGCTAAATTTGTAGAATAGGAAATTAGGGTAATAGGTGCATCTTCTTTCTTCGGTGATTCTTCTTGCTTTGGTGATTCTTTAGATTTGTTCTCATCTAACTTCTTTTCTTCACTGCTTTCACATTCATTTACATATGATTTCTTGCTTTCACTAACTATCTTCAATATGTTAAATCCAAGGCCAATTTTTTCATAGAATGGTTTTCCATAAGATACTTTCTTATCAATCTTTTCACTGTTTGAATATAGTCTCTCAAGTTGTTGTTTGGATTGAGTCAATTCACCTTTCACAATTTTGTTGTATTTCTCAAGTTCATCATACTGTAGTTTGACTTTATCAAATTTAGATGTTACCTTGCCAAGTTTAGATTTCAAATCTTCATTCTCATTCTTCAAGTTTTCATTCTCAGATCTTAAATTGTCATTTCCATCTTTCAAGCTAAGCTTCAGATTTTCTATCTTCAATTCCTGTTTAAGGATCACATTTTATTTTTCTAAATCATCACAATCTTCAACAAGAATTTTAGATTCCTTCTCAGATTTTAGATCTTCTATCTTACCTTTCAATTTATCAATAAGATTCTTTGCATCATCATACTTTCTTTTCAAAGTGTTTCTTTCATCAGTAAGCATATCAATTTGCTCAAGAGCTTCTTCAAGATTCTTCTGTAATTGATCCATATCCGTAGAGATCTTACTCAAGCTGCTAGGCTTTCCTTGAATGTTTCTTCTCTGAGTAACTGAGCTCTAATACCAATTGTTAAAAATAGGAAATACTGAGAGGGAGGGGTGAATCAGTATTTCACAAACTTTTACTTTTGCCCACTTATGGATATAACAGATTACTTTAAAGCATAAGAAACTAAATAGAATACATAACAGTAAATGTAAAGAACTCATAACACATGATATGTTCTCAAGGAAAGCCTGGCCAAGGGAAAACCCCAGTGGGGATGGTACCCAAAAAGATCCACTAATCAAAAGATATCCAATTAAGGATGTTGACCCTATTAGGAGCATGTTACAATCATATAGTGTATCAGTCTTGGTTAAGGGACTATAGATCTTGTTAGAAGCCTCAACCCTGTTAGGAGTTGTAGATACAAAACCTGATTACTAGATGAGCTCACTACCCAAACAAGTAATACAAATATTTACTGATTACAATATGGTACTGCTTACAACTTTGCATCAACAACTTTCGCTACTGTCACAATATACAACTATCACAAGTTTCATATTACATGTTACATTTTAAGTATGTTCAGTACATCTTTATTTATACAAGATATAAACATAATACCTTTCTCCTGTCAGCTTGCATATCTTTATCCAAGAGTAAACATCTAGGATTTCATCTCTTTATAATATTAAGTCATTATTTTGACAAGCAAAATAATCCCTTAATTCATTTACTAGTTCTGTCTTCAAAATTGCTATGTCGGCTGTACTCTGTCATCGGTAAAACAATCATAACTTTGTTTGTACTATCCATACTCTTTTGCACACTAAGATGGGGTATCCTTAGACACCATAGACTCTATGTTCAACTGCGCAAACTCTGATCATGCTCCAGTGAATGTCACCAAAACAAACTGTATCAGATGCTCTGTCAAAAACACTATTTCATACTTAGACAATTTTAGTCTGTGATCTTCCATACTTACTTTCTAGCTTATGCGATCTTCATAGGGAACATATGTTTCCATAATGACAACATCTATGTACATACCTCAGCCAAATTGCCAACAATAGCCCCTCCTAGACAGTCCATCAAATCCTCTATCCTAGGAATTGGAAATCTATACCTGATAGTTATCCAGTTGATGGCCCTTGAATCAGTGCAAAGTCTCCATTTTCCTCCTTTTTTGGATGCCAAGAGCACCAGGATTGCACATGGACTAATACTTTTCTTGATTAGTCCTTGATCCAATAACTCTTGCACTTGCCTTGCCACTTCTTTGTTTTGGTCAAGGGTAAGCTTGTAAGCTACTTTTTTAGGTAGAGCTGCACTAGGTACAAAGTCTATTTGATGACTTATGGCCCTTCTTGGAGGAAGTGTTGTAGGTGCTCCATCACTCACTATGTCCTTGAACTCTTCTAACATCTGCTTCACCTCTAAAGGTGTCTCTGCTTGCAACTTCTTTTCATCCTCCTTTGGCTTCACCATAATGCACATCCCACTGTCTCATCATCATGCAATGCATGTAGGAACTCTTTAGCACTACTAAGCAACAAACTAGTTGTCTTAGAAGTTCCTTCTTCATTCTCTGTTAAAGATAGAATCTTGAATGTCCTTCCATCTTTCGTGAAGGCAATGGATTTCTCCTCTCAATCATAGAGAACTTTCCTATCAAATTGCCAGTGTCTTCCCAATAAGAGATGGCATGCATCCATGGGCATGACATCACAAAGAACATTTTCTTTATAGCCTCCAATCGAAAACTCCACCCATGTCTGCTCATTCACTAACACACTCTACTCCTGATTCAACCAAGTCACCTTGTAAGGGTTTGCATGGGGAATCTTTGTAAGTTTAAGCTTCTTTACTGCTTCATCTGATATGATGTTATCAGTTGACCCTGAATCAACTATAATCTTGCAAAATTTTCCTTGAATCTTACATCTAACTCTAAAAAGAGCCCTCCTCTACTTGGGTTCTCCTTGGGTAGGTTGCCTTATGATCACTCTCCTAAAAATAAAGCTCTCCCCCATCTATGATTCCAACTTGCTTACCTCATTGGTGCATGAGCTACTACCATCTTCTTGGGCATAGGCTACCCTCTTTTCACTGCTTGAGTTGAGAGGCTTGTTAGGACACCTATAGGTAGGGTGTCCAAGTTGTCCACATTGATAGCACTTCATTGTGGTAAAGTAGGAACTACTTGTTCCTGCACCTCTTCCTCTATTTCCCTAAGATCCTCTTCCTCTACTGAAAGATCCTCTTGTGCTGGTCTATGCAACTTGTTCTAGAAGTCTATTCTCCCCTTGGCTTCTTGAGCCACCTCCTCTACCACTAGAACCTCCTCTTTGACCTCCTCTAGAGTCTCTACCTCTTCCTCTATTCTTTGAATTAGGTTCTTGCTTCCTTCTTTGTTTATCTTCTAGTTTTTGTGCCATATGCTGGCATCCAAGTATTGTGGTGGGAGTAAACAAACTCATCTCCTCTGCTATACTCCATTTCAATCCACTTAAGTACCTTTCCACCTTGATGCTCTCCTCTTCCTTGACTTTGGATCTTAAGCTAAATTTATGAAATTCTTCAGTATAGGTGGCCACATCCATCTCGTTCTATCTAAGGTTCAATCTTCTTCTATGTTGTTGAATCTCATAGTCTGCAGGTAAGTATGTTTCCCTTACCTTATTCACCATAGCCTTCTAATTGGAAATAGGATTCTTCCCCTCTTTCTCCCTTTCTTCTTGTAGGTAGTTCCACCAAGTTAAGGCTTGGCCTCTAAATCTTGCTTTGGCCACTTTGACCTTTTGTGCCTCAGAGATCCCTTCACACTCGTAGTGATTCTCCATACCCTCTATCCATTGCATTACAAGCTCGATGTCCATCCTACCAGTAAGAAGTGGAACACCTTCAAGTTATTTGCTAGTGATGGCCTTTAGTGCCTTTAGGAACTACTCATCCTGAGTAGGAGGATTAGGTGTAGGCACTTCATCATCAATAGTACCCATTTTTCCTTAGCATCCTACTCCTCCATTCTATCTTTCACTTTATCTTCCTTTTCTTGGACATCATCCAAGAGTTGTTCCATCTGATACAATCTTTCTTGTAGGAGTCTATTGGCTTCTTCCTGATCTTCCACCTTCTTAGCAAGCTCTACATTAGTCACCATATGATTCTTGTGAGATGATCCAACTAATTCCTCTGGAGGTTGAAACATTCACTCTCCAATAATCCACTTCCCATGCCTTAATAGGCTTTGATACCAATCTGATGGGGAGATTGGGATAGACTAAGCTAGTCTATGCTCCCTAATCCTTGTCTTGGATCCCAACATGCTCTTCAAATACACTATGTTCTATAGGACTCCTATTTCACTCTAGGATCCCATGACCTAGCCCAATCTATCCACCAAGTATAGCTATCTTTCTTCCTAGCTTATTTGCACTCCTCCTGACTCCATTCCCTTTCATAGACCTATAAGGGCTCCTTATCTTGATCATCTTCTTAGGCTCTGACAAGTGGTAGGAATGTATTCTAAGGTGTTTTCACATCCAACTAAGTGACTTCAAGGTATTAGAATTTTTTTCTCCTTTAACGATTTCACACTTTCTTCCCAAAATAGGGCTACTAGAAAAGAGCCCCAATTAGGCCTCCTCTCCAGGTTTATAGGACTTTTGGCCCATTTCCTTCACATAACCAAGGCTATTCTTCCACAAAGACCTCTATTAAAATTTTCAACCCTTGAAAATTTTTAGGGTTCTAGGGCTCCAACTATCCGTACAATGCCTCAACCAGAAATGAGGGTTTCTAGGGCTTTTTGGATTTACTTGAGTCATAGGGCTAGTTTGATTGCACAAATACCTCATATGGATTGAAAAAAATCTCTCCTTCACATCAATGAGTCTTTGGTAATCCCTCTTGAACTCCTCCAAAGGGATAGTCTTGAAACTTCATTCCTTGTCCTCTAGAGCTCCTTCACTGCTGACCACACCTAGCCGAGCACTGCTTAGTCTCGCCTAGGGCTTGGTTCCATAATTGCTTGCACTTAGTCCCCTGGGCCTTGCTTGCATATTTTTATAGGTTAGGGTCTGAACTACCATATCCCAAAGACCCATGGTGTTTCCACAGTGGGAATAGGAGTTGTAGGCCCTACATTACAAACCCCTTCAAACTAGACAAGAGACTGGCAACTACAAAACAAATACAAAAATACACACTAGAAAACAAAGCAGCTACTCTAAGCACACACAAATGAAATATTATACAATGATACAAATTTACAATGCCAAAGATTTCATAAAATTTCCATTAACTCATTCCAATCATGTTATTAGCACTGACTGGCACACACTTTCACAGTCATAGTCTGGTTCTTTCATACAGAAGCCATACACAATGATTTCCAACCCTTGAGTTAGGGTTTTTCATGTCAAATATAGTCTCCTCCTTGGGGTTAGAGCTTGGTTAGGGCTTAGAGCCACCTTGGTAAGGTTTAGTCCTTCATTAGGAAAAGTTTCTAGCAACTTTGTGAGCAACTTTTTCTTGCTCGAGCAACTTTTTCTCACTTAATCTCCTAAGACCATTCTAAGGTCTATTACAGGGCACACATGTGTTAAAACTTCCCAAACCCCTATTTTAAGACTTTGACCTCTCTAAACTAGAAGTGACCTCAGGATGACATCATGGCATGAGTCACTATACAATCAAGATGGAAGAATAAACTATGACACTAAGACCACAACTAGGCCTACACACAGTAGTGAGCTTAAAAACTCTTATTATACTTACAAGCCTTCATTAGGCTAATAGGCACAACAAAATTGGTGATGATGGGAGCCCTTAGAAGGGTGATCCTACACCAGTACATGGCTATGCAAATACCTAACAAGAAGGAATGGTTTACCAAATTTTTAAGACTACCAATCAGAAAGGAAGATTATACACTACTCCCATTTGGTAGTGGCAACAAATATCAAATTGGAAAGATACAAAGGGAGACCTGCTAATAAAATATTATGGACACTTTCAATGGAAGAGCATGAGGCAATCGTAGATGCATTGAAAAAAAGAGAGGATGTTGATGGTACATTAGGTTGAATCAAATTTATACATGTAAGTTTTTGTTCAATTGTCATATTAACTTTAAAATTAAAATTAACTTTAAATGAACTTGAGTACATAAATTCTAACATTTCAACATGTTTATTTTTATGATGTAGGATGTTGGGAAGAACATAGATGCATTGCAGAAAAGAGAGGATGTTGATGGTACATTAGGTTGAATCAAATTTATACATGTAAGTTTTTGTTCAATTGTCATATTAACTTTAAAATTAAAATTAACTTTAAATGAACTCAAGTACATAAATTCTAACATTTCAACATGTTTATTTTTATGATGTAGGATGTCGAGAAGAACATAAATACATTGCAGAAAAGAGAGGATGTTGATGGTACATTAGGTTGAATCAAATTTATACATGTAAGTTTTTGTTCAATTGTCATATTAACTTTAAAATTAAAATTAACTTTAAATGAACTCGAGTACACATAGATTCTAACATTTCAACATGTTTATTTTTATGATGCAGGATGTCAGGAAGAACATAGATGCATTGCAAAAAAGAGAGGATATTGATGGTACATTAGGTTGAATCAAATTTATACATGTAATTTTTTGTTCAATTGTCATATTTGTATATGTTTTCTACACGTCTTCTTTGAAGTGTCATAATTTATAATTTAGAGATATAGATTTGAAATTAAAACTAAAATTAACTTTAAATGAACTTTTATAAATTCTAACATTTCAACATGTTTATTTTTATGATGCAAGATGTCTGGAAGAACATAGACATGAACTATTTATGTAGTACAATGCACTCTTGTATTCATACAATTTTGGCTTTATAATAAATAAGTTCACATCAACTCACTTTTATACATCAAATTTTGTTTTAAATATTTAAGTTAAATTCATAACTTTGTATTCACCTAATTTTGTTGTAAATATTAAACTCTGCACATTGGTCAAATTATGTTCACTTAATAGATCTCATTGTTTAATAGTTATTAAGTTTGTAACATCGATATTATTCTTGTCAATTACATGTATTAATAGATGTCATTGTTAGATCTAGATGATTTTTTTTATAGTTAATCAAAGTGTTCATATTACTTGTAACATGTATCTAGATATTGTACTTAGATCAATTACACATGAATTAATAGATCTCATTGTTAGATAGATGGTTTTTTTTTAGGATAAATTGATAAATTTAATTACAATTGATATTAAAGATTATTTATTTTCCATAAGCTCATATATATAAATAACAACTCATGATTAAGATAAATAACATAACAAGTCCTGAATTAATTTACATGTATCATAATGTCCATCATATCAGCTCATGATATATACATACAATCACAAAAGAAAGTCCTACTTTAAAAACAAGTTCAAGTACAATATATGATAACAAGTGGACTAGTATATAATGCAAGTCCTACTCTAACAAAAAGTAAAAATAATATGAACAAGTCCAAACAAGTCCAAATAGTCATCATAAAACAAGTCCAAATAGTCATAAAAAATAATATGAACAAGTCCAAATAGTCGTCATAAAACAAGTCCAAATAGTCATCAAAATAATATGAACAAGTCCAAATAGTCATCATAAAACAAGTCCAAATAGTCCAAATAGTCATCATAATCTAACTCTACTCATCTAGCTAATCTACAGTCCTCTTCACTCCACATGAAGAGGACTGCGATGCATCAACATGCTTTGTCTAGTCGTGAGTACCCTCATCCTGCTCTGTCTGGTCTTGAGTACCCTCATCCTGCTCTGTCTGGTCTCGACTACCCTCATCCTCAACTACATGAAAAGTGGATGAAGCCAAGTCTTGTAAAAACATTTAAAGTAAAAATTAAAAATTACTTAAATTAATCATCTAAGATCTAGATACACACAGGACATTGAAAAATTACTTAAATTAATCATCACCTCAAAGGATAGTGTTGATGGCTTCATTTGGATTAATCGAGTAGCCATGCCAAGACTTATGGTGGTGTCGACTTGAACAACATATATAAAGCATGAATCAAACTTATAGTACATATATACATAAATTATAAAGTATATATAACTTGATTATATATTTATGGAATACAAACATGTGTACATTAACTGTGTGTGACACGTAGCTAATGTAACCGATGAGTTAGGACGTAAATGTGATTTTGCAACATGAGACAATCCAAAAGCCTACAATTACAAAAAAAAAAGTGTGAATCAAAGTTGTACATAAATTAGTAAGATACAAATACTTAAAATTAATAAATGAAAAACATACTACAGGTATATGCGGTTGACTCTCGGTGACTGGTGGGGCATAGAATGAAGGACTGCCAATCTCAGTGGTACATGAGAGACCCTACAAAATCACAAAAATATGTCAAACACATTATCAATTAAAGTTTATTTTGTTTAAAGTTTAAATGTATCAAGATCAAAGTGCATACCGTGAATGGAGCACTGAGATGTCAAGGTGTAGATGTCATATGATGATGGCTAATGAATGTTGGAGGGTCAAGCCTCCTCTATTCACCAAAAAATCCACATGTTATGGCTCATAATTGTATAAATAAGAAATTTAATATTGCACTATATAAATTATAATTAAATTTACCTATGCGGGATGATCATCGTTTGCATTGAGTAAATCAACAAATGAAGGGATATCATCTCTAGCAACACCATGTGCACTACCATCATCATTATCATATCCACCATGTGCGCCACCATCATCATCACCATATCCACCATGGGAAGCATGGGCAGCATTTGGATCAGACTGGGGACCTGTACATAGACCCTCATAACTCATGCAAACATGTGCTATGCTAGCGGTAGCCCTTGCCTCAGTCAAGTGCTATAACAAATTGCTCGTAAGGGTACTCAAAGAACCAAGAGATGACTACATTGCTCAATGATGGATAGTTGCAGGAACTACAAGAGAAGGAAGAGGAAAAAGAGGCTCATTGCACACACGATTTCTAGTTTTTTCACTCAATTTGGCCACTGGCCTATCCTGTGGCATGCCCCATGTTGGATATTTTCCTTGCAGGACCAAACTTGAATCAAATAGTTGGGCTTAGATCTTAGTTAGGCACTCAAGTTTGACAAGGAAATAGTCCAATTGATGAGGATAGAGAACATGCTCCTTCTTCTTTGAGCTCCACAATCACTTAGGTGGGTATTGCCTTATCTACACACTCAAGACACCTCATGATAGACCATAGGCCTGTACATAGATTACTGTGGAATAGTCTTCAAACCCCTTTAGGTATCCTGTAACCCATTAAAGCCAATCCTTATGCAACAACCCTACTTTCATAGAATGAATCTAAAGACTAGAAAGAAACTCTGAATACTACCAACATAAAAGGGAAAGGGTGGAAATGAATGATTTAATGATTTTAAATGGATTAAAGGGAACCCTGAGATACCCTAAGTCTCTCATAGACCAGTGCCTTATCCAATGGGCCACATAGTCAAATACCCTACTGCAAGAGATAGCTATGAAACAAGAAGACAATGTACTCAATGTGTTGATGCCTAACATCAATCACACACCATAACCAAACCTCAACTTAGCACCCATCTATGTATTTAAGTATGTTATTATCCACTCAAAGGATTTTAACCCTCCCCTTAGAAGAGATCTATAAACAAATAATATATTTACCAGCATCCACTGGAAGACAAGCATGAAATATCTTTGACACCTCAGCTCATACATACATAAACACTAACCCTGAACTAGTTATCTCTGCAAAGACAACTCCACTTGCAAATTCATAGGCAATGCAAACAAACAAATCAAACACCCTTGATTTATGATTAATGATTTAGAATTCAAATGGAGATAGCTTGGTAACAGTAAGAGTATATCAAATCCTCATACATAAGACAATTATGTTACAATATGCATTATATTCCCTAAACCAACAAAGGAAAGAAGAACACCCTATATGTAGAGGAAAGGAAATATCTACAGGAAAAGGACCCTTCCTGGAACTGACCAAATTTAGAACCCCTCCTAATGATCATGAAAATCCTTTTATAGGAACAAGGATCGCAACAAGCTACCGATCATTAGGGCAAAATTTAAGTCTACAACCACCTAGTACAACAAGAAATGAAAGAATACAGAGAAGCCTAGAAAGCCAGGAAAATCAGATGAAATCTGATGTACAATTTTATTGGTTTCTTCACTATAGGCTAACTGCGATGCAAAGATACTACCTTCTTGTTGTAGGAGAAACAAAATTTGATGCTAGGGCCAACTTG
Source organism: Chamaecyparis obtusa (assembly GCA_027943335.1). Taxonomy (NCBI): domain Eukaryota; kingdom Viridiplantae; phylum Streptophyta; class Pinopsida; order Cupressales; family Cupressaceae; genus Chamaecyparis; species Chamaecyparis obtusa. Next base: position 112,943 of record BSBK01000293.1, on the reverse strand, counting down.
GAAAACTTCACATGTACAAAACATGGAGATCACTGACACACCAAAACCCTGGCCACTTGTAGGGAAAAATAAATCAGTGCATTTAAACTAGTGCGACACCCCAGGCAAGAAAATTTGATCTACACAGTCACACAGATCCTCACCATCAACCTCACAACTGCTACTGTCCTATAAAAATCAATTCTGAGCTACCACACTCATCACAAATAGCTTACTGTGAAAACACCGGCAAGAAACCCTGTAATCATATTTGAATTTGGGTGCCAATGGCTAATCGGTCAACTTTAGAATACAGTCATCGATTCATTCTTTTCTGGAAAATCGGGCAGCCCATACAGGAATCCTGGTTGACATTTATGCTTGGTCACATGATCGCAAGACACCCTACTAACCCTTGCAATCATGTGACTGCAATCACTTAGCCGCACAACTGTGATCACAAAACCACTTAGAAGTTTGAATTTGAAACGCAATGGTCATCGTCAAGGTGCCAGCAATCTATCAACGGTCAACATTTGAACTGAGATTAATTTTATATCACCACCATTTGATTCGTTTACTTTTCTTAGGCCGACGCGCTTTATATTTATTTGAACAAAATTGATGGTCATCATTACACAATGATGCTAAAAGTCGAGCATCTCACCTCAGTAGTATAGCGACAACCACACAATCTTCATAGACTTGCAGACACTCTACTTCCTTTAAAAACTGCGGCCCCACTGACAACATCTAGCTCGGCACCCCACTGACCAATGAGAAACAACCACATCACCACCTCCCAACAGGACCACCAAATAACTATAAATAGACCCCAGCACATGTGGCACCATTGTCACATGATCGCAAGATAGAAACATGGCCCTTACGATCACGTGACAAGGCAACAAGACTGCCACCTCATCCTCCCAGTCTGACAGCGGGACCACAACACTTCCAATTTCTACATAGTCAACTCTAACATTTGTCCATTGTACACTGACATAACCAATGAAACACTGTCATGGAGGCTGGACCTGACAAACGACCCCACCAAGCAATTTACCTTCATACCACATCAATGACTCTCGCTAAAGCACGGAGATAAAAAGCTTGCATCTTTTCCTCATGGTATAGCGATAACCACCAATCTTTGTCACCTGTTAAACATCTGTCAGACCCCAGCTAATGGGCCCATTGGGACAGGTGTCAATCGGTCACATGGTTGCATGTCATAAATTCCTAACATGCAATCATGTGACAACCAATGAAAACATGCACCTTCGCTTCCTTTCTGACATTGGGACCATCACCGAAGAAATGCCTAAAACAAATAAGATCAATGGCAGGCGCAAAAGCTCATGAGCATGGAATATTCCTTATGCTCATATGCTGACCGTCAATCTCCTCCCTCTATTGCTTGAAGAATCTGGCCCCACCAACCATCGCACTTGCGCACTTAAGACCGACAAACAAGGAGTACCGGCAAAAGGGAAGAAATGCGAGGTCAAAAACACATAGGGTTTTCAGTGAAAGATCAAAAACACATAGGGTATTCATGCAGGCCAAATAGAAAACATCATAGGTTTCCGACACTAGGTAGATTCTGAGACTATTTCCTGCAGACCATAAAACCTTAATAACTCCCTGTGTTTTTCAATTTAGCTTATGCGATCTGAACTAGAGCAAGGTGACACAATAAAGAGCACATAACTAAGGGTGCACACCATAAAACCAAGTGGATCTACTTCGCAAGACAAAACTATGTTTGCAGGCTGGGTAGAGACAACATTACTAAACTTGCAGGGAAAAAGGCCATTTTCATTGGATTTTTGCATTGACAGGAAAATTGCCTAATAGTGGCTCTTTCTAGGGATGCATGCCTCTTGTAGGCATGGCAAGGATTCAGATCTCTGGGAGAAGTAGACCACCCACAAAACAAAAATAAGAGACCTCAAAAACTAGCAACTGAACCAGGAAATCAGAAGGAAAACACACAACAGGAAAGGAAAGATATTTACAAAATTTACAAGTATGTACAACCAGGCTCAAGGCCCCAAAAGAAAACTAGTGACCCTCCTGAATCAAAAATCTGATTTTCATCCACATACGTGACCCACCACCTAAAAATTTTATGATCATCCTGCTGCGAATGTATGTGATTAACCATGGGCTAAAGAATGAAAATATAATGATCATTACCCACGTTTTTCTAGTCATGACTGTTACATTTATGTTCAAACTCCAAGAAGTAGGGAACATAATCTATTTCTTCCTGATGACTGGAAAAAATGAAAAATTCATCTAGTGATGCATCAGAAAATAAAACATACTGAGCATCATACATTACAATACAGTTACCTAGTTGAGATGGACTTGGATCCTCAAATTTACCTTCATGCATTGCTTCAGCCACTAAGCAACCTAGTTCACCAATGACATCTTCATGAACTGGATCATGAACCAAGTGAAGGTCTTCATCAAAACTTTGGTGACAGGGGAGCATTGCATCATCATTATTTTCACCAAAAGAAATTCTGTCCCAACTATTGAAGACTAAATCCTCAACACTGTCACACTCAGTATCATATTTAGCAAAAATAGGAAAGGGGCTTGAACAAGAAATTTGTTCATCACTGTAATCTTGATGACAGGAAAACACACTATCATGTCCTTCTACTTCTCTTTTTGTAAAGTCACTACCAGAGGGGGAACCTAATATAAACGGATCTTCATGGTCACTTTGAACACTAGCCTCATTATCAGTGTCAAAGTGTATATCACAGGGGAGCTACAAATCAAAGTCCACACAAGGTGCATACCTTTGGAACTGTTTAGCCAAGAGTGCTAAAATCACTTCACTGCTCAATGTACTTTGGGCTTCATTTTCCTCTTCATCAGCTACATCCCTGCCATTGCAAACATCATTCTTATCCAAAACAAGAATGGAGACATCTAGCCTTAGATCATCTTGTATGAAGCAATCAATGCAGGATCATCATCTGTATCATAACCATTCTCTTGCCTCTCACACAAAACATCATCAAACCGGGACAAGAAGAAAGAATCCTAATGTTGAAAAGAAGAAAAATCTACAGACAGGATGGAAATGTTGTCAACCTCAGATTCACCTTCAATAGCCTCATATGCACTGTCCTTAGTATCAACTTTATAGTTCACACTTTCTGCATATTGAGACTCAACATCAGAAACAATAACCTCCTCATGATCACCATAAGGAACCACCAGTCTTCTCAATCTTCTATCCTCCTCCAACTGCCAGATGTCAATTTTTCTCTTTACAATCTTAATCTTGAGAGCAACAACCTCATCAAAATGTTCAATAAACTTAGCTCTCAACACAACCCAAGAAGGGATTGAACATGAAGGCAAGGACAAGAACCACCTCCTTGCACTATCAGAAAATGTATGCACAAAAAGCCTCATAGCAACATCTTCATGTTCGATATCCATATCTCTAAAAAGATCCATAACATCATCAACATGCTGGCTTGCAGAAACAAATCCATCAGCCATGAATCTAGGCAAGCACTCCCCATCCTCAGCAGAGAACTCATTAGGGGCACCTTCAATGCCATCAAAACAAAATGGCCTATATTCCTCCATGAGGAACCACCCACTAACTACCATCCCTTTACAATAGTGCTGGACACCTAATAGGGAAACATTTTCAACAAGAGAATACCTGGAATTTTGTAGTCAAAACTTTGTTGACTGAAAGGTAGGGCAAATCTAGAGCTCACCTAGAAGCTCCATTAGATTCTTTGTAGTGTAGAGTCGCCACCTCCTTGAAGAGGAAAATATATCACTTTTCTTGAATCTTCTTCCAATCAACACCAAAACAAAACTAGGATTTGCACTATTTATCGGGGAGTGCTCTGATCAAACAGAGACTTTAGATTCACCACTCAACACGTAGTGAGAAGATATTACAAGTGTATTTTTTCTATCAGACTCTATATTAGACTCTCCCCAGTAGAGTCACCAATTTTTTGGATCTTTTCCTTGCAGGACCAAACTTGAATCAAATAGTTGGGCTTAGGTCTCGGTTAGGCACTCAAGTTTGACAAGGAAATAGTCCAATTGATGAGGATAGAGAACATCCTCCTTCTTCTTTGAGCTCCACAATCACTCAGGTAGGTATTGCCTTATCTGCACACTCAAGACACCTCATGATAGACCATAGGCCTTTACATAGATTACTGTAGAATAGTCTTCAAACCCCTTTAGGTATCCTGTACCCCAATAAAGCCAATCCTTATGGAACAACCCTACTTGCATAAAATGAATCTAAAGACTAGAAAGAAACTCCTAATACTACCAACATAAAAGGGAAAGGGTGGGACTAAATGATTTAATGATTTTAAATGGATTGAAGGATACCCTAAGTCTCTCATAGACCAGTGCCTTATCCAATGGGCCACAGAGTCAAATACCCTACTGCAAGAGATAGCTATGAAGCAAGAAGACAATGTACTCAATGTGTTGATGCCTAACATCAATCACACACCATAACCAAAACTCAACTTAGCACCCACCTATGTATTTAAGTATGTTATTATCCACTCAAAGGATTTTAACCCTCCCCTTAGAAGAGACCTATAAATAGATAATACATTTACCAGCATCCACTGGAAACAAGCATGAAATATCTTTGACACCTCATCTCATACATACATAAACACTTACCTTGAACCAGTTATCTCTGCAAAGAAAACTCCACTTGCAAACTCATAGGCAATGCAAACAGACAAATCAAACACCTTTGATGTATGATTAATGATTTAGAATTCAAACGAAGATAGCTTGGTAACAATAAGAGTATATCAAATCCTCATACATAAGACAAATCTGTTACAATATGCATTATATTCCCTCAACCAACAAAGGAAAGAAGAACACCCTATATGCAGAGAAAATGAAATATCTACAAGAAAAGGACCCTTCCTGGAACTGACCAAATTCAGAAACCCTCCTAATGATCATGAAAATCCTTTTATAGAAACAAGGATTGCAACAAGCTACCGATCATTAGGGAAAAATTTAAGTCTGCAACCACCTAGTACAACAAGAAATGAAAGAATACAGAGAAGCCTAGAAACCCAAGAAAATCAGATCAAATCCGATGTACAATTTTATTGGTTTCTTCACTATAGGCTAACTGCGATGCAAAGATATTGCCTTCTTGTTGTAGGAGAAACAAAATTGGATGCCACGACCAACTTGGAAAACTTTGCACGTACAAAACATGGAGATCATTGACACACCAAAACCCTGGCCGCCTATAGGGAAAAAAAAATCAGTGCATTTAAACCAGTGCAACACCCCAGGCAAGAGAATCTAATCTGTGTAGCCACACAGATCCTCACCATCAACCTCGCAACTGCTACTATCCTGCAAAAATAATTTTTGAGCTACCACACTCATCACAAACAGCTCACTATGAAAACACTGGCAGGAAACCCTACAATCATATTTGAATTTGGGTGCCAACGGCTAATCGATCAACTTTAGAATACAGCCATTGATTCATTCTTTTCTGACAAATCGGGCGACCCATACAGGAATCCTAGTTTACATTTATGCCTAGTCGCATGATTGCAAGACACCCTACTCACCCTTGCGATCATGCGACTGCAATCACTTAGTCGTGCAACTGCGATCACAAACCTACTCAGAAGTTTGAATTTGAAATGCAACAGTCATCCTTAGGGCACCAACAATCTATCAACGGTCAACATTTGAACTGAGATTAATTTTATATCACCACCATTTGATTCGTTTACTTTTCTCAGGCCGGCACGCTTTATATTTCTTTGAACAAAATCAATGGTCATTGTTACACCGTGATGCTAAAAGTCGAGCATCTCACCTTAGCAGTATAGTGACAACCACATGATCTTCACAGACTTGTAGACGCTCTACTTCCTTTGAAAATTACGGCCCCACTAACAACATCTAGCTTGGTGCCCCACTGACCAATGAGAAACAACCATGTCACCACCTCCCAACGGGACCACCAAACAACTACAAATGGGCCCCAACACATGTGGCACCATTGTCGCATGATCACAAGACAAAAAGATGGTGCTTGCGATCACGCGACAAGGCAACAAGACTACCACCTCATCCTCCCAGTCTGACAACAGGACCACAACACTTCCAATTTCTATGTAGTCAACTCTAACATCCCTCCATTATGCATTGACATAACCAAAGAAACACCACCACGGAGGCCAGACCTGACAAATGACCCCACCGAGCAATTTACCTTCATATCGCATCAACAGCTCTCGCTAAAGCGCAGAGATAAAAAGCTTGCATCTTTTCCTCACGGTATAGTGACAACCACTAATCTTTGTCACCTGTTAAACATCTGTCAGACCCCAGCTGATGGGCCCACTGGGATAGGTGTCAACCGGTCACATGGTCACATGTCAGAAATTCTTGACATGCGATCATGCGACAACCAATGAAAACACGCACCTTCTCTTCCTTTCTGACATCGGGACCACCACCGAAGAAACACCTAAAACAAACAAGATCAATGGCAGGTGCAAAAGCTCATGAGCATGGAATATTCCTTATGCTCATATGCTGACCATTGATCTCCTCCCTCTACTGCTTGAAGAATCCAGCCCCACCAACCATCGTACTTGCATATTTAAGACCGACGAACAAGGAGTGCCAGCAAAAGGGAAGAAATGCGAGGTAAAAAACACATAGGGTTTTTGGCAAAAGATAAAAAAACATAGAGGGTATTCATGAGGACCAAATAAAAAACATCGTAGGTTTTTGACACTAGGCAGATTCTGAGACTATTTCTTGTAGACCATAAAACCTTAATAACTCCCTGGGTTTTGCAATTTACCTTATGTGATCTGAATTGGAGCAAGGTGACACAATAAAGAGCACAGGGCTAAGGGCACACACCATAAAACCAAGCGGATCTACTTCGCAAGACAAAACTGTGACTGTAGGCCGAGCAGAGACAACATTACTAAACTTGCAGGGAAAATGCCATTTTCATTAGATTTTTGCATTGACAGGAAAATGGCCTAACACCCCGACCAATCCCCTAGAATGATTTCATGTCAAAATAATTGGGTTTCCTACCCAATACAAATTCAGCCCATAATTTTTTCAAAAAATAAAGCGGGACCTTATGATTAGCGTGTGGTGGATTGTCAAATACCATCCACCACCACTCCCAAAAAGCTTTGCCATACTGGGTTGTCTACACCATCTAATGGGAATACGTGGCTTCTTGCCAAGTATCTGCTCACCCATTGTAGGGTTATAAAAAAGCGTGCCAAATCAGCTTTTATAATTTTTAAATCATTAACCTCTTTATAAGAGAGGTTGTCAGCATAATATGCATGCATACTCTCCCTCCATGACTTGAAACTATCAATCTATGAGTCTAATGTGTGTACATAATCTACTATGCCTTGCATGCTATCTGCAAGGTGTAGTAGCTAGGCCGATGGATAGGGATCATTTCTAATAATATTTATATCTCTCATGATCGCCTCTACATTTCTCCTAATATTATCCCTCAACTCTCTAGGTGGAGGTGGAGGTGGAGGTGGAGGTGGTTCATGCTGACCTATAAGCTCATCAATATGAAAATCATCCATATTGCCAATCTGCGTACATATAAAAACATGATAATTTAAAATTAACATACTGTAAATTATATTTTACCTTACAAAGAATGACTTGAATGATTAAAACTTAAAAGAGAGAAAGAGAGAGAGAGAGAGAGAGAGAGAGAGAGAGAGAGAGAGAGAGAAAAAGAAAGGAGAGACAAAGAGGAGAGAGAGGAGGGAGAGAGAGAGGAAAGAGAAAGAGGAGAGAGAGAGAGAAGAGAGAGAGGGTTTCTAGATTTATGTTTTCCAATTTTCTAAGTTTACGGTTTCCTAATTTAATTTTCTATAGGTTTATGTTTTTATTTTCTAAGACTAGGGTTTCCTAGTTTAATTTTGTATAGGTTTATGTTTTTGTTTTCTAAGACTAGGGTTTCCTACTTTTATTTTGTATCCCTGTTTATGTTTTTGTTTTACTACCTAGGGTTTTGGTTTTTACGTAGATATGCTAATTTACAAAGTAAATTAAAATTTAAAAGAACTACTTGAAAAATAAAATACAATTAAATTTATACAATAATTTTGAAAACAACAAATTAAACTACGTTTTTTAATTAAAAAAAATTGAAAGTACAAATTTTAATTACAAAAATTTAAAATAATAATAAAAAATAATAGTACGTACCTGGAACATGAAAAAAATGGTAGATGGGGTCAGCAGGGGAAGCTAAATCGGGCACCTGAGCTCTGTTGAATGTGATCCCATTTTCTGAAGGTGAAAATGAGAGGAAATCGGTAAAAAAAAATAAAATAGAATTTTGAAATCGGCACCCGATTTCTACAAAACGGGTGCCCAATATGTAAGAATCAAGTGCCTGTTTCAGTTTGGGTGCCTGATCCGAAATAGGTGCTTGTTTTTGAAATGGGTGCCCATTTTGGAAAATGGGTCGAGCTCCTAGACCTAAATGGGCGTCCGACTTTTAAGAATTAGGCGCTCGTTTTATTTTACAACTTTTCCACCCCACAGACTTCCGCGGAATTGTGACCCAACTCCAAACACCCACCCTCTATGAAAATTAATTACAATGTTTTAGGCTCCTAGCCAAGGTATATCACTACATATAATTTAACTTGATTTATAAGGAACACAACCTTAGGGAAAGATTTAATGTACTTAAACACACTGAAGAACACTTCTTAAGGGTAAGATGTAGTATTCTTTTAATTATAACGAATTATATTTTTTAGCTAAACTGAAACACATCCTCTACAATGATGATTATGGTTCAATTTTCTTAATATTTGAAACTAACTTGGATATGATATTTGCATTCACACCTCAAACCATGGACAAAAAAATATCAAACTCATATAATGAACCAAATGATCTCAACCATTATACATCATCTGCAACAAATAATAAGATCAACTAGGTTAGCCTAATTAGATGTAACATGTAGACCATAAATAGTCATCCCAAAATAATTTATCTAATGAATTGCAAAAGGGAAATAAGGATGTGAAGAATCACACAATGTAATTAAATCTTCTTAACAAACCCATACCATTTCCTTCAACTCCACATACTACTGCACAAAACCAAACAACTCTAGTTGGCTCTAGAATATAGAACCAATAATACAAACTAATAAAATAAATTAAAACATGATGCATACCTCCAAAATAGTTGTAGATAAACAATATAGAATGTCTTGATATAAAACAAGCTTGTTTGAAAACAAAAATGTAAAATATTCAAAGATAATGGAATGGAAAGTGTTCCATAAATTAGTTACACTACCATTATAAATATTGTCACTTAGAACATCACAAAATTCTATGTAAAATTAAAATTAGAACATGAAACCTAATATATAAATCCCTTTTTCATCCATGAACATCATATATGACTTATAACCCAAGATGAAAAAATTTATAACAATAAATACCACAATACTAATGCTTTATATGTATCATACTATTGACTATAATAGTCATATTTGGCCAAATTCTAATGTGGGAATATGAAAAATACTACACTACTCTAGGATAGACATGAATCATTTGAATATCATCTTTAATCAATACCATAAATATTCATACATCAATAGAAATTCTTATACAATATTCTAATAAATCGTCACTTTGAAAATAGAAGGAACACAATTGAACATGTACATATAGACCTTACTTGAAATTAATTACAATGAGTTAAATGACATTAATGAAAACTGAAATACATATTTGCAATAATTTCCACCTTTTTCATTGATGCAATCACTGGTACTATCTCCACAATCACTCCACCTTGACATCAAATACAAAGGAAATCCTTACATTACTATACAAAGTGTGCATTACATAATTTACTCTTCATTACTCCCCCTAACTCAAAACCTCATACCTACACCACTCAATAATGTGTGCAATGCTTCTCCATAATACTCCACTCGTATAAAGTCTCTCCTCCTGAATACATCAATGCCTCCTTAAGTTATTATCAATAGATTGTGGTTTAGAAACTAAAATTCACTTTTTATGCACAAAACAAAATTGTCTTAATAGAAAAATTTAGGAAAATCACATTTTAGGGGAATTATGCCCCAATGAATTAATTTATACTATGCCTATGTTATCTCTAACTCATCTCACACTGAGGCAAAAATGGCACATTATGACTCTATCTTCATGAGAATATTCTCTTCCTATTTTATGTTGTTTGGATCAAATAAACTTCATATCGATAACCTATGTACTTTAAAGGTGCAACACACTTCAAGATAATGAGAATCATTCTAGAAAAAGGTATAATATTATTATTCAACATTCTTTACTTAAGTTTCAAGGTTTATTTAGACATTATTGTTGTGGGGATGATTTAATTATCCTAGGGCATGAATAAGAAAAGTCCTTATACAAAAAAAAACCATTTTTTTCTTATTATTACGCATAGGTCTTTTGATCTAAGAGAATTTTTTGTAGATCTAATGAGTGTGGACTAAGATAGGAGAACTAGATCTTGATATAACTTTGATGGTATCAATTGTTGACATAGTCAATAACTACCAGAATAGTCTATCACATTTTATATAAAATAACTAGAATATTTATCACTTTCTCAATCTTAGTCCATACAAGTTTAATATGCATATAGACTCAGCTAGTCCAAGTCAAAAAATCATCGAGTACTTGCAGTGAATCTATTCTTTCAACTTGTACCATTGTGGCTACAACTTCATTCATGATTTCCTTGGTGAGCATTTAGACTTGTGATTTTTGTGGGTGCCTGGAAAGTTTTTATGCTATGCAATATATTAATACTTACATAGGTTAGAAAAGTGTAGAAATCTCTACTCAAAGAGGGAGAAGCGGAGGCATGTCTTTTGACTTTCTTTTCAATATTTTTGGGAAGTGTTTCAACACACAATTTTTGTGGGTACTTTTTATACTGTGCAAGAGTTTATTTTTGTTCAGTGAGAAAGTGATTTTTTAATGGAATTATGAGATGTTTGAATGGGGCACCATCAATTTTTAGTAAAACTCAAGAAATAAGTTTATAATTTTGAAACACATCTATATGGACATTGTCTCATCACTCACCAAATTCTAACCATTGACATATTTGAATTCAATCCCATTTTGGCTAGACCATGGAACCTAGCACAATAGTATAGGGGGTCTATGGTGCCTAAAACTATAGTCCACTAGGAATAGGGCACTAGGTGCATTAGTCCAATCATAGTGGGATAGAAATAGGTTGAGTGAGCTAGAAAGGTGTTATATACCTATAAACTCATGCAATGTGTTGAGTAAGATCAATTAGATTCAAGGGAATAGAATTAAGAGCTCACTAAAATTAGACCTAAGTAAGAATGGGATTATATGAGGATACAATTGCAACACATTAAATGATAATGATAAAGGTTACTCCCCTTACTAATCCAAAAACATAAAACAATAGGGAAAAAAATAGAAAAATGAAAGAGCTAAGTAATTGCAAGAACATAAACACTTCCTTTCTATTATCTTCAATGAAATGACATTACAATATTTATAAATATAATATGCTACAACTAAATGGGCATTTCCATTACAATAATTGGCAAGATAGAACCCTAATTTACTCTTCTCAAACTGAGCCACAAACCCACCTACATCCCCGTACATGTAGCACTAATTATAACCTGCTTAGAATATTCTAGAAAGTGAAATTTTCCCATTTTAGCACCTAGGGGTTCGATTTCCAGCCTTAAGTTATTTTTCTCTCTTCCTTTTGTATTGTAACTGCAAAACTTCTAGAGGCCATAACTTGTGAATTGTTGATCTGATTATCTATTATCACCACTTTTTAGAAAATTATCAAAGAGATCTATGTATATTTGATGTTGAAGTTTCATATTGGGAAAGTTTTGACCTCTTCCATGGCCTCTAAGGCCTTCAAAACTGAGTTCAAATTTTTTGTAACACCCTGTTAAAACAAAAAATTTAATATCTTCAAAACTAGACTTGATCTTGCCACAAATCTTTATTGGTAGACTTATATATATCCAAAATGAAACTCTAGGGAATAAATTGGAAAAATCCATGATCAAACTACCAACTTACTAAAATAGTAAACTTTCCAAAAATAGTAACATTTCCCAAAGATAGCCCTTATTGAAAAACTAGACAAATTTTTTTTGGGGGGTGATGCAAAATTGGTCTTACACTCTGAATGCTCCTACATTAGATAAAGATTCTTATCCACCTATAAATATCTATCCTCCTTCATCTATTCAAACCTTTGTCTCTTCAAATTATGATGACACAACTTGAGCTTCAATGAGGTCTATGATCAAATTCATTTTCTCTGAAATTTATAATTGAATTATAACCTTTGTTTTGACATGATTTCTAAACAAGGCTATAGAAGAAAAGGTCTTGGTAAAATGTAACAAGGAATCAAAGTTTCTATAAAACCTTCAACCCAATATAATAGATAAGGTGGAGGATTTTACCCCTCCCTCATTCATTCTTGTACAAAATCCTAATCTTCCTCTTCCATAAGAAAAAAAGACCTATCAATGTAGATACTCGACTAAAGTTAGCAGAGAGAATCTATTAGAGACATATATGATAATAATGATATATTTCCTTTAATTAGAAATAGGTATAGCTCCATATCAAGGAATAATACTACTTATTGTCTCCATCACCATATTTATAGTACCAACTCTATTTCTAATTGTAAAGCCTTTATAAAATCTATTCAAAAAATATATGATACATGAATGATAAATGATAAATTTTAAATTTATAGTGATATATGAATGTTATGAATAAATGATTGATTTTGGAATATTGATTTTTTGTGATTAACCACATGTTATCTTGAGATACTTAGAAACAAGAACATTGAGGCATCTTATATGGCTAAAAGGATAAGTGGTATAAACCTTAAAGAGGTTCTATTTTCTTTTATAAGATGAATTATTCTTAGAACAGTTTAGAAACACATCTTATTTACTTAAATTGATGAGTTTTTAATACTATCCAAAAATAAAATTTTGATGTAGAAAGTAGGCCAACTGCATGAATGGGTGGCCAAACATATGTACTTATAGATCATTACTTGGAAATTCACTTTTTATGAAGTGTCCCTCCTTAGTCTTCTCTTATAGGTTATGCTTCTAAATATGAAGAGATAAAAAATAAGATTATAATTGAGAAGAGGATAAGACAAAAAATTTAAAAAAAAAAAGGAATTGTGGTGCCATAACTATGTTATGAATTCATCTAGTAACATAGTAAAACAAATGGAGACCCAATTTATTACCCAAACTCTTCAATTATTATTGTCATAATAAAAATTATTTTATTATTACTTATATATAATAATATTATATAATTATTAGATCTATGTATGTATTTTCATTTTTGTATATCTAAATTTTAAGTCTGAAAATCAATTCTTAATACTTTAAAAAAATTTATATTTATTAAATTAAGTAGGAAAGTGCAATAACATGTCACACATAAGAAGCAAACCATTGGAATAAAAGGTGGTTGTATAACAACAAGGGTTTCCCAAAATTAAAAAAAGAAGAAGAATACAACATAATAGTGGTGAAATAAATTGAAATTGATCATAAAGGACAAAAAAAGGCCATTGAAAATCAAAGGTGCCACCGAGTAGAGGACCCAATAGAATAATTTGAGTGTTGTGAGTAGAGAGGGATTAAATTATTTTCTTATGATCTAAATAATAGTCCATAAAGAAACATATTTTCAGAAGAGGCTAAAGGAGAAGTGCTCAAGAAATCGTCAATTGTTGTAGATAAGTTAAATAGGTGGGACATGAAAATTCAATGGAGGACCACAAATTTGGAACCATAGATAGAATATGGAAAAAAATTGGGAAAGCATTGGATGGGGCCATAGGAGATCCAAAGGAGAAGGATCAACATGAATTTCCAAAATAAGAGTCGCTTGATAAAGAAAAATATTTACCATTGATGTAGGTACAACAATAAGAGAGGGAGGCCTGAATCTGCAAAAGGCTCTAACTTAAAATACAAGTTAGTACATAAAACTCTAAGAACTGACACCATTCGATGTATTTCCACCAAGTGGAAGAATAATCTAGGTGATAATGACAAGGGAAATAAGAGGCTAGGTTCCTATACAAAAGAGAATTTGCACTAGAAAGTGATGCCTTCATATTCATGAATCTATCTCCAAGAGATCTCACCCATCATTAGCAAAATCCAAGTACGCAATTTCTAAGAAACATCCAAATCCACTAAAATCCTATAGTAGTAATTATTGGAAAAAATTCCAGGGTGACCCAATATATTACCTACAGCTTTGTTTGTAAATTTGTATTGAGGGTAGAGAAGGAGATGCCAAAACCTTACCCAATAGGGAAAACCTTAGTATATTTAACCAGAGGGTCAAGAGAGGGAAACTAGGAGCAAAGGGTAGAGCATGTGAGCCCCATTTCTAAACACCCATGGTTAGAACATCATCTCTATCTTTACTAGAGTTAAAGAGATAGTGAAAAAGCCATGACCATAAGGATAAATCTCGACTATACCTGAGAATAATAGGTTCTAGTAATCTTAAATCTAGTGTAGCTGAGGGAGTGAGAGCCACAAATAATTCAACCTACCAATAAGTGCCAACTTATCCAAATATAAAATGCAATCTAATGCCTCCTATCCAAGTATCACGTCTAGGAAAAAGGAGGCACAATGGAAACATTTTACAATTGCAACGTACCCTTTGAGGTTTAACAGACTAATTTAGTGAAGGATTTCATCAAAGGAGAGTTGATACAGGTATCTAAGATGGAAAGAGCATCTATGGCTACCAAAAATGTTTTCAAAAAATGGGATGTGGGGTTCGAGATGGAGATGTCCACCACTAGATTATAGGCAGGGGTACCACTACTCCTTGTAATCAAGGGCAAGAGACATGTATTTCAAATCAGGGAGTGGGAGGTTATGGATAAGAATCACATGTAATTCAATTACTATAAACATAATGGTTCCTTACAAGGTTAAATTTATTTTTAATAATTTTGTCAATATGTGTTCCAATAGTGACAAGAAATAAATAAAATACACTATTGATGCCTTGATACTAAAATGATTTTTATTAAATAGATGTTGACTATAGAATTTGTAAAGTATATGTAATTATTGTATATGGAAAAATTTACTAAACTAAGGTATTGTCAATTCACAATGATTCATAATTGTCATACATGGAAAAAAATTACACATGTTTTTGTATTGTAAATTTGCAAAAAATCTATAATTCTAATACATACAAGAAGTATATAATCAATATTTGATTTTGTACAAAACTTTAGGTATAGAAAAAATCTATCATATTGAGATATTCAATTTATGAATATGTGATTTTGACATTTTGAAAAAATATATCATGGATATCTATTTTTAAAGAAGAGTTTGTAATTTTCTCTATTTAGAAAAGAAGGGCAAGTTTGTAAAATCCTAGTAGGAAATTTCTAAGAAACATCCAAATCCACTAAAACCTATAGTATTAATTATTGGAAAAAAGTCTAGGGTGACCCAATATATTATTTATAGCTTTATATGTAAATTTGTATTGAGAGTAGAGAAGGAGATGCCACAACCTTACCCAATATGAAAAAACTTAGTATATTTAACTAGAGGGTCAATAGAGGGAAACTAGGAGAAAAGGGTAGAGCATGTGAGCCCCATTTCCAAACACCCATGGTTATAACATCATCTCTATCTTTAGTAGAGTTAAAGAAAATAGTGAAAAAGCCACAAACAAAAGGGTAAATCTCAACTATACTTGAGAATAATGGGTTCTAGTACTCTAAAATCTAGTGTAGCTTAGGGAGTAAGAACCACAAGTATTTCAACCTACCAATAAGTACCAACTTCTCAAAATAGAAAATGCAATCTAATGCCTCCTATCCAAGCATCACGTTTAGAAAAAAGGAGGCACAATGGAAACATTTCATAATCGCAATGTACCCTTTGAGGTTTTACAGAGTAATTTAGTGAAGGATTTCATCAAAGGAGAGTTGATAGAGGTATCTAAGATGGAAAGAGCATCAATGGCTACCAAAAAAGTTTTCACAAAATGGGATGTGGGGTTCGAGATGGAGATGTCCACCACTAGATTATAGGTAGGGGTACCACTACTCCCTGTAACCAAGGGCCAGAGACATGTATTTCATATCAGGAAGTGGGAGGTTATGGATAAGAATCACATGTAATTCAATTACTATAAACATAATGGTTCCTTACAAGGTTAAATTTATTTTTAATAATTTTGTCAATATGTGTTCCAATAGTGACAAGAAATAAAGAAAATACACTATTGATGCCTTGATACTAAAATGATTCTCATTAAATAGATGTCGACTATAGAGTTTGTAAAGCATACATAATTGTGGTATATGGAAACATTTACTAAACTGAGGTATTGTCAATTCACAATGATGCATTATTGTCATACATGGGAAAAAATTAAACACATTTTTGTATTCTAAATTTACAAAAAATCTATAATTTTGACACATAATAGAAGTATATAATTGATATTTAATTTTGTAAAAAACTTTAGGTATAGAAAAAATCTATTATATTGAGATATTCAATTTATGAATAAGTGATTTTGACATTTTCAAAAAATATATCATGTATATCTATTTTTAAAGAAAAGTTTGTAATTTTCTCTATATAGAAAAGAAGGGTAAGTTTGTAAAATCCCAGTAGGTAATTTCTAAGAAACATCCAAATCCACTAAAATAATATAGTAGTAATTATTAGAAAAAATTCTAGAATGACCCAATATATTACCTATAGCTTCGTATGTAAATATGTATTGAGAGCAGAGAAGGAGATGCCACAACCTTACCCAATAGGGAGAACCTTAGTATATTTAACCAGAGGGTCAAGAGAGGGAAACTAGGAGAAAAGGGTAGAGCATGTGAGCCCCATTTCCAAACACCCATGGTTAGAACATCATCTCTATCTTTAGTAGAGTTAAAGAAAATAGTGAAAAAGACACAAACAAAACGGTAAATCTCAACTATACCTAAGAACAATGGGTTCTAGTACTCTAAAATCTAGTGTAACTTAGGGAATGAGAGCCACAAGTAATTCAACCTACCAATAAGTACCAACTTCTCAAAATATAAAATGCAATCTAATGCCTCCTATCCAAGCATCATGTCTAGAAAACAGGAGGCACAATGGCAACATTTCACAATAGCAACATACCCTTTGAGGTTTTACAAAGTAAATTAGCGAAGGATTTCATCAAGGAGAGTTGATAGAGGTATCTAACATGGAAAGAGCATCAATGACTACAAGTAATTTTTTTACAAAATAGGATCTGGAGTTCAAGATGGAGATGTCCATGACCAGATTATAGGCGGGGATACCACTACTCCCTGTAACCAAGGGTGAGAGACATGCATTTCAAATTAGGGAGTGGGAGGTCATGGATAAGAATCACGTGTAATTCAATTACTATAAATATAATGGTTCCTTACAAGGTTAAATTTATTTAATAATTTTGTTAATATGTGTTCCAATAGTGACAAGAAATAAATAAAATACACATGTTGATGCCTTGATACTAAAATGATTTTCATTAAATAGATGTTGACTATAGAATTTGTAAAGTATACGTAATTGTGGTATGGAAACATTTACTAAATTGAGTTATTGTCAATTCACATTTATGCATAATTGTCATACATGGAAAAAAAAATTAAACATGTTTTGGTATTGTCAATTTGTGAAAAAACTATAATTTTGATACATAATAGAAATACATAATCGATATCTGATTTTGTACAAAACGTTAGGTATAGAAAAATAATATCATATTGAAATATTCAATTTATGAATAAGTGATTTTGACATTTTAAAAAGATATATCATGAATATCTATTTTTATAATTTTTTTTGTAATTTTCTTTATTTAAAAAAGAAGAGGATAAATACAAAAACTATGAATCTAAAGAAATAATACAATTTTTTTTTAATAACTTCAAATGTGACTAGTGTCCATATGATAATAAGACAATTAACAAAAGTTTCTACAAATCCACTCTCCAATAAAACATATTAGAATGATGAAAACTTTATAATTGATATGATTAGATGTGTTGACTTTTTGTTTGAAAAATAATTAAAAGATAAATATAATAATTTGGAATCTAGAAAGATGATACAAATTTTTTTTAATATCTTTAAATGACACAAATGTCTATAAGACAATAATATCATAATAGAATGTTGAAAAGTTTATAATTGATGTGATGAGATGTGTTGATTTTTCGTTTGGGAAATTATTATTATATTTACAAGTGGATACTTATACGACAACTGTTGAGAATGGGAAGCTGCTCTGTCCTGCCTCCGATCCTGTCGTGTCCCATCGGTAAACCTCCTCATGCATGTTAAAATGGGTAGTTTATTGCTTTCAATACAACTGCGACTTTCTCCTTTCTCAGTAGCAGCAGCATGGATTGCTCCTTGAATGAGCCCATCACTTTAGGTCTCGGGTTCTTTTTTTTCTTCATCTTGTTTCTGTATAAGCTGATGAGCAATGGCAGGAAAGTGAAGTTGCCTCCCGGACCACGTCCATGGCCTCTTATAGGAAATCTCCATCTTTTGGGAAACCTTCCTCACCAGGCTCTTGCAGATCTCTCAAAGAAATACGGGCCCATTTTTTCTCTACGCTTGGGCTCTGTGCCCACCATTGTGGTATCTTCCCCTGCCATGGCAAAAGAGTTCCTCAAAACCCACGATTTAGCCTTTGCCAACAGAGCGGTATGTGCTCATGGGAAATATGTCTGTTATAATCATCAGGACGTGGCGTATGGTCTGTATGGAACGTACTGGAGGCATCTCAGAAAGCTGTGCATAGTGGAGCTTCTCACAGCGAAGAGAAACGAGTCTTTCAGGTTTGTGAGAGAGGAAGAAGTATCTGTCATGGTGGCCTCCATCTGGAAAGAAAGCGAGCGGGGAGCAAAGTGTGTGGATATAAAGAAGACCCTCTCCTCTCTCTCTCGAAATATCATCTGCAGAATGTTTGCCAGCAGAACGTATTCGGACGACGAATTGAATGGAGGGCAGGGTTTCAAAGAAATGGTTAACGAGGTATTTTCTTTGGCCGGTGCATTTTGCGTTGGCGATTTCATTCCTTTTCTCGACTGGCTTGACTTCCAAGGCCTTCATCGTCGCATGAAGGCTCTTCACAAACTATTGGACGGATTTTCTGAGAAAGTAATCGATGAGCACATTGATGGCAGAGTGGGAAGAGGAAACCCTAACGAAGATGATCGTGTTCAAGACATGATAGACGTGCTGCTCGACATTGCTGAAACGGAGGGTCAGATGATCTCACGAGTCCACATCAAATGCATCATCATAGTAAGTTCGAGAATCAGATCTGATTACAAATAGTTTCAAATTATCTGCTTACCCTGTTGATCTATAGTGCATATCAGATCACCGGATCCTTCTTTTCTTTTCTGTTACTGTTTACGATGTTGAGTTCATTTGTTACTGTCTATTATGTAGAGCTTTTCACGAACTAGTTATGATCCACATCTAGGATCTTCCATTTGCTCTACCAGAGTCCGTCCATTTTTTATTGGGATGTGGTTTGTTTCTAACAATTTCTTTGTTTGCTATCATGTTTTGTTTCTAAAAATTCAATGAATATAGAATTCTCGGGGCTTCTAATCTGGTGTTTCTTCGCTATCATCATGTTTTTTTTTTTCTTGTTTCTGGTAACATAGGTTATAACTCCAATCTAAAACCTTCTATTTACTGCTAGAATGGGTCTTTGTATTTGCTGCTAGATTGGTTCAGTTTTTAGAGAACCAATCTGTCTTTATATG
The DNA here is from genome assembly GCA_027943335.1 of Chamaecyparis obtusa. NCBI lineage: Eukaryota > Viridiplantae > Streptophyta > Pinopsida > Cupressales > Cupressaceae > Chamaecyparis > Chamaecyparis obtusa. The sequence goes on along the minus strand of BSBK01000293.1, from coordinate 92,948 downwards.
TGACTTATTCTCAACACTCTTATTTAACTATTTTTTTTATTTTTATTTTTTTTAATGCTTCCCACTTTCCCCATAAATTTTATATGTCATTTTTATTGGACACTTTTTTGAACATATGTAACACTACTCTATAAATAGTGGTATAATAAAAAAACTATTATGCTTATGACTATGCCCGGAGGACATGTGTACAAACTTCAGGATCTGAATTGCGTGTACCTGCAGGATATGTTGAGTGCAGGAACGGAAACATCTTCAACATTACTGGATTGGGCAATGAGTCAGCTGCTCAGGAATCCTGCCACGCTGGCACGAGCACAGCAAGAGATAGAATCAGCAGTGGGAAAAGATCGCATAGTAAAGGAGAGTGACGTGGTGAAGTTCGACTATTTGCGATGCGTGGTGAAAGAAACATTTCGACTACATCCGCCATTACCTCTGCTCATACCACACGAGTCGATGGAAGGCTGTAATGTGGAAGGATATTTCATTCCACCAAAGACGAGACTATTTGTGAATGTATGGGCGATGGGAAGGGATGAAAACATTTGGAAAGATGCTCAGAAGTTTAAGCCGGAGCGGTTTACAGGCAGTAATAAGGATGTGAAAGGGCAGGATTTCGATCTGCTGCCGTTCGGAACAGGAAGAAGAGGATGCCCTGGGATTTCCTCCGGTCTCTCCACTATTGAACTGGGTCTTGCTCAGCTGCTTCATTGCTTTGATTGGACCGTGGAGGGTGATGTGGATTTGGAGGAAGAGTATGGATTGGCTATTCCCAGAAAAAATGCACTGTTTGCGTGCCCTTCATGGAGGCTCACTGCTCATTATCCTATTTAAGAAACTACTTTCCGTTCTCCTTATGGCTATCCTATATTTGCTATTAGTGAATTCATGATAAACTCCAGCAAAGGGCAATCGTAACTTTCTTCCAGCGTCTTCAATTATTTAGAGCATTGGGTATCATGAGATAAAGCTGGTTGCTGCTTATGTACTATTCTTCTGGCTTTCCTTCTCAGCTGTATGTATCAGTGTTTGTGATTCTCCTTGTTTTAATCTATAACTAAATAAAAATTGTGCATAATCTAGACGTCAATATCTGCGAAGGGCAACAAAATCCACTAGAACATAGATGGTTCACATCTATTTATCTTCTTGCATTCATTCTCAGCTGTATGTATCAGTGTTTATGATTCTCTTTATTTCAATATACAAAACGGAGTAAAAAGTTTGCATTATCTACACGTCAATCTCTGGGAAGGACATCAACTTTAATTTAAATATTATTCCAAGTTACTGATTGTCAATGAGGAAGTGTTGTCGCAAAACAAGGTTTATTTAGTCAATAAAATGAAAAATGGATAAAAGATTTATGTGGGGTTGCGTGCTGTAGAAATTAGTTGTATTTTTTATAAAGGATTTGAAATAATTTATCATATTAATTTGTAAAGTATTTAATCTATTTTTTTCTTTTTAATTTAAGGTCAAAGGTCAAATCTCGAGTTGTGTCTATTTATCAAATTTGTTTATGTTATAGTTTTGACTTAATCTATTGATATTCTTACTGTCTTAAGACTTAATGTTTGGAGATTTTATTGTAATCTATTCAATGGTCCTCAAATTTTCACAATTATATTAACTTGCAAAACTATAACTCTAAAATTCTAGAATTTAGATACCCAATATCTAATAATGGTCTATCTTCAACTTGCAAAACTATAACTCTACAATTCTAGAATTTAGATACCCAATATCTAATAATGGTCTATCTTCACCTAGATTAAGAGGATGACTTATGACTACACTATGAAAAACAAAAGATAAGATTAATTAATAAGAGGGGCTACCTACTTTCTAATTCTACCTTTATAAAACTAAATTCTAATTCTGCCTATATAAAACTAAAAACTAAAAACAATGTATGTTAATTATAGAGGTCAAACAAGATAATAAAGAGAAATACACAAAATAAAATAGACATTTAGCAAGCATCCATTATAGAATATACTATAGAATATACTTATGTACCACTCTAATAATATATATTTAATTCATCATTCATTTAACTAAGTATCTAAATTTTGTAAATTATTCATTCCCAAATTATTTTTATTATATGTTAAATAAAATAATATCCTCTCCATTATTATATTAAAATAGCTTAAATCTTTTTCCAACATAATTATAATATTAAAAATACATTATTGTATTAATAAATGTTGGCCTATATTAGGTTGGTTTGTAGATTTAGATTAAATAAAATAAATTAATTAAATAGTTAGGTGTTCAGAAGTTATTCTTGTAGGTTGTTATTCAAAAAAAAAAGAAGGCTTTATTAGTCTCATGAATGTAATGGAAATATCATCCAATTCATTCCGATTTAATCAACTATTTTATTTTTTATTACTGCATTCTAATTTTTCCAACCCCTAAGATTGTGGAGCACTACAGAAGGACCTAGATTGCTTTGAGTGGAGCATCGTGCATATCAAAGAAGACTTCAAACACTATCCTCAGGTATGGCACACACCATTTGCTAAATGATCAAATGGAGAGTGTCTAAATGGTAGATGCTTGAATGTAGTAGTGCTTTCAAGCACTACAAGAGAATGGCCTTAATATGGTAGAACGGGTATAAAGTTGGATGTTGTTTAAAGACATTTGATGTTTTTTCAATTTTTTACAGTAACTTTATTTTTCCCTAAAATTGCATCAGTTTGAAGGCAATATTTGGGTGGCAAACATGAGACGTGAATGTTATGTGCGGTAATAGTGCGTTTACATATCTTTGTTGGCACAATTGGAGCACTCTTTTAGGGTTTTGGAAGGATGTGAGAATTATACTAGTGCATGAACCTATTTTTAAAGCACATCAAATGAAATTTCCAAATTTTGTAATTGCCATTCTTTGGAGGAGAGTTCAAAAAATTGTTTTTTTCAAAATTGCCTAGAGAAAGTTTAGAAGCTTTCGGTTCTTACTAGAATTCCTCTTTAGACAGGTAATCTAGTTTTTGTTAGAAATAACACTATGAAGAACTTTGTGATTTATTTGTTAAGGCTAGTAATGCTCAACTTGGCTTGAAAAGGAAAAAGCTGGTAACAGGTGTGAGGTTTATTTTCTGAGATATAAAGGGAATATGAATTTAAATTTGACAATAATGTATTGAGGATTGAAGTGACAAAGTGGAATGGTCAACTTGGTTTGAAAAGGAAGAAGCTGGTAATAGGTGTGAGGTTTATTTTATGAGATATAAAGGGAATATGAATTTAAATTTGACAATAATGTATTGAGGATTGAAGTGATAAAGTTGAAGCCAAATAAGGATATAAATATAGTTTGAAGAAATAATTTTTTTTTATGAAGTCTTATGCTAGTATCTATGGGCCTATTCATGCTACACTTTGCAGTTATGTCGGATCTCAAAAACTCATCACAATATGATATTGATAAAGATAATGTACCTTAGAAACTAAAGTAAGATATTACATGAGGCTGGAGGCAATGGAGGCATGAAGCTTTTTATCATCCCAAGATAGCTTCTTGCTTAGGGACGATTCATTGCATGAGAAGCAATATATTTGTGTTTCTGAAAAGATGGGGCTTGGCAAATTTGTCCCTAAAGAAAAGATGGGACTTGATATATTTGTGTCTCTGAATTTAGAAGAGGGGGCTTGGAATATTTGTCTCTAAAGAAAAGAGGAGACTTGACATATTTGTGTCCTTGAAGAGAAGAGGGGGCTTGACATCATGATTGTCCCTTCAATGAGCGAGGGGAGGCATGATTTAAATATGATTTGTCAAGCACTCGAAGAGGCTTTGGACACACCTGAAGGAGATGTGAAGTTTTGGAGGAAAGGTGTCTCATGCGTAGGCATATCGGTGGTGATTATTTCCACAACATTTGAGGAGGCATTAGACACACTCGGAGGAGACGTGGAATTTTGGAGGAAATATGTCTCATGTGCAACATTGGAGGAGGCATTAGACACACTCAGAGGAGATGTGGAATTTTAGAGGAAATGTGTCTCACTGTGCAGGGGAGGTGGGAACACTCATGTTGGGTAGACGGTTTCATGTTTTTTGGTTAGGAGATCCACTGATGCGGTCATTTTGATGTTTCTTGAGTGAGTGTAATGCCCAAAAATTCAGGTCAAAACACAGGCAACAATTTTATTTTTTAAAAAGAAGTTTAAGGCATCAACATGTACAAAATAGTTAACTAAACCAAAAGGGGTTTACTACACATGCCAGGTGGCATTAAATGTTTGATCACTTTTATGAGCCAGAACAAAATTTTAAAAGGGAGTTAACGATATGCATTATCCCCTATAGTCCCGAAACATTAAACTGACCCATTTGATAGGTCTAAGGCTTAAAAGAACATGTCTTGATTTGCATGCCAAGATGATTTAGGGTTCCCTTACAAAATGGAATTATCAATATGTCCATAGAGCTATTTAGTTCCTTAATTATCACATATGAATGTCATATTTAACCAAGCATTAATTTATCAATTAAATAAATGATTATAATTAAATAGACATATATTAATTTAATTAATAATTATAATATACTAATTAATTAATAAATTATAAAATATTAATTAATAATATATATAATTAATAATTATAATTAAATAATATATATATAAATTAATTAATAATTATAATATATTAATTAATTAATATAACTATTAATTAATTAATAAACTATAATATATTAGTTAATAATATATACATATTATATAATTAATAACTATGAACAAATTATAAATAACAATACTAATACATAAATAAAAACAAAGTATCAAAAAGTAACTACCTATACTAAACACCCTATCTCCCTAAACACCTACTAACCTACACTAGCCTTACATCCCATCCCCCCCTTGGTTCACGTGCCAAGAGAGAGGGGACCACAAAACACAAACCAAGTCCCTTAATGCAATAAGTCAACCCCCAAATGCTAGCGCAAGTTTATAAGGAGAGGTGATTTTACATTAATAAAGGGAAAGTAAGGTGGGGTCCACCAAAACCTATGACTAGTTCTCAAAAGCAAAGGACTTCTATACATTCCTAAAAGGTGGCGCATAATGAAGGAGTGGAGTGATTGAGGGGTCATGGGGATTTGGGTCCCACCCCATTCCTCTCTCATTTGCCAAGAAGAAACCCACACAGGTCTAGGAGGATGGTAAGAAGAAAGTCAAAGGAAAAAGTAACCAGGACATTAGGCTAGTCCAGTTCATTTAAAATAAAGTACAAGACATAATTTATTAAAAGTAAGGTGTGGTCTCCCATGCTCTGTGCCCTCTTTTGGGGAGTAATGAAGGTGTGAATAAACCTAATATTTTATTGTTTAAAAAAATAAAAATGAAGTGGATAAATTATATTGTTATAATAATGACTGTGGCAAGGAATTTGTATGGGACTTTTTTCCCATACAAATTCTAGAGACCTGTAGGTCTCCATTTGCCCATTCTCTTAAATTTGTTAGTGAAATTTTATTTTCTCTACACTTCCACATGGTTTATATTTTTACTTGTTTGGTATAGGTACATAGAATGTGATAAAGATGATAGATCAATTTATCAAATTGAAACATATAGTCTTTTATTGAATTGAATTTAATGATAAGAATTGATCAAAATACTCAACTAAATTTATTGCTTCTAAAATAATATGCAATATCAAGCTATCAAATTAACTTGTAAGAATAAAGAGAGGTAGAAATCTTATTCTTTGTTTGCAAAACATTTAACATATTCATACAATGATTTCCATGCAATATCTACAATGTATTGATAACTCTCTTCTATTTGAAATAACCATAACACATTATAATTTATCTTTCTCTATCATAGGGGTAAAATAGAATTTCTCCTACCATTACATTATACACATTTCAACTTCAAATGGAAATGAGTTTTGCATTTCAAGAGTAACATAACTTTTTCAAATACATTTGCACACTCAAATTTACAATGAATGATAGTATCAAAATAACATGATTTTCTCTCTTCCCTTACAATATACAATTTCATAGTGCTCCAATAAAGAGAATGAAAACACTATCCAAATCCACAAGTATGCTCCTACTACAAGGATTGGTTTCTTCATACAAACACATCCAAGGAATGAACTCCATCAAGCTTCATCTACATGAATCAAGACTTCAATACCTGCAATAAAAATAGGCAAGAAACCATGGGATGCTCACCTCCCATCCTAGGCCTCTCATGAGGCCACCCCTGAGCTTGGGGAAACCAAATTAAATGGGATACATACACTCATACACAAACACTCACAAGAATACATACAATTGTAAAAACCCAAATTCCCTCAAGGGTGAAACTAAGAAATTCCAAGAACTTCTTTTGTGGGGTGTGGGTGGACAACCCATGGAGACAACCATTGCATGAAAACAAGGCCACACATGGACCCAAATAAACACAATATCAAAACAAGGCTCACATGGCCAATTTTTCCCTCCTTATACCCCCAATGCCTCATGGGCTAAAATGCAAGGTTACTTGGGGAAAACACTCAACCCAACTTTCATCTTTCCCCACACATGGAGGAGACTCTACACATGGAGTTGCCTCTATTTCCCACACCCCCTCTTGGTTGCTCTTCCCTCCCATGGGTGAGTGAACCAAGAGCATACAATCCAAATCCAATGACAAAAGAAAACACAAAGATGCTTGCTCTTTGTTAGGCCATTTTTTCAGTCATTGCAAAATCTTTTGAAAATGGTCTCCTCCCTGCAAATGTTTCATGGTTTGTGTCTTGTCCTGTGTACTTCATCTGCCACCTTGCTTCTGTCCAATTTGTGTGTGCTGAATCACCAAATCCTGAAAGTTATCCAAATTCTAAAGTTCACAGGAAACAAACTTTGAAATCTGCCACAGTGTCGAAAACCTATAGTGTTTTTGAAAACCTGTGATGTTTCCGGCTTCCTTGCTATCTTTCAGTCCGTCGATATTCCTGTGTGTTTTCGATCTTTTGTCGAAAACCCTCGTTGTTTTTGACCTTTGCCTTCCAGTTTTGTGCACTTTTCTTTTGGTGCCAAAAACTTTGTGTGTTTTCAACCTCGGTCTTAACTGCGCAAGTCCGACCAGATGGTGGGTCCAGATTCTTCAAAGTGGCAGAGGGAGGAGATCAACGGTCAGCATGTGATCGCATGGAATATTCTTTCCCCATGCGATCATGCGCCTGTCATTGATTTGGTTTGTTCCAGGCGTCTCTTCGATGAAGTGGGCCCGGTGTCAGAGGGGTGATAGATGGCATATCCTTATTGGCTATCGCCTGGCCGCATGTCAGACTTTTCTGACATGCGATCATGCAACCACTTGCCATCTGTCTGCATGGGTCCCGGATCTTCGCAGTTGGTGGTTGTTGTTCCGTGGTCCCGGAGGTGGTGATGTGGCAGCTTTGGGTTGGCTGTCGCATGTCCGCATAGCCCAATTTTTGGCTATGTGATCATGCAACTGGTTGACAAGTGTCCATGACAGTGTGGTGGCATTTCATTGGTGGGCCCAGGAGATGCAGAGAAGTGGGTGATGTGGTGGTCTCATGGCCTTATCGCATGATCGCAAGGGCCATTTCCACGGCTTGTGATCATGCGATAAGCCCCTTGCTGTTAACTCCATGTGGTTGCGGTTACGGTCTGTGGGTTGTCGCATGATCGCGTAGCTTGTCTTCATGCTATGCGATCATGTGACAATGGTCTGGTGTCACGGTTGTGGAGTTGTGTGATGGCGGTTATGAGCGGCAAGGTAGCGGTCTACAGGTGGTCGCATGTTCGCATAGCCCATCTCTGAGCTATGCGATCATGCGATAGGGTGCCACGTGTGTTGGGGCCCATTTGTGGTTGTTTGTTGGTCCGACCTGGCAGGGTGGTAGGTTTGAACGTGAGCCTAGGTTGGGGTATCTCGGTGGTAACAAGATAGTCGACAGGTTGCATGTTTGCGGCTTGTCACATGTTCGCATGAGCCAACTTTCCAGCTTGTGAACATGCGACAATACCTTTTGTGGCCACGGTCTGGCATCGGTAGTTATGAAGAAGGTAAGGGGGCTGCGGGTGGTCGCATGTTCGCATAGCCCATTTCTGGGCTATGCGATCATGTGACAAAGCATAAAATTGGAGCCCAGATTCCTATGGTGGTGAGAGTTGTGACTACGCAATTGCGCGATTGGGGGCAAACAGTTATGGAATATGAAGCTCGCGAATGCATGGTGACTGTTTATTTTCAAATTTGGATTTGCAGCGACAGGAGGTACCCAGAATTCATGGTTCTCTAGTCATTTCTTGACCTGGTTGGTGAAGGCTATACCCTAGCTGTCTGTAGCTTGTTGCAACCCATTTTGGGTTCCCATGGCAGCTAGTGGTATAAAGTGTCAAATTTTTGACTTGTTCAAGGTTCCATTCTTTTGGTTCCTATGGGAAGTAGTGAGTTATATCGCATTGTAGGAGGCTGAATAGAATTTCTTTGCATCTTTTGCAGCTTATTGAAGGGGTATTTTCATTTTCTGGTATGAACATGTACATGATTCATCAAACTTAATAAAATTGTTTCAAGCTTTCAAGTCTCTCCTTGGTGTCAGTCTTATGAGTTTTGGATTTTCTGATCCATTGCATTGGGTAACCTTTGTATGTGTTCTATTCTTTAGTTCTTGATCTAGGGTCAGGTGAAATATACTTCAGATAGGGCATAGATTTAGTTTGGTTGTCTACAGAAGGATCTTATAAGTAGTGGATGGGCTGAAATAGTTATATTTATGGCTATGAGTCTTTGACAATAGTTGGTTCATGTTTCTATACTTGCATTTGATGATTTTCCCAATGGATAATGGCACTGATCAAGGAATAGTACATTCAGTTGAGTTCAATGTTTGATGGGTTTGGGCTATTTTCTGCATCTTTATATCAATACCATTTTCATGTTGGTGGTAGTAGTAGGAGTTCCTCTCTAGTCTTCAGACTCATTCTGTGCAAATAGGGTTGTTTGTATATGAATTGGCTTCATTGGGGTACAGGTTACCTGAAGGGGTTTGAGGGCTATTCCACACTAATCTGTCCGCAGGTCTTTTATTCACCAAAAGGATGGCATGAGTGTGCAGATAAGGCAATACCTGCTTGAGTGAATGTGGAGCTCAAAGAAGAAGGAGGATTTCTCTCTATCCTCATCAATTGGTTTGTTTTCCTTGTCAAGCTTGAGTGCCTAACCTATGTTTCAAGCCCAACCATTTGATTCAAGTTTGGTCCTACAAGGAAAAGAGCCAACACTCTCACCATGACCAACCATGGGGAGCTAAAACACAACAAAGAATCAAGAGCAAAGCTTCCTCCATGACCAACCATGGGGAGCCAAAGGAGAAACATAGACTCATACATTCTCTACAACAAGGGTGAGAGAAAAATTCCAACCTCAAGTCCAAATGCAAAATGAAGGTGAGTTGAGCCCTTTTCCCAATTCCAAGCTTTCTTCCTCCTCTAACTTTGGTGATCTCTAAGGATAGAGAGTGGGTGAATAATCCCAATGTTCTCCAAAATTCTACTAAAAGGACCTCTAACCCAATTCCCAAAATCCTAGGGAAAGGCAAGCCCTCTCAGTGGTTGACAAAACCCCAAACCTTACACACCCCTCTCCTCATAAAGGTGGTCCTTGGAGGTGGGTGACCTAGGACTTCTCCAAACAAGGAAGATGGTCATGAAAGTACTTTTTGGGCCATATGACAAGATGCAATTTTCGCTCAAGATTAATTATGCACTTGTGGAGGGGTCAAAAAGTCAATCTTGGACTTCTCCCATGTTGAAAATGCCCCTAACCCATAGGTACATGAAATGGGTTAGCTAAAAATGCATAAAAAAACTCCCTAAGGCCACTATTAACCCCTTAAAACTCACGATAAAGAGTATGCGCGAAAATGGAAGATGGGGAATTCATTATGGGGTCTAATGACAAGTGGGTGTGCTAAGGATTTCCCCCAAAAGGCTTCTAGAATGTGCTCTCACTCAACCACATGGCATACCTTGCTAACATTAAACACAAGTGTCAAGTGACACTCACAAAATCAACTTTACACACAAGGTATGTTTAAATTGTCACAACACATAACACTTCTTAAACACACATATCCAAACCACTGTTATGAATAAAATAATTTACAACGAGGCCTTAGGTCTCTTCATAGACGGGGCCTTGGCTTACCTGATTGCAAATACATTCAATGTGATTTTCCCGAATATAATTCCATGGCCCTTCCACCTGCAAAACCTTAATGCAACATCATTAATTCAAGGAAGAAACCAATATAATTAATTATACAAAATACAACATCCCTACAATAATCCCAATCCAATTGCATATGATCATATAGGGTACAATAATCAAATCAATACACTTTCAATTGCATCTCTAATGCATACTAATCTCATAATTCAATTGAAATCATGATCATCAATAATCTAACATCATCATAAGGTAATCATCAATTACTCATAACATCAATGCAATGAAGATGTCTAACATGATATTCATTTGCAACATAGAATTCAATTGCATTCTTATAATCACTTTCTCATAATTCATGATTCAATGCATACATCTAATCACTTTCATATAGTGCATAATTCAAATGCATATAATTTTATACACACAAGTTATAATTTCTACTGCGTAATCAAAGTCACATAAAGTACAATGCCCTCATATAGATCATAATCCAAATGCAGGCTTGCAAACATATAGAATACCTTCATTATTTCAATTCAATTCAATCTACATAATTCGATGGCATAACTCCATAGTACTCTTAATCTCAAAGATTCTCAATTTTTCTTAGCATAATATTTAAGATAAATTGATGGTTCAACATCGGTAAGGGGTAACCATAACAGTCGGGTTCTATAAAATTCTTATCACAAGTATGATTAAATTTCCTAATCTAGGAAAAAAAAATGCAGAATAATCCTATTAGTCTAGGATCTAACAAATCCTTGTTCAGGGTTCTAAAAATATCACCAAAACATCACTATGGTATAACCATATAATACATCATCCAAACAATACTCATCCTCCTCATAGGAGTTACTAGAATCATCACACCAACTATTAATTTAATCCAAGATAAACTTATGACTTAACACATAACTAAATTGACATTTACATCTCGACTTCTTGAATCTAATCCTTTCGACAAAAGTACTTAATGGAACCTTAATAGTCTAGCTGGATCTATGATCCATAGGGTAACATACTACATCCAAGATTCACTTACACAATTAATAACCTAGAGATATCCCCTCTGTCATTGCAACACTTAGTTGATAGGTCCTGATATGAAGGTACAATATATAGGTCTATTCTGAGGTACAATTCCGTTAGGGATTTACCAATCATCCAAATACTACAAAATCCCTTAATCCTCCGACATCGAAGTGTCGAGGAAAAGGTGGAAATAGGGTGGGCCTTACAGTGAGCTTGGTCAGGAGATCCACTATTGCAGTCAGTTTGGTGTTTCTTGAGTGAGCGAGGAGGATTGGTGAAGGCACTTCATCAAAGCCTCCAGAGGATAGGGTTTAAAACCCTTGCAATTTTCACTCTTGTTTAGATTAATGTAATAAGGGAGGGAATGTTGGTATATTACATTAAATTATGTTAGTTTGTAGATTTAGATTAAAGAAAATAAACTAGTTATATTTAGGTGTTGGGAAGTTATTCTCATAGGTTGGTATTCATGCAAAAATAAGGCTTTATAAGCCTCATTAATGTAATAGAAATATCATCCAATTGAATCCAAGTGAATCAAATATTTATGTTTTTCTATTACGGTTTTATCCATAAATTGAACAAGTAGCTTCACATCATCGATCTACAATAATTAAAAGAAAAATGTAACTCTCACTCTCTACCATTCATCCTTAATTTAAACTCTACCTTTAACATCCTTACTTAACCAATTCTCTCTCACACACACACAATGTGCTCTTAGGCTCATGCTCTCATTTTTAAAGTCACTTTATCGTCTATCTCCCTTATTTAATTACAACATCTATCATATGCCTTTTCTTTCCATGCTCCCAAAGGCCTATTATGTTGTCATCCTTTTCTCCAAAATTAATACAAGAACTATCATATTCATATTATTTTATAATATTCACTTTGTTAGCTAGAAATATTTGAACACTAGTGTGATGCTCCCTTAAATCTATAAAAAGTAGCAAATATATCAATCTCAAGACTCCCTCAAATGTATAAAAAGTAGAAAATATAAATCACATTAAAATTCCTTGCAAATTGATAATCATAACATAGAACAAAATTGATCAACATGTTCAAAATCTAATGGAAAGAAAGCAAAAGATACCTAACTTTTTAAATATAAAAGATATCATGTAGAGCCCACATAACTAAAGGAAATTAAAGCCTACATCCAATAGAAAGAAAAAGAAATATACCTAACTTTTTAAATATAAAAGTGTAATGACCCTTACCAATAGGCCACTAAAAACCCCTAAAAAATGTAACTCAAAATGTAGATAGAAAATTATTTTGCAATATATGAGTTTGCTGTCCCAAATTTTTAGAATAATAGATAGCAACCAAATACCATCTAAAACACTATCAATGATGTAGGAATTTTTTCAAAACCATATGCCATTCATTTATCAAAAATTTGCAACAATGCCATACATATTTCAGCCAATAATATGATCATCAAACCCTAGGTTTGCAATATAGATAGACTAAAAATTACAATGCCCTTTCACTTGCAAAATCCTAGCCTTCCTTTAATACCAATAATGCCAAATGGCAAATAAAGACAAGTACAATGTAAAATAGTAAAGTGCTAAAGCTATATTTTGTACTCAGTTGAAAACATACATTTCTCAGAAAATATGACAAATGCCAAATGAGAAGTGAGGAACCTGATTGTAGATGGCTGCAATAATTTTTCGGACTGCTTTTTTGCTCTGCTTTTTCGGATCTTCCTTTTTGCTTTGCTTTTTCAGATCTACTTTTTCGCTTTGCTTTTTTGGATCTGCTTTTATGGACTATTTTTTTCGGATCTTCTTTTTCACTTTGCTTTTTTTGCATCTTCTTTTTCAGACTGCTTTTTTCTGATCTACTTTTTCAGACCCGCTTTTTACCTCTTGCAACCAAAACTCAAACCCTTAGGTAAGTCTGAGGACTCCAAATAAGCTCAACTTGAAATGGCTGAACACCACTTCCAAAGTGCAACCCTTCAAAGGATATTTCACCTCCTCAGTTATGAAAATCCTTAGGAGACTCCATTCCTAATGATCAAATGACAATCTGCAGACCAAGATGGCACCACAAATGCTCAAAGAGAAAAGTAGTGTAAACTCAAGTCATGGGATGTCCAAATGAGAGGCCAAGCACTCTATTTATTCACTTTTCTAAGAAGCCACTAGAACTTCTACAAGTATCCATAAAATATTTTTATAAAATCCCTTTATAATGCACTTTTATATAAAAAGTAACTTTATAAAATAAAAAGTGCAACTCAACTCAAAATTATAACATTTTGGCCCCACATAACACATTATAATAAAAAATATGATAAACACCATCTCTCCAAAAGAAAATAAGACCATCCAATCCCCAAATAATCATCATAATGACTCTCTCACCAAAACCATCTGCCTACGAGAGTCCATGATAGGCAAATCCACTGAAAAATGACATGTCAATAAAGAGGGGACATGACAGTCCGCCCCTCCTAAAATTGCTTGCCATCAAGCAATCTCAAAGATGGGTGCTGTAAAATATCTTCTCCCTCCCATGTGGCATCCTCCTTAGGCAAATTTCTCCACTTCACCAAATACTCCCTGATGGTCCTCCTGCGGAGCTGCCTCTCTCTGCTATCAATGATGTACTCGGGAACAAGAACCAACTTCCCCTCATCATCCAATGGAGGAAGAACTGTTGAAGGCACAACATGCTGACCCAACACCTTCTTGAGGCATGACACATGGAAAACATTGTGTACCCTGCTATCTGCTGGAAGCTCAAGCTCATATGCCATCTCTCCAATATGCTTGATAATCTTGAAAGGACCATAGTACCTAGGCTTAAGCTTCTCTGATCCACTCTTCCCAAGAGTAGACTGTCTATAGGGCTGCAACATGAGATAAACCATATAACCAACCTCAAAACTCCTCTCTATTCGCTTTTGATTTGAATACTTCTTATGATAATTTTGTGCCCTAGCAATATTATCTCTAAGAGCATCAACAATGTCCTTGCTCTCCTAAAGCAAATCTCCAGCATGAGGAACTCTAACATCACTCGTAAGCAAATCCAGAAAACTTGGCACCTCATAACCATATAGTGCCCTCTGAAAGGAGTCATCTGAATAGACATGTGGTATGTGGTATTGTAGCAATACTCACATAGATAAATCCACCTAACCCATGCCTTCTACTACCATGCCACATAGTTCCTCAAGTAGCCTTCCACCTACTTATTTACTATCTCAGTTTGCCCAGCAGTCTGCGGGTGGTAACTAGTGCTAGGTGTAAGCTCAGTGCCACATAAATGGAACACCTCCTACCAAAAATGACTCAAGAACCTACTGTCCCTGTCACTTACTATGCTCCAGGGTATCCCATGTAGTCTAAAAATCTCTCTGAAGAAGACTTCAGCCACCTATACTGCTGTGTAAGTAGTAGTGATGGGAAAGAAGTGTGCATACTTTGTCAACCTATCCACCACCACATAGATGCAATCTCACCCTTGGGCCTTAGGCAAGCCCATAATGAAATCCATGGATATACACTCTCACTTCCTGTCAGGAATGGGAAGTGGCTATAGGAGCCCTACTGGAAAGGTGTGCTCTTGTTTGTTTTACTGACAAACAGGGCACTCTTGTACATACTGCAAAACATCCACCTTGAGCCCCTTCCAAGTGAAACGCTCTCACACCTGCCTGTAAGTTTTGAAGTATCCAGGATGTCCAGCGGTAGGTGAATCATGAAGAGCTCTCATAACAATATGCTTCACCTTTGATCCTGGGACTAAGAATATCCTATTCTTGTAGATAATCAAATCATCCACAAGTGTGTACCTGGTATCAACAACTGTCCCATCAAAAATCTTGAATGCCCATGAGTCTCTAGCATACTCTGCAATAATCAAATGCCTCCAATCCTCAAATATCTCAACCATAGCACTGAGATGTGGTCTGCGTGACAAAGCATCTACTACCACATTCTGAGTCCCTCTCACATAGGAGATATCAAAATCATAAGCCTGGAGCTTACTAACCCACTTTTGTTGCATGTCATTGAGATCTCTCTGTCCAAGGAAATGTCTCAAACTATTATGGTCAATTTTAATGCAAAACTTACCACCCACCAGATACTGCTTGAATTTAGCCAATGCATGCATAATGGCTAACATCTCCTTGTCATATATACTAAATGATCTCTCTGGCCCACAGAGCTTCCTGCTCTCAAATGTAATGGGGTGCTTGTCCTACATCAGAACAACACCAATACCCTTCTTGAGATGCATCACACTAAAGCTCAAATGGCTTTGAGAAGTTAGGAAATGCTAACATAAGGGATGTAGTCATGATCTCCTTGAATCTCTCAAAGCAAGCCTGTGCCTCAGGTGTCCAAACAAAGGCTCCCTTCTTTAGAAAATCTGTCATAGGAGCTGCATGACATGAATACCCACTGAGAAATCTGTGGTAGAAACCACATGTTAGGCCATTTTTCTGTCATAGAAAAATCTTTTGAAAATGGTCTTCTCCCTATAAATGTTTCATGATTTGTGTCCTACCCTGTGTTCCTTGTGTTGTCATCAAGCTCTGGTCCAATTTGCACTTGCTGAATCATAAAGTCCAAAAAGTTATTCAAAATTCTAAAGCCTACTGGAAATATTTCAAAATTTGCCAGTGTCAAAAACCCATAGTGTTTCTGAAAGTCCATGATGTTTTCGGTCTGTGTGTTTTTGACCTTCATTGTTTTTGACCCTGTGCTTCCTGCTTTTGTATGCTTATCCTTTGGTGTTGAAAACTCTATGTGTTTTCGGTCTTTCTCAGTGTCAAAAATTTTGTGTTTTCAACCTTGGTCTTAACTGCGCAGGTGCAATGAATGGTGGAGCCCATTCCTTCAAAGTTTCTTGTCCCTGATTCTCCAAGTCTCTGGGTGGTTACATCTTCTATCCAGTGACTCAGCGGCTGTTAGTTGTGTGATCTCTGAAAGATTGGTGGTTATCTGCTAACATCTCATGAACTTGCGAATGGTTAGTCACGTAGTTGCTGAGTGCTTGGTGGTTTGTCTCTTCTCATGCTTCCAGCATGGTTAAGGTTTAGATAGGATCGATGGTCGACGCAAGTTCACATGGTGAAGATGCACGAGGTTTATTTTTCCTGCTTTTGCGACAACCGTCCGATCCTCTAAAAGGTAAGGCTTATGTTCGATTGGTCCATGTGGCAGTGACTTGTCAGACTTGTCAGCGAGGCCCGGTGTCAGAGATAAAAAGATCTACAGTCTGTGTGTGATCGCATGGAATATTCTCACCCCATGTGATCATGCACCCACCACCCGATTGGGTGCCGATGGGTGTGTTCATTGTGGGCCCGCTATTAGAGGTGGTCATGTGGCAGCCTGTGATTGGTTGTCGCATGATTACATAGCCCTATTTTTAGCTATGCAATCATGCGACCGATTGACATGTTTCCATGGCAGTGCGGTGGTAGGTGGTGTCATGGCGGTCTTCGATTGGTCTGAGCTGGCATGGTGACATGTGGCTTCTGGCGGGCCCAAGTGTAGTCTAGTGTTTGGCGGAGTTGTAAAATCTGACGGTGCTGACAAATTTAATGTGGTCGTGCATTCGCGAAAAGATAAGGTGATTCGCTAGTTTGTTTGGTGATTGCGTGAATGGTAGTCGGGAAGGCGCTAAGTGTTTAGCAAAGGTGCGAAATGTTTAGTGAATTGGTGAGGGTCCTTTGTCGCCAATTTGCTAAGTCTGCAGGGCTACTTTTAGAGAAAATCATAAAGCTTCGAAGAAAGTTTGATCAGACTGCTGTGTTTTAAAGCTGGTCTCAGTTTGAACATGGGCTGTCATTCTCTACAGGTGCCAAGGATTTAGCCATTGTGGTTCAAATTCAAATTTTTCTAAGAACTTCCAGCGACCAAAAAGTACCAAATTTATGGAATTCATTACAGAATTGACCTTGTTTAGTGAGAAATTACTGGTTTGTTGTTTGTGGTGTGGTCTAGGGTGTGGTTGGATCATTTGCAGAGCTTGTACCATGGTGGTTGTGTGCTCAAGGCTTGTTGCAAGGTGTCCTTTTGAGCCTAGTTTTATGATCCCTTGTACTTGTAGAGAAGATTTTCATGATTGTAGATCAGTTTAGGAATTTCCTCTTTCCTGATTGACTATGTTTCCTACCCCTGTAATAACTTTTTAGATCTTTTCCAGTAGGTTGGGTGGTTGAGACCCTTACCCTAGCTGTTTGAAGCTTGTTGCATCCGATCTTGAGAATCCCAAGGTAGCTAGTGGTATAAGTTGTAGAATTTTGGATTTTGCAAGGTTTCTAAAACATTGTTGCTTTTGGTCCCTAGTTTTTGATTGTAATATACTAGTAGAAGTCTAGTTTTGTGACTTTTCTGATCTTGGTATCATTCTAATTGTATGTTGATCTTGATTGTGTTAATGAAAACATTCTTAAATCCCAATCTTGTATCTTGTGTATGTCTTCTTGCTTGTCTCTAAGCTCATATATGTTAATGTCACAAAGTGTGTTAATGTATGGTAAACAAAGAGTATTCTGAATTTATCTTTGAGTTCCTAACAAAGTTAGGATTAAAGCCTTCTAGGTGAATTCAGTGAGTTTGCAGCTAGGTATAGAATTTGATGTCCTTGTGCTTGAGGGAAAGGGGTAATACGCAAAGCATTTATCTCAGATTCCATTGTGTTTGATTTGAGGTATTCAGTTGAGGTATACAATTAGGTGACTCTGAGCCCTGGGATAAGGCATTGGTCCTTCCTCTTGAGGTATGCATGGTTAACAAATACAAACACAAACATTATTTGATAAATCTTTAACAATCTTATATGAGATATAGTGGAATATTGTTTTAGACTCCTTTAGAGAAGTGAGTCAAGGGTACACCCACCTAAGAATTGAAGCTCAAAGAGTAGAAGGATCCTTTTGATCCTTGTCAGTTGGCCCTCTTCCTTGTAGACTTTGGAGCGGTGATAGAGTCAGAGTTTTATTTAAATTATCCATCAAAGTGTAAATCCGCAAATTGAAGATCAAAGGGAATAATCCACAACCAATAAAATGGCGACTCTGCTGGGGAGAACATAAGGAAAACTTATTAAGGAGCTCTGGTTATGGTTAAAAATTTTGCAATATCATATCTTTTGACCAGATTGGTTTGGCCCATTCGAGTCACCAACAAAATGGCATCTCTGCCGAGCACAACTATGAAGATATGCATTTGTTAAGAGTCAGTGATTCTACTGGGACTAATCTAAAGAGAAAGGTATAAGTGTGTTCTTGTTTTCCTGTTGTTTTGAAGATTTCCCATCTAGGTGGTTGGCAACTCAAAGGTTTGAACCAGTGCAACATATTGAAGAAGCATGGATAAGAGGAGAAATACTAGGTCATATGTTAGAAAGAATTCAGAGGTCACTCTAAAGCAATTACCTAGACAGGGAAATAAGAGCTGGATTAGAAGGAATGGTGAGTCTACCAATGCTCCCATGAGAGAATAGAGAAATGCTAGAGCCAGAAGACCACATGTATCCTCAAGTGAGGATGGTTCACAAAACAGAGTATCTAGATCAGAAGGTGGTCACTCTGAAGAGAGATTCTATGATACCCCTGAGGCTGCATTTCAAGACAAGGGTCCGTTGCCTACAGGTCAGAATGAACAAAATAGAGATGTGGGTTTAGAGGTTGACTTGGATCTCGATGAAGATCAATTCAGAAGAGAACCCATGAGACATAGGTAGGTCCATTTCCCATATCAAAATCTTCCTGATATGGATGTGTCATCTGGTTCTGATGATATTATGGTAGATCCTGATGACTTGAATGCACTAAGGTTGTAGTTGGTAGAGCAGGATACCATACATAAAACATTACAGGAGGAGAGAGAGGTTGAAAAGGTAAATGCTTTGATAGAGAGGCAGTCTCTTCTGAGAAAAATAAATGAAATGAAGGAGAGAAACAAAATGCTTGCTTCTGCTCTTAAAATGTTGTAGCATGATGTTTTTGGTGATCTCGATGCCTTGAGGAGTGAGCAAGAGCGCTTGCTTTAGGATCATAAATTTGAAAATGAGGGCCCTGTGGTTAGACAAGTGCAAAGCTATGTCCCTTTGCGTAAAGATAAGGATGGGCACGGGATCACTAGACCTGCTGTTATCATTAATGAGAAAGGAAAGCAGAAGATGGTGGGTGACCAAGCAAGAAAACCGGTGACAATACCAGGGATCCCACCACCTGATTCAAATAAGGACACTGAAATGGAGAGAAGGAGAAAAGAAGATGAGGACCTTGCAAGAGAACTAGAGAGAGCTGAGGTTGACGCTGCCATTGCAGAAAAGAAAAAGAAGATCCAATTTTTTCGGGCTTCTTTAGCTAATGCTCTTGGCTCATCTGCTACTGAACTAGGTATGCCATCTATGACTACTGCTATTCCACTTAGTAATGCTACTAGTTCATTTCCTTCTTCATCTATTAGGATAGGTGCAGATCCTAGGCAGCAGTCAAATGCACAAATAAATATAGATGCTAATGTTGATCCTAGGGTTAATACTAGTTCAAGCTTTCAAAGAAGACCTATGCAACTAGAAGGCTATGGGAAAATAAGTTTTGATGGAATTCCTGGCTATCCAAATGCTTTTCTGAATGATATTAGAGATAAGGTACCTAAGTTTGCTGGTAATAATGCTATAAGTTGTGAGGAGCATCTTAGGTTATTTGTTGATATGCTTAATGATTATGAGGTAGAGCATGAGGATGTTGTCATGAAACTATTTGTTTAATCTCTATTGTCCCTGCTGTAAGAGGAAACAATGATAGAGGTGTCCCCGACCCTCTACATAAAGCTTCAATAAATGTCATGGAAAATGTACCATGGTGTGTTGCATGCCAGTCCCCTCATTCTACAGAGCATTGTGTGGTTGCACAATCTATGGCTGCAAATCAGGATTGTAGCAATGAGGAGATAGAACAAGAAGAAGAACAAGATGATGTTGGTTGCAACATGGCTTCTTCATATCTAGGATATGAAGATGACTCTGATTTTGATGAAGAGGCAGATGTGAATGTGAAGAGACATAATCAGGCTCTTTTTCATCAAGAGATTTTTTCTGATGGTGAGTGCATTGATCAGAAAATATGTAACATGAATTCTTCTCCCAAGTTAGTAAATTTGAGAAGACCTTCCAGAGAAGAGATGGAGAGGATTACTGCAGAAATGATTGCCCAGGTGCAAACTAGAGGCATGGTGGCAAGGAATACAAATGAGAAAGCTGCAGGAATGTTTATAAAAAGTACCAACTCTGGAGAACCTAATGAGAACAAATCAAAGGTTGATCACATGGTAAAATTCAAGAATGTAAAAGGTAAGCATTGTGAGCCTAGGGGAGTTGGAATTGAAAAGGTCTCTAGTGAGATTGAGAAGCTAGTTAACACAATGGCTAAGGTTGAAAAAATGAGGGTGGTCAATACACCTAATGTGTCAAACAAGAAAAAGGATGTTAAGGCAATGCAGATTGAGATTCCTGCTTCTGCCCCTATTGACATGTTATCTGTATTGTCACAAATTATAGTTAAGGTTCCATTGTCAGAATTGTTGAGGATCCCTGAACATAAAGATAAAGCTATTGCATGGGTTGGTAATATTCACAAAAATGATACTTCATGTAATGGATCTCAGGATAAAGCTTTGAAGGATGTTGCTGCTCAGGGAATTGTGTCTCAAATTCCTCCAATATATTTGGACAGTTCTGTCAATGCCAGCCTTGAAAATATTGACCCATTCTTCTTAAGTGTTATTGTGGATGGGATGAAGTTAAGAAATTGTATGACTGATAGTGGTGCCTCTAATACTATTATGCCTTTCAAAATCATGGAGAGGTTGGGCCTTAAAGTTGATATAGTGCAGGGAAGGTGTTGTGCAATGGATCAGAGGGAGGTACCAGTTATTGAGACTATCAATGCAATGCCATATAGGTTGGCAGCATATCCAGAGAAAGAGCTAACAATGAGTGTTTTAGTGGTGGATATCCCCCCTCATTATGGGATGTTGCTATCTAGAAGATGGAGTGCTGCCATGTGTGGAAGTTTACAGTGTGATTTGTCCTATGCAACTTTCAAGATTGAAGATTAGTTTGTCAAGATTGAACAAGAGCCAAGAGTATGCCACATGATTGAGAGAAACATAGATAATGAAACTACATGTTTTGTGGATACTGATGTAAATTCTTTTAGGGTAGAGAGCCCTGTATTTGAAAATGAGATTGTTTTGTCACCTATTTCTATTGAGGTAGGTGCTGACTTTGTGAAGGGTGATTTGTGGGTCATGTACTTTGATGGTGCAAATTGCAAAGATGGTGCAGGAGCAGGTATTTTACTTATTTCTCCTGATGGAAACACCTACAAGTTCTTTATCACATTGAATTTCTTTTGTACCAACAATATAGCAGAATATGAGGCCTTGTTGTTAGGACTGAGGTTGGTACAAAAGCATGGTATAAAATGCATAAGTGTTATTGGTGATTCTGAGTTGGTGGTGTCCCAAGTCAGGTTAGTGTATGCTTCCAAGAATAGAAGGTTGAAACAATATAGGAATACAGTGTGGGATTTGATTGAACATTTTGATGCCCTCAATATTGAGTGGAAGGATAGGAGTAACAACAAGATGGCTGACTTGTTGGCCAATATTGCAATCAATCCTAATGATGTTACATTCTCTAGTATTTCTAAAGTTGAAACTTAGGCTAGGCCTAGTATACCAGACAATATTGAGAATTGGCAAGTTTTTGATGATGATAATGATATTTTGAAGTTTATGGATTGCAAGGATCAGTATCATGGTCAAGAACTTGATTGTTCAGCCTTGGTTGAGTCAATAGAAGGGAGGTTCTCTTAGGCAATGAGGTCATTCAGCTTAGAACTAACAAGGTGCCCAAGGGGCTTGTTATTTTGGAGACTATTTTGACAACCAAGATAGAGTTCAAAAGAATATCAAAGGAGAAGATCATGCTGATCTTGAGGAGATAAATCTTGGATCACATGAGGCACCTAAGAAAGTATACATTGGTAGAGATATATCTCAAAAGGTAAGGAGACCTTTGATTGAATTATTGAGGAAATTCAGGCATGTTTTTGCATGGTCATATGATGACCTAAAGGTTTATAGAAAGGATTTATTTCAGCATGTTATTCCATTGAGAGAAGATGCTAAACCTTTCCGGCAAAAGCAAAGGCCTATTAATCCTACTTTGGCACCCAAGATGCAGGAAGAATTAATGAAGTTGAGAGATGTTGGCATTATCAAACCTATAAGGCATTCTTATTGGGTGTCAAATCTTGTTCTTGTAAGAAAAAAAATGGTGACATCAGGCTTTGTGTGGACTTCAGAAATTTGAACATCAGCTCATTGAAAGATAATTATTGTTTGCCCAATATGGAGGCTATGTTGCAGAGAGTAACCAGATCAGAATTGATGTCAATGATGGATGGTTTCTCTGGCTACAATCAGGTCATTGTTAAGGAATCAAAACAATTCAAGACAACCTTTACAACACCTTGGGGAACATATGTTTATGTGAGAATGCCTTTTGGTCTCACAAATGTTGGTGCTACTTTTCAGAGGGCAATGGATATTTCCTTTTCAAATTTCATTAATGATTTTCTTGTTGTGTATCAGGATGATTTAACTGCCTATTCCAAGAAGGAAGAGGACCATTGTGCTCATTTAGAGAAAATATTTATGAGGGCCTTGGAATTTGGCATTTCATTAAACCCAAGGAAATGTGCTTTTGGTGTCACAGAAGGTAAGTTGCTTGGCCACTTAGTTGGGAAGCAAGGAGTGAGAATTGACCCTGAGAGGGTAGCAGCAATTGATAAAATTCAGAGGCCAAAGAATGTTAAAGGGATTCAGTCCTTCTTTGGTCAGGTCAATTTTCTAAGGAGGTTTGTGACAAACTTTGCAAAGGTTACTAGACCTATTTCCAAGATGTTAAAGAAGGGATCTGTAATCAATTGGGAGGGTGAGCCTGATGAGGCTTTCAAGAATATCAAGCAGGCTATCAAAGATGCACCAGTACTAAAGGCACATGATTATAGTGTCCCAATGCATATCTTTTCTTTTGCATCCTTTCACACTATTGTTGCAGTTTTGTTACAAAAGAATAAGGATGGTTTTGAGCAGCCTATTTCATTTTTCAGTAAATCTTTGCAGGCTACAGAATTAAAGTATGACATAAATGAGAAACAAGATTATGCACTTGTGAAAGCAATCAAGGCTTTTAGATGTTACTTGATGGGAGTAGTTGTGATTGCTTTTGTGCCAAGTACAGCTGTGAAGGACATTTTCTCACAACAGGAGGTGTTTGGAAGAATATGCAGATGGATCAATAGGATCCATGAATTCAATGTTGACATCCAGATCACTAAATTGGTTAGAGGACAAGGATTGGCAAAGCTGTGGCCCAATCCAATCTAGATGCAAACCAGGTAAATCATTCTGAAATTGATTATACATGTGATATGAATGATTGTATTTGGTATTAGGATATTATTTACTATTTGAGAAACATGAGGTGTCCATATAGTATGAATGATAATCAAAAGAGGACATTGAAGTTACAGGCCATCAAGTATGTAATTGTGAAATGTAAGCTGTATAGAAAAAAATTGGATTGCATACTATTGAAATGTGTAGATGAGAATCAGGATAATCTATTGTTGAAGGAGATGCATGAGGGAGTTTGTGGTGGACATTATATAGGTAAAACAACTGCTCATAAGATCTTGAGAGAAGGATTTTGGTGGCCCACAATCTTCAAGGATGCAGAACAGTTGGTAAGGAGATGTGATGCTTGTCAAAGGTTCTCTGGTAAGCTTAAGTTTTCAGGTAATGTACCATTAAAACCAGTACAAGTTCAGGCTCCTTTCCAGCAGTGGGGAATTGATTTCATAGGGGAGATACCAAAGAAGTCAAGTGGAGGACATTCATGGATCTTAGTTGCCACTGATTACTTTACAAAGTGGGTAGAAGCTATACCTACAAGGAATTCAACTAGCAGAGTGGTAATTGACTTTCTGATGAATAATATTATTACAAGGTTTGGGTGCCCTGAAAAGGATAATGAGTGATAATGCTATGTGCTTTAGGTCTGCCGAATATAAGGACTTTTGCAAAGGTTTGGGAATTCAAATTTCTAATTCCTCACCTTGTCATCCGCAAGGAAATGGTCAGGCAAAATCTACTAATAAGAGCTTGATTAAAATCTTGAAGAGAATTCTGGAGAAGAATAAGAGGGCATGGAATTCAAAGCTTCCATTAGCTTTATGGGTTGATAGGGTAACTTTGAAGAGGGCAATTGATTGTGCACCATTTGACATAGTGTACGGAATTCATGCTAGGATGCCTCATAACAATTTATTGGAGATGTACAAGTTTGTGCAGTAGTATGATGATGACATTGATGATGAAATGTAGTTGAGAATGGAGGACCTCATTAGGTTGGATGAAACTAGAAGAGAATCAGTTGCAAGGAATGCCAAATTGTAGTTACAAGTTAAAAATTTATATGATAAAAAGATTGTTGACAGGAAGTTTGAACCTGGTGATTTAGTGTTAGTTTGGAATGCCAGATTGGAGGATAAGAGGAAGCATGGTAAATTTGATCCCATCTGGTTAGGGCCATATCTAATTCATGAGAAATGGGGCCAAGATTCATACCTCGTCAAGGATTTTAATGGTGATATTCAAGAGTTGCCAGTTCATGGACAATTCTTGAAGTAGTACTTCATTTGAAGTACTCTATTTTCCATGAATAGTAGTTAGGGTTGTACATCTTGTAAATCTCTGTATATAGGTTGCTTGCCCCTGCCCTATTTTGTCCTAGTCTGTCAGTTTTTGGTCCTGTTGCTTGGTCCTACCCTGCTTGTTCCTTGTTGTCTACATTTTTGTCCAGTGGGATGGTCTGCTTTAACCAATGATTCTAAGTCCTTGCTATGCCTGCAGGAGGCATACATCCCCAGACAGAGCCACTGTTAGGCCATTTTTCTATCATAGAAAAATCCTTTGAAAATGGTCTCCTCCCTGCAAATGTTTCATGGTTTGTGTCCTGCCCTATGTTCCTTGTGTTGTCACCAAGCTCTGGTCCAATTTGCACTTGCCGAATCATAAAGTCCAAAAAGTTATTCAAAATTTTAAAGCCTGCTGGAAATATTTCAAAATTTGCCACAGTGTCGAAAACCCATAGTGTTTCTGAAAGTCCATGATGTTTTCGGTCTGTGTGTTTTCGGCCTTCATTATTTTTGACCCTATGCTTCCTGCTTTTGTGCGCTTATCCTTTGGCATCAAAAACTCTGTTTATTTTCGATCTTTCTCTGTGTCAAAAATTTTGTGTGTTTTCGACCTTGGTCTTAACTATGCAGGTGCGATGGATGGTGGAGCCCAGTCCTTCAAAGTTTCTTGTCGCTGATTCTCCAAGTCTTTGGGTGGTTACATCTTCTATCCAATGACTCGGCGACTGTTAGTCGCATGATCTCTGAAAGATTGGCAGTTATTTGCTAACATCTCATGAACTTGCAAACGGTTAGTCACGTAGTCGCTGTGTGCTTGGCGGTTTGTCTCTTCTCATGCTTCTAGCATGGTTAAGGTTCAAACAGGATCGATGGCTGACGTAAGTTCACATGGTGAAGATGCATGAGGTTTATTTTTCATGCTTTTGTGACAACCATTTGATCCTCTAAAAGGTAAGGCTCATGTCTGATTGGTCCATGTGGCAGTGACTTGTCAGACTTGTCAGCGGGGCCCGGTGTTAGAGATAAAAAGATCTATGGTCGGCATGTGATCGCATGGAATATTCTCACCCCATGCGATCATGCACCCACCGTTCGATTGGGTGCTGATGGGTGTGTTCATTGTGGGCCCGCTGTCAGAGGTGGTCATGTGGCAGCCTATGATTGGCTATCGCATGATCGCATAGCCTAATTTTTGGCTATGCGATCATGCGACCAGTTGACACATGTCCATGGCAGTGCAGTGGCAGGTGGTGTCATGGCGGTCTCTGATTGGTCCGAGCTGGTGTGGTGACATGTGGCTTTTGGTTGGCCCAAGTGCAGTCTAGTGTTTGGTGGAGTTATAAAATTTGACGGTGCCGACAAATTTAATGTGGTCGCGCATTCACGAAAAGATAAGGTGATTCGCTAGTTTGTTTGGTGATTACGCAAATGGTAGTCGGGAAGTCGCTAAGTGTTTAGCGAAGGCATGAAATGTTTAGCAAATTGGCAAGGGTCCTTTGTCGCCAATTCACTAAGTCTGTAGGGCTACTTTTAGAGAAAATCATAAAGCCGTGAAGAAGGTTTGATCAGACGGTTGTGTTTTAAAGCTTGTCTCAGTTTGAATGTGGGCCATCATTCTCTATAGGTGCCAGGATTTAGCCATTGTGGTTCAAATTCAAATTTTTCTGAGAACTTCTAGCGACCAGAAAGTACCAAATTTATGGAATTCATTGCAGAATTGACCCTGTTCGGTGAGAAATGACTAGTTTGCTATTTGCGGTGTGGTCCAGGGTGTGGTTGGATCATTTGCAGAGCTTGTACCATGGTGGTTGTGTGCTCAAGGCTTGTTTTAGGGTGTCCTTTTGAGCCCAATTTTATGATCCCTTGTACTTGCAGAGAAGATTTTCATGATTGTGGATCAGTTCAAGAATTTCCTCTTTCCTAATTAACTATGTTTCCCACCCCTGTAATAAATTTTTAGACCGTTTCCAGTAGGTTGGGTGGTTGAGACCCTAACCCTAGCTGTCTGAAGCTTGTTGCATCTGATCTTGAGGATCCCAAGGTAGCTAGTGGTATAAGTTGCAAAATTTTGGATTTTGCAAGGGTTCCAAAACATTGTTGCTTTTGGTCCTTGGTTTTTGACTGTAATATACTGATAGAAGTCTAGTTTTGTGACTTTTCTGATCTTGGTATCATTCTGATTGTATGTTGATCCTGATTGTATTAATGAAAACATTCTTGAATCCCAATCTTGTATCTTGTGTATGTCTTCTTGCTTGTCTCTGAGCTCATATATGTTAATATCACAAAGTGTGTTAATGTATGGTAAACAAAGAGTATTTTGAATTTATCTTTGAGTTCCTAACAAAGTTAAGATTAAAGCCTTCTAGGTGAATTCAGTGAGTTTGTAGCTAGGTATAGAATTTGATGTCATTGTGCTTGAGGGAAAGGGGTAATAGGCAAAGCACTTACCTCAGATTCCATTGTGTTTGATTTGAGGTATTCAGTTGAGGTATACAGTTAGGTGACTTTGAGCCCTAGGATAAGGCACTGGTCCTTCCTCTTGAGGTATGCATGGTTAACAACTACAACTACAAACATTATTTGATAAATCTTTAACAATCTTATATGAGATATAGTGGAATATTGTTTTAGACTCCTTTAGAGAAGTGAGTCAAGGGTACACCCGCCTGAGCATTGAAGCTCAAAGAGTAGAAGGATCCTTTTGATCCTTGTCAGTTGGCCCTCTTCCTTGTGGACTTTGGAGCAGTGATAGAGTTAGAGTTTTATTTAAATTATCCATCAAAGTGTAAATCCGCAAGTTGAATATCAAAGGGAATAATCCACAACCAACACCATACAACCCAACGAACCCTCTCAACTGTGTCAGGTTCTCTAGAGTAGGCCAATCCACAATAGCACGGATCTTATCAGGATCCATCCTTACTCCTTCTGCACTAATGATGTGACCCAAATACAATAGCTCTGTCATGCCCAAATCGCATTTGGACTCCTTGGCATACAAGGACTCAGAATGCAAGATCCCCAAAACTGTCTCTAGATGCTCCATGTGCTCCTGCCAAGTCCGACTGTAAATCAGAATATCATCGAAGAAGACTAACACATACTTCCTCAACTGATGATGGAAGACCCTGTTCATAGTAGACTAAAATGTAGCTGGCGCATTGGTCAACCCAAATGGCATGACCACAAACTCAAAATGCCCATAATGACATCTGAAAGCTATCTTCTCAATATCCTATTCTCTAACTCTGATCTGATGGTAGCTGGATCTCAAATCAATCTTCATGAAGTAACATGCACCATGAAGCTCATCGATCAACTCATCAATCTATGGAATGGGGTACCTATTCTTAATTTTCTTCTTATTTAGCACCCTATAATCAATGCACATCTATAAAGTACCATCCTTCTTCTTCACCATCACTACCGAAGAAGCAAAAGGAGACTTGCTCGGTCTGATGTGTCCCATCATAAGTAGCTCCTTGATGGTTTTCTCTATCTCATCCTTGAGTCTCTTAGGATGCCTATAAGGTGTAACCATCATGGGTTTAGCACCCTCCTCCAACTCAATGATGTGCTCAATACCTCTATCTGGTGGCTTGCCAGGTGGGATGTCACTGAAAACTCTGTCATACTTCACTCTCAACCTCTGTATGTCTGGATGATACTCTATCTTATGCTATCCCTCTTGTGTAGGCATGAGAGTACATACTGCTGCCCACTCCACGTCATCATGTCTAGCTAACCTCTCCATCTGTCTGAAGGAAATAGTCCTGATGTCACTATTTTTGATGGCTCTCAAAATATGTTGTTTCCTATCCACCTCAAACTTAATCTCCATGTCCTTCAATCTGAAGGTGACCTCTCCCAATGAGTGCAACCACTTCATCCCAAGCACAATATCCAGATCATCCATGTTGACAACATGGTAGTCCACCTTGAACTCATAGTTGTTCAGGTGTAAGGGAAAATCTCTAACCATCCTGTTACACTTAAGAGTGTAACCATCAAAAACCTGTACTCAAAGTCCCTCAAACTCCTCAGTCATAATACCACGGTGCTCAAAAAAACATGCATCAATAAAATTGTGCGTAGCACCTATATCAACCAATGTAATAACTCTCTGACCTGCTAGAACACCACGTAGTCTAAAAGATCCTTCCTGTTGAATGCTAGACAAGCGTGCCTTTTGTAAGTGAAACTCGGGATCCTCCTTAGGTTCTGAAGCTTCTACCTCTGCCTCAAGCTCTGTATCACTATGATCATCCTCATGTCCAGAACTGTCAAAATCCGAATCCTCATAGTAAGCCCACATAACCTTGTTGGCCTTCCCCTTAGGCCTCATGGGACAATCATGATCTCTATCATAAGGACCCTTGCAGTAGAAACATAGCTTCTTCCTGTGCAAGTCATTCAGTGTCTCCATATCTAGAGGTGTAGTAGATTTACCCTTTGTATCATCTTTTTTGCCCTTATGTTTATCAAACTTTTTAGTGTTCCGGAATGAAGAAGTGTTCCTGAGGGTGAATTTGCTGGAGGGTGTTGTGAGCTCCATACTCTGTGCCTTCCTCATAGCCTCCTGCAATGAAGGGGAATCGAATGCCTTGATCCAAACCTTTAGAGGTTCAGACAACCCTTCTATGAATAGTATAAACAACCTCCTCTCGGACACATCTTGCACCATCACTAATAATCTCTAAAACTCACTGATGTAGACCTCCAAACTACCTATCTGTCTTAGCTGTGCAAGATCACGGAAGAAGACCTCTGGGTCTTTCTTATCAAAGTGCTCTACCAATCTATCCATAAAATCCTGGTAGGATGTCACCTATTATGTTGCAATGTAATCATACCATGTGACCACCAATCATGTGTTGCACCCTCTAAATGAAAAGTGGCATACCTAATAGCATCCATCTCTGACATAGGCCTCAATGCTAGGAATGTATCTAACTTATGGTTCCAGGCCTGTGTTGTCATCTGTCCACTACCATCAAAAGATGGTAAGGTGAGCTTGCTAGCAGCTTGCTGCAACTCACTATCCTGACCTCCTCTAGGCCTCCTGTTCTGCCTGCTACTTCTCATGTGCTCTCTTCTCTGACTCAGGTAGCGATCAAAATTCAGAAACTCATGAACATGCAGAGGTAATGCCTGCCATTCTACATTTGTAGCTCTAAGATCATCCTGAAAGTCCTCTGGCATATCATTCTCTCTTGCCTCTTGGGCCTCCTCTCTAAGGAATGTAGGATGTGTAGGCCTGTCTGTAGTCCATGACCTATGCCTAGGAGCACCCTGTGAACCTACTACACTCCTGTTATCCTGCTCTGGTGTCCCTCTACCCTAATCTCGATTCCTCGGCTGAGCAACTCTCTCCATCATAGTGGTCAAGGCACATATAGACTGAACTATCTCCTACTGTCCAGTAGTCATAGCCTGGAAGAAGTCTCTAGCCTCATCATTGTCAGTCCTAGGGACTCTAGGTGGACTCTGTGATTGTCTTTCACCCATAGTAAGTATATCTTTAAATTCCTGCTCACCCTCAAGTGCTGCTCTCCTGCATGTATAATACCTGTGATGCCCAAATGCTGAAGGATGCATAAAGATCTCTTACCCAACAAGATGGCAAGAACACCGCTATGATACCACTGTAATGACCCTTACCAATGGGCCACTAAAAACCCCTCAAAAATGTAACTCAAAATGTAGATAGAAAATTATTTTGCAATATATGAGTTCTCTGTCCCAAAATTTCAGAATAATAGATAGCAACCAAATACCATCTAAAACACTATCAATGATGTAGGAAATTGCTCAAAACCATATGCCATTCATATATCAACAATTTGCAATAATGCCATACATATTTCAGCTAATAATATGATCATCAAACCCTAGGTTTGCAATATAGATAGACTAAAAGTTACAATGCCCTTTCACTTGCAAAATCCTAGCCTTCCTTTGATACCAATAATGCCAAATGGAAAACAAAGACAAGTAAAATGTAAAATAGTAAAGTGCTAAAGCTATATTTTGTACTCAGCTGAAAACATACATTTCTCAGAAAATATGGCAAATGCCAAATGAGAAGTGAGGAACCTGATTGTAGATGGCTACAATAATTTTTCAGACTGCTTTTTCGTCTGCTTTTTTGGATCTACTTTTTCGCTTTGCTTTTTCAAATCTACTTTTTTGCTTTGTTTTTTTGGATTTTCTCTTTCGGATCTGCTTTTTCGCTTTGCTTTTTCAGATCTACTTTTTCTGACTGCTTTTTGGATCTCCTTTTTCGCTTTGCTTTTTCAAATCTTCTTTTTGCTTTGCTTTTTTGGATCTGCTTTTTTTTTCCTCTTGCAACCAAAACTCAAACCCTCAGGTAAGTCTGAGGACTCCAAATAAGCTCAACTTGAAATGGCTGAACACCACTTCCAAAGTGCAACCCTTCAAAAGATATTTCACCTCCTCAGTTATGAAAATCCTTAGGAGACTTCATTCCTAATGATCAAATGACAATCTGCAGACCAAGATGGCACCACAAATGCTCAAAGAGAAAAGTAGTGTAAACTCAAGTCACGGGGTGTCCAAATGAGAGGCGAAGCACTCTATTTATTCACTTTTCTAAGAAGCCACTAGAACTTCTAGAAGTATCCATAAAATATTCTTATAAAATCCCTTTATAATGCACTTTTATATAGAAAGTAACTTTATAAAATAAAAAGTTCAACTCAACTCAAAATTATAACATTTTGGCCCCACATAACACATTATAATAAAAAATATGATAAACACCATCTTTCCAAAAGCAAATAAGACCATCCAATCACCAAATAATCATCAGAATGACTCTCTCACCAAAACCATCTGCCTATGAGAGTCCATGATAGGCAAATCCGTTGAAAAATGACATGTCACTAAAGAGGGGACATGACAAAAAGACATCATGTAAAGCCCGCAACACTATAGAAAATTAAAGCCATCATCAAATTTTCACTACAGTTTGCATTCATCTGATTTGAAAGCAATATGAGCCAAACTTTCATTAAAAGTTGAAAGCAACGTGTGAGCGACCAACAATGATAATATTAAACAGATAAAGTTTAATATCAATGCCAACTAACAAAATACAAGAAGGTGGGACAACATTGACTTTATTTTTCATTGTAAAAAAAAAAGTAGCAAATCAATTTCTAGTGTGGTGCATAGGCCATGTTA
Source organism: Chamaecyparis obtusa (assembly GCA_027943335.1). NCBI lineage: Eukaryota > Viridiplantae > Streptophyta > Pinopsida > Cupressales > Cupressaceae > Chamaecyparis > Chamaecyparis obtusa. Next base: position 60,704 of record BSBK01000293.1, on the reverse strand, counting down.
TAAAGTAATTTTGGCTAGGAAACATTTTAATTGGCCAGCTTCAAACATGACAAGATATTGAAAACATGTGGTACATTATAACTTTTTAGATTAAACTTGTATAAAAATAATTATTTGAAGGCTTGGATTAAGCCAAGGCACATCTATGTTTTGAGCGATTTTTGCAATCATTTAGAGGAAATGTGCTAAATTCAAGAAAATTATTTGAAAAAGGTGATATGGTTATTTTGGAACCTTATTTTGTTGTTTTATTTAATTTTTTAATTTAATAGTTAAATAATAAGGTTATATTTTATTAAATTTAAAAATAGTAAATAATGGATTTGTTTCTATTTATGGGAATATTATTTTTGATTGTTGAAAAAGATAATATTTTAAAAATAATGTTGTTTTATAAGATATGAGTTTATTCTTTTACAAATTATGTACATATGTACTATTTAATTTTTACTTCTTTATCACTTTTTTTTCATTTGTTTTGGCTTGGTCTTTAGTTTAGTCATTGATTTTTGGTATTTTCCCTTAATTTTATATGTTTCATTGTGTCTATAGAATCCTTAGTAAGTTGTACTTCTATAGATTTTTTTCCCACCTATAATTGGATGTCAACTCCTTCAAGCATTTTCTCTTCTTAGATTTTTGTAATATTTTATTTTTATGTTTCCTTTTACAAGAAGAGGCAATGTGCTTTCAGTTCTCAGACCTCATGGTTGGAGAAGATATAGTTTTCTTAGGTGAGGATACTAAAGGAGGTCTTTATGAAGCTATAGGTGATTTGTTAGTGGCTACAAATGAATAATGTTGAAGGCCTTATGTGTCAAGTTGGTTTTCCTATAAAATCCTTTCTTGTAATTGTTGTTCTAGCCCAATATTCACATTGGCAATATCCCCTAAGGTAGGTGATGAAGTGGGAGTTAAAACCTTATTTTCATCTAGTCCCTCATTTTCGTGATGGTTTCTAATTTCTTCACTTTAATCTTCTTGCACATTTTCTGAATTGGCTTCATTCTTCCTCTCAACCATATCATGTACATATAGTAGGACATTTATGAGAAGCGTGTTCTATAAATTATCCCATTCTTTAAACTTATTCTACGAAATATAAGGGTACTATATTAAAAGGCTCATTTTCACCAATAACACTACTAAACAATCATGAGACAAAGAAGATTGTGTCATTTTCCTTCTAAATTTTACTGCCATTATTGTTAACATATAATGAAGGCATTTTGGCACATTGATTACTCTATTATGATGCAAATGACATAAAAAAATTGACATGTACATTGTATAGAAGAGAATGTTGTTCATCAAAATTCAAATACTCGATTACATGAACAATAAATCATCTCCATAGAATAGGTTAGGATAGTCATTTGGTCCCATCACTTGTACACTAACAAATTTTACTCAACCTTGTGAATTCTACTCATGTTGGCACCACATCAAGGGATACTAGGAACTCCTCTATTCTAGGAAGCCTTGTTACTTCATTATTGAGAGTTTCCATGAACAAAAATATTTTGAAAGTAAACAATAGAACACATGTTCATATATCCATAGAGACATGGGAGTATTACAATTGCATGAATGTTTGTGTGGGTTTCATTGTTTACAATATAGGTATATGAATGTAGGTTTAAAATAACATTACAACCATATGAATCATTTTGTTTCTCAAGAAGAAGATAAAATTAAAACCGTAGCCATTTAGACCTAAAAGATAAAATGAATCTGTAAATCTTTTGACTTGTGACACACAAGACTATTGAAAAAATAAAGAGAGTAGAAATTATCATACATAAAATGCTAGTATGAATAGTGTTTTAATTACAATTATATATCAAAAGTCTCATCCAAATACTATATTATTTATTTAATAATAATTTTAGAATTATATTCAAGAATTAGAAATATTAAATATCATTTTTCTAAATTCAATTTTATTAGTTTATATTGCTTGACATTTTTTTACAATTAGAAATAATAGACGGGTTTAAATCTATACTTCTAGAGTACTCTATATATTAAATATGCAATCAATATTCAAAATATGTCAACAATTTGCATTTAATATGCATAAGATATTATTAGATCTTATCACACCAGTTGTCTTATCACACAATAGTAGATATAAAGATTGAGGAAAAAATTATTTATTTCCTTCAACAAATAGCGAAAATCCTCACTTATGATTGTAGTAGATTTCAGCCAATAAGATAAAAAATAAATACTTTTTAATCAAATTACTAAATTCTCAATATATATCAGAACTATATATAGATAACAATTTTTTTTGAAAAATAAATAAATCACCCTATTTTTAATAAAAAATAATAGTACATAATTTGCTATTAGTGAATTTCTGATAAACTCCAGCAAAGGGTAATCGTAACTTTCTTCCAGCGCCTTCAATTATTTAGAGCATTGGGTATCATGAGATAAAGCAGGTTACTTCTTATGTATTATTCTTCTGGCTTTCATTTACAGCTGTATGTATCAGTGTTTGTGATTCTTCTTGTTTCAATCTATAACTAAATAAAAATTGTGCACAATCTAGACGTCAATATCTGCGAAGGGCAACAAAACCCACTAGAACATAGATGGTTCACATCTATTTATCTTCTTGCATTCATTCTCAGCTGTATGTATCAGTGTTTATGATTCTCCTTATTTCAATATATAAAACGGAGTAAAAAGTTTGCATTATCTACACGTCAATCTCTGGGAAGGACAACAAAACCAGAATGGTTCACATCAACTTTAATTAAAATATTATTCCAAGTTAGAGATTGTCAATGAGGAAGTGTTGTCGCAAAACAAGGTTTATCTGGTCAATAAAATGAAAAATGGATAAAATATTTATGTGGGGTTACGTGCTGTAGAAGTTAGTTGTCCTTTTGGTAAAGGATTTGAAATAATTTATGGAAAAGCGTTTAATCTAAATATTGTTTTTTTCTTAATTTAAGGTTAAATCTCGAAGAGTGTCTATTTATCAAATTTGTCTATGTTATAGTATTGACATAATCTATTGATATTCTTACTGTCTTACATTCAACAAGACTTAATTTAATTTTTGGGAATTTTATTGTAATCTATTCAATGGCAAAATTGTTGTTTTTTTTTCCTCTTCAAATTTACTTAAATTAATTTTGGGGGATTTTATTGTAATCTATTCAATGGCAAAATTGTTGCTTTTTTTTCATCTTCAATTTTTCATGATTATATTGACTTGGAAAACTATAACTCTACAATTTTAGAACTTAGACACCCAATATCTAATAATGGTGTACGTGTATGTTCACCTAGATTAAGAGGACAACTTATGACTACACTATGACAAACAAGAGGTCAATTAATAAGAGGGGCTACTTACCTTCTAATTCTACATTTAAAAAACAAAAAACAAAGTATGTTGATTATAGAGGTCAAACAAGATAATAAAGAGAAATACACAAAATAAAATAGGCTTTTAGCAAGCATCTATTATTAGTGTACTTATGTACCACTCTAATAACATATATTAAATTCATCATTCATTTAACTAAGTATCTAAATTTAATAAATTATTCATTCCCAAATCATTATTATATGTTAAATAAAATTGTATCCTCTCCATTATTAAATTAAAATAGCTTAAATCTTTTTCCAATATAATTATAATATTAAAAATACATCTTCTATTAATAAATGGTGGCCTACATTAAATTAGTTTAGTTTGTAGATTTAGATTAAATAAAATAAATTAGTTAAATAGTTAGGTGTTGGGAAGTTATTGATGTAGACCTTATTCACGGAAAAATAAATAAATGGTGGCCTACATTAAATTAGGTTAGTTTGTAGATTTAGATTAAATAAAATAAATTAGTTAAATAGTTAGGTGTTGGGAAGTTATTGATGTAGACCTTATTCACGGAAAAATAAATAAATGGTGGCCTACATTAAATTAGGTTAGTTTGTAGATTTAGATTAAATAAAATAAATTACATAAATAGTTAGGTGTTGGGAAGTTTTTGATGTAGACCTTATTCATGGAAAAATAAGGCTTTATAGGTCTCTTGAATGTAATGGAAATATCATCCAATTCAAATATCATCCAATTCAATCTAATTGAGTCAAATATTTATGTTTTTTGTTACTACATTCTAATTTTACCAACCCGTGAGATTGTGGAGCACTATGGAAGAACCTAGATTGCTTTGAGTGGAGCATCATGCATATCAAAGAACACTTGAAACACTATCCTTGGGTATGGTACACACCATTTTCTAAATTATCAAATGGAGAGTGTCTAAATGGTAGATGTTTGAATGTAGTAGTGATTTCAAGCACTAAAAGAGAAGCCTCAATATGGTAGACACGCAAATAGAGCTGAAGGATGAGTAAATTGAGTGTTATAGGAAGGTCATGTCAAGAAGTAAATAGCTTCCTTTATAGATGAAATTTCCTATCCACAAACACATGAGCATGGCGGTTTGGTGAAATAGGTATAACATTGGATGGGTATAAAGTTGGATGTTGTTTCAAGACATTTGATGTTTTTTAATTTTTTACAGTAACTTTGTTTTTCCCTAAAATTGCATCAAAGTTTGAAGGCAATATTTGGGTGGTAAACTTGAGATGTGAATGTTATATGTGGTAATCCAGTGCATTTACATATCTTTGCTGGCACAATTGGAGTGCTCTTTTAGGGTTTTGGAAGGATGCGAGAATTATACTAGTGCATGAACCTAGTTCTAAAGCACATCGAATGACCTTTCCAAATTATGTAATCTCCATTCTTCGGAGGAGAGTTCTAAAAGTTATTATTTTCAAAATTGCCTATGTAGAAAGTGTGGAAGCTTTCGGTCCTTAATAGAATTCATATCTTCTTTAAACAGGTAATCTATTTTTTTGTCAGAAATGACACTGTGAAGAACTTTGTGATTTATATGATAAGGCTAGTAATGGTCAACTAGGCTTGATAAGTAAGAAACTGGTAACATGTGTGAGGTTTATTTTAGAAGCTAGTAACATGTATGAGGTTTATTTTCTTATATATAAAGGGAATATGATTTAAAATTGACAACAATGTATTGAGGATTAAAGTGACAAAGTGGAAGCTAGATAAGGATATAAATATAGTTTGAAGAAATAAACAAATTTGATGAAGCCTTATGCTAGTATCTGTGGGCCTATTTATGCTACACTTTGCAACTATGTTCGATCTTAAAAAATCATCACAATATGACATTGATAAAGATAATGTGCCATAGAAACTAAAGAAAGATATTACATGAGGCTAGAGGTAATGGAGGCTGGATATTTTCTATCATCTCAAGCTAGTTTCTTTCTTAGGGATGATTCGTTGCATGAGAAGCAATATATTTGTGTTTATGAAAAGATGGGGCTTGGAAAATTTGTCCCTAAAGAAAATATGGTACTTGATATATTTGTGTCCCTGAATCTAGAAGAGGGGTCTTGGAAGATTTTTCTTTGAAGAAAAGAGGAGAATTGGCATATTTGTGTCCTTGAAGAGAAGAGGGAGCTTGGCATCATGATTTTCCCTTCAGAAAGTGAGGGGGGGCGTGATTTGAATATGATTTTTTGAGCACTTGAAGAGGCTTTAGAAACACTCAAAGGAGATGTGGAATTTTGGAGGAAAGGTGTCTCATGCACATGCATATTAGTGGTGATTATTTTGATAGCATTTGAGGAGGCATTAGACACACTTGGAGGAGATGTGGAATTTTGGAGGAAAGGCATCTCATGTGCAGCACTGGAGGAGGCATTAGACACACTCGGAAGAGATGTGGAATTTTTGAGGAAATCTGTCTCATTGTGCAGGGGAGGTGGGAACACTCATGTTGTGGAGACGGTTTCAATTTTTTTGGTTAGGAGATCCACTAATGTTGTTAGTCTGATCTTTCTTGAGCAAGCGTGGTCAAGAGATCCATTGATGTAGTCACTCTGGTGTTTCTTGAGTGAGAGAGGAGGATTGGTAAAGGCGCTTCATCAGAGCCTCTAGAGGATTGGGTTTAAAACCCTTGCAATTTTTACTCTTGTTCAGATTAATGTAGTAAGGGAGGGAATGTGGGTGTATTAAATTAAATTATGTTAGTTTGTAGATTTAGATTAAATAAAATAAACTAGTTTAATAGTTAGGTGTTGGGAAGTTATTCTCATAGATTATTTTTGATTAAGTAAAATAGGTTTTACAGGGTACCTGAAACCCATTGCAAAAATAAAGAGGCGTTTAAGAAATTAGAAAGTAGTTGAAACAAAACATCCATGAAGTAGGTCACAAACAGGCCAAAGACCTTGTAACCATAGCAAAACTGAACTGATCAAAAAGGAAAAGACCGAAAAGAAAGCACCAGGGGCCAAGATATTGCTGCCATTGCACTATATTTATCAGGTTCCCTTCTGTGTCTTTCCCCCGACTTCTCACTAGCATGGATGTTGGCGTTTCCCTAGTGAAGCTTAGACCTGGTGATAACTCTGTTTCTCGTAGCAATGGAGCTTTGTTTTCTTTTTTTCCTTTACACTAGATAGCTTTTCATGGGAAAGAATGCCAAAAAAGTGTGTGTGTGGGGGGGGGGGGGGGGGGGGGTTGGATGCATGATTAGTAGCCTTTCTGTCCCTCCCAATCTTGTCCTTAATAGAAAGACACTTCCAAAAATCCCCTTTTCTTTTCATTATGATTTTTTATGATTCCCTCGGTACTTTGGAGTCTTTCCTTGTTAAGGAGATCCATCAATTCACTTGGAATATCTTTTCCTTGTTGCCATATTATCTTTGCATCCTTTGTGATAGCCTAATTGGCAAACCAATCAGCTACATTATTGGCTTCCCTAGACACATGGGAAATGTGCACCTTTTCATAAGAGTTAAGAATTGTGCGGGTTTCTTCAATCATGTTGGATATCATCCAAGATGGAGAGTGATTGAGGTTTAAGAAATTGATGATGTTCATCGAATTTCCTTCAAGCCAGAGTTTCTTAACCCCAATTTCTTGGGCAATTTTGGTGACTTGGAGAGCCACACAAGCTTCAGAAAAGTGGTTAGATTGAGAACCCAGAGGTAAAATAATAGCCGCAAGGCCAAAACCAAAGTTGTTTCTGATTATCCCTCTGCTACCAGCCTAGCTAGGGTTCCCTTTGGCAGCTTCATCAAAGTTGTCTTTCACCCAGCCAGTCGAAGGATAGCTCCAAATACAGTTTTGTCTTTTCTCTTGGGTTGCACCCTGAACCTTTCCTACAAGATGGTTAGTTCTTCCACAAAGGAAATAGTTTTCCTTAACAGCATGTTGGATTTTCTCAAAAATTATTTTAGGGGGAGAGGAACAATCACGGAAAATATGATTATTGCACTCTTTCTAGACTCCCCGATAGAAGTGAGGAAGGATCTAGGTGCAAAATAACCGGAAGTCCAGGTTAAACACTTTGAAAGCCCATTGAGAAAAGAGATCATGGAAAGACAAGGGAAAGCACAACGATAAATCTAGGGATGAGAAAAGACATTTCCATATGTTACTTACAAAAGAGAAGTGAATAAATAAGTGATCCACCATTTCCTCTTGGCATCTATAGAGAACACACCTATTAGGGATCTAGAAGTCACGCTTGATGAGATTATCAATAGTGAGGATACGATTTTGGAGCAGGAGCCAGAAGAAAATATTGATTTTGGTCGTAAGGACTGGGATCTAGGCTTTGGCCTACATTGGTTTAGCTTCTTGAATTTAAGGTATCTGCAAAGAATAGGCAGAGGCCACAGTGTAGATACCATCCAGAGAATCTTCCCATATGATCTCGTCCTGAGTAGAAGAGGGAGAGACCGCATTGAGGGTATTCATTAGAGGAATAAGATCCTGAGAGATCTAGGAGAGATCCACCCACTTGTCATCCCTTTTGTAGTTTCTAACTTGGGGCTCGTAAAGTTGGGTACATACATGTCTCCAGGCATAGAAAATCTCAAATTCTCTCAAGCAGCCCATCTAGAGCCATTTGTCATTCCAGAAGTTGATTAATTATCTATTCCTGATCTTCCATTTAGCTTTGGATTTAGCCAACTCCTTAGTGTTGAGGAGACCATTCCATATTACAGATCCTTTCAGGGAATCTGTCTCATCAAAAAAGTGTTTTATTGAGTTGTGCATTAGGTATTTTTCTTCAATGGTATCCCGCCACTCACCTTTGCCATTGAAGATTCTCCATATCTGTTTGGCTTGAAGAGCTTTATTAAACAGTCTTAATTTCCTTATTCCAAGACCACCTCCTTTTTTAGGGCGACATAATTTCTCCCAGGCAATAAGAGGGATACGCTTGTTATTCATACGTTGTTATTCATGGGAAAATAAGGCTTTCTAAGCCTCATTAATGTAATAGAAATATTATCCAATTGAATGTGATTGAATCAAATATTTATGTTTTTTTTGTTACAGTCTTATCAATAAATTATACAAGTAACTTCACATCATCAATCCACAATAATTAAAAGAAAAAAGAAACTCTCACTCTCCACCATTCATCCTTAATTTAAACTCCATTAACATCCTTACTTAACCAATTCTCTCTCTCACACACACAACGTGCTCTCAAGCTCATGCTTTCATATTTCAAGTCACTTTATTGTCTATCTCCCTTATTTAATTTCAACATCTATCTTATGCCTTTTCTTCCCATGGTCCCAAGGCCTATTCTATTGTCATCCTTTTCTCCAAAATTAATACTAGAACTATCATATTCATATTATTTTATAATATTCACTTTGTTTAGCTATAACTATTTGAACACTAGTGTGATGCTTCCTTAATGTATAAAAAGTAGAAATATATCAATCTTGAGACTCCCTTAAATGTATAAAAAGTAGAAAATATAAATCACATTAAAATTCCCTTGCAAATTGATAATCACCACATAGAACAAAATTGATCAACGCGTTCAAAATCTAATGGAAAGAAAGAAAAGGATACCTAATTTTTTAAATATAAAAGACATCATGTAGAGCCCGCCGAACTAAAGGAAATTAAAGCCAGTATCGAATAGAAAGAAAACTAAATATAACTAAATTTTTAAATATAAAAGACATCATGTAAAGCCCGCAAAACTATAGAAAATTAAAGCCATCATCAAATTTTCACTATAGTTTACATTCATCTGATTTGAAAGCAATATGAGCCGAACTTTCAATAAAAGTTGAAAGCAATGTGTGAGTGACTAGGAATGATAATATTAAACAAATAAAGTTTAATAGAAATCAGAACTAATAAAACATGAGAAGGTGGGACAACAATGAACTTATTTTTTACTATAAAAAAAAAGTAGGAAATCAATTTCTAGTGTGGTGCATAGGCCATGTTATAAAGTAATTTTGGCTAGGAAAAAATTTAATTGGCCACCTTCAAACATGACAAGATATTGAAAACCTATGATACATTATAACTGTTTAGATAAAACTTGTATAAAAATAATTATTTGAAGGCTTGGATTAAGCCAAGGCACATCTATGTTTTGAGCGATTTTTGCAATAATCTAGAGGAAATGTGCTAAATTCAAAAAGTTATTTGAAAAAGGTGATATGGTTATTTTGGAACCTTGTTTCATTGTTTTATTTAATTTTTTAATTTAATAGTTAAATAATATGGTTACATTTTATTAAATTTAAAAATAGTAAATAATGGATTTGTTTCTGTTTATGGAAAAATTATTTTTGATTGTTGAAAAATATATTATTTTAAAAATAATGTTATTTTATAAGATATTATGTGTATTTTTTTGCAAATTATGTACATATGTACTATTTATTTTTTGCTCATTTACTACTTTTTTTCCTTTTATGTTGGCTTGGTCTTGAGTTTAGTCGTTGAGGTTTGGTATTTTTCCTCAAGTTTATATGTTTTATTGCGTCTAGCATCCTTTGGCTTGTTAGTACACCTCTATAGAATTTTTTTCCTGCCTAGAATTGGATGTCAACTCCTTCAAACATCTTCTTTGCGTAGATTTTTTGTAATTTTTTATTTTTATGTTTCCTTTTACAAGAAGAAGCAATGTGCTTTCAGTTCTCAAACCTCGTGGTTGAAGAAGATATAGTTGGCTTAGGTGAGGATACTAAAGAAGGTCTTTACGAAGCTACAGGTGATTTGTGAGTGGTTGCAAATGAATAATGTTGAAGGCCTTATGTGTCAAGTTGGTTTTCCTATACAATCCTTTCTTGTAATTGTTGTTCTAGCCCAATATTCACATTGTCATTTCAGATTATAATTTCTCTAAATTCAATTTTATTTGTTCATAATACTTGACTTTTTTTTTACAATTATATATAATAGACAGGTTTAAATCTATAGTTCTAAAATACTCTATGTATTCAATATGCAATCAATATCTCAAGATATGTCAACAATTTGTATTTAATATGCATAAGATATTATTAGAACTTATCACATCAATTATCTTATCACACACTAATAAATATCCAGATTGAGGAAAAAAAAAATTATTTCCTTCAACAAATAGCGAAAATCCTCACTCATGATTGTAGTAGATCTCAGCTAATAAGATCAATAGATAAATAGATAAACACTAACTAGCTTCTTCTGATGATACCTAATGCACTAAATAAGTCAAGACGATGGAAGAAAGTTACGGCTGCCCCCTACTCGAGTTCATCGAGAATGTGCTAATAGCTGTAAGGAGAATGGAATGTAGTTTCCTAAAGAGGATAGTGAGCAGTGAGCCTCCATGAAGGGCACGCAAACAGTGGATTTTTTCTGGGAATTGCCAATCCAAACTCTTCCTCCAAATCGACGTCACCATCCACGGTCCAATCAAAGCAATGAAGCAGCTGAGCAAGAGCCAACTCAACAGTGGAGAAACCCGAGGAAATCCCAGGGCATCCTCTTCTTCCTGTTCCGAACGGCAGCAGATCGAAGTCCTGTCCTTTCACATCCTTATTACTGCCTATAAACCGCTCCGGCTTGAACTGCTGAGAATCCTTCCAAGTGTTTTCATCCCTTCCAATTGCCCACACATTCACAAACAGTCTCGTCTTGGGTGGAATGAAATACCCTTCCACGTTACAGCCTTCCATTGACTCATGTGGGATGAGCAGGGGTAATGGCGGATGTAGTCGAAATGTTTCTTTCACCACGCATCGCAAATAGTCGAACTTCACCACGTCACTCTCCTTTACTATGCGATCTTTTCCCACCGCTGATTCGATCTCTTGCTGCGCTCGTGCCAGCGTGGCAGGATTCCTGAGCAGCTCACTCATTGCCCATTCCGGTAATGTCGAAGATGTTTCCGTTCCCGCACACAACATATCCTGCATACACACACAGTTCAGTTCTTGAAGTCATACGCAAAATATCTTTTTAACGAATATTACTAGTGTTTTTTGGGGACGTCTTTCTGGCATAATATGATCTCTTCAGGAAACTCAGAAATCTGTCTTTTGTCTGTCCTATAAAATTAATTTAAATAATATTCGAGTTTTGATAATTTTTTTAACTTCTACTTTCATGTGAACTCCCCATTTCAATTGTTTAACACAAAGATTATATGTTAAGGTTCTACAATGTATATAACATGCTTCATCCATTTTTTCATATGAATATTTAAAATATTTCTACACATTTTAAAATATTTCTATTTTTTATATAGTCGTCTTCATTGTTGTCCTCTGCCATCTCTTGATCCAAGGAAAAAAACCGTCTCAGAAACATGTTTTCCCATCCCCCATCCCCCACTCTCAAAACCAGGGGTAACCAAGAAGAATACTTTATACGGAATCAAATGAACCATAAACCAAATATAGTTCTGTTAGACAAGAGTGTTCAAAATAAAATAATGATCTGATCTTAGAATCTATTATTCAAACAACAAATTAAAGGTCTTAGTTCATCTAAAGAAATATCAGAAAATATGAGATTGGGAATCTTAAATTTTGTTTAGAGATGATGGTTGAAATAAGCTAGGCCTCAAATAAGAAAGAGTCGTTGGTCTTTAAAGACTGTTTAGACAGTTTTCAACAAATAAAAGTTGTAGACTAAAATCCTATATACATTTTAAAATGTATATTTAAAAATACATTTTCATATTTAAAAAGATTGGAGATAAATGTTTTCATATGGATTTTAAAATTTTCCTGTACATTTTAAAATTTTTCTATTTTTATATAGTCATCTCCACTATCGTCCCCTACTCCACCAGAAAAAAGAAAACCGTCCCAAAACCCGTTTCCCCGTCCCCTATTTCTGAAACCTGGGATAACATAGAAGAATACTTTACTTTATACGGAATCAAATGGACCATAAGCCAAAAACAGTTCTATTAGACATGAGTGTTCAAAATAAAACTAACGATGTGGTTTTAGAGTCTACTATTCAAACAATAAAATAAAGGTCTTAGTTCATCTTACAAATGTCAGAATAAGATGAGATTGGGAATCTTAAATTTTGCTTACAATAGATTAAAAGATGATGTTGGAAATAAGCTAAATCTTAAATAAAAAAGGGTCGTTGGTCTTTAAGGACTGTTTAGACACTTTACAACAAATGAAAGACTGTAGATAAATGTTTTCGTATAAATATTTAAAATTCCCCTAAACATTATAAAATTTCTCTATTTTTTATATTGTCATCTCTACTACCATTCCCTCTTCCACCAGGAAAAAGAAAACCATCCCAAAATCCATTTCTCCGTCCCCAGTTTCCAAAACTCGGAGTAATATAGACGAATACTTAATATAGAATCAAATGGACCATAAACTAAAAACAGTTATGTTACACAGAAGTGTACAAAATAAATCTGACGATCTGTCTTAGAATCTATTATTCAAACAACCAATTAAATGTCTTAGTTCATCTACAGAAATAAAATCAGATTGGGAATCTTATTTTGTTTACAATAGATTAAAAGATGATATTAGAAATAAACCAAATTTCAAATAAGAAAGGGTCATTGGTCTTTTAAGAACTGTGATGATGCATTTGATGTGGACACGTGAGATCATCTTGCCCTCTGTTTCCGCCATGTCAAGCAGCATGTCCACCATGTCTTGAACACGATCATCTTCGTTAGGGTTTCCTCTTCCCACTCTGCCATCAATGTGCTCATCGATAACTTTTTCAGCAAATCCATCCAATAGTTTGTGAACAGCCTTAATCCGACGATGAATTCCTTGGAAATCCAGCCAGTCAAGAAAAGGAATGAAATCGCCAACGCAAAAAGCACCGGCCACAGCAAATACCTCGTTAACCATTTCCTTGAAACCCTGCTCAGGACTCAATTCGTCGTCCGCGTACGTTCTGCTGGCAAACATTCTGCAGATGATGTTTTGAGAGAGGGAGGAGAGCCTCTTCTTCATATCCACACACTTTACTCCTTGTTCACTTTCCTTCCAGATGGATGCCACCATTGCAGATACTTCTTCCTCTCTCACAAACCTGAAAGACTCGTTTCTCTTCTCTGTGAGAAGCTCCACTGTGCACAGCTTTCTGAGATGCCTCCAGTAGGGTCCGTAGAAGCCAAAAACCACGTCTTGATGATTATAACAAGCATATCTCCCATGTGCACATACTGCTCTGTTGGCAAAGACAGAATCATGGGTTTTGAGGAACTCTTTTGCCATGGCAGGGGAAGATACCACAATGGTGGGCACAGAGCCCAGGCGTAGAAAAAAAATGGGTCCGTATTTTTTTGACAGATCCGCCAGGGACTGATGAGGAAGGTTTCCCAAAAGATGGAGATTTCCAATAACAGGCCATGGACGCGGCCCGGGAGGCAACTTCAGATTCCTGCCCTTGCTCCTCAGCTTAGACAGAAAGAGGAAGATAATCACAAATCCAAAAGTGATGGCCTCATCAAGGGACCAATCCATGTTGCTGCTGATGAGAAAAGGGAAATCTGCTGTTCCGCAACCATACAATGTTGAAAGCCGCAAACCAACCCTTTTAATATGCTTTAAGAGGTTTCCTGGTATGACACGACAGAACCGAAATCAGATAGAGCGGCTTCCTCATCCAGATTTGTGGTGTCGGTATCTTCTTGGTAAGTACAGTAATTAATTTTGGTAAAAAACAAAAAAAAACCACCACATCTGATCACATAAATTATGAACTTTTAAGCACTCTATTATTCTGTGTTTTTTCACAATTATACATCATTTGAATAGACAATATCTCAGATTAGTATGTTTTTCCCGTATATGACAATTATATATTTATTGCAAATATAGAAACTTAGTTTTTATCTGGTGATATCAACTTCAAGTATTTAAAATGTTTAAGTATATGCTCGACCTCCTCCTCGAATTAACTTGTTTTTTAGGTTACAGGTTTTTGTATGGATAATTTGGTACAGTCAACTTAGGTAAATAAGAGGTGTTCCTTCAACTCTCTTAAAAAAATAATTTGATTTCTTACAAGAAAATAAAACATTCCCAAGTTTTATATCACTAAACCTCGTGGTCATACAAGATAACTCAATGGTCTTATTATGATATCTAATATTGAGTTCTAATTTGGAGATATAAGGGGAGTAAGTGTTTAATTCTGATTGTATTTTGTATGTTAAATGTTGAAATGTTCTACATTTTAAAGAAATATTTGTAAGAAATTTGGAAAGAAGTTATAAATGTGAAAAGTATAAACTTAAAAAAAGATTTATCTTTTATGATTTTAGTTATAATATTATATTTTGCATACACATCAAAGTATTATTGTAAATGATGCATTTTCTATTACATTCAACATCCTATTATCTCACAGATGTTACAAATATATTAGAAAGTCTTTCTTGTGCTCATGTGGCCATCTACTTTAAATATATTTTGGATCTCAAAATATCAAAGACTATAGTATAACATATCATCGTGGAAGTAGGAGGAAATGGAGGAAGAGTGACATTTACTTTCCTCTTGTCAATGACCAAAAGCAAGAGCACTTATCAATTTTGGTTGCATTTTGTTTTCTATTGTGTATCAGTGATAATTTTCTATGTTATCGGAGATCATGTGGCATGACCAAAAATGGAGAGCTATTTTCATTCATGTATTTATTATTTTCGTATGTAATCTCCTTGTGTAAATTACTATATTGAACAAAATTTCTAATGTAATGAAGTTTATGGATCTTTTATCGCTAATGTATAAAACCATGTGAGGTGAATAGATGAGTGTATTTCTATTTATGTTTGGATTTATGGTAAACATAGTTAAAATCCATAAAAAGTTAATGGTGGGTTCCTTTCTCTTAAATCAAGATCAATGGCCACAAGAATTTGACTTACCACAATTGGAAATGTTAAAGTTTTGAAGGAAGAAACTATGAACTTCATTGATATTGAAAAAAGTTATATAGGAGAGAAACTAGTTTTAGAGATCCTCCAACTAGTAGGTTTCTTGGATGCGTGATCGGTTAGTGATGATTGGATTGGAACTGAAAGCAAGATAATTTCTCTTATGTGGGTCATTATGTGCAGATAGATCCAAATAGCAATATATCGACCTAAAGTATGCATACACATACAATTCTATTTCTAATTCTTGCGATGTATTTTCTCCCCATGTTCACACTAAGTGGGGTGTTACAAATTAGTTTTTATGTGGGTGTATCATTAAATAAATTCTCAATAAGAACACAATCATGTTGTATAATCCTCTATTTAATAATTTTTATTTACTCATAAATTTAGTTATCACTTGAATTATAAACGCTCTACCCAATTATATAATATTTTATTTTATTTTATTTCTTAGTATTCATTAAGGGCCACTTCTTTCATTTTCTACACCCTTACTAAGTCTCATAATGCTAAAATATAAATTTTCAATGGTATAAAAAATCAAAGTATATATATATATATATATATATATATATATATATATATATATATATATATATATATATATATATATATATATATATATATATATATATATATATTTGATAATGTATTTAAAAGATTGTCAAAATTATAAATAATTTTTGTAACCTTAACTTCCAAAAAATAATTCAATCAAATTAGAAGAAGTAATTTTTCTTGCTAATTTCACATTCAACACATAATAATCCTCTTTCATGCCCATTAATCAACATCACTCTCAACCCTTAGACTTTTTACATTTTAATCATAATTTTTTTTTCAAATTAATAACATTCTTTTGATCTCCACATTCAAGACAACATGCTAATCTAATAAAATTATAGAAATGTGATTCCATAAAAAAAAAATCATACTAATAGCTCTATTTTGTATGTTTAAAAATGAATTAAACTCTTTTACTTCTTATGAATTTGAATGTGTAGTTTTCTATTACAATGGTTGCAGATAATACTACGTAGTGTGACATGTAAAAAGAGGAAAACAAAAGATATTTAAATAATTTGAGGGATGGAAAAACCCTTCAAATATTTACAAATAGTGGGAAGAAGGTTTGAGAGACAAGTTCTATAGCAATTTTCTACACACTATTTTATGTTCAATCAAATCTACAAAATAATTCAAATTCTTCTCTTTTAATCTTTCCACCCTTTTTTTAATTTCCACGCAACCAAAATAATTTTTTGATGTAATGGAAGAATAAACGAATAACACTAATCAATTTTTCTAATATCGATTTAAGAAAAAAAACTTTTTTTTTTCTAATATGAAATAAATCACCCTATTAAAAAAAAATAATAGCACATAATTATTTTATCTCGAGGATTTGAGACAATGCGATTCATTACATTAAGAATATATTGCTAATATCAAAGAATTAAATTTTTTTTAATATAATAAGCAATTATTATTAATTCTATAATTCTTTAAGGCAACAGTTTATCAACATTTGTCCAATGCTAATTAATTTTCATACGAAAAAAATATTTTTTTACATAAACCAATGCAATTTGTTAAACTTAAATACACTGAAAATAGATACTTATTTATTGAGTTTTTAGAACCAAATTTATATGAAGAAATCAAGATTTATCTTCCACTCAAATTAAGTGAGATATAGAAGAACACACAATTAAACCAATGTGGCATATATAATATAACCACCATTAGAGAAATAATTGTGTGCATACTAAAAAGAAATATCACTTGTGCCACACCTACACACTTGAATAAAATATTTAGAATACCTACACTATATTATATCCAATGAAAAGTAATAAACACCCAATATGACATAAAACAACATAGATAATTAATAATCAATACTAGTTATACATGGATATATGATAATCAAATAAAATATAAGTTGTGAAAGTCATTGTATCTGTAATATGTTTATAAAGATAGTAGTTGGATAGGAAACTGTGATTACCTTAGTCCTAGAAAGCATAACATATACGTCCTAATTTACACAACATAATACACATTCCAATTATAACATTTGTGTAAAAGCTCAAACATTTTCTATATATATAATAAATGCATTACAAGAAAATCAGTTCCTTATGAAGATCTTTTTGTAGTACCATAGACATGTGACAATATAGACAATTTATCAACTACCAACATGTCGAAAAGCCAAAACAAAAAATCCAATATCTAAATATATTATATATGTTCTAAACACAACCCATAAAATTTTAAGTCCAAACAAAGAACTAATAAAATTGCTACATCATGAAATTAGTATTCCTTTATAAGCTCTTATTCGCCAACTATATGCATCCGGTGTCTAACTAATATCCACAGAATTATGGTGGCCGAATTCCCTCCCAACAATGGAGTTGGAAGAGAATCACTGCTTAAAGATAAGGATGTGGTGGATAGGATATCTTAGAAAAATCTAGATCAGTGATTAGTATACAACTGGCTCTAATCCACTTACAAAACTACGCCGACTATTACAATACAGATGCTGAGAACGACTTCGAAGAAAAGGTACGAATGCTTTTAATAAAAGTGAAAAGGAACCAATTGGCAGAGTAGGGCGGCCTAACATGTTGAAGGGACGGAAACGTTTTCAAATCAATGGCAACTCATATAAAGTTGGATGTTTGCGTGGTGTAATTGATTCTCTGGCATTGCTACAGTCCTCAATTCTATGGAAACCTCAACTTTTGCTGCAGTGGGCCGGACAATAGTTGTTTGCAGTCAGCATTGATGTAACCATTTGTGAAAGAAACACAATATGCCGATTTCTTAGCATGACCCGAGGACCAACTGAGCGACGTACAAATACCACGAGATAAACATTGTTTGCAAAATATGGGAGACGACATGTCCTTAAATAACAAGAGCTGCACTGCAGCGAAGTTCCTGCCAAATACTGGCAGGGCAGGGCAGTCTTAGAAAACAGGGGAATTGATAAAGCTCAAATGATTACACTTCTAGGCTATACTCTTGCTAGAATAACTTAGTTTTTCATGGAACTGGTGAACATGTTGATATTAACTTGGTACCACTTTGTAAGAAAACCAGTGAGAAATTAACAAACAATAAAATGGCAGTCTGAAGGACAGGCACTTCCACAAATCGCGCTAGTCCCAATGTCATGTTTGAACATACAAAGTCAAACAAAGATCAAATTCAGAAGAGCTTCGAAATGCCCTGTTTCAACATAAAAAGATCAAATTCAGAAGAACAGATAAACTCATGTAGTAAAAAGAACAGAGTAAACTGTCAAAAGGAGTACATTTAAGTATAATTGCAAAAGATTCCAAATTTAAACAACCATTTACACCTGAGAGATCCAAACACTAAACCCTAAACCTATGAAATGCTTGAGTCTGAGTGCATTGCTACTAGAAAAGTTGCATTTATGGAAAAAGTTGGATTTTTGAAATAGACTTGTGCAGATGGTTCTTACCATATAGATAGCCTATCGACTTTAATTATTGCATTTTTTATATTACCTGTCATAACAATCAGTGACATCATATACTAGATCTCCAAACTGAAAATGCCAAAACTCACAAATGAATGAGTAACACAGATTGATTCACTTCGTTAGAGATATTGTTTTGTCATTTCCTAATTAGAGTTTTTACTAGAATTTGAGTTCAGAACAGAAAATAACCACAACTACCTTGAAACATTGTCCTTCCAATAAGTTATGACAATTCCTTCCAGTGGTCAGAGATTAGAAGGTAATTTGATTGACTTTCATCAGTACACAAGTCATGAAAATTTTATAGGTCGATGATGACAGTGGTTTCTACAGACCCCAGTGACTGACCATCAAACTTCCAAGCCCCATGAACTATCAAAACTTTACAGAGTTTTGGGGCCTAGACTTCATGGTCATATTCATTAAAAATTTAAAATAGATTAGGAAACTGCAAATGTATCAAGCTGTCACTCTTAGTGTGGAGTTTGCAACTGCTCCAACTGAATTGTCCCTTGGTTATTCACATTCTGTTTCAGAAGGCTTATATATTTATTCTATTTATCGACTGTAATGTTTAAGCATTTTCTACTCAGTCTTACATAGTACTAGCCATCTTGTAAGCAGTTGAGCAAGTCTTCAAATTCTGATGTGCGCTGATATCATAATGAACATTTTTCTTGGAAGCAATAATAATAAAGGAAGTCCTGAAATGCATTTTTGGTTCCCTTAAAGAAATCAATGATAAAACAAACAAAAAGATAATGAGAATGTATACACAAATAAAAATAGACAAAAGGGGATCTTTCCATTTAAGTCATATGGTGCTGGAAAGAACTGCCGATAACATAGTGTTGCAATAACCATGCCTGAGAAGCAAGTAATTTCAATAAATATAATGCAAGTGTTGACAAAAGATGTCTAAAATTACATGATGAATAATTTATATGATGACAAAGACAAAGAATACCAACCTAAAAGACCCCCTCCAAACATATCTTGCCAGGGATGTCACTAATCATCTACTCTTAACACACCAACTAGAGGGTAGCTGCTAATAATGGAAGGAAAATGATGTAGAGTTTGGAGGCATGATCTTTTCTGTCAAATAAATTAATTTTGCCAGCATGGTACCATGATAGAGATCCTAAACTTGTAAATGACCCTACAATATGAAATAAATGCAAAGAAATAATAAAACTGAACTAAAAAATTTCACCTAGTTAACTCTAGGAAATAAACCCATATTTTCACAATGATTCTATTAAGAAAGAAAGCGTTTTAAGTAGTACTTTCAAACTAAACACCATGAGGCAAAAAAAAAGAAGTAAAAATAATAAGTTTAACTACAAAATCAGTAGTAGAAACAAACTAAAAATTTAATTTTCACCCATTTAACTCTAGGAAAGAACTCATACTTTCAAATAACAATTGCAAAAGCAAGACAAAATTTTAAGTAGTAGTTTCAAACTACAATAATTCATACAGGAAAAATGGAATGTGTTATGTATTCAATTTATGTGTTCTAACTTGAGGAAACTATCTCAACATCAAGATATTGGATAAGAAAATACTTTGCAGAGACTTTAAATACAAATCTTATTCCTCCAGGAGCTTTAATGTGCTTTTGCAGTCTCCCAGTAAAATTAGATTAAGCAGTATACCAAGCCCCTTGTAAAGACACACTAAATAACTCACTATTGGGGGAAGCCAAGATTTAACTCAAGGAAAATAAGTATGCATAAATTTATGTCTATCTTTAATGTGATAATTGATAGCCTTTCTAGTTCAAGATCATTCTTCTACCTTTCTTGTTTGAACCACAAGGAAGATGGTCTTAAGGGTAGTGTGTCTTCAAATCATTAAAAACACAAAATTTTAGAAAACTCAAAAAACTATCAGAATTTGGTACCTCTTTTTTTTGGTTCATGATTTTGGGGTGGTCATTTGGGGATCATTTTGCTTTGTCAAAACTAGAAATTGAGTTTAGAATAGAAAACAAACACAACTACCATGCTACTAACAATAGCATAACACCCGAAGCCACTAAAACTTGAACAAAAGCCCATAGATCACGAAAAGCAAGCCAGGAGAATCCTTTCCAAGCCTCCGGGAAACAATAAACTATATACAAAAACATAGTAGTTTCGATAATATACCATGGTAGGCTTTTTTACATTTTTATGATAAAGATCTCTTGTGGGTGGACTGGTGTGTAAAGTGGATGTTAGTAGTGGAAGGAGTAGGGACTGAATAAGGTGAGATTAGCTGTGATGATTTGTTTTCATTGACCCTCAATTTTTAGTTTGAATTTGGACGCAACAAAAAGTAGAGGCCAAAAATATGAAACCAGTACTTCAGTTTGCTTGGATACAAGATAAAGCTACTGTGTGGCCAAGGTGGGGAGGAGGATAGACCAAATTGAATGAAAATGGTTGAGAAGTTGGGTCCATTATTTCTATTAAGTACCATTTATGCAGGCTATGAAGAGAGCTTGGGCACTTTTTCTGTTCACATGATTTTGTCACCTCTTACTTGCATGAAAACAACTAAAACTTCAATTGCCAAATGTTCATCTCAATCATTCTCTACAGAGACGGTGATCTCTAGAACCCACCATCCCAAGACTCTATTTTCCTGTGCAATTCTCCAGACCTCAGATTAGTGTCTTGAGGGCAATGTGTTCTCCACTATCAGGAATATACAACTTCTCTGACATATACTCACCCGCCTCTTGCCAAAACACACCAACTCGTAAGCCCTTCTAAAAAAATGGTAACCCCAACACCTTGCTTTGATACTCACTCCTTCTCTTGGATAGAAACCTGCAAAGCCTCTAATATGGGCAATAGAAATGTGCTAGTGTTCATATTCGTTAGCGAAATGGTAAACGTCGATCACCTTTTGTTAGCAAATATTGAAGATAACATGGCCAAGGGGAAAATAAAACAATGTTATTGGCTCTGAATGAAAAGTTTAATCACCGTTTATGTTTTAGCCCTCCACAAGAGTTCTTTGCCATGGCATGGCAGGAACTAAAAATCAGAGGAAGATATTTATAACAAAGGCTTGGACTACCTTAAGGGAAATACTATTCATATTTTTCAATGTGTCTATTTAGTTCAAGTCAATTTGCTTATATTCACCAATCTTTAATATAAGTCACGTGTAACATTAAGTGTTGATTGATTGCACATTAGATTAGATGATATTTAAATAGAGTCTTTTAATAACATGTAAATCTAATCTTTTATTTTATGGTGTTTTTTATGAATAAATGTGTGAGCACTTTTGATTAATAAGGAATAAAAATTGACATATTTATAAAAGAAAATGTTTGGTGGATACAAGATTGTACTTCTAATGTCAAATGGTCAAAGTTGATATAGTTTATAATGTCTTAAAAGAAAGCATCATAAGTGGAAAGAGAAGCACCAGTCAGGGGAGGAGGATCCCTATTCTTTAGTTTTCCCTAATACGTTAACAAAGTCCAAGGTGGTGTCCAAAATAAATCATTCATTGTCTTTGTCATATTTTTCTTTGTCCTCAATATGAAAAGGAGAAATAACAAAGCCATTTGAGGGAACGCCTTCAAATCATTAGTAGTTGACCAACAAGAATCACCGCCAACTTACAACTTCAACCTTTAGAAGGAAAATCATTAATAGTATGCCTAGGGGTAAGAGCATTATCGAGAAAGCTAAGAAGATTCATTATGACCACCAAAAAGGTGATGAAGAGGTTGGGATCTAGGGGGCAAAGAATGTTGAACTAAGTAACTTCAACCTTGACACTAGTCATACGAATGAGAATATGTATAAAAGGTGAAAGTGATGCAGTCAAGGATGGAGGATCCAATTAAGGACTGTCTAAACTTGCAGCCAACACCAACACATTGGAATAACACATCACCAAAAAAGATCTGAAAGAAAACAGATATCTTTATTCATCAACTAACTGATTACATGCAGTGTTCTAGGCTGTAAGGCCTTCCCAGTTACAGCCAATTACAAAGCAAGAAATAGTTCTACAAGATCACGAAGGATCCAACACACTTCTCCTCATCTAGTCCAAGTCTACAACACAACATGACACTGGTAGGCACTCCAAGAAATATCTAAACTTGTGCTCGCAAGCCACCAATAAATCTTCTTGTTCCTAAGCTCACAAACTACTAAATTTGCTACCTTCAATCCAGATCTAATCTGATTCTAGATCTCTACTCCACTCTCTTCTAAACAACTACTCAAGCACCCCTTAAATACTAATCCTTAGCCACAAGTCAGCTGGAAGAAACAATTAACTCCTACAAACAAATATTAAATGTCAAACATCAGTCAGCTCTCAAATAACCTTTTCATAATTAAATTCTCCATGTTGGCCCCCAAGCGGTCACCAAATTCACATAGAAGAATGCAACACACCAGATCTAGGTTCCCACATGTCCAACGGTCAATCCATAACTCAAGGAGTGTGACCCAAATTAAATGCACTAGTCGGCCAAGCCGATTCGTCCAAACAACCAAGAACATCCATTGGTAATCCAAACTACCAAGTGCCAAGAAACATATTGAGCAAGCATACCAACCATGCTCCACAAGCATTACCAAGCACCAGAAATGTCGAGTCTCCTTCAATGACCGAGCTTCCTTCATCGACTGAGTCCTCCAGCGACCAAGCCACTTCAGCAACCGAGCAATAGACATGAATAGCAAGACCCCATCGGTAATTGAGGATTGAGCAACAAAACACCAAGTCACCGAGTGACCATCATCCACCGAGATCCACCAGAACTTCCAACTGAGAATCACCACCAAGATCACTGAGTTCCATTGGTGAAGCAAAACAAACTTCGATCAAGAACTATTACCCAAATAATTGAGTAAAAGCCTGCCTTTACTGAGCTCATCCACCTCCTTCACTGAGTACCAAAAAATCAGAAGGAACTGGACAAGAAGCCAGGATGCCACTGCATCATAAAGGTTGTAGAGGTGCTCTTGTAAAAATGCACGAGGCATCACTCAAAGGATCAAATAACTTCTAGAGGTGAATGACTTCTAGAGAAACCTTGTCCCTTTGTACTTTAATATGTAATCAAAAAAATTAGTACATGGTATCTTAGAGTAAAGTGAAACATTTATTGATGGAGAAATGAGAAAAAATGAGAGCTTTCATCTTTTCAT
This sequence comes from Chamaecyparis obtusa, assembly GCA_027943335.1. NCBI lineage: Eukaryota > Viridiplantae > Streptophyta > Pinopsida > Cupressales > Cupressaceae > Chamaecyparis > Chamaecyparis obtusa. The sequence continues at coordinate 36,714 of BSBK01000293.1, read as the reverse complement.
AGAGGATCTCCAGCCTAAAAGCATGAAAATTTTCATTACAATTAACTAGAACACAAGGACCAATCCACAAAATAGCCATATCCATGAGAATAGATACAAGTAAAAGGAACCAAAAAATTATCAATCTAAATCCATAATTGTTAGGCTCTATGAAAGAACAAGTAGAGATGTTTGAACAACTCTAGTTACCCATAGAATGGACAATGATGCTCCTGAATACCCATTTGATACGAATGAGTTACCCATAGTCAACTAGATGTTATGAATTCTACATAGCAAGAATGAAACTAATAACTACAATTTCCATCTCAAATTTAAATTGGCGACTATTGCAAGATGTGGTGAAAGCCAAACATACCCACGATTTGATTTGTAGTTATAGAAAGAAGTATTAGGAATTCACCACCAATTCTTTAAAAAAGGTCTACCAAAGTGGACTCCGATTTTGTGAAGAAATTCCATAGAGAGTCATCATTATGACATGAAAAGTCTCTTAGTTTAGCTAAGAGAATTGAGATTCAACATTCAATTTATCCAATGACAAGAGAGACATGGTACATCTGGAAAGAAAATATTAATGTGTGGTAATACCCTCATTGTGCAAATGTAAGGATTCAACCTAAGGTAATCTTGTCATAGAGAACCCTTGATATTCAATGAAGAGAAACCATGATAAATTGTGCTTGTGGAGGGAAATCCATTCCCTAAAACTAAAGATAACTCAACAAACTCTTAACTTCAAATCTTCATAAGTTAACCAAATAGTCTTGGAAATGAAATTTCCCTGAATATGTATGGCTTAATGCATGAGAAGAATGGTCTAAAAACTAATTCCCTTCTAATAAGGTTGATTCGATGAAAATTTAGACTTAATATAATAGAAAAAATGAATATTTGATGAATCATTATCAGAATTGGTACTAAAATCCCATTTGATAGACACAAAGCTTAATCTTTTTGATGGGTAGAGAAAATACCAAGCCCACCATATTCTTGTGGGAGGTAACAAAAATCACAAGCCACATGATGGAACCCCTTGTCCTCATCAAATGAGACTTAGAGAAAACTGCAGAGAATTTTTTCAAGATTCAAATAAAAGGCCTCATAAAGTAGAAAACAAGATGATTAGTAGGCATGAGTAGCCACAATAACTTAAAAGAAAAAATTAAATTGCTTTTCCAAAGAGAGTAACTTAGTACTTTATTATGTGGTCTTCTCAACTCTAGTGAGATTTTCATTCTAGGTATCCACTTGAGAGGCTTGAACTAAAAATGGAATACCAATAAGTCTAAATATTTTAACATGATCATTCCAATTCCAACCATAACTAAAAAGCCTTTAGGTGGTATATAAAGAGTTCTTTGTGATAAAATTGCATCTTCTATCATTGAATGGATGAGCTAGAAGCTAAGTATAAGGTTTCAAGAGACTTGGGCATCTTTTGATATTTTTTTTCTCTTCATTGAGAGTAAGGAATGAGTTTGGTAGGGAAATTCCCCAAACCCATTAACCATAGATATAGTTTCCCATAAAATATGCAAAGCCTTCAATAGAAAGGACATACAAATAGGGTGCAAGAGCACACCTTTTCTAAGTGCAATAGAAAATATGAAGGTCTTGTTATTGGAAAATATTTATTGTAATATAAGTAGAGTTATCTAAAAAGAGAATATTAATTATATGAATAAATCTATGGCCAAAAGAACATTCAATGCAGTCATAGGCTTTGGCAAAAAAAATTTTCAAAAAGTCTTTCTGTTTGGAATACTTTGTGTATTCCATATCCTCCTAGAAAAATTAATATTATCCAAAATAAATATAGATTTTATGAATCCTATTTTCTTAGGATGAAAAATCTAAGGATGCATATGGTGAAACTTCATAGATAAAGCTTTGGTGATGGTTTTATAAGAAATATTAAGTAGCATGATAAAATTCTTACAAATGTTTGTAGGATCAATAAACCTATGTATGTATTTAATATTTCATCCATTATAAGTGTGTTAGAATTAAGGAACACTGAGAAAGAGGGGGTGTGAATCAGTGTTATGCACTTTTTAACTTTATTAACTTGATTCTTTATCCACTTAACACTTATAATAAAAATAAAATGATAAAGCATAAGTAAAACATCTACAACACCATAACACCAAGATTTTAATCATGGAAACCCAGTCACGGAAAAAACCATGGTGGGGATGAAACCACAAGATGAAAATACTCTACAGAAGTATTATACCCTATTAGGATTTTACAAAATAGAATGCACATGTATTCAAACATGTTTCCTAAAGCTCATTGATTAGATACAAAAAGGATTACTGCCTATATAAAAAATATAATGTCACACTAAAGATTGAACTGAGATACAACACATATACTAATGCCATAGTATACTTCCAATTAAGTAAAGTATACTGATTTCATACACTTCATAACTTATTTTTATGTAGCTTTGATTTGGATCTCAAATCATAACCTTGCGCATGTAAAACTGTACTCAAGGTCTTCAATAAACAATCTTCCATACCAAAATAACCAAACATATAGATCTTATATATTCATAAAAATATTTAATCATTTAAATGTCAGCTCAAAAACACTTATAAAAATATTGAAACGTGTATGAAATTTTGACTAGATCTTAATGTAATTAACACCAATGCAAACCAAAATAATTCAACACATACTATCCCATAAGTCGACAAATCATCCTCGATCACAAAAATAATCACCAAAATCACTCCCTTAGATCAACATAAGGATCCACTATACCAAAATTTTGTTCTTCATTGTTGACCCAAAAGTCGATACACAAAACCTTCTATCATCTACACCTAGTAACATCAGACCATCAAATTATGGAATATGGTAGTAGAAATGATGCAGGAGCATCCTGGGTGTAAGAGCAATCTTGCATCACCCAAAAATATTTTTGTTTTTGTATTCAATAAAGGCTATCTTGTATAGAGCTGCTATTTGTGGAAACTTGCTATTTTCAGTAAGTTGGTCATCTAATCTCAAAATGTTCTGATTTCTTCCCTGGAGGTTCATTTTGGTCATATCAGCCTACCAGTAAAGTTTCAGTGACAAATCAAATCTAGTTTTGTAGATACTGAAGATTTTCGGTATTGGCAACAAGGTATAGAAACTTTGAACTCAGTTTTGAAGGCTTTAGAGGCCCCATATGAGGTTGAAATTTTGGGTGACAGGTGCTTGCGCAAGTCAATCCTGTAGAGTGTTTCGTGGGCTTTCTGGAATGGGGTTATAATAGTCAATCCGGTCAACTGGCGATGACTTATAGTCTTCGGAAGTTGGGTCACCTGAAATGGCAGAAAATGATTTTCCTTCAAAATTTTTGTTTGGGTTTCAAAAGTTACTTTGAGCCAAATTTGATGCAACAAATTGTAAAATAAAATAATTCTAAGTTTGGTTGGCCTTGTTGGCTAAAATTCTGGAACCTTCCCAAGCGGTAGAAAATTGCCTATCTAAGGAAGGTTGTAGTGTTGTCTTAAGGTAGTTTGGAGTAGTTCGGAGTAGTTCAAATTAGTTCTGAGTAATCATTTGAGGCTTTGTCCCTCAGAATATTGTAATGAAGATGCCCATGTGGCTTTGCATATTGTAATTCTGAAAGTTTGTATTTCTACATTTGTGGAGATAATAAGAACCCCATTTTTTTTTCTTGCAAATTGTTGTTGTTCTCTATTTCTATTGTGTGTCTATGGTATTAAGGGGAGCACCCTTCATCAGGAAATTTATAAACCTTCATGTTAGTCCATTTTCCTATCAATGCAAAATCTTATGAAAATGGCCTATTCTCTGCAGTTTTTGTTATGCTGTCCTGCCATGCCTGCAAGCACAGTTTTGACTTGCGATGAAAATCCATAATGTTTCATGGTGTGCGCTCTTAGCCCTGTGTTCTTCATGTTTTCACCTTGATCCAGTTTAGATCGCATCTCCTAAATTGGAAAATCTAGGAAGATATTTAAGTTTTAAGGTCTGTAGCAAACAATTTCAGAATCTGCCTAAGTGTGGAAAACCCACAATGTCTTTAAAAACCCATGGTGTTTTTGATCTTTCACCGAAAACCCTATGTGTTTTCAATCTTTCACCAAAAACCTAGGATGTTTTCAACCTCGCATTTCTTCCCTTTTGCCGACACTCCTTGTTCGTCAGTCCTAACTGCGCAAGTGCGATCTGTTGGTGGGCCCGGGTCTTCAATGGGCTTTAAAGTGATTGGTTGTCGCATGATCGCATGTCAAAATTTTCTAACATGCGACCATGCGATCGGTTACATTTTTGTGCTGGGGCCCATTGGTAGGGAGGGCAGTGGTCCTCCTGGTGGTTATGTGGCATCCCATGGTTGGTTGTCACATGATCGCATGTCAAAGTTTTCTGACATGCGATCATGCGACCGGTTGACACCTATTTCTAGGCCTGTCAGTGATGGAAGTACTATGGATGCACTGTCAAATGGATGCTGAGGTGGTAGAGTTCTATTGGACGTAGCATAGAGATGTGGCGGTAACATGGTAGTTTTTAGTTAGCCCGTGGCAACATGCTAGTGGTTTGTTGCATGTTCTCATAGCTCTATTTCAAGCTATGCGAACATGTGACTAACCGCTAGACCTCGCGACAAAGCTATGAACTATGGCGTGGGTCCGTGTGTCAGGTCTTACCGACGTGTCTCCTTTTCGATTGGTTGGTGAGCACTGAGGTGGATGTACATCGTGGGTCCGGTACCCAAGGGTAGTTAATGATGGTGAATGTTAACAGTTTGTCGCATGTTCTCATGAGCCAGTTTCATGCTATGAGAACATGCGACAAGCCCTTTGTGTTAGTAGTGGCCGTAGCTATGTGGAGGTAGAGGATTGTAGTGTGTTTGATGTTCGCATAGCCTATCTCCTGGCTATGCGATCATGCGACCATTGATGGTGTCGTAGTTGTGGAGTTGTCAGGTGGGTCTACAGTGCCGGTGTTGCCGAGATGTTTTGGGTTTGAGAGATCACCATTGCAGAGTTATGAGAATTTTTGGGGGGTTTTTGATCAGCTGTTGACCACAGTTAAGTGATTGTGGTCACATGATCACAAGGGTGAGTAGGGTGTCTTGCAATCATGCGACCAGGCATAAATGTAAACCAGGATTCCTTTAAGGGCTGTCTGATTTTCTGGGAAAGATGGATCATCAATGGCCATATTTTAAAATGAAGTAGGTGCCAAAGACTTGACTGTTGGAATTCAAATTCAAGCTTGCAGAGGGTTTTCATGGTAGAAGGTACTAGTTTTGATGGTTTTAGCAGTGGTTTTTGATTGGTTTAATGGTGGTAGGTGTTGCAGTCTGGTCTGAGGGTCTCAGTGGCCAATTGCAGTAATGATTTTGTACCTGGAGGAGTGTGGTTTTGTGCTTGAGGTGTGTTTGTAGGTGGCCAATTTGATAGATTTTCATGGCAATCTCCTGGTTTTTTGTCCTGAGCTCGCAGATTTTCATGATTGCAGATCTGCCCAAGATTTGTTTTCTCTAGCTTGCTTGTGTTTCCTACCCCTGCATTGAATTTTGATATATTCCAGTTGGTTAGGTGGGTGAAAACCCTAACCTTGGTTACCTATAGCTTGTTGCATCCTAACTTGTTTGGGATTCCAAGGTAACCAGTGGTATAAATAGTTGAAATTCTGACTTTGTAAGGGTTCCAGCTGAGAGTTCCTTTTTGGTTCCAAGGAAGGGTCCTTTTCCTGTAGATATTTCCTTTTCTCTGCATATAGATTTCCCTCTTTCCTCTCTGGTTTCTGAGAATATAATGCATATTGTAACAGATTTGTCTTATGTATGAGGATTTGATATACTCTTACTATTACCAAGCTATCTCCATTTGAATTCTGAGTCCATTAATCATACATCAAGGGTGTTTGATTTTTCTGTTTGCATTGCCTAAGTGTTTACAAGTGGAGTTGTCTTTGTAGAGATAACTAGTTCAGGGTTAGTGTTCATGTATGTATGAGCTGAGGTGTCAAAGATATGTCATGCTTGTCTTCTAGTGGATGTTGGTCAATGTATTATCTGCTTATAGGTCTCTTCTAAGGGGAGGGTTAAAATCCTTTGAATGGATAATAATGTACTTGAATGCACAGGTGGGTTGTTAAGATGAGGTTTGGTCATGGTGTGTGATTGATGTTAGGCATCAACACACTGAGTATATTATTTTCTTGTTTCATAGCTTTCTCTTGCAATAGGGTATTTGACTCTGCCACCCATTGGATAAGGCATTGGTCTATGAGAGCTTTAAGGTATCTCAGGGGTCCCTTCAACCCATCAAATCATTTCCATTCAGTCCCACCTTTTCCCTTTCATGTTGTTAGTGTAGGTCTCTGGTTTTCATACTCGCTCCATGCAAGTAGGGCTATTGCATGAGATATTGGTTTCATTTGAGGTACAAGATACCTATAAGGGTTTGAAAACCATTCCACAGTCAGTTACCTATAGGTCTATAGTGTGACATAAGTTGTATGAGTGTGCAGATGAGGTATACCCACCTGAGTGATGTAGAGCTCAAAGTGTAGAAGGATCTCTCTTTGATCCTTGTCAGTTGGCCCTTTTTCCTATCAGATTTGGAGTGTTGAGTGAATGTGACACTAGCCCTATCAATCCTTATGTCAATCTGACCTTTGGGGAAAAAGAATGCAACAAAATGGTGACTCTGCTGGGGAGAGTCTAGTACATAGTCTGATAGAAAAAACACATTGGTAAAATTTTCTCACCTAGTTGTGAGTGGCGACTCTGAAGTCTCTGTTTGATCAGTATAGCTCCTAATAAACAATGTGTATACCTTGTGGAGTTTTGTATTGGTTGGAAGAAGAAACAAAGACATACTTTCCTCTTCAAGGAGGTGGTGACTCTACATTGCAAAACTTGATGGAGCTACAAGGTGAGCTCTAGATCTGCCTTGCTTCCAGCCAAAGGTCTTCCGCTACAAGATTCCCAGGTATTTTTCAAGGATCTAAAATGTCTCCTTATTAAGTGATCAAGCATTGGGAAAAGGAGTAAGGTGTGAATAGAGGTTGAATACTTCAAGCTTTCAGTTGCATCTCTATAAAATTCTATGGAAGTATTGCATTAAGTCAAATGAATAATCAAGGGAAAAGCCAGTCTAGGCTGCTGGGTTTCCTCAAGTTGGATAGACCTTTGAGTTATGTTCTTGCAAGGTCCCCTCATTCTTTTCCTATTGAGCTTTTGAATTTGATTCCTGCTTTTGATTGTCAGTCTGATTCAACAATGAAGCATGTCCTAGCATTCTATAGATTTATTATAGAATATCAGATTCTTGATGAGGATGTTAGTATGATGTTTTTTGGGAGATCCCTCAAAGGGGTTGCATCTAATTGGTATCTAAATCTGCCCCCAAAATGCATCTCTTCTTTGACTAAATTCAAGTGTTTGTTTTTAGAGGAGTTTACTGATGATGATGAATGGAATGAGTTGCAAAAGGATTGTCAGCAAAAAGGGAATACAAGTTGTATTTCAGAGCAATCCATGTCTAATGCTGAGGGTACTTCTTCTAATGAAGTTTTTTCAAAGGAGTATTTAGATTGTGGTAGTGAGTAGGAATTAGAATCAAGGTGTACAAGATCCTCCATTCATTCAGAGATGTCTGAATGTGATTTCAGTGGTTATTTAGGTGAGGATGATGAAGGAAGTGATCTTGATGTATCCTCATATGAATCAGATGCATCATGGGAAGAAGAAAGTAATGGTGGAAATGAGCACTCCTTCAGTGAGGGGTATGATATCAGTGAGTCTTCATATGGTTCTAATTTTTCTTCATGTGCTGAGAGTCTCCATGAGGTTGAGATGGGTAGTGAATTTAAAGTGTTTTCTAATGCTCTATATGATGAAGAATTTGATTATCAGCCCATTTTTTGTCATGATGTTCAACAAGGTGCATTACATGGAGTTATCAATCTTTTGTTTGAAGAACATGTGGAGGTCTCAGATTCAGTTGAATAAGGATGCCCATTTTCCATCTGTGGGTATCAGTCTGATTATTCATTTGAGGTCCAGCCGGCCGCACCCATGGAAATACACAGTCAGGGTATAAATGAAGCCTTTCAGCAGGCAGAGTATGAATTTTTTGTGTTTCCAATTGATAGCATACATGAATCAGTAGAAGAGAATAGGTTCCTTCCTAATGTTATGGTTCATGGGTATGATGAGTCTTCCTTTCATAGTGAGCAAGATGGAGAGAGTGCCAATAAATTTTACATGCACTATGAAGAAAGCTACTTTGATCTTCCTGATATGTTGGTTGAACACATTGACATGACTATTGAAACAAATGAAAATAAAATATCTAGTGTGCCTCATGAAGAAATAAATGAGAATCAGGTTTTTGACAGAGGTAGGAGTTGACTCTTGTTTGTTGTTGTGGGTTTCTTGTAAAAAGTGTACATTTTGTGAATAATTTCCCTTTCCTGTCTGTTCCCTATGTTTTTTGAGGTCTTTGTATTTTTTCGGTGGGTGGTCTGCTTCTTCCCAGAGATTTGAGGTCCTCATTGTATCTGCAGGAGATACATGTCCCCAACTAGAGCCACTATTAGTCTATTTTCCTATCAACGCAAAATCTTATGAAAATGGCCTATTCTCTGCAGTTTTTGTTATGCTATCCTTCCATGCATGCAAGCACAGTTTTGAATTGCAATGAAAATCCATAATGTTTCATGGTGTGTGCTCTTAGCCCTATGTTCTTCATGTTGTCACCTTGCTCCAGTTCAGAATGCATCTCCTAAATTGCAAAATCCAGGGAAATATTTAAGTTTTAAGGTCTGCAAGAAACAATTTTAGAATCTGCCTAAGTGTCGAGAACCCACAATGTCTTTGAAAACCCATGGTGTTTTTGATCTTTCACCAAAAACCTTGTGTGTTTTTGATCGTTCGCTGAAAAAATAGGATGTTTTCGACCTCGCATTTCTTCCCTTTTGCCGGCACTCCTTGTTTGTCGGTCCTAACTACGCAAGTGCGATCTGTTGGTGGGCCCGGGTCTCCAATGGGCTTTAAAATGATTGGTTGTCGCATGATCACATGTCAAAATTTTTTCACATGTGACCATGTGACCAGTTACTTTTTTGTGCTAGGGCCCGTTGGCGGGGAGGGCAGTGGTCCCACTAGTGGTTATGTGGCATCCCATGGTTGGTTGTCACATGATCGCATGTCAGAGTTTTTTGACATGTGATCATGCGACTGGTTGACACCTGTTCTTGGGATCATTGGTGATGGAAGTACTATGGATGTGTTGTCAAATGGATGCTGAGGTGGTAGAGTTCTATTGGATGCAGCATAGAGATGTGGTGGTAACATGGTAGTTTTTAGTTAGCCCGTGGCAACATGCTAGTGGTTTGTTGCATGTTCTCATAGCTCAATTTCAAGATATGTGAACATGCGACTAACCACCAGACCTCATGACAAAGCTATGAACTATAGTGTGGGTTCATGTGTCAGGTCTTTCTGACATGTCTCCTTTCCAATTGGTCGGTGAGTGCTGAGGTGGATGTACATCGTGGGTCTGGTACCCAAGGGTAGTTAATGGTGGTGAATGTTAAAGGTTTTTCACATGTTCTCATGAGCCAATTTCATGCTATGAGAACATGCGACAAGCCTTTTGTGTTAGCAGTGGCGGCAGTTATGCAGAGGTAGAGGATTATAGTGTGTTTCATGTTCGCATAACCCATCTCCTAGCTATGCGATCATGCGACCATTGATGGTGTCGCAGTTGTGGAGTTGTTAGGTGGGTCTACAGTGCCGGTGCTGCCGAGATGTTTAGGTTTGAGAGATCACCATTGTAGAGTTATGAGACTTTTCAGGGGGTTTGTGATCGATTGTTGACCATGGCTAAGTGATTGCAGTCACATGATCACAAGGGTGAGTAGGATGTCTTGCGATCATGCGACCAGGCATAAATGTAAACCAAGATTCCTTTAAGGGCTGCCCGATTTGCCAGGAAAGATGGATCATCAACGACCATGTTTTAAAATGAACTGGGTGCCAAAGACTTGACCGTTGGAATTCAAATTCAAGCTTGCAGAGGGTTTTCATGGTAGAAGGTACTGGTTTTGATGGTTTTAGCGGTAGTTTTTGACTAGTTTAATGGTGGTAGGTGTTGCAGTCTGGTCCGAGAGTCTCAGTGGCCAATTGCAGTAATGATTTTGTACCTGGAGGAGTGTGGTTTTGTACTTGAGGTGTGTTTGTAGGTGGCTTCTTTGACTGATTTTCATGGCAATCTCCTAGTTTTCTATCCTAAGCTTGCAGATTTTCATGATTGTAGATCTGCCTGAGATTTGTTTTCTCCAGGTTGCCTGTGTTTCCTACCCCTACATTGAATTTTGATGTATTCCAATTGGTTAGGTGGGTGAAAACTCTAACCTTGGTTACCCGTAGCTTGTTGCACCCTAACTTGTTTGGGATTCCAAGGTAACCAATGGTATAAATAGTTGAAATTCTAACTTTGTAAGGGTTCTAGCTGAGCGTTCCTTTCTGGTTCCAAGGAATGGTCCTTTTCCTGTAGATATTTCCTTTTCTCTACATATAGAGTTCCCTCTTGCCTCTTTGGTTTTCTTAGAATATAATGCATATTGTAACATATTTGTCTTATGTATGAGGATTTGATATACTCTTACTATTACCAAGCTATCTCCATTTGAATTCTAAGTCCATTAATCATACATCAAGGGTGTTTGATTTTTCTATTTGCATTGCCTAAGTGTTTGCAAGTGGAGTTGTCTTCGTAGAGATAAATGGTTCAGGGTTAGTGTTCATGTATGTATGAGTTGAGGTGTCAAAGATATGTCATGCTTGTCTTCTAGTGGATGTTGGTCAATGTATTATCTGCTTATAGGTCTCTTCTAAGGGGAGGGTTAAAATCCTTTGAATGGATAATAACATACTTGAATGCATAGGTGGGTTGTTAAGTTGAGGTTTGGTCATGGTGTATGATTAATGTTAGGCCTTAACACACTGAGTATATTGTTTTCTTGTTTCTTAGCTTTCTCTTGCAATAGGGTATTTGACTCTACCACCCATTGGATAGGGCACTAGTCTATGAGAGATTTAGGGTATCTCAGGGGTCCCTTCAACCCATAAAATCATTTCCATTCAGTCCCACCCTTTCCCTTTCATGTTTTTAGTGTAGGTCTCTGGTTTTCATACTCACTCCATGCAAGTAGGGCTATTGCATGAGATATTGGTTTCATTTGAGGTATAGGATACCTATAAGGGTTTGAAAACCATTCCACGGTCAGTTACCTATAGGCCTGTAGTGTGACACAAGTTGTATGAGTGTGCAGATGAGGTATACCTACCTAAGTGATGTGGAGCTCAAAGTGTAGAAGGATCTCTCTTTGATCCTTGTCAGTTGGCCCTTTTTCCTATCAGATTTGGAGTGTTGAGTGAATGTGACACTAGCCCTGTCAATCCTTATGTCAATCTGACCTTTGGGGAAAAAGAATGCCAACACTTCCTTTAGGTTTTCACCAAAAAATATTATTTTAAGAGTATGTACTAGACCAAATACCAATTATACTGGCGAATGTTCTACTTTTCAGTAGACTTAACCAAATTGCTAATCTGGCTTCTGGTTTGACAAAATGCTATCATGTGGATGGATGCAAAGAGATGATTTTCTATCAATGACAACATCCAAGCACTTGAACAATGTCTCTTGCCAATAATCTCCCCCTTTTGTGTTGATGGCAACACTTAGTGACAAATGACTAAGTATCAAAATCAGTGCCACATATGAATATTTTAAAATTATATGCTCCCCCTGGTATGGATATGACTTTATATGCATTTTTCACTTCCCTACACTCCCCCTTTGACATCAATGAAAAAGGAAGGGATCGACATGCCAAAATTTATACAAAATTCATATAGATATGCTGCATATCTACAAACAAACTTTACCATCTTGCATCAAATTAAGAAAATCAACAAAAATATTCTTCAATGAACCCAAATCATTGTCCCAACCTTATTTGAGACTCCAAAATTTAAATACACCCATGGAAGATATATGATTACATATTTTGCAATCTAAAGATCACATGGGTCACTTATAACCATGGCTGCCTCATCTTCCTTCATATAATTCAACAATGTTCCCAAATTTGGAGCAATCTAATTTTGAAGTTCATCAATTCTTCTGACAATCTCATCATTCTCATTCACTAAAATCTTTTTGTCAATCAAAGCTATTACTTCACTCTCTTGAAAGGAACTATAAATTTGTAAAGGATCAAAGGTCTAAGAAAAATATGATAAGTTCTTTTCATTTTCCTTGATCTTCTTCTCTATATCATCCACAAAATTAGGAAATGATACACATGACTTGTATACATTACCTCCTTCATATAGAAAATATTGAATATTCTTTATACTATTTCCTAGTAATATCCTATCATTGCCAATCATTATTTACAACTCTATGAATCTATTAACTTCAAATTATTTCTTAACTTTTATCTAAGCAGACTTCTCTAAAGATTCAAAATGTGTACTTACAAAATTTATGAGATCCTTCAACTAACCGAATGGAGTAGTAGATCGATATTTGACGTGTAGGCATAATGTTCTAAATTATGCCTTCAAAGAAAGACTCAAAATCTCATTGTCTTCCACATGAGATCTCTCTTCCCTATCCTTATCTTGAGAAAATAAAGAAATTTTTAGCTTATGTATTGGATACAAAGTGGCCAAATTGATAATCCCTTTTCAATAAAAACTTTTACTACCTCTGCAATGTCTCTTGCCTCAATCTTTACCTCGGTTTACTTCATTTCACTCATCTTTTCTGCCTTTTCTTCACTCTTCATTTCACCTACAACTTCTCCCTTTGGAGAAACATACACATTAGCCTCAGGAACATTGACCAAAATAGGTATACTGGCTTCAACTAGTTTAATATTAGGAATAGAGGTGTCATATATGCCTTGTGTTGAATATCTAAAAATATCCAATTTGTTTCCTTCTAGGATTTTCTTCAAAATATTGTTTGTTTCCTTTACTACCTCATGTTGGAATTATAATGGAATGTTAAGTACGGAGAAGGGAGGGGTGAATAAGTACTCCAAAAACTTTTATCAACTATTCTAACTATTTACCAAATTGAAAATTTTGTATGCAACACCTTAAAACATAGAAATCAAAACATGAAAAAATAACTCACAACTCAATGATTTTTGGTCTCCTAGAAATCCTTGGTCGGAGGGAAAACATCTGGTGGAGATGTTACCCACAATCCTTCACTACTGTAGTAAAAATGTTGCTTGGGTAGAGCTACAAAATTTATCTACTTTTGATAGCTTACCCTACTACTAAGGGCTGGTTGTTATTGGCCTACTATGAAGACATATGTTGTGCGCTATGCTAAGTCTTGTAAGAAATGTCAAATACATGGGAATTTGATCTATGTCCCGGGAATAGAACTTATTCCATATGTTACATATTGGCATTTTTACTAGTGGGTTTTTGACTTGGTAGGTCAAATATATCCTAAAACAGCTAGCAGACATAAATTCATCATTACTGCAAAAAAATATTTCACAAAGTGGGTTGAGGTTGTTCCTCTTTCAATTTCTACTGGAAAATAAGTGTCTCTATTCATACTCAATCACATCATTTGTAGCTACAACATACCTTCCTCTATAGTTACTAATAATGGAGGACAACTGAAAATAAAATATCTCCAGAAACTATGTAAACTATTCAAGATTAAACAACACTGGCATTCAATCTGCTACCCTTAAGGTAATGGCCAGGTTGAAGCTTCTAATAAGACATTGTTGAAAATCTTGCACAAGACATTGAACAAGACAGGAAGAGACTGAAACTTACAAATAAATACTTCATTATGGTGTTAGGATAATAAATAGAAAATGCAAATATTAACAAACAAGAGAGAACACAATAACACCGAATTTAACGTGGTTCACCCAATCCCTGGGCTACATCTACCAACAGCGAGTCCAATATCTTTTTTATTATCCAGTGATTACAATCTAAAACCTGCAACTCAATACTACCGTAGGAAGCTACAATAATACCTTATACAATGAATCTCAAACCCTAAGCCCTTTTACAAGTATTTTTGACATAACAAAATTAGGGCAAAAATACTCTGACTAATAGAAAAATAGATGGCCATCAGGGGATCTACCCCTTGACCCCGCCTAGGGCACTGCCCCAGGACCCCACAAGGGGCTCTGCCCCTTGACCCCATGGAAAAGTCTGATTATGTTCCACATACATAACATATGGGCCTATAGAACTATCATTTGCACACCTACTGGAGCTACACCCTATGCACTTGTTTATGGATTTTAATTTGTCTTGCCTCTTGAGGTTGAGATACCTTCTTTATAGGTTTCATTTAGAGGCCTCATTACTGATGACAACTATATGATCATGTGCATACTAGAATTAAAAATTCTAAAGGAGTGTATAAGAGTTGTGTTCAATCACATGAGAGTATATCAAAAAAGAATGTCACAAAGCTACAACAAAATGTTCATTCCACAGAATTTTAGGTTAGAGATCCCATCTTGAGAGAGAATCCTAAAAATCAACAGAATAGAGCACAAAAAAGGAAGTTTGAACCAAATTGGTTGGGTCCCTACGTAGTTACTATTTCTTTCAGATTTGGTGCTTATCATATTTTTATCCCCGATGGAGAATATCTCTTTGAACATATCAACATCCTTCATCTGAAGAAGTTCTACACATGATGCCCTAGAGCTTTTGTAAATATCTAAAATATCCTAAAAAAATCCTAAAAAGAAGAAAAAGTCCTAAAACAATGACCATCTTAGTGAAAACCCAAAAAATAGATGCTTTGATGGATCAACCAAAAAAGTTAAAAAACCAAACATATCAAAAGAATTAAAAAAATTGAAAAAATAGAAAATATACCTTGGCGAAAACTTGGAAACAGGCATCATGATAGAAAATAAATAAATAATCCTTCCAAGTGGCGAAAACATGGAAACAAGTGCTACTTGAAACTCATGCGCTACTTTCTATCAGCTTATCACTTTCCCTCCAAACCCTTTTGACTTCCATCTTTGATCTCCTTGGTCTAGAATTGGTCTTTGTCTAGGGCTAAGGGACACAAACTATATCTCTATTTTGTGTGTGATGGTGTTTCCTAGTAACTCACCACAAATAGTGTTTCTCAACACTATCCTTTGACATCAAGTATTTCTCAATACTTATCAAATATTTTACCTTGAGTCGATGCTTTGTCTACATTCTAGGATTGTAAGATATTTCTCATTTACATGCATAAGTCCTAGCGCATCACTGATTATCTCTTTATTTTACACATCGTACTTAAAATAAAACAACTGAGATATATTATGAATTATTTTCTTGGTGTGTTGTCTGATTACTGATTTTCACTAAGTGTTCCCTCCTTAGTCTCTCTGCAATGATTACAAATAGAGGACTGGGGGCATGGGGCATATTTTCTTTGATTTCTACATGTGGGTGTCACTTTGATGATCCTAGGCCTCTCTTTATTTGACCCTTTGGACACCTGGGTGATTTAGAGCTATATCCTTGACTGTTACATTATGTTTTCTCACACAAGACCATACTCATGGTTATCTTGGCCCTTATGCCTTGATGTTGGTATAATCTTGCAACATTAACTTGGAAACAATCTTCAGGTCATCTTGATTCTTATGTCTTGATGCCTACATGTATTTCCTATAATCTATTTGATATAGATCATATTCATATCTTCATAGTTTCATTCCCAATAGTGATGGTTTTATGATCTAGAAATGTCCCTTAATAAGGCTTGATGATAAAAATAAGGACCTAAAAAACCTTGCAAATCGCACTTTGCATTTTTATAGTATCTTTCATTCTAGCTTGTAATTCGGGTTAGGAGATAGTCTCCTTCATCATTATTGGATGACTAATTAGCTTCTCAATCAGGGATCTTCTTTCTTCTCTCTTGATCATGTCTTTATCACCTCTTCAATATTTTTCGCTTTCACCCTTTATTGTCATCACAAGGGGTTAATCATATCATCATATAAAATCTACTCAAATTAGCAAGTTTCAAATCATGACGTGCATAACATATATATCAGAGCATTAAGAATCAACAACTATAGAAGCATTACATACTAAAGAAATAAAGAAGAAGACATGAGTACATAATGAATATCATATGATACATGTGTATAATATAAAGATACATCCATGACATAAAGTGCATAAAGTAAATGAGACAAGTACATAATACATCAACCAAATCAGATATCTCATATATATATATATATATATATATATATATATATATATATATATATATATATATATATATATATATATAAGTTTGAAGTACAATCATGAGATTAGAATCTTGATAAAAATTGTTAGGTGGAGACCTAAATACAATGTAAACTGGCTTCCACCTTCCTGAGTAGGTGGAGAAGGTGGAGGAGCTTGGGTCTTGTCTGGTGCATATATTGCACCCTCTAATCTACCCACACGTTGTGAGTAGTTGGGTACTATATGACCCTGGGGTACCATGGCTACATGTAGGCTTCATAGTAGTAGGCTTCTCTAGCACCATGTCATTGTGCCTCTTACCATTCTTGGTCCCTCTCTCATCTCAACTCCAACACCTATGCATCTTAGTGTGCCCTCTCATCCTACAGCTACTGGTCCCTCATGACTATAGTGATATGTGTCTATTAGAGCTCTTCCTCTAATGTTGTAAGCCTCTTTGCTAGACCATCATCTGTAGGTTCCCTCTTCTCTGGCTTTGGTGCTGGCCTTTCCTCCAACCTAGTACTGATATCTACCCATGTCCCCACTAGCCGCTCTTCCAAATCATCAATATCCATCGCCATAGCCACCCCTCAAGACCTGGACCAAGTTGACAGTCTTCTTATAGAAGGGGAATCACCCCTGCTCCCACTAGCGCTTCCTCCTCCTCTCCTCCCTCCACTATCTCCATCTCCTTCACCTTCGAGTCTCAAATATGTTAGAGCTATGAATCTCAGGTATGGATGCTCCCTAAGCCATCTCCTATAATTTGAGGTAGTACCTACATCTGTGATCCCGAGGAGTAGGTCAAGTAATACCCTCTATAGCTTCTAAGTTTCATGTAGGCATATATCATATCTCAACATGGGACCACATCAAAGGTCCTCCTCCTCACTGTATCGAGCATAATCAGTGGTCTTAGTGCTAATGCCATGTACCGTACCAAATTGTCACCACACTCTGTTGATAAAAAAATTCTCAACTATGCTTGAGTATCAGCCCAATAGTGGTCTACTATAGAATATATAAGATAACTCATCCTTGGCCTTGGCCCACTACTCACTTTCAATATATCGATTCCATACAACTGAGTGTAGATCATCTAACCTACACTGCCTGTATGGGGTATTCCCCACATGAGTCTATTGTATAAATCTTAAATACCTATAAATATAGGGTTGACCTCTCTGTCTTGGCTTTACCCTAGGGTGGATCATGGTTATATGCTCCCACACCCATACCTTTGCTAATATAGCCCCTGCAAACTAGCTCTTCCCCTTCCTATAGATTATATTTTGAAGCTCACAATACATGTCTTCCAGGAGAGAGGGTCCCCATACCATGCATCGAGGTTGACATAGAAAATCCATAACTAGTCTACCCCAACCACACTAGAATCCTATATGAATCATATCTTCTCCAAGGATGTGACTGATCAAATAAAAAAAAATACAAGTGACAAGGTACTCGTCACTATTGCTATACATCATCTTCTCCAAGATGATGGTGCGGTCGAGAATGGTGAAGTCTCCAAAAAAACTCTGCATCACTAAGATCCCATTTGTGGGTGTCTGATCAAAGTAAATCTACATCATACGAGATCAAGTATTAGTATCAACATTAGTATCAGGTGAACATAAGTACATTCTAATCAAGAATTTTCAATTATCAAAGATAATGACTAGCTCTCCTCAGCATGGAATACGAAGAATGAGGTAGACATCCTCCAGTGTAACTGAGACCACTCCAGTGGGCAAGTGAAAGGTATTATGCTCTTAGTGGAACCTCTCAGCCAATGCAATCAATAGCCCATGGTTTTCTCAAATATGGGGCATGTTTAATAACTCTTTGAGGCCCATGGTATCTAAGACACATCTCTCATCATCAGACAGATAAGGAATCAATCATACGCCTACTTGATGAGGTGCTCAGATGGCCAGATTAGGAAATCATCATTGCATCACAAACACACGCACAAAGAATCAACAATAGATAAAAGTACTACTGATTAGATCTATAAGTAGCCAATACATCAAAATCTATGGGATGATATTCAAGAAATAAATTTTGTTTCCTACAATACTTCATAATATAGTGGTGTGATACTTTAGCTTGGGTACGATATTTCACACCGTATCGTATGACCATTGGGTGGACTTCATGGGATATACTACATAACACATGTGTGGCACTTCAGACTTGGGCAAAATATTGTACAATATTTCTTAACAAATGCATGTGAAATTTTAGATGTTTGTACGAAAAAATTCAAATAAATATATAAAACATGCTAAAAAGACAAAAATGAAGTAAAATGGGAATTTTTTTTGATACTTACCGCCTAGGGATATCCTCGAGGCCGGTTATGTAATAGTTTGAGCTCAAAATAGTGATGATCAATGGGTACTCGTCTATCTTCCATTGGGAAGCTCTCTTTTGCTTTGTAATCACTAAAATTCAAAAACATAAATGATTTCAAAATGACCCTTTGGGCCCCTTATATAAAATTTTAACCTAATTTTTCACAGTTGCTGATTTCTGCAAAAATTGCATCCTTACCTAATTTTGATGTCTTGCATCCATTTTCAAAATCAGAATCAAAATCTGGCTTCATCTTAATTGTCAAAATTGTGTTTTAAAATTATTTTCTTCTAGGTGTAGTTGGTTGACCCTTTGAGGCTAATCTCTTAGATCTTTCAAGAAAATCACCATTTTCTCTCTTTTATTGTCATCTCATCATCCTTTCTTCTTGATTTGACCTAATACCAATGCTATAGCTTCCTGGTCAACTTTATTCAAACTAGGGAGAAGTTTCATCACTTGTTGGTTAAACTTGGTCTTATGTGCTTATCGATTGTATTGAACCTTATCTTGTCTTGATTTGATCAAATCTATCTCATTTATACATCTCCTCTACCTCATTTCAATTTTGATCCCAAGGGGGCAATAATAATCTATCTTTCAAAGATGCATATTGATTATGTTATCTTATCTATCTTTCCTAGTTTGCGTTCGATCAAGTTTAGGATTAGATGTCTTTCTGTGCTTCATTTGATCAAGTTTAGAGTCAAATCTATCTTTCTATATTTTCTAGTTCTCATTCAATAAAGTTCAGGATTAGTTATCTTTCTATGCTTCATTCGATCAAGTTCAGAGTCAGATAGATATCTGGCTATCTTTGATAGTTCTCATTCGACCAAGTTTAGGATTAGTTGTCTCTTTGTGCTTCATTCGATCAAGTTCAGAGTCAAATCTCTATTAGTTACCTTGACATCATCATTCTTTGACTCAATGTGTTCACAGATTGCTTACACATTAGTCAAAGATGGGCAAATGTAATCCCCCAAAAATGGTCTAGTAAATTTTGAGTCTCGGTCTAACATTAAAAGTTTAAATACTAGACTACATCTTATTCTTAATCAATCTTGCATATTGGTTTAATCCCTTATTTCTTGATCAAATCATCATTTTATCATTTATTTGATGATATCCTAAAGTTTGACCACTTTACCCTAAGCTTTGTTTAATTAAAAGAACATGTCCCCTTTTAATTTAATAAAGTCCCCTTTATCAAGTATGCGTGTGCATGAAAAAGGAAATTTATAATTTTAAAAGAAAAGAAAAAGATTGTCTACACATTGATTGCACATTCTTCAAGGTGAGTAGAATCTCATTTTCTTGTTAATCTATTCCAAACATCATTTTGCCTCTTAACCATATCCATTGATTTTGCCTCTTGAGAATCTTGTGCACCAAAGTCAAAATAAGGATATTTCTCTACCCTTGGATTTTGCCTCTTAATCTCTCACCATCCATTTTGTAACGCCCCGTCAGGGAACCCAAAAGAAAAGCACTAAAAATTAAACTAAGTTATGCAACATTTTTTTTTTTTGTTTATTAAAGTTTACAAACACATTGAACATAGAACACAATGATATAAAAACATGAGTTTAGAATAAAACATATCATTACATTATCATTCTCAAGGGTCCCTGACGTCGAATTACGTCATCTAACTAACACTACGCTAACATGATAAATGCTTAAGAACTCTTAAGTACAAAGTAAAATTAAATACATCTCTTAATCAATATTTCATTACAACTCATGATCACCTACATCCGCTACACATGTCGTAGGGTATGCGGTGGAATTTAATACAATCAAAAATATCAAAATACATCATGGATCCACATAGGGATCATTACAAATCAAGTGAAAACCTCCTAGAAGTACAACATAATAAATTTTAACGTCTGGGTACATAAATCTGCAAGAAAGAGATAGACTGATCCAAGTGTACAACCAAGTGACGAAGGGTAGTCCGCAACTGTCTCAATGGAGAAGTACACTACCACCCGACCATGTGGAACCCAGAGGTCCACCCCACCGTGTGAGGGAGATAACACCAGGCCCACACACACACTAAGGACCAATCTCCAAACCACATCTAGGAGAATATATCTAATACAAGAGGGTATACGGGTTACCAGAGGCACTGACATACGTAGGATATCTATGGTGTGAGTAGGAAGGTGTCATCACGTAGATCCACCCTCGAGTTTAGTCCTGAAGGTTCCTCACTGAACCGACGGCACTCAAGTGATCATACGTGGCATCGATATCTCTCATGAAGACAAGTATATCGATGATGCATCTAGCATCTTCCCGCATCCATCCTTAGTCTTAACTAGCACTCAAGGCATGGGCGAGGTATTTCAAATTATCTTTTTTTTAATGTTATCCTGACTAAATCAATTTTTATAATGTTATCACTGGAATTAAGAAACTTGTCAATGGATGATCCGTCAGCCACTTGCGGGCCTCGGCGATCCATTGCAAGCCACCTTCTACACCACATCTAGATAACCTACCCTAGTTCCACAACAATACCCATCCTAGTTTGTGGCCACTTATGACACATTAAATTCCCATAACCAAATAAACAATTAAAGCAAATCTCATTTCAAAACATAAATTCACTTGGCCACTAAATCAAGTTTTAACCCACCAGGAGGAAATAATAACAGGGATCGGTTTGACCATCCCATCAAGGTCTCACATTGACCCTAATCCAAAACAAGCAAATGAAGACAGAATCCACATTGCACCATGAATAAAATCAACAAACAGATAACTGATAAACACCACAAGGTACCCGACCTCTGGATTTAACCCCCTATTCGGTTATCTAATCCCGTATATAAATCACTATAACAACAGTATACTTCCATGCACAAATAGTATATGTAAAGAGAACATCTTGCACAAGTAATTAACATGTCGTAAAATAAATCAAGACATAATGATCATAATAACAAGTAATTATTTGCTCACACTAGTTAATTACACTAATCAGAATGTCCACGTCTATAGATTAATAACCACATTGTTATCATTCACTAATGCCTATAATGGTTTGATATAATGTCTTCGTTAACTTATAAAAGATGTCAATGTAACATATCGATAATGAAAGTAATGACTAAAGTTAAAGGATTCTAAGGTGATTATAATTTACTCAGTAATTAATCCTAATATTAATTATACAATAGCTCATGAAGTATTAATTCTAACTAAATCCTTTTAGTTAAATTAAATGGTAAACATAATATATTCTCTAATAATAACAAAATGTCTAATATTACACAATTATAAACAAATTCAAAAAGTGCATTTCCCCAATAGATAACAAATTCAAATAATAAATTAATTAAACATTTTATTTATTAACTTATTCAAAACATCAAAGCTAGCCAAGTCTACTATCCCCTAGGTTCCTAATCCACTTTACACCTCATCCCCTTAGTGAATAAGATAAACTATATAAAATAAGGCAAAAGGATGCAAAACCCAAGGTGGGCGTCCATTTTGAAAGGGGGTCAAAACATGGAAATAAATTCATAATCATGGCCAAGGAAAACCCACGCCACCTTTGCAAGGGCTGCTCATATATTAAATAAGATATGGGACTTTGGTTTACCCAAGACAAAGGAGAAAAGACAAGTGTCCTCCTTCCCAAAGAAAATCTGCAAGTTAGGTGTGCGCTAAACAAGGTGGGGAGACAAATTTAAGGGAAAAGGAAGATGTTAGACATCAATCCCAAGCAAGGTACGCATGGGAGGTGGAGAAAAAGGTCAAACTAATATATTAAGTGTTGGCAGGACATTCAGTGAAGGAATAGCTCTTTTTAAAACTTTTTATTGTTTAAGTTTTAACCTCATGCCAAAAGCCAACGTGGGGAGATGGATTTGGCAAGGATTTTTAAATACAACACTTTTCAAAGACTCCAAACACCTGCACCAAATATCCTTGTGGGGCCCTCAACAAGTGGGAGATGACATAAGAGCCCTAAAAGCAAGTTTAAAATAATATTAAGAGGGAAATATAAAAACTAAAAGATATTTTAGGGAATCAAAGAGAGAATATTCTCTATGTAAACTTGGGAAAAATAAGAGTCTCATATATTTTCCAGAATGCATGTTTACTCCCAGTTTTAAGTTTTTTTTGTTGTGCTTGTTTCCTCTT
Source organism: Chamaecyparis obtusa (assembly GCA_027943335.1). NCBI lineage: Eukaryota > Viridiplantae > Streptophyta > Pinopsida > Cupressales > Cupressaceae > Chamaecyparis > Chamaecyparis obtusa. Next base: position 13,862 of record BSBK01000293.1, on the reverse strand, counting down.
TTCTCATAAGGACTTAGTAAATTTAACATCTATATAATGAAGTAGGGTTTCCCTAATTGTTTCCAAAACAATATATATTGAATTCTAGATTTCAAAATGATAATTATATTGATTAATTAAATGGATAAATGGAAAATATATGGTTCTAAAAACAGTGGTTTTCATAGAGATTGTGAAGCATCAACTCTCTTGTTTTTCAATATAGTTTCAGTGGTTTTCATCTAATGTTGAATTAAGAAGGTTTACAAATTGAAACAATGACATCTCACAATATAAAATGTAATTCTGATTATCTCTTTTCCTCAATCCAAATTTAGAGAAAGTAGATATACTTTCATATTAATGGAAATCTAAAACTAACATGACAACATACTATGGGAAATTGAAACCTACCTGATTCTCAAAGCAGGTTGATGAACTCAACTGTGATTCCAATTGTGCTCCACAAAATCAATCCTCCTCTTCTTCTTCTCCAATCTTTTCTCTAAACTTTCATCTTCATAACCAGTTTTTCTCCTCTAAATTTAGCATGAAAATAACATAATAAACACTTCCTTTTTATCCTACTTCCTTTCCATACTTATTAAATGCACTTTTCCTACTCCTAAGGTGACATGGAATAATCATTTATATATATATATTTTCTTAAATCTTTTCCTTTCCAATTTAGAATATATCAAACTCAAGATTTTCTTTAAAAAAAATTATAAAATAATTGATATCCATAAACATATAAAAGATATATTTATCTAATTATAATACTTATAAAAATACACTTACTAATACGTCAACATAATTCAAATAGCCATCAGAGATCATACATGAGATCTACAAGGTCAAAAATGTAACACCGACATGAAACAAAACCTAAGACAATATCATGCTCAACCGGGAAAACATATATCGGATTCATTCTACCAGAATGAATTCGATTTAGGTAAGTCAAGTAAGGTCTCATCCATGATTTTAGGATGGTTAGGTTAGGGAATTGGCCTAGATGCTAACTCCCCTTCTCCGCCATTGAGACATAATAATGGCACGCTCATCCTGTCAAGCCAGGGAAGTTGATGCCTGGTACCTGCAACCTGCATAAAAACCATTGCATGTACATGTGCATATATAACATACTATCAGACAATGGTAGGGATGGCTAGGACGTGTGGACCCAACTAAATGCAGGTAACTACGCCTCCTCCTCTACCATACATGCATGTCAACAGAAAAGAAAACATAATGATAACAAACATAATACCATACACATGCGGGTATGGGGTAAGTACCAAATATAATCATGATCTAATTACTTCAATTTATACATGCATTTGAAACATCATATAAAATCCATCATTACTAGATTTAACCATTACATAAAGTTCTGTTTCAGGTTCAAACATAACAATTAACATCCAAACTATAACTGTTTAATCACACACCAAAATATAAATATAACATGTAATATATGTCTGATCTAATCAACCAAGATAAAACAGTGTCAAACTAAACATAGTATCAGCAAAAGAAAGATGCGAGGGGTACTACATCCTCCCCCCCTAGGACTAGGCTTACTCCTGGAAGCTTGCAAACAGATAAGGATAGACATCCCGCAATCGAGATGCATCCTCCCAAGTAGCTGTGGTCTCATCATTTGGGTCCCACTGGACCCTGGCCTGAGGAATAGTACGACCCCTGAGTGTGATATCCCGAAGCTCTAGAATGCGCACGGGCTCCAGAGCCAGCTGCTCGTCCTCGACCTGTAATGCATTCCAATCAAGAACATGTGTCACATCTGGAATATACTTCCTGAGAACAGAAACATGGAATACATCATGTATGCGAGATAGGCTAGGTGGCAATGCAAGATGGTAAGCAAGTGGACCTATCCTCTCCAAAATCTCAAATGGTCCAACAAATCGAGGCGCCAATTTAGAACCCTTTCCATAACGGATTGGACTCTTCCTTGGATGCACTCTCAAGAACACCTTATCTCCAACTGAAAACTGAATGTCTGACCTATGAGCATCTGCATATTTCTTCTGTCTATCCTGTGCAGTGATCAAATGCTCTCGAATGCACTCTACCTGCTGCTCCATATCACGAAGCATCTCTGGCCCCAAAAGAATCCTGTCATCTAACCTATCCCAACTAAGGGGTGTATGACAAGGACGTCCATACAATGCCTGGAATGGTGACATGCCAATGGAGTTGTGGTATCCATTGTTATAAGCAAACTCCACCAGGTAGAGATAATCCTCCCAATGTGTCTGCCTATCCATGACATACATCCTCAACATATCCTCTAGGACCTGATTCACACGCTCTGTCTGCCCATCCGTCTGAGGGTGATAGGCTGTGCTAAAATTCAACTGAGCACCCAAATCATGCTGCAAAGAAGTCCAAAATGCAGAAGTAAATACTGGATCCCTGTCAGAAATAATCTTTCGAGGAATACCATGCAATCTCACTATGTCCTGCATAAAGACTCTAGCTACTGATGAAGCTGTGTAGGAGGATCTCATGGGAGAAAAATGAGCTACTTTAGTCAACCGATCAACAGTGACCATGATAGCATCATGTCTACGGGGTGTCAAAGGCAAACCCACAATAAAATCTATCGATATAACATCCCATTTCCATGAAGGAATACTGTGTGACTGTAAAAGTCCTGCTGGATGCTGATGTTCTACCTTAACCCTCTGACACTCTAAGCACCTAGCAACAAAATCAGCAATATCCCTCTTCATTCCTGACCAATGATATAGCTGTCGAAGGTCTGCATACAACTTCTTGACACCAGGATGTGCCGAGTAAGGTGCACAATGAGCCTCAGATAAAATCAATGAACGAAGATCATCCAATGATGGTACATAGATCCGGCTCGCATAACGCAACAAACCATCAGACTCCAACACATACCCCTCAAATCTGCCTACTAGAGGTCTCCCAGACTCAATCTCTACCTTCACCTCCTAATAAAAAGTATCTCGAGGAAGTGCCTGCAAGATCCTACTCCTCAAGACAACACCAAGTGTAGTCACAGCTGCAACTTGTCTCCTCCTACTAAGAGCATCAGCTACCACATTCTCCTTCCCCTGGATATACTTAACCTCAAAATCATACTCACAAAGGAACTCCATCCATCTCCTCTCTCTAGCATTCAGATTAGGCTGAGTGAAAATGTACTGTAGACTGCGATGATCAGTATGAAGCTCAAATCGGTGTCCCAATAGAAAGTGTCTCCATCGGACCAAAGCATGGACTACCGCTGCTAGCTCAAGATCATGCGTGGGATAGTTCAACTCATGATCCTTGAGTTTGTGAGACTCATAAGCAATCACCCATCCTCCTTGCATGAGGACTACTCCAATACCCTCCAAAGAAGCATCTGTACAAACCATAAAATCACCTGTGGGATCAGGTACTAAAAGAATAGGTGCACTAGTCAACTTATGCTTGAGGGTCCTGAATGCCTCTTCACACTTCTCAGACCAAATTAACTTCTTGTCCTTTCTCTGCAATGAGGTGATGGGATAAGCAACTCTAGAGAAGTTCTCTACGAACTTACGATAATATCCTGCCAAACCCATAAAACTGCGAACCTCTGGCACATTTGTAGGTGCCGGCCAATCAACTATAGCCTGGATCTTTGCGGGATCCACTAAAATACCATCACCCGAGATCACGTGGCCCAAGTACTGAATCTCTGACTTGAAGAACTCACACTTAGCTGGATTAGCATACAATTGATTCTCTCTAAGGCATTGCAATACCAACCGAAGGTGCTCTTCGTGTTCCTCCATGGATTTAGAATAAACCAAAATATCATCCAAGAAGACAACAATGAAGTGATCAAGATACCTATGAAATACCCCATTCATCAAACTCATGAATACAGATGGAGCATTCGTCAAGCCAAATGGTACCACTGTGAACTCATAGTGACCATAGCGTGTCCAGAAAGCTATCCTGTGGATGTCCTCCTCTCTAATGCGCAACTGATGATAACCTGACTTGAGGTCTATTTTAGAGAACACCCTAGCGCCTTTCACCTAATCAAAGAGATCATCAATCCGTGGCAAGGGATACCTATTCTTGACTGTGACTTTGTTCAACTGTCTATAATCAATGCACAGTCGTAATGAACCGTCCTTCTTTTTAACAAAGAGGACTGGTGCTCCCCAAGGTGAAACACTAGGCCTGATACATCCCTTAGCCAACAATTCTTCCAACTGCAGCTTCAACTCATTCAGCTCCTGTGTAGTCATCCTGTATGGAGCTCTAGATATAGGCTCTGCTCTTGGAACAAGATCAATACGAAAATCGATATCCCGCTTTGGTGGCATACCCAGAATCTCATCTGGAAAGACATCAATGAATTCCTGTAACATAGGGTGATCAAGGGACTTCTTCTCACCATCCTCATCCTCAAACTCCCTCAAGGACACTACAAACACTTGGCATCCCTTTCTCATACTTCGCTTCAACTGCATGGCAGAAATCATACGAAGAGAAACAGGATGCTGAATGCCTCTAAGCTCAATGCTTTTACCCTGATCATCCTTGCACTTAATGATCTTCTGTCTACAATCAATAGTAGCTCCATGGGATTCCAACCAATCCATGCCTAAAACAACATCATATGACCCCAACGGAATAATATGAAGGTCAACTGAAGTGCCAATGCTACCCAAATCTACCCAACAATGTCGGATTAAGGTGTTTGTGATCACCTTTGCCCCTGAAGCTAGCTCCACTTGCCAACCTATGTCTTGCTTTACTGCCACTAGTCCACATCTCTCTACTACAAATGGAGATATAAAAGAATCCGTAGATCCAGAATCAAATAATATAGAAACATCAATACCTCAGATAGCACCTGATGACTCAATAACTGTTCCCTGGTGCTCTGCCTGACGGTGGTCTACTGTTGCAAAAACTTTATGAGATCTACCTGAATCCCCAATCGTAAGCTCAGATGGTGCGGGTCTCTGCCTTGAATACTGTGAACCACGCTGCGGGCAATTGACTGCAATGTGCCCAAACTGTCCACATGTGAAGCAACCTGTGCCTCTACCATAACCCCTTCCTACTGAAGGTGCACTGGACTGATGGAAACTGCCTCTACTACTACCCTGATGTGAGCTCTGCACTGACTGTGTGGGCTGAGAAGACTGGTTGCGCTTGAAGCGCTGGCTATTACGAAACTTTCTGGAGTTGGAAGCTGTACCACTCTGTTCAGGGGGTTTTGAACTCTGCTGACTTTGATTCTGATTGCCTTTGGAGAAGTGTGATGGCTTCTTGAAATTGGTGTTACCTTGTGACTGTTTACCCCTGAAATCTGATGTGCCACCACCCTGCTTGCCTTGAAATTTCTTCTCAGTGAGTATAGCTTTTGTTACTGCTTCTCTAAGGGTCTTGGGTTCTAAGACCTTCACTTCCCCTCCAATATGGGCATTAAGCCCTCTAACAAAATGCTGAATCATGAGGGGTGATTCACTACTATAACCAGCATACTGTTTCAACTCAAAGAACTTTCACTCATACTCCTGTATGGTCATATTCCTCTATCTCAAGTAATGATACTCATCAGCACGGTCCTATTTCCACTGATCTGATAAAAACCGATCTCTAAAGCTCTCAAGGAACAACTCCCATGTAACTGTATCTATGGTGATTCCCAATTTACTCTCTTCTATCCTCCACCATGATGATGCTGAATCTGTCAACTGCATGATAGCATATCTAGCTTTTACATTGCTAGCAAATGAGTACATGGAGAAGTACCTATCTAAACCAATGAGCCATGTGTCCACCTCAAACCCGGTACCTATGCCATCAAATGGAAGTTTTGGCATTCTAAACAGGTCCTTCATCTGACTTGCCATAATGGCATCATACCCTACTGGTACAACCTGTCTAAGGGGAGTCCTCTCCCTCTCCCTAGCCTGATCTCCCTGATTACCTCTATTCTGCACAGGTGGTAACCTCTCAAGAATGGCCTGTGAAATCTGTCTGGTGTCTAAATCCTCTGAACCATCCTGGTGGCTATCACCCTGATTTCTACTATGGCTCTGAGCACTATCCTGATCAACTGAGAAAGAGGGTGTGACCACTCTACCTCTTCCTCTACCTCTACCACGGGCTCTAGTCACAGGAGGCATATTTCCTGCAACCAAAAGGTTAGGACAAAACATTTAAGCATAGATATATATTAAGTATGTCATATTTGAAACCAAAGCAATCACATAATGACATAGTTAAAGCAAGTTTCATAGTTCTAGTTTTACTTCGGTTCAAATTTTTGTGAAAGTTAAAGATTTCCACAAACAAGTTGTTTCGATGTCTAAGTTTGGTTTTAACATGTTTACCTAATAAGACCTAATGGGCGCACATATTACTCCCAGAGTTCCGAGTGTAGAACTTAGGCTCTGATACCAATTGTAACGCCCCGTCAGGGAACCCAAAAGAAAAGCACTAAAAATTAAACTAAGTTATGCAACATTTTTTTTTTTGTTTATTAAAGTTTACAAACACATTGAACATAGAACACAATGATATACAAACATGAGTTTAGAATAAAACATATCATTACATTATCATTCTCAAGGGTCCCTGACGTCGAATTACGTCATCTAACTAACACTACACTAACATGATAAATGCTTAAGAACTCTTAAGTACAAAGTAAAATTAAATACATCTCTTAATCAATAATTCATTACAACTCATGATCACCTACATCCGCTACACATGTCATAGGGTATGCGGTGGAATTTAATACAATCACAAATATCCAAATACATCATGGATCCACATAGGGATCATTACAAATCAAGTGAAAACCTCCTAGAAGTACAACATAATAACTTTTAACATCTGGGTACATAAATCTGCAAGAAAGAGATAGACTGATCCAAGTGTACAACTAAGTGACGAAGGGTAGTCCGCAACTGTCTCAATGGAGAAGTACACTACCACCCGACCATGTGGAACCCAGAGGTCCACCCCACCGTGCGAGGGAGATAACACCAGGCCCACACACACACTAAGGACCAATCTCCAAACCACATCTAGGAGAATATATCTAATACAAGAGGGTATACGGGTTACCAGAGGCACTGACATACGTAGGATATCTACGGTGTGAGTAGGAAGGTGTCATCACGTAGATCCACCCTCGAGTTTAGTCCTGAAGGTTCCTCATTGAACCGACGGCACTCAAGTGATCATACGTGGCATCGATATCTCTCATGAAGACAAGTATATCGATGATGCATCTAGCATCTTCCCGCATCCATCCTTAGTCTTAACTAGCACTCAAGGCATGGGCGAGGTATTTCAAATTATCCTTTTTTTAATGTTATCCTGACTAAATCAATTTTTATAATGTTATCACTGGAATTAAGAAACTTGTCAATGGATGATCCGTCAGCCACTTGCGGGCCTCGGCGATCCATTGCAAGCCACCTTCTACACCACATCTAGATAACCTACCCTAGTTCCACAACAATACCCATCCTGGTTTGTGGCCACTTATGACACATTAAATTCCCATAACCAAATAAACAATTAAAGCAAATCTCATTTCAAAACATAAATTCACTTGGCCACTAAATCAAGTTTTAACCCACCAGGAGGAAATAATAACAGGGATCGGTTTGACCATCCCATCAAGGTCTCACATTGACCCTAATCCAAAACAAGCAAATGAAGACAGAATCCACATTGCACCATGAATAAAATCAACAAACAGATAACTGATAAACACCACAAGGTACCCGACCTCTGGATTTAACCCCCTATTCGGTTATCTAATCCCGTATATAAATCACTATAACAACAGTATACTTCCATGCACAAACAGTATATGTAAAGAGAACATCTTGCACAAGTAATTAACATGTCGTAAAATAAATCAAGACATAATGATCATAATAACAAGTAATTATTTGCTCACACTAGTTAATTACACTAATCAGAATGTCCACGTCTATAGATTAATAACCACATTGTTATCATTCACTAATGCCTATAATGGTTTGATATAATGTCTTCGTTAACTTATAAAAGATGTCAATGTAACATATCGATAATGAAAGTAATGACTAAAGTTAAAGGATTCTAAGGTGATTATAATTTACTCAGTAATTAATCCTAATATTAATTATACAATAGCTCATGAAGTATTAATTCTAACTAAATCCTTTTAGTTAAATTAAATGGTAAACATAATATATTCTCTAATAATAACAAAATGTCTAATATTACACAATTATAAACAAATTCAAAAAGTGCATTTCCCCAATAGATAACAAATTCAAATAATAAATTAATTAAACATTTTATTTATTAACTTATTCAAAACATCAAAGCTAGCCAAGTCTACTATCCCCTAGGTTCCTAATCCACTTTACACCTCATCCCCTTAGTGAATAAGATAAACTATATAAAATAAGGCAAAAGGATGCAAAACCCAAGGTGGGCGTCCATTTTCAAAGGGGGTCAAAACATGGCAATAAATTCATAATCATGGCCAAGGAAAACCCACACCACCTTTGCAAGGGCTGCTCATATATTAAATAAGATATGGGACTTTGGTTTACCCAAGACAAATGAGAAAAGACAAGTGTCCTCCTTCCCAAAGAAAATCTGCAAGTTAGGTGTGCGCTAAACAAGGTGGGGAGACAAATTTAAGGGAAAAGGAAGATGTCAGACATCAATCCCAAGCAAGGTACGCATGGGAGGTGGAGAAAAAGGTCAAACTAATATATTAAGTGTTGGCAGGACATTCAATGAAGGAATAGCTCTTTTTAAAACTTTTTATTGTTTAAGTTTTAACCTCATGCCAAAAGCCAACGTGGGGAGATGGATTTGGCAAGGATTTTTAAATACAACACTTTTCAAAGACTCCAAACACCTGCACCAAATATCCTTGTGGGGCCCTCAACAAGTGGGAGATGACATAAGATCCCTAAAAGCAAGTTTAAAATAATATTAAGAGGGAAATATAAAAACTAAAAGATATTTTAGGGAATCAAAGAGAGAATATTCTCTATGTAAACTTGGGAAAAATAAGAGTCTCATATATTTTCCAGAATGCATGTTTACTCCCAGTTTTAAGTTTTTTTTGTTGTGCTTGTTTCCTCTTTTCTCATAAGGACTTAGTAAATTTGACATCTATATAATGAAGTAGGGTTTCCCTAATTGTTTCCAAACAATATATATTGAATTCTAGATTTCAAAATGATAATTATATTGATCAATTAAATGGATAAATGGCAAATATATGGTTCTAAAAACAGTGGTTTTCATAGAGATTGTGAAGCATCAACTCTCTTGTTTTTCAATATAGTTTCAGTGGTTTTCATCTAATGTTGAATTAAGAAGGTTTACAAATTGAAACAATGACATCTCACAATATAAAATGTAATTCTGATTATCTCTTTTCCTCAATCCAAATTTAGAGAAAGTAGATATACTTTCATATTAATGGAAATCTGAAACTAACATGACAACATACTATGGGAAATTGAAACCTACCTGATTCTCAAAGCAGGTTGATGAACTCAACTGTGATTCCAATGTGCTCCACAAAATCAATCCTCCTCTTCTTCTTCTCCAAGCTTTTCTCTAAACTTTCATCTTCATAACCAGTTTTTCTCCTCTAAATTTAGCATGAAAATAACATAATAAACACTTCCTTTTTATCCTACTTCCTTTCCATACTTATTAAATGCACTTTTCCTACTCCTAAGGTGACATGGAATAATCATTTATATATATATATTTTCTTAAATCTTTTCCTTTCCAATTTAGAATATATCAAACTCAAGATTTTCTTTAAAAAAAATTATAAAATAATTGATATCCATAAACATATAAAAGATATATTTATCTAATTATAATACTTATAAAAATACACTTACTAATACGTCAACATAATTCAAATAGCCATCAGAGATCATACATGAGATCTACAAGGTCAAAAATGTAACCACCGACATGAAACAAAACCTAAGACAATATCATGCTCAACCGGGAAAACATATATCGGATTCATTCTACCAGAACGAATTCGATTTAGGTAAGTCAAGTAAGGTCTCATCCGTGATTTTAGGATGGTTAGGTTAGGGAATTGGCCTAGGTGCTAACTCCCCTTCTCCACCATTGAGACATAATAATGGCACGCTCATCCTGTCAAGCCAGGAAGTCGATGCCTAGTACCTGCAACCTGCATAAAAACCATTGCATGTACATGTGCATATATAACATACTATCAGACAATGGTAGGGATGGCTAGGACGTGTGGACCCGACTAAATGCAGGTAACTATGCTCTCCTCCTCTACCATACATGCATGTCAACAGAAAAGAAAACATAATGATAACAAACATAATACCATACACATGCGGGTATGGGGTAAGTACCAAATATAATCATCATCTAATTACTTCAATTTATACATGCATTTGAAACATCATATAAAATCCATCATTACTAGATTTAACCATTACGTAAAGTTCTGTTTCAGGTTCAAACATAACAATTAACATCCAAACTATAACTATTTAATCACACACCAAAATATAAATATAACATGTAATATATGTCTGATCTAATCAACCAAGATAAAACAGTGTCAACCTAAACATAGTAAGCACAAAAGAAAGATGCGAGGGGTACTACACATTTCTCTTTAAAAGAACACTCTCTCCTCATTCTTGGATAACCCTAGATAATCTTTAGACTCATACTATCATTTTGTTTACTTGCATTATTAGAGTATTCTTGATAATTTACTTGCATCTTGCATATTAGCTTACTTGCATAATAGATTAGCATTTCCTTATTGCATCTAGCTTAAATCACATAGCATAACTAGGAGGTATTGTAATCTTGTTAGATTAGCTTTGCTTACTTGTTCTTTCATTTTCATTATATATTAGTTCTTTCATATCATTTAGATCATCTCTCATTCTTGTACTATCATTTGAATCTTCCATTCTATGGTATAGCTTGCAATGGTTTCTTATTAAGGTTCATTTGAGAGCCACTATGCATACTATTTAGATTCTTACATGTCATAAATAGGAAGCTATAAGACGATTCTTGAGATATCCTTCTTCATGGATTCTCTCAAGTATAATGGTTTATATAAGTGTGTCTCATTTTCATCACACACTACCTACCCTCTGATTCTACCTTTAAAAAATTAAAGATGCTGATCCTAGAAGTCAAACAAGATAATTAAGAAAATAAACAAAATAAAATAGGCATTTAGAAAGCATTAAACTCTTTCTATAATATCTCATTATGGAATATAATTATGTACCATTATAATGATATATAAAAATACTAGGTTATGTAGAAACCACATCCTTAGACTATGACTATTAACTTCTTCAATGACCCTTGGTTTCAAAAATAGATTATTGATGACCTTGTAATGGTTCAATGACTTGAAGTAAATTTGGAACATTTACCTCAATGTGTGCATCTTTTACATCAGAATTTATTACAGTATGTCAAGATTTTGCAACAGATCCTTCCTACTATTTACTCAAAAAAAATTCTCAAGAAGGTCAATAGACCCTACATATGATGGTGTCTTTGACATAAAAAAATAAGCTACTCAAACTAATCCTAAAAATGGGCTTGGGAATGAGGATGCTTACATTCTCGATACTCTTTGTAGATGTCTAAAAATTAACTTTATTTTAATTAATAATTCCTATAATCAATTAATTATATTCATCTAATTATTTAATTTAATCAATTAAATAGCTCAATTTCCCTTTTTGTATTTAAATTTAATTTAAATACTATCCCAATGTATTACATCAATTTAATACATTTGCCTCACAAAATCCCCCTTTAATAAATTTATATTTATTAAATCCCCTCACATTCCTAATTCTTATAAACTATGATTAATTTAAATTTTATTTGAATTTAATCTAAACTCAACCTAGAAACCTAACCTATCCCTACCATTCCACTTGCTAAACCTACGCTCCCACCTAATTATCCACTAATCCCACTTAAAAAAGTGATTCCTAACCTCATTAGTGCTAATGAGTTGCTCATACATGTGTGAGCAAATTTTCCCAAGGAATCACTAAATTTCCTTATTTTAAATTCTACAACTCCCTTCTTACAACTTTGTCCCCCACTCCTTTCTCCAATGTTGCTCACACATGTGTGAGCAACCTTGGGCCCTTCAAACCTTAAATGCAAATCTTATCTCAAGTTGACCTTTTGCGTAACCATCCCCTCTAGCCTATGTGTCCCTTATGTGGTTTCTATGTAGATGCCACATAGGTGCCACCTCATCCAAGCCCTTCCCTTCCCTCCAAAGATAGAGAAATAAATAAGAGGCCTCACTCCTTGAAAATTATATTTCATTTTGTGCATAGTTTTGAAGTTAGTTTTTTCTCTATAATTTCTATAAGAATTTAGCATTATTATTACTTTTTTTTTAAGCTAGATCATATAGTATGCTTAGTTTAATTGCGAATCAATCCTAGAATGCATATCATGGTAGCTCTATAGTTTTTATTCATTTTCATTATTGAAGGTTTGAGACTGGTTATTCATACTAGTTATTGAATCCTTCAACCTTTCATTGGTTTACATTATAGGATCATCCACCTCAAGAAAGAAATCAAGTGGTATTTTTATTGTTATGTTTGGAGAACACACACACATTCCTCTCTAAGAGAAAATCAACAACTCTTGGGTGCACTTGTTTGGATCATAGAAGGTCATGTTGGAAGCTATGTGTAGTTGCAAGTTTTATAAACATGTTTAGAGTAGTATGAATTGATTTATGTATATTTTTTTCATGCTTGATCTTGTTTCACATAGGTAGGCTTTCATCATACACAATTTGACATGCCCAGTGGGACCCACATTGCTTTAAAATTTCAACTTTTATGATTTTTCCATGACTTGCAGGTCTAGAGCATGTTTTGTCATCTTATTGAACACAATGTCATCTTGATTGGTTTTTGTCATCTGCATGTTTTGGCATCTCCGTATTTTGTCATCTATGCAGATAAAGTGTCATTTGCACCTGGTTCTAATAAACATTAAAGTTTAATATTTTAAATTGATTTCTGTGACTTTTCTTCTATTTTGGATTTTAGATTTTTGATAGAGAAAGTTTCACAAGGAAAAACTCTAGTGAAATCACTTTTTTTTTTTAAAACCTATTTTGTTGTGCTTTTTGATCTTCTTTCATCATTGACAGTTAAATTGTTGTCTCTGAGTTTTGGTGCCTATGCCTAGATTCTAGTGTTTTTGTCTAACAGGGTCAGAGGACATGTGGAAGGTATAAAACTATATTTTTATAAGATTTTTAAACTCTTTTGTCTTTGCAGTTTGTAGTCTCTCATCTACGGGTTTTGGCATCTCTGCCTTTTTTTTTTTTTTGTCTTTTCACATTTTTATATAAAAATCAGTTTTAGAAAAGAATCTTTGCATTGTATTTTGACTAATTTATTCTCTATTATATTTTGGTTTTTGGTTAACATCAAACCCTCCAGATCACATTTCTTGAAGAATTGACAATCTGAACTGGCAAGTGAGTATATGAATGTGCATGTATGTTGGCATTTTGGAAACACATATCTCTTCCATGGTCACTTGGAATGGAAACAAGTTTTGGATATTTAGACAAGTGAAAAATGCCTAAGTACAAAGTTACTTTGTAGTGAATAGTCAATTTGTTTTGGTTAGAGAGAATAGAATACTAATTGTGATGGCATGCCAACTGGATATAGGATATATGGGATGTATTATGGCTTCTTCTATAATCTCTTATATATATATATCTTGTGTGTGTGTGTGTGTGTGTGTTGTGT